>OY288277.1:85939181-87139181 GCA_958450335.1 Hibiscus tridactylites
TCGTTTGGGTATTTCAATCACACAAAGCATTTCCTTCTCCAATCGGTTCCGATAAGCCGAACTAACTTCACGGAGTGTTAACCGCCGGTGAACTGAAACTCGCCGTTTCGGGTCCAAAATCCGACGAGAAAAATTCAAATGGAAAAAAGGATAAAAAAGGGAACTTTATGGGATCAAGGAGAATGAAACAGACTTGTCGCCGGGAAATCAGAGAGACAAAGGCAAAGGAAAATCAAAACAAAAGCAAAGCTAAAAGCTAAAGCAGCTTTCTTTCCATTTTCTCTTTACTTTCTCTGCTTTTTTTTTTAATATTAATTTTCTGGGAAAGAAGCCGACAATATAGCAATATGATAGACTGGCGATCAGGCCTGGTAAATAAATTAAAAAGTAAAGAGAAAGGGGAACTTTTTGGATTAATTTCACCAGACGTCCCCCATTTATAATTTAGATTCTAAATTGATCCATAAATTTTATAATATTCTAATAGAATTAGTCGTGTTTTTCTATTAACTTAGTCATCAGCTTGGCCGTTAAATGTTATCTCAAATCTGATTGTGGGAGTGTTTTTGAAATATATGATCAAAATTTAAACGGTTTACGTTAGTCTATACGTATAATTATAGATAGTTTAAAGCTGACGTGTTAATAAAATAATGTGTTAGATCAACGGTGAAGTCATAATTTTGAGGAGGGTCAAAAATTGAATTATATGTTTTTATATAGGAATTAGAATGCAATTAAATGGCTTTACAATTTTAGAATGTCTAAATCATATTTTTAATTTTAGTATGGCTTATATACAATTTCACCATTTTAAGGGAGTGAAGATCTTAGTATCACATTCAAGTTGTTCAAGTATATATGTATTTGTACATAAAATTTGGGCAAAATCCTTAAAATTATTATTTAGATAAATAATCACATCTAAAATTATTTAGATAAATACTCATCTTTCAGCCTATGTAGGAAAAACTCGCATTTTATGTAAAGTAAGTTATGAACTCGCGCTTCACTAAAAGCTAGTTTCGTGTTAAGTGGGTAGGTAAGAAGATAAACAATTTAATTTACCGTGTTTTTTTACACAGAACTCACGTTGGACTAGACACAAGCTTATCCTACGTGGGCTAAAAGGGGTATTTATCTAAATAATCTTGGACGAAATTATTCATCTAAATAATAAAATTTTAGGAGTATATTTGAATGATTTAGCCTAAAATTTGAGTAAGGTGCTTTAAATACTCCACATTAAATCCGAGCTAATGTTTAATGTTCAGTTCGATGGTTAGATTGAAGAAATGATACGGTTCATATGACATTATATTTTGATGAGTCAAATTAAAACATTTTGAAATTTTGTACCAATTTAAAATATCAACCATAATTTGGAAACGTTCAAGTGAAATTAAACCCCCCTTTTTTTTTTACCTTTTTCAAATTAGATTTAACTGTTGCGCGTGCGATTTCACGCGTGATGTAATGCAGTTAGCGGAAAGTCCAAAATTTGGGAGATGCGCGCGTGGAACTTCACGATTGGTGCACTGCAATTGCCGGAAAGTTAAAAATTGGGAGATATGCGCGTGCGGCGTCGTGGACGTGCGTGAGGCGTTGTCGTTTATAGTTTATATACAGTAAAATAAAGGGTAAATATGTTGGGTTAACTACTAGAATAGTCACTTATGTTTCTCCAGTACAGAGTTAGTCACCGATTTTGAAAAACGGCTAGTATGGTCACTTACATTTTCGGGGTGTAAACTTTTGGTCACTCGGCCGTTTATTGCCGTTAAACGTTGACAGCTTGGTGACCTGGCAACGAAAACATAAGGGTAAATTACTGCAATGACCATTAAAGTTTATCTCATGTACATTTCTGGTCTCCGTTTTTAAAAAAATAAATATTATGGTAACTACTAAAAATGTTTCTTTCTAATTTCACCCTTTATTTTTTAAAAATTATTTTTTCAACCCTAAAACTTTGCAATCAATTAGTACAATAATATTATAAAGGCTTAAATGAAAAATATGTGCCTAAGAATACCTTTTTTAAATTTTAAGTGCAAAAAGTATTAACCAATTCGTACCAATAATATTATTAACAGATTGATTTAAAATATTAACATCTTGTACCAACCAATTAGTACCAATATATGTTAGTATTAATCAAAATAGATGGAAAATTCATTAACTTTATAATATATATATATATATATTTTTTAAAAAGTAAATTTATAATATATATTAACTAATAATTATAGTGGTTAGGTTAGCAGAGGTTAAAGTAATAAAATTTAAAATGTTAACGAGTTATTTAAAAAAAATTAAAACAACCTTAAAATAAAATATTAAAGTTTAGTATTGTTTAAAATAAATAATACTCGTAGCAGGAAAAAAAGGATTATCAGAATAGGTTAAGAAGAGGAGAAAGAGGAAACTGTTTATATCCTTGAAGCATTACAAAATTTTCAGGTAATGAATACTTATCGCATAAATGTAATATATATTAAATGATATATATATATATATATATATATATATATATGTAAAATTACAAAGCAGAGTTGGTTTGAGACTTATTCATCTTATTATCCTGTTCGTCGTTTCCGTTGATGCCGTGTTGGGGGAAATGGCCGCCTTGATCCGATGACCAAATGGGCGTGCTCAGGTGCGACGATCGACTACAGAAGCGGTGGCGATTTGGGGGTTTGAGTTTAGGTAATTTTAGAGATTTGGGGACTATTTTTTAAAATTTTAAAATTTCAGGATTTATAAAAAATTGAAAATTTTAGGTGTTGTTTTTTTTTCAAAAAATCAAATTTGTGCCACGTGTCAAGTATTGATTGGGTAAATATATATTTTTTAACACCCATTAACGGCCAGACACCTAAAAATTTAACTTTTGAAACTTTAGGCACCTATTTTTTTTAAAAAAAAAACTTTCGACACCTAAAATTTAAAAAAGGTATACTTTAGACACATTTTTTATTTAAGCCTTTATAATATTATTATACTAATTGATTGCAAAGTTTTAGGGTTAAAAAATGAATTTTTAAAAATTCAAGGGTGAAATTAAAAAGGAACTTTTTCAGTAATGACCATAATGTTTATTTTTTAAAATCAGAGACTAGAAATGTACATGAGATAAACTTTAGTGGCCATTACAGTAATTTACTCTTATTTTTTCGCTGCCAGGTCACCAAGCCGTTAACGTTTAACGGCTGAGTGACCAAAAGTTTACGCCCTGAAAACATAAGTGACCTTACTGATCGTCTTTCAAAATCGGTGACCAACTCTGTACTAGGGAGAAACATAAATGACTATTCCAGTAGTTAACATTGATACCTGAATTTGACTCCAAGATGTAATTTGGTACCTATATTTTTAATTAATTAGATACTTGAATGGATTTAAGGTTCAATTTGGTACCTGAACTTGACTTATTTATTCAAATTGGTATTCAAAACTCACTTTTTTCTCCAGATTGACACTTACAATAAATGATTTGTTTGAACTAGTTTGAATCGTGAAGCCAAATTTAAGTACCAATTTTAACCTAAAAGATAAGTTCATGTACTTGATTGGACTAAAAAAGTTTAGTGCTAAATTGAATCTTAAAACCAATTTCAGATACCTAACTAGATTAAAATAATTAAATATCAAATTACACCTTAGAGTAAAATTTAGATACTAAAATATATTTTTACCCTAAAATAAAAGTAAGGGTGGTTTTTTAAAAGAAAATTTTTATGTAATATTTTACTTGGGTTGACGGGATTTTAATATGGTGTCATATATGAGACTACTCTAG
The DNA here is from genome assembly GCA_958450335.1 of Hibiscus tridactylites. Lineage (NCBI taxonomy): Eukaryota > Viridiplantae > Streptophyta > Magnoliopsida > Malvales > Malvaceae > Hibiscus > Hibiscus tridactylites. The sequence goes on from OY288277.1 coordinate 85,942,984, forward strand.
TAATATTTAGATTTAAAGGCACACCCTTTTATTGTTTTTGAATTTTTAGAGTATTTGATTTAAATTAATTGATCAAATAGTTATAAAAAAGGTAAAATTAATCAAATATATCCTTATAAATTTTTAATTAGATAAATAACTTATTTTAGAATTATTTAGATAAGTGTCTCCCTTTTAGCCTACGCAGGACGAAATCATGTCTAGCGAAAAGCGAGTTCTGAACTCGCGTCCAATAAAAAGTGAGTTCTATTAGAATCTACATTTCAATTTCTCATGAAACTCGCATTTAGTAGAGCGCGAGTTTCGATTTAATTTTAAAAATAACGTTATCAAAAAAGTTCATCCATGTCGGATGTAACTCGCTTTTTGTTGGGCATGAGTTCAAAGCTCACTTTTCATTAGACTCGAGTTTATCCTATATGTCTGAAAGTAGTATTTATCTAAATAATCAATGTATATTGTTTATCTAAATAATAATTATAAGGGTATATTCATTTAATTTAGCCTATAAAAAACACACTTCTTCCTTAATAATTTCCATAAATGTATATCAATGCCCCCAAACAAGGAATTTTTTAAAATATATGTCATTACACAACCAATTATATAACTTACTCCTAATATAAATTAGCTTCATTTAATTATGTGGGTCAAATTTCAATTTGACTATAATATTATATGTTTAATTCTCGATTAGCACATGATATAGCATAAAGAATTAACATACCTTGTTATGGATTATGGATAACACATTAATTACTTTTATGCTTTCACTCATTAATTTAATCATGATTTTTAACTAAATTTCATCAAGATTTTTAAACAATAATTATCAGTGGCTTCTGGCAAGGGGAACAACATGAACGCCTACTTAGGGTCCACGAGTAAAAATCTCCTGCCCCCTAACCATGACTCCTTCTATGCCCCTGCCTAAAAATACTTAAAAATTAAATCTTGCCCCATAACCTTAATTTTCATATCCTAAATCCCAAACCCTAAACCCTAAAAAAATACACCCTACCTCTAATTCCCTACACCCTAATCCTAAGCCCTAACCTTAAACCCCAAAACTTAAACCCTAAACCCACTATTTTAAAGTGGGGCACAAATGGGGGCATACTTTGGGGCAGATGATTTTCATCCTAGGGTCCACACCTTTTACCTTCACAACTTTACAGATTTTGTAAGTGGTAATCTTGTAAGTTAGTGGTTGTCCCCTTATTGTTTTAATAGTATTTAAGGTGTTTTCTTAACACAACAATGAAAATAAGGTGTTTGATAAATTTTAATCATATTTCCATGATTTATTAATGAAATATTAAATTTAATTTTTCAAAATATGAAACATATTTTTGTTCTATAATGACTCAGCTTTTAATTTTCGCTCGAAACTCCGAAAATGTCCGAAACAACTATGATGTTTACCATTTTCTTTTTAATTATAAATGATGATTGTAATTAGATGGATAACATTCATTAACTAAATAGATAAGTTTGCTCAAGAAATTTGAGAAGTGAAGTTACAGAAAATGTCAAAAAATTTCAGAAGTGAAGTTATAGAAAAAGGATTTTTTTTTGAAATCACTCATCAGTTTTTAAAAAATTTAACTTGCAAAATAAGGATAAAGTTGAAAAATAGTTTATATATTTCATGTTTGTTTTTATTTCATTGATTGTGGTTGATAGGTGTCCCTTTATATAATGTTACCTCTAAGATTTAATCTAAAATTTCGTTTTTAAAGCATAATGTGTCACACCACTAGCCAATATTTCTGCAAGAAAAAAAATCTTTTTTACAGCTGTTTATGGTGTTAGGGGTTGTGACCCTAATTTTTATACATAGTGTTTAAGTCGAGAAAAAAAATATAGAGTGTTTAAACATGTATTATTTTATATATTGCATTAATAATAATATTAATTGAATTATATTCAGTCGATTATTATTTTTTGAATAATGACAGCTAGATTTTGTTAAAAAAATTATGTATTGTATCACAAATACAACGCACACAGAAAAAAGAAAAATATGAATATTTTCACACAAAAAAACTCATACAAAAAACAAAACATGAAACTCAAAGGTGTAAAGAAAAATGATCCTTCACTTGATATTGACATACATCGTCAAAAAACTTATAAACCTTCATGAATCTCCTTATCTCTATCAAAATGTAACGCTTTACGAGGTAAAAATGAGTGGTGAGCGAACTAAACTATAAGATAGATTGCATCAAATTAGATTATATCGGCAAACAACCACCAAAGGAGATTAAACTTTCTTTGACCACCGACAACCCAAACAAAAAATAAGTGTCGTGAAGTTCTCTGTACGAGCACTAAAAGACCGCTAAGGTATGCGAAAACCGTGTCAAACGACAGAGAAAACGTATCACAAAAGTCAAAAAAAAACATGCTGCAAAAGCAAAAAAAAAACGTACACAAAAGCATAAATTCTTATTAAAATTTAAAAAATTATACAAAAAACAATAATAATATCAATGGTTAATAATCAACACTAAAATTAATATTGCCGTCAATAGAAAAAACCGAAAAATACCATGCGGCGGTAGTGTTTTTTTTTTTATAAAAAATCACACTTATGTATATATTATAAATCATAAATTATAGAGAGATTAATTACATAAAATTGATATAAAATGCTATTATAATATAATTTTCATTATGTGTAGTGGAAGGATCCGCAAAAGCAGGAGCTTTTCACATGCCACCGCCTTAATGACTCCTCGGGACATCATTATATGTAAATTAAAGTTAAGCTTTTGCATAATTAAGTGTTTGTGGTTGAAATTATACTACTACTACTAATATATTAAAATTTTAGGCGATGACATGTCATTTCGATGTTATATTCTACTATCATTTGAAAAATTAAAAATATATTACATTTATATATTATTTTTTAATAATCTTAAGGTGTTTAAAATGTAGTATCTGCTTATATATATTTTTAATCCTTTAACAAAATACACACCTTATAGATAAATCAATTTGAACCCAGGTCTCTTAGGATGAACATCATCTGCTTTTTCACTAGGACCACTTGTTGGGTACACATATATTAAAAGTTACTGAATTTAGATATTAATTCGAGTTGAAAAATTGAAGGGTCAAATTAAAAAGAATATTGACTTTAGAGGCTAAATGGTGCTTTATCCCCGATAGTAAAAAGAATTTATATTCAATACACATGTGGTAGAAATAATGTGTCTTAATTCTAGGGTTTAAGGTTAGAATTTAAGGTTTAGAAGTTAGGGGTTTATGTTTAAGGGTTTAAAATTTAGAGGTTGTGGTTAGAATTTAAGGTTTAGAGGTTAGAGTTTAAAGTTTAGGGTAATATGATTAAGAATTTATTTTTTGACCTATAAACCCTAAACTCTAACCTTACACCCTAAATTCTAACCACAACCCATCAATTCTAAACCACTAACCTTAACCTATAACCTTTATGTTGAGATAAAGATTTTGATATAACTTTTATGAAAAATGTTTTTAACTTAAACTAAATTGCAAAAATAATTCAAAACTCCATTAACTTGAAAAATATGTTTGAAATAGTTTTTAAAAAGTTTTTAACATGTTTAAATGCTTTCAAAATAGTCATTTTGTCAAAAATAATGTGTCAGCACCGATACTCAACTCTAGTACCGATATGTAGACACCACTACTAGTACGGTCGTAAGCGTACCGATACGCATAGTAGCCATTCTTCGTACCGATACGCAAGGGCCCGTACCAATACTCAATACCGCGTACCAGTACGCGCTACATTAGTTGCTTGTAACAACTCTTTTTTATTAAGGCAAGTACCGATACCGAGGCCTACGTACCTGTAACCCCCTAAACTCGGCCTAAAAGAAATAGCCGAATTTGAGAAGTCACGTTTGAAAACTTTACCATCAAGAAAACTAATTTTTAAAAGTTATACTTTAATTTAAAATAAAATAACATAAATTTAGTAATAAATAAAAACATAAATATCATAATAAATATTTGAATGTTTAAATAAAATCTATGAAATAAAATCATAATAAAATAATGTTAAAACCATCCGAAAAACATAAATAGTCCAAAAGTATGAAAGTATATCGATGTATCAAACTTATAAATAATAATCTGAATAACCAAAAATAATTTCAAACTAAATAGTAAAATATCCGAATTAAAAGGGGTGAGATCCTCCAAGTACCATGTCGCCTAAGTTCAAAGATATCTGTAAGAGGAAACTATGAGGGAGTAAGCTATTGAGCTCAGTGTGTCTCTAAAGTGCAGACAATCACAAACTTAGTTTCACAATAATAAATTTTACAAAAATATTTAAAAGACACAAAGTAAGCTTAAACACGGTTTTATGAAATCACAATGCAATGCACCCATACTCCATAGTCACCAAAAGAGAAGGTTCTCCAGAACCTCTCGCTACATAGTCACCAACACAAGTGGTATAAACCACTAACTTCCTCCGTACAATCCCAACCCATGATAACACAGTAAAAAGATATCACAGTTTTCACAGTCTCAACACAGTCCGATAATAAATCTGAGATTCACAACTCATTTACTTTAAATCACAATTTTATTCACAATCTGAAAATAGTATGCACGGAAAACATAATGTAAAATCACAACACAGTTGAAAATCATTCGAGCGTAAAATTACAGTCACAAAAACAAAGTATGTAGCACGGAAAGAGAACACACAAAAATAGTTTATTTATAGCACCAAAAGAAACACACCTTAAGCGGCAATAGCTCTAAGGACGAACAAAGGGAGGTTGCGACTTCAATGTAAGGTGATGACAACGTCAATTCGAGAAGAATTCATAAAACATGAGAATAACTAAGAGCGACAATGCTTTAAAACTTAAGGCTTAGGTTTATTTCAAAAGGAGAGTCAATTCAACCGTGAGTAACAAGAAGAATTAGAATTCAATTTGAAATTAAAAGATTATATATATATATATATTATACGGCTATAATTAATAATTATAATAATAACTAAAAACAGAGGAAGAGACTGCGGCAGAAAACCATTGATTTAGAATTCAATTTCATAAAAAAAAGGTTATTTACAAAATTAATCTTTGACTTTTCAAGAAATTTCAAATTAATTTTTAAGTTTCATAAAAATTCTTATTTAGTCTCTCATAGAAAATTAGGGTTTAGAATTAAAATTCTGAATTGTTAGGGTAGGGATTTCAAAATTAGGTTTCTAAATTAGGGATTTTTCAAATCTAGGACTTATAATTTGGGTGTAATTTTTGGGCGTTACAATACCGATACCGTCATGCCCAAAAGTGCATTTATTGCTGAAAATAAAGTCCACAACAACTCTAATCAACCCCCAATGGCTAGTAACGGTCATGAAGCCATTAGAGGGTTTAAAAGGCCTCTTTCAAGCAATCATGGAACAACAAGAAAGCCAACAACAATATTCTTTGTATAGAGAAATTATTTTGTGCTTAATTTTTTTTTCATATTCTTTGTAGAAAACACTAGTTGGCCAAATTGTCACATTTGCTCAAATGTTTAGGATTTTGGCGAACATCTTCCTCGGAACAAATTGTTTCCCTAGAAAAGATCGAGGCCAAAGCGGTGTGAGAAATCAATAAGATTCTTGAGTTTGCTTTCAAAGGAGGTAAAGATGCCGTAATTAACAAAGTTGAAGAATTAGAACAAGGCTCTGGGTTTGGTGCTTAAAGATTTTTCTTTGGGTTATAATCTTCTTATTTTTATTATGAATTTGTCTATTTTGTCTTGGAATGTTCGAGGAATTAAAAAAAAAAGAAAAAGATTAGAGCTCTGCAGAAGGTAATACACAATAATCACCCAAGGATTGTGCTGATCCAGGAAACAAAGTTGGAAAATATTAGTGGGAATCTTGTCAAGAAGTTTTGGAACTATGGGGATGTGAAATCCATTTCTTTTTCAGCAGTGGGTTCCTCTGGTGGCCTCTTGAGTATGTGGGATGCTGATTATTTTTGTGTATCCGACAATTTTTGTACCACGAGATATGTTGCCTTAATTGGATCGTTGAGTCCTAAAAACCTTAAGTGTGGCATTATGAACGTTTATGCCCCTTTCATTGATTCAGAGAAAAAAGATTTCCTAGTTGAGGTCCTCAACTTTATTAAAGGTTGGAATATCCCATGGTGTTCTGGCGGGGATTAGAATATGTTCCTAGATTCGGCTGAAAAAATTGGGTTCTCTCTAAACATGCCCTTAGTGGATCTATTCAAGTTGTTTGTCTTTAACATCGAATTGAGAGATCTCCCGCTACTGGGTGGAAGGTTCACTTGGAGCAACAACAAAGATTCTCTTACTTTTGTCCGTCTAGACCATTTTCTCGTCTCGACAGATTTTGAGTTGGCTTTTCCCAGCATCGATCAGCGGGTTCTAGACAAATCTTTGTTGGACCATAATGCGATTATTCTTCAGGAGGATTCTACTAATTGGGGTCCGAAGCCTTTTAGAATTTTCAACTACTGGTTTGTAGAAGATGGCTTTGCTGAGATGGTTTTATTTGCGCTAAAAAAGGTTGAAGAAAAAATCCTAGACTGGGAATTGGTGGTTTGATTAGAGGTTCGAAGTTGGCCATAAAAAAAAAAAACTGGGAATTTGTTTGGCTTTTCTGGTCTAAATACGACGAAACTGGAAAAAGAAATTTCTATCATGAAAACTAAGATCCAATATGGTAATGCTGACCCCTCAATTTTGTCCCGCCTAAACCATTACAGGTTGTTACTATGGCATGAATATCGAAGAGAAGAGAGCTCATGGTTACAGAAATTTTGACTCAGATGGTTCTTCGAATGTGATAGGAATACACGGTTTTTCCACCTTACTGCTTCTTCGAGACGAAGATCAAATGTGATCAATGTTCTAAATTCTGGTGGAGTGATAGTGTCTGATCCTGTTCACATTAAATTGGCAGTTAAGAACCACTTTTCTAGAGCCTACAATTTGAAGCATGCTCTTGAAATTAAGGATTTTAATTTGGATTTCGAGTGCCTTAGTATTGAGCAAGCATCTTCTCTGTCAAGAGAGTTCACAGTGGAAGAAGTTTGGTCCGTTTTAGCCTCAGCCAATAGCAACAGAGCCCCGAGTCCTGATGGTTGCAACCTTGACTTTTTCAAGAAATTTTGGCATATATTGAAAGATGATATTATGCAATTTTTTATGACTTCTATTATGGCCGTAAGTGGGAGGCGGGGATTAATCACTCATTTATCACCCTTATTCCTAAAGTCGCGAATCCAGAATCCATAGATGAATTTCGTCCAATTAGTCTTGTGGGAGGTATGTACAAAATATTCTCCAAGGTGTTGACTATAAGATTACGAATGGTTATAGGATCGTTAACAGGGGCTTCACAATTGGCTTTTCTCGCGGGAAGACAGATTTTGGATTGTTCCCTCATTGCGATTGGAGTTATTAATTTTATGGTAAAAGAAAAAAAAGAAAGGGGTGGCTTTTAAAATCGATTTCCACAAAGCCTATGATTTCGTAGATTGGAGCTTTTTAATTCTTATTATGAAGAAGTGTGGTTTTGATGGTAAGTGGTGTAGTTGGATTCTTTAGTGCATTTCCTCGGCATCCATCTCGATCCTTGTGAATGGAGTTCTAACGAAAGCATTCTTTATCTCTCATGACCTAAGACAAGGCTGATCATTATCCCCACTGCTGTTTAATTTAGTGGGTGAAGCCCTTAACCTTATGCTTTCAAAATCTGTCGATAAGGGACTTTTTTCTGGTTTCGATGTTGGCCGTGGCAATAACTGTGTAAGAATCTCCCATTTACAATTTGCTGATGACTTACTGATATTTTGTGCTGCTGCAGCGGGGCAAATTAAAAATGTAAAGAGGATTTTGAGGGTGTTTGAATTAGCCTCGAGACTTCATCTCAACATGTCGAAAAGCAAGATCTATGGAATCAATTTTGATTAGGTGTTTCTCAATAGATGGGCAGACTCGATGAGGTGTAAAGTTGATACACTGCCCACTAATTACTTAGGATTGCCTCTCGATGCTAGACGCAACTCCGCTTCCATTTGGGAACCAGTTATACAAAAGTTTGAGAAAAGATTGGAAGGCTGGCAGCCTCGTTTTCTCTCTATTGGAGGCAGACTTATGTTAATTAAATCTATTCTTACTAGCCTCCCGGTATATTTCTTATCATTATTCCGTATGCCGATGGCAATTTCCAATCGTTTGAACCGTTTAATGGCTGATTTCCTATGGGGAGGGACACCAGAAAAATCCAAGATTCATTGGGTGAAATGGGGTGATGTTTGTGTTCCAAGAGATAAAAAGGGTTTGGGAATATCTGATTTGGTCACCTTCAATAGAGCACTACTCAGAAAATGGTGTTGGCGCTACGAAAATGAACCGGAAGGTCTGTGGAGGAGAGTCATCTCTTGCAAAAATTTTGCTCCTGTCAATCTGCTCCCTTCAGATGTTATTTCGAGGCACTCATCCTGGATTTGGAAAGGTATCGTTAATTCCTTTTTAAGTGAAGACAATTTGGGTTTTTGCTAGAGGTCGAGTCTAAAATTACAAGTTGGTTATGGTAAGTCGATAGCTTTCTGGACTGACGTTTGGTTGGGAGATTCAAATTTGAAATCCATATTCCCCCGTATTTTTGCTTTATCTGTAAATAAAGAAGGTTGTATTGCTGATTTCGGAGTGAAAACAAATTCTAGTTGGGTTTGGAATATATCGCTAAGGAGACCCTTATTCGACTGGGAATTATAGAGTTGGAACGAACTCATGTCTAAGTTGAGATTTTCAGTCTAGCAATCTAGATCATGATTGGGTAAGTTGGTTTGGATCGAGCGATGGGTTTTTTTTTATGTTAAATCCCTTAAAGCAATGCTCTCTGGCTCCATTCCTTCAATTAATTTCTGGAATAATTTTGTTTGGATCGGTTGTGTGCCTCCAAAAGTAGAATTATTCGTTTGGTTGGTTCTAAATGGACGAGTTCCTGTTAAAGTTGAGTTAGTGAAAAGAGGGGTATCCTCCATTTCAGATGTTTATTGTTCGTTTTACATAACGCAGCCGGAATCAGTTTCTCACATTTTCTTTACTTGCCGGGTAAGTTGGCTAATTTGGTCGAAATTCCTTGCTCTAGTGGGATGCATTTCTGTGTTTCAGGCAAACCCTGTAGCTTTTATGGAGGATTGTCATTCCTTTTCCCCTCATTCCTTACAGAAAGTATGGAAATATGGGACAAGCTTGGAGTCACATATGAAGGAACCAACAAGGTGAAGAAGACCAAGATTGGAATTTTCAACCTCAACTATGAGAACTTCAAGATGGACCTAGAAGAAGACATCAAAGCTATGTTCGATCGGTTCTCTGTTAATGAATGAGCAAGGTTTTGGGGTGGTGATCCCAGAGGACAAGCTTATGAGGAAGTTGGTTTATTCACTTCCTGATTCATGGGATTCTAAGAAGACCGCAATCATAGAAGCAAAGAATCTCAAGACGCCCACGCTTGATGGGCTAATGATGTCATATCCCGAAAACTGGCCTAGTTGGAATTAGGTTCCGGTGATAAAATTTTTTGACTTCGATATGTTAAATGTTGTAAGTGATTGACCTTTGTACCCCTCTTATGTAATGAAGTTACACCTTGGTCTCATTTGAATAGTTAAACTTCCTTGTATGAAATTCAAACTGAAAATCTGCAATTTGAGCTATGCGTATCGATACGGTGAGACCAATATCGATACGACCTAACTGCCAATAACTAACTTACCTGTTTTAGCGTAACAACATCGATACGATTATAAAGTGTATCGATACGGATCCCTTGTTTGAAGCTTTTTTGAAGGCCAAATTAAAATAATAGATAGAAAAGTGCCGAGTCACCTCTTTGGTAGACTACCCCACGTGGTTGGGTCACTTCTTGTGCTGAAAAGTTGATGGCTTGATATTAAATTGGGTTTAGCAAACCCTTAAGGAAGGGTAAGCTTCTTATTGGTTGCTATGTAGGTGGGGAATAATTAAGGCTGGCTCTTAGGAATTCATAAAGAAAGAAAGATTTCTTCCTTGCTATGTTCTCCTGAAAACTAAAACTCCATCTTTGCTTTGAATAAGCTCACACCTCCATTGTTGTCCCCAACCTCAAGCTCAAGCACACACCTTCATCTTTGAATCCTCTAAGCTCAAGCTTTCTTCGATTCGAAAAAACTCCATCGCATAACCATTGGTTGGGTAAGGAGAAACCCTCATTCGATTGTTGAATTCCATGAACAATTAGAGTTTAATTTCAAATCGAAATTATAAGCCTAATATTTGAATAAGTACCATATCGTTATGTTGGTTATAATAACTCTTTGTACTTTCTTTCTAGCCCAAAAATTTGAGGAAATCAACCCGTCATCTCCAACCAAGTCTAGGAGCAGAGGAACCGAAATTCGAGAATCCTAAAAGCTTCTATGCTCTAGGTGAGTGTAGTTGTGTCAAGAGATAGGCTAGGTGCCATCCCGTTGCATTTGATTATGAATTTGATTTGCATTTTGTTAAAGGCTCAAGTAGAGCAACCATACATGGATTCGAATGGTAAGTCCTTTGAGTTAATTTGACATGTCTATAAGAATACACATGATATTCAAATTATGTGAATTATAGAATTTGATATGAATATGTTATGTGATATGGAGCTAAGGCTCGTTTGTTATCTGATATGATATGATCCGAAAAGTATGAATTATGATAAAATATGTGAACTTTTGGATACAATTGGCATGCCATAGGGTTATTTGTGCTCACTAAGTAATGGATTGGACTACGGTCCGAGGATACGACCTATATATGTGGTGAGACAAGGATGGATTGTGTAAGAGACTTATTCAGAGCTACGACTCAAGACTACGACCTATTTTCTGATATATGTGGTGTACATAGGAATCCGCGTATCGATTGGTTACTATGTCCAAGGAAATTAATTGTGATTATGATATGTATCTTGTATATGAAAATGTGTTATTTGAATTGATCATGAGATACAAATAAGATTTGTGTACTAATTATGTCATTTAAGCATGTTACTATGATGTTCATATCATTAATTGTTTATTTGCATTGGTTATAACTACCTCACTAGGCTATGTAAGCCTAACATTCGTGTGTCTCATGCATTTCAGGATCTCAAAGAATTCAGACCTTCGATTGTGTTGTTGTGGTTGCAAGCCACTCCTACAAATCATATGTATGCTTATCTTTTGCTTTGAACTCCTAGTAAGGTGGCATATGGTTTAGATAAGTCATGTTTGACTATTTTGATATATGTGTAATGGCCTAAATATGACTATGTGTTGTATGGAAAATATGTCATGTTTGTGAAAGATTAAAACTAGCTACACGGGCTTAAAAAGTGCTAAAAGTTGAAAACTATGTAAATGGATTTGAAATGCTATAAATTTTGACATGCTATTAGAAATATGGATTTTAGACTTGCTGGTAAAATTTGGTAATGATTGGACAAAGTTTGCTAGGGTAATTCGAATAAAAACCAGTAAAAACCTGTCATTATAGGTCAGGGCGTATCGATACAGGTGATGGCGTATCGGTTCGGTCCTTATAATTTTTGGTGAGGTCAACATTGGTCAAACATGGCATATCTATACGGTTTGGGCGCATCGGTACGAAAATTGGTCACTGGAATTTGGTTGGGAAAAAGGTATCGATACGGTTTCAGAGCGTATCGATACGTGGTCAACAAAGTCAATCTGTATCGATACGAGCCTAGTTGTATCGGTATGGGCTTGCTATCTTTTGAATTTGGAATCTGGAAAATAGGCTTAGCGTATTGATGCGGTTCTAAGGTTATCGATACAATGTTAGTTAATTCGGTTAAAAGACATAGATTTCAGTTTTACATAGTTTACAGAATGGTCACTAATAAGTTATATGACTAAATTAGATAGGTAAACGACCTCCGATAGTAACAAAATTTCACAGGTTAATGGTTGGAAAGTCTAATCTCAAGTTGGTAATAAGAAATTCTGATTAGGACTGTTAATTTGTAAAATTCCCGAATAGGTTCGTTAAGTCCTAAAGGCGAATAATAAGATACCCTGATTTTGTTCCAAACTCTGATTTCATTTCCGATTTCTGAATACGTCTTTCGACAACACTATCTGAACCGATTCTCTACCAGACCGGGAAGGGGGTGTTACATTTGTGGTTTCAAAGCTTAGGTTTTGTTTATTATAAGACTAAACTAAAGCTCGTTATGAGTCTGTATGTACTTATGCCACCTAGGAGTTATTTGTATATGCTATCTGCGACTTGCAGCTTACACGGTTCAATCTTTTCTATATGATTAGATTTGAAAATGTCCACACCTATTGATAGATGTGTTGTCGATGAACTAAATCCTGGGTCCTCCTCGACATAGGAGGATAATCTGAGGGCCGAAGTCAGGCCTAAACAAATGGGACAGAATGACCCACCTCATCCTCCGCTGATGCCTCTAGCTCAGCAAGAGTATCTAATGTCTATGGCTGATATGATCAAGAAAGTGGTCGTGTCTCTCAGACAAGAACCACTCCTTCAGCCTACTGAAGCACCTCCGTCTATTTCGAGAGCTCCCATTGATAAGCTTAAACAATATTTAGTTTACACTTTTACGGGCCAAGACCTAGACAACCCTAAAGTCATAGAGTACTGGCTGGAGTATACTCTCAAGGTCCTGAACAAACAGATGAAGTTCCCTGAAGAGCACAAGTTGGAGTGTACCTTGGCCTTAATTGTTGAAGAGGCCCAGAGTTGGTGGGACACGGTGACACTCACCGTGTTTGAGCACAAGATTACGTGGGACTTCTTCCTTCAGGAGTTCCGTAGGAAGTACATCAGCGATCATTACATTGCCGAAAGGCGTAAGAAGTTCCTCCATCTGAGACAAGGAGGAAGAGTTGTGGAGCAGTACATCCACGATTTTTGCAAGTATGCTAGGTATGGTGCTGAGATTATATGCAAGGAAAGGGAGAAATGTCGAATGTTCATTGATGCCTTCTGTGATGAATTGCGTCCTCTCTTCACTGCTTTAGAGGTAGAGGAATTCTAGATGCTTGTTAACCGATCCATCGCCACCGAAGCCTCCTAGAAGGCTTATGAAAGAAGGAAGAGGAACCAAATTCGGTCGGATAAGAGGTTTCAAGATGACTCTAATCCCCCTATGCCTCAGAAGAAGGGTAGACAATGGGACTAGAAGTCTTCCACCTTCCAACAGCTACCACGGTCCGGGTATGTGCCACAATTCTAGTCTTTGGGAGCGTCTGTTGCTCGTACAATTTCAATTGATAGTACGAGCAGTTTCACAAAGGTTTCCCAAATTTTTTTATGCAACTTCTGTCAGAAGAGGCACCCCGGGCAGTTCCATAGAAAATTTGGATCATGCTATCTCTACGGTGAATCTGGCCACTTCATCAGGCAGTGCCTGTAGAATCCAAATGCTCATACTACCGTGGCTTCTCAGAATAATCCTAACAAAGGAAGAGGAGCAAAGCAAGTGCAGTCTGGATCGGTGGGGAGACCTCGCAATACCAACGCTCCTTTAGTTGGTCGTAATCCTCAAGCCTCAGCCCATATGTACCATGTTAGAGACTGAGAGCATGAGGATGATCCCAATGTGATTGCAGGTATGGTGGAATTATGTTCTGATCATGTTTATGCTTTAATAGATCTGGGCTCTACGTTTTCCTTCATTAGTGAACCATTGATTGCAAAGTATACCTTAGAACCAGAACCTGTTACTTCCGAGATTGTTGTTTCCAACCCACTAGGGGATAGTATGATTATTCAGTTGATTTGTAAAGCTTGTCCTTTGAGGATCCAAGGGATCCCATTTCCGGCTAATTTGATGGCCTTACCCTTTCGAGAGTTTGATCTCATCCTAGGCCTTGATTGGCTAGCTAAACATCAAGCCTGGGTAGATTGTTCGAAAAAGAAGTTATACCTTCGTGGATTCGGCAAGGAGAGCATAACCTTGATGAAATCCAACCCTGAGCCTGAGAAGACTCTCATGTGTGCCATGGAATCTAAAGAAGACCCAAAGCTTGAGAACGTACCCGTGGTGAAAGAATTCTCCGATGTGTTTCTCGATAAACTTTTAGGACTCCCTCCCACCCGAGAAGTAGAATTCGGGATAGAAGTGCAACCTGAGACTACACCAGTCTCCATTTCTCTGTATATAATGGCTCTGTTTGAATTGAAGGAGTTAAAAGCTCAAATTCAAGATCTTTTAGATAAAGGATTTATCCGATTGAGTTCCTCACCCTGGGGAGCACCGATTTTGTTCGTTAAAAAGAAAGATGGATCAATGCGTCTATGCATTAACTATCGTTAGCTGAATAAGGTCACGATCAAGAATAAGTATTCGTTACCTAGAATTGATGACCTCTTCGATCATTTGAAAGATGCTTCCGTTTTCTCAAAGATAGTCCTAAGATCTGGGTACTATCAAATGTTAGTGAAAGAGTATGATGTCCCAAAGACTGCCTTCCGAACTAGATATGGCCACTACGAATCCCTAATAATACATTTGGGCTTACGGATGTACCTACAACCTTCATGGATTTGATGAATCATCTGTTCTAAACCTACCTAAATAAGTTCGTGGTGGTGTTCATAGATGATATTCTAATATATTCGAAAGATGCTGCCGCTCATGAAGAACATCTTCGGATTGTGCTTCAGACTCTCCGAGAGAAACAACTATATGCTAAGTTTAGCAAATGTGAGTTCTGGTTATCCGAAGTATCTTTTCTGGGCCATGTGATCTCTTTTGTGGGAATCCAAGTTGACCCAAAGAGGATTCAAGCAATCCTATATTGGATTCCTTTAAAGAATGTTGGAGAAGTTTGAAGCTTTCTGGGCCTTGTAGGCTACTACCATAGATTCGTTAAAGGGTTCTCACTGATTGCTGCACCATTGACGAAGCTTATTCGTAAGGAAACTCCCTTTGTATGGACCGTGGATCAACAGAGGAGTTTTGATCAACTTAAGCAAGTCCTTACCCATTCCCTTATTTTGGTGCAACCCGAGTCGGGTAAAGACTTCACTGTGTACAGTGATGCATCCCACCTTGGATTAGGCTGTGTACTGATACAAGAAAGAAAAGTCATAGCTTATGCTTCACGTCAACTCAAACCTCATGAACTGAACTATCCGACACATGGTCTGGAATTGGCTGCTATTTTTTTGCTTTGAAGATTTAGAGGCATTATCTGTATGGTGAGAAGTGTTACTTATAAACTGGTCACAAAAGCTTGAAGTATCTTTTGAATCAAAAAGCACTAAATCTCCGTCAACGATGGTGGATGGAGCTTTTGAAAGACTACGACTTGGTTATTGACTACTATCTCGGTAAAGCTAATGTTGTAACTGATGCTCTTAGTCGAAAGCCTACTCCCTCTTCGAGATGTTTATATGCTCATTTTCGAATTAAGAAGCATGGAAAGTTGTTGGCTGAGTTGAGAGTTCAGTCGACCATTGTATGTCGAATCAAAGCACTCTAAGAATCTTTTAAGGAGTTGCAAACTCTTATTGCTAAGATTAAGGATAAACCCGATCCTGACTTTGCTATAAATTCCAAAGGCCTGTTGTATTTCCGAAATCGTATCTGTGTTCCTGATGATGATGATATTCGGAATCAAATTCTGAGTGAAACTCATTCTAGCCCTTTCTCTGTCCATCCTGTAGATATCAAAATGTATAAAGACTTGAAAGAGTTATATTAGTGGTCCGGTATGAAGAGTGAAATCACGGACTTCGTGGCTAAGTGTTTGACCTGCCAAAGGGTTAAAGCCGAACACAAAGTGCTTACTGGTCTCTTACAACCTATCAAGCTTCCACAGTGGAAATGAGAGCGTATTACAATGGACTTCATAGTGGGTTACCGATGACTCTGAAGAAAAATGATGCCATTTGGGTCATTATAGACCGATTCACCAAATCTGCTCACTTTATTCCAGTAAGAATGGACTTCAGCTTTCCTAAACTTGCTGAGTTGTACATTCACGAAGTTATCCGCCTACATGAGGTTCTTGTGTCTATCATTTCTGATCGTGACCCATGTTTTGCATCCCGGTTTTGGAGGATCCTATATAAGGCTTTGGGAACTCGAGTGCACCTAAGCACTTCTTTACATCCTCAAACTGATGTCCAATCCGAAAGGGTTATTCAAGTAACCCTATCTTTTACTTCAATTCACATGTATAAGTGTTCCGTATCAATTTCGATTCTTCCTTGTAGATTTTGGAAGATATGCTTCGAGCCTGTGTTATTGACTTCGGGAATACATAGAAGAAATCTCTACCCATGGTCGAGTTTACATCCAACAATAGTTATCAAGCTTCGATTCAAATGGCCTCGTACGAAGCTCTCTATGGAAGGAGATGTAGAACTCCTCTCTTTTGGACCGAGCTTGGTGAAGGCAATATGCTAGGTCCTGACTTGCTTCAAGAAACCGAAGAAAGGGTGACTATTATCCGTGATCGACTCAAAGCGGTATTTGACCATAAAAAGGCTTACACTGATCTGAAAAGTAGAGACATCCAATATGAGGTTGGTGAGAAGGCCTTCCTTAAAGTGTTTTTCTATGGAAGAAGATCATTCGTTTCGATAAAAAAAGGAACCTAAGTTCTCATTTCATTGTCCGTTCGAGGTGATCAAGAAAGTTGGACCGGTTACTTACTGATTAGATCTTCTTGAAGAGTTAAGCAAGATTCATAATGTTTTCCACGTATCTATGCTACGGAAGTACTAGTCTGATCCTTCCCACATGATCGAGCCAAAGTCTGTGGAAATTCTGTCCAATCTGACATACGAGAAGGAACCGGTGGAGATCCTCACATGAGAAGTCAAGAGGCTTCGTAATAAATCCATACCTTTGGTGAAAGTTCTTTGGAGAATTCATTCGGTTGAAGAAGCAACATGGGAACCATAAGAGACAATGGATGAGTAGTACCCTCACTTGTTCGGGTAGAATGAAACTTCGAGGATGAATTTTCTTAAGGGGAGAGTTGTCACATCTCGAAAATCGGTCCAGATGGAATTAGGTTCCGGTGATGGGAAATTTTGACTCCGATATGTTAAATGTTGTAAGTGATTGACCTTTGGTCCCATTTGAATAGTTAAACTTCCCTGTATGAAAATTCAAACTGAAAATCTACAATCTGAGCCAGGCGTATCGATACGGTGAGACCAGTATCGATACGACCTAACTGCCAATAACTAAATTACATGTTTTAACGTAACCCTATCGATATAGTTATAAAGTGTATCAATACGAGTCCCTTGTTCGAAGCTTTTTTGAAGGCCAAATTAAAAGAATAGATGGAAAAGTGTTGAGTCACCTCTTTGGTAGACTACCCCACATGGTTGGGTCACTTCTTGTGCTGAAAAGTTGATGGCTTGATGCAAGATATTAAATTGGGTTTAGAAAACCCTTAAGAAAGGGTAAGCTTCCTATTGGTTGCTATGTAGGTGGGGAATAATTAAGGTTGGCTCTTAGGAATTCATAAAGAAAGAAAGCTTTCTTCGTTGCTATGTTCTCCCAAAACTAAAACCCTGTCTTTGCTTTGAATAAGCTCACACCTCCATTGTTGTCCTCAACCCCAACCTCAAGCTTAAGTACACACCTCCATCTTTAAATCCTCTAAGCTCAAGATTTCTTCGATTCGAAAACTCCATCGCATAGCCATTGGTTGGGTAAGAAGAAACCCTCATTCAATTGTTGAATTCCATGAACAATTAGAGTTTAATTTCAAATCAAAATTCTAAGCCTAATCATTGAATAAGTACCATATCGTTATATTGGTTATGATGATTCTTTGTACTTTCTTCCTAGCCCAAAAATTTGAGAAAATCAATTCGTCACCCTCAACCAAGTCTAGGAGCAGAGGAATCAAAATTCAGGAATCCTAAAAGCTTCCGTGCTTTAGGTGAGTGCAATTGTGTCAAGGGATAGGCTAGGTGCCAGCCCGTTTCATTTAATTATGAATTTGATTTGCATTTTGTTAAAGGCTCAAGTAGAGCAATCATACATGGATTCAAATGGTAAGATTGGTAAGTCCTTTGAGTTACTTTGATATGTCTATAAGAATACATGTGATATTCGAATTATGTGAATTATAGAAATTGATTTGAATATGTTATGTGATATGGAGCTAAGGCTCGTTTGTTATCCGATGTGATATGCTCTGAAAGTTATGAATTATGGTGAAATATATGAACTTGGACATTTGTGGACATTGGATACAATTGGCATGCCATAGGGTTATTCGAGCTCACTAAGTAAGGGATTGGACTACGATCCGAGGCTACGACCTATACATGTGGTGAGAAAAGGATGGATTGTGTAAGGGACTTATCCGGAGCTACGACACAAGACTACGACCTATTTTCTGATATGTTTGATGTATAGGGAAATTCGCATTTCCATTGGTTACTATGTCCAAGGAAATGAATTGTGATTATGATATGTATCTTGTATATGAAAATGTGTTATTTGAATTGATCATGAGATACAAATAAGATTTGTGTACTAATTATATCATTTAAGCATGTTACTATGATGTTCATATCATTAATTGTTTATTTGCATTGGTTATAACTACCTCACTAGGCTATGTAAGCCTAACATTCGTGTTTCTCATGCATTTCAGGATCTTAAAGAATTTCGGCCTTCGATCGTATTGTTGCGGTTGCAAGTCACTCCTACAAATCATATGTATGCTTATCTTTTTCTTTGAACGCCTAGTAAGGTGGCATATGGTTTAGATAAGTCATGTTTGATTATTTTGATATATGTGTAATGGCCTAAATTTGACTATGTGTTGTATGGAAAATATGACATGTTTGTGAAATGTTAAAACCAGCTAAATGGGCTTAAAAAGTGCTAAAAGGCGAAAACTAGGTAAATGGATTCGAAATGCTATAAATTTTGACATGCTATTAAAAATATAAATGTTAGACTTGCTGGTAAAATTTGGTAATGATTTGACAAACGTTTGCTAGGGTAATTCGAATAAAAACCAGTAAAAATCTGTCATTACAAGTCAGGGCGTATTGATACAGGTGATGGCGTATCTGTACGATCTTTGTAAGTTTTGTTCAGGTCAACATTGGTCAAACATGGTGTATCGATACGGTTTGGGCGTATCGGTATGGAAATTGGTCACTAGAATTTGGTTGGGAAAAAGGTATCGATATTGTAGAACTAATTGTTTTGATATAATAATTGAAAAATGTTTTGGACTAAATTGAAAAGAATTTAAAATATGTTTTTGGTAAAAAACAACTTGAAAATAAGTTTAAGGGTTTTACAAGGCTTTGGAATGATTTAAAGTGCATTTAAAGTAGTCAAAACCATGTTTTAAGTGTAACCGTATCGATATTGTATGGTACCGTATCGATACCCTTAAGGGTTTTAACTACATTGATTTTCCAGTAGCCAAAACTCGTACCGATACGCTTAGCCGTATCGATACGGTGTGCTTTAAAATAACCAACAGCTAGTTCGCGCACCGATACGGTTGTATCGCGTACCGATACGGCCAAATACCCCCAACGGTCAATTTCCCAACGGTCTTTTAAATTGCAGGAACGTACCGATACGCTAGCCAAGCGTATCGATACGCACCATCTGAAGTTCTCAACGGCTACTTCCTTATTGGGACCGCATCGATACGGTTTGAGAAGTATCGATACGCCAAGCTGCAGAACTGCATTTATGGTGAAAAATAAAGGCTCCAACGGCTCCAAAACAACCCCAACGATCCTCAACGGCTATAAACTCATTTGGGAGTATAAAAGAGACCTCCAAGCATTAAGAGAAGACTAATGCTTCAATTGTCAACAACTATATGATGTCAAATTTTCTTTAGGGCTTAAATTGTTCATTCATTGTATAGACAATACTTGTGAGCCTAAATTGTCAAATTTACTCAAGTGTTTAGGTTTGGGTGAGTGAGCTTAAGATTGCAAACTATCTACCTAGTGAGGGATTTCAAGTTTTCTCTAATATCTCTTGTAAAGAGGGTTTACTCAAGCTTTTGGTTAGAAAGCTTTGAGTGTGTAAAGGTTGCCTCTTTAGCCTAGAAAAGGGGAAGAAATTCAAGAGTGAATTTGTTGAAATCCTTAGTGGGAAGCTAAGGTAGTGGATGTAGGTGCTTGTTAGAAGGCCGAACCACTATAAATCCTTGTGTCTTTTGTCTATATTTCACCTCCCACTAAAAACCCAAAAATCCAACTTCTTTACAACTTGGCGAGCAAGAACGGTTGAAGGAAATCGATCATAAAAAAACCCAACAATTGGTATCAATGCTTGGCTCAATTGAAGAGGATTAACATCCTATTGAGGTGCTCCAATAAGCTCGATCAACATTTCAAACAACCGGATCAATGACACAATCCATCGACAAGCCACCTTTCTTCGACGGGACAAATTATGCATATTGGAAGACGAGGATGATGTTCTTTGTCAAATCCAAAGACTAAAAGCTTTGGGATATCATTGAAGATGACCCGTTCGTAGCAAAAGGAAGCAAGGCGGAGTGGTGTGCCGACGATCGTAAGAAGATGGAGCTAAATTGCAAGGCTTTGCACTTAATCTTTTGTGCACTTAGCCTCAACATCTACGAGATGATGTCTTCTTGCGAGAGTGCCAAGAAAGTTTGTGACAAGCTCGAAGTTACATACGAGAGAACAAATGAAGTAAAGGAGACCAAGATCGGTCTCCTCAACCTAGAGTATGAAAACTTAAAGATGGATCCGGAAGAAGACATTGAGAAGATGTTCCATCGATTCTCCACCATCACTAATGGAATCAAAGGCTATGGAGAAGCCATCTAGGAAGAAAAGCTTGTCCATAAGCTTATATATTCTCTTCCCGAGTCATAGGACTCAAAGAAGATCGCTATCTTCGAAGCCAAAAATCTTAAGACCATGAAGCTTGATGAATTCATGGGGTCACTTCTCACTCACCAAATCATGAAGAAAGATAAAGAAGATGAGAAGAAGAAGGAAGAGATAAGAAAGATGGGGAAGAAGAAGATTATGGAGCTAGGTATCCATGTGAATGTCATTTCTCTCAAAACCTCCAAGTGCAACCATGTTGATACAAGCAAGGGGGAGGATGAAGAAGAAGAGATAGTTCATCTCTTCAAGAGGTGTGCCCTTTTCATGAAGAAAGCAATGAAAGAATTCAAATATGAGTCTATGAAGAAGAAGAAGAGGGCAAACACTTCAAGCCATAGGAAAAAGGCATATGTGGCTACATGGAGTGATGAAGACTCCATCGACGACGAACAAGCCAACCTTTGCCTTATGGCCATCGAAGAAGATTCAAGGGTAACTTTTAATTCATCTACACCGTGTTTATATTCATTTGACGAATTACAAGATATCTATGATGATTTGGTTTTAGAGTTTAAAAATCATATTTTGAAAAACAAGAAAGTGATTTCAAATTTGAAAATTCAAAATGATTTGGTTTCTAAAACAAAATTGAACTTGAAGCAAAACTTAACGAGTTTGAGCAAAAATGTGTTGATTTACAGAATTTTCTTCATAAAGTTCAAGAAGAAAAAGATTTGATTTCCAAAGAGCTTGAAAAGAAAAACAATTTAGGAAAACCAAACTTTTATGTTAGACAATCTAGTGCCCCTAGATTTGTGAACGGTAAATGTTTTAGAAGTATTTGGATCCCAAAAGGACTAAGTACTTCAACTAAAAAGGATGAAATTGAAAAATTGATTCCTAAGAGGACTAAACTTTGTGGAACTAACGTCTATGGATCCAAAGCAATTTGGATACCAACAATCACTTGATTGTCTTATGTTAGGTGTGATGGAGAATGATCAACAAGTCCAAATTTGAGGGGGAGCTCCATGCACACAAGGAAGAACACTTGAAGAAGGAAGGCTTCACATCCTCCCTTGAGTTCAAGTGTGGTAAAATCTAGTTGCTTTAGTGATTTAATTTGAATTATTTTTTTTAATTTCAACTAGATTATCATATATGTTGGACTAACATTGTTGATGATGCTTTGAGTAAGGGGAGCCATTTTAAAACCAAAATTCTTATTTGTGTCAATTTCTTTTAACCTCCTAAGTTATTTTGAACTTAAAGTTATTTAAACTCTTTTTGGTATAACAAAAAAATGGAGAAATGCTTTGAAAAATTGATTTTTCAAGAGAATAAGGGGAGCTTTAATTTCATTCAATTTTTAATCTCTTATTCAAAATTTTAAAATACAAAGGGGAGAGAATCCCAAACAATTTTTCAAGTTGATTTATTATATCAAAAAGGGGGAGATTGTAGAACTAATTGTTTTGATATAATAATTGAAAAATATTTTGGACTAAATTGAAAAGAATTTAAAATATGATTTTGGTCAAAAACAAATAGAAAATAAGTTTAAGGGTTTTACAAGGCTTTGGAATGATTTAAAGTGCATTTAAATTAGTCAAAACTATGTTTTAAGTGTAACCGTATCGATACTGTATGGTACCGTATCGATACCCTTAAGGGTTTTAACTACAACGATTTTCCAATAGCCAAAACCGTGCCGATACGCTTAGCGTATCGGTACAGTGTGCTCTAAAATAACCAACGGCTAGTTCACGTATCGATAGAGTTGTATCACGTACCGATACGCCCAACGGTCTTTTAAATTGCAGGACTGTACCGATACGCTAGCAAAGCGTATCGATACGCACCAGTTGAAGTGCTCAACGACTACTTCCTTATCGGGACCGCATCGATACGGTTTGAGGAGTATCAATACACCAAGATGCAGAATTGCATTTATAGTGGGAAATAAAGGCTCAAACGGCTCCAAAACAACCCCAACGGTCCTCAACGGCTACAAACTCAATTGAGAGTATAAAAGGGACCTCCAAGCATCAAGAGAAGACTAATGCTTCAATTGTCAACAATTGTATGATGTCAAATTGTCTTTAGGGAATAAATTGTTCATTCATTGTATAGACAACACTTATGAGCCTAAATTGTCAAATTTTCTCAAGTGTTTAGGTTTGGGTAAGTGAGCTTAAGATTGCAAACTATCTACCTAGTGAGGGATTTCAAGTTTGCTCTAATTTCTCTTGTAAAGAGGGTTTACTCAAGCTTTTGGTTAGAAAGCTTTGAGTTTGTAAAGGTTGCCTCCTTAGCCTAGAAAAAGGGAAGAAATTCAAGAGTGAATTTGTTGAAATCCTTAATGGGAAGCTAAGGTAGTGGATGTAGGTGCTTGATAGAAGGTCGAACCATAAATCCTTGTGTCTTTTGTCTTTATTTCACCTCCCACTAAAAAACCCAAAAATCCAACTTCTTTACTACTTGGCGAGCAAGAACGATTGAAGGTAACCGAGCACGAAAAACCCAACAGATATGGTCTTAGAGCATATCGATACGCGGTCAACGAAGTCAATATGTATCGATACGAGCCTAGCTATATTGGTACATGCTTGCTATCCTTTGAATCTGGAATATGGAAACTAGGCTTAGTATATCGATACGGTTCTAAGGGTATCGATACGATGTTAGTTAATTCAGTTAAAAGACTTAGATTTTTGTTTTACACTATTTACAGAATGGTCACTAATAAGTTATATGACTAAATTAGATAGGTAAACGACCTCCGATAGTAACGTATTTTCACAGGTTAATGGTCGGAAAGTCTATCTCAAGTTGGTAATAAGAAATTCTGATTAGGACCGTTAATTTGTAAAATTTCCATTTTAGTCCCTAAGTTCGAAAATTTTAAAATTAACCCTAAATTGGATAAGGTTAGCAACAAATATGTTCGTTAAGTCCTAAAGGCGACTAATAAGATACTTTGATTCCATCTCCGATTTCCAAATATGTCTTCCAATAACACTTTTCAAACTGGTTCTCTACTAGTTTGGGAAGGGGTGTTACAAATGAGATCTTTGCTAACCCATGAAATGATTGTGTCAAAGGGGAAGAAAGAAGAAAATGATAATGAAGAGAAGAATGTTGCTCTTAAATCCTCCACAAGCTGACAAGAAGAATCAAGTGGAGAGAAAGATGAAGATGAAGAGATGGCTAAGCTCTTTAAAAAGCTCAAGAGATCCATGAAGCAAGAAAATAAAGAATCAAGACATGAAGAGAAGGGATTCCATCATATGCTTCGAATGCAAGAAGTCAGGACACGTCAAGTACGATTCTTCAAAGATGAAGAAGAAGGGATCAATCCATAAGAAGAAGGCATTTATGGTTACATGGAGTGATGAAGAGGACTCCACCAATGATGAGGTAGCCAACCTTTGTCTCATGGCCATCAAATAAGATTCAATGGTAACTGCTAATTCATCACCTTCAATTTCATGTACTTTTGATGAATTGGTTTTAGAATTTGAAAATCATATTTTTAAAAATAAGAAAATGGTTTCAAAATTGAAAGTTGAAAATGATTTGCTTTCTAAAACAAATTTTTAACTTGAAGCAAAGTTTAAGGACTTTGAGCAAAAGAATGTGGATTTACAGAACTTGCTTCTTAAAGAGAAATTAATAATCTTAAAAAGAATTTGTTTAACAAATATTTTCACAGAATTGAAAATGGAGGTACCTCCAAAACAAATTTTGTTAAAATAAATTTTTATCAAAGAAAATCTAGTTCCCCTAGATTTTTGAATGAAAAAATGGTTAAGAATATTTGGGTCCTAAAAGGACTCATTTCTTCAAAGAAAAATGAAGACATTGAAAAATGGATTCCAAAGGGGACTAAATTTTTTGAGACTAATACTAATGGATCCAAAGTAATTTTTATTCCAAAACAAAAATGATTGTCTTTTGTAGGTTTGCTTGAGCATTGATGAGAAAAGTCACATTTTGGGAGCTCTCGACACACAAAGGAGAAAGACACTTGAAGATGGTGAGGCTTAACATTCTACATTGGTTCAAGTGGTAAATTTAATTTCATGCAATTTCTTGATCATGAATTCCTTGCCTAAGTTTCATAATGATTTAAGCATGTTTGTGCGACTCCATGTGGTGCCTTAATTGCAAATAGTTAATGTGATTCTTAATTGCATGTGTTACATGTTTTTGGCCTATTATGTCTATATGTATGTTTTTGGCCTTAAACTTGTAATATTTGGTTGAATCTTGGGTGAAATCCATGCTTGTTTTAATGTGTTATCTTGAGAACCATGTTGTTATTTTTGTAGCAAAATGATCAAAATGTATATCTAGGACTTCATAGAGCCTTTGTATGAACTTAAAACTAAGTTAGAAGGCTTTTTAAGTTGATTTTTCTGCATATTTTTTCAACAGTTCGTGCAATCGGCACTGGTACAGCCAATACCATACCGATATGACATTCAACCAGTACCAATACGGATGATTCCGTACTGGTACGCACAGTAAAAAAGGACAAGTTTGTCATTTTTTCCCATGCCTTATATGTATTTTTTTCATAAATGGCATGTTTATTGAATTTTTTGTGTTTAATCTTTTTATTTTTTTTGAAATTTAATATATATTTCTCTTGAATGTTTGGATTAACATTCTTTTGTTGCTTGTTTAAGGGGAAGCCAATTTGAAAATTCTTTCATGTTAAATGTAACGACCTGAATTTCCGAGTCAACGATTGAATATTGACCCGAGTTATGGACATTTGTGTTGGTTTGTGTGATTGGACCCATTGGGCCAAGTTTGGGCCTTTTGGTTGAGAATTGAGCTAATTAGGCTTGGAAAGTGAACAATTTGTAAAAGGGGAAGAACCTTGGGGTTTTATGTTGTGATTTTACCTTTATTCAAAATAAAGGCTGATACCACGTGAATAGAGGAGGGGAGACAAGATGATATCATTCATCTTCATCCTTTTCATTCTCCCACACAACCCATTTCTCTCTTCCTTCAAGCCTAGTTTCAAACATTAAAAATCTGAGCTTTTTTAATCATTTCTTCATTTCAGGATTCAGGATTCAAGATTCAAGTATGTTGATCTCCTCTCCATGGGCTTCAAGAAAAGGATAATTTTGTGGAAAAAGGGTAAGTCTTCATTTTTGGGTTTTTGAAAGGTGTAAGCTTTGGGGGTTCCCATGATTTTGAAGTTGTATTTTCGTAGCTAAACTCATCACGATGGTTAATTCAAGATTTGATTTGATTTTCATGTTTGTTTGGCATGTGAAAGAGTTTAAAGGGTCTTTCCAAGCTTGAGGCAAGGAGAA
This sequence comes from Hibiscus tridactylites, assembly GCA_958450335.1. Taxonomy (NCBI): domain Eukaryota; kingdom Viridiplantae; phylum Streptophyta; class Magnoliopsida; order Malvales; family Malvaceae; genus Hibiscus; species Hibiscus tridactylites. The sequence continues at coordinate 85,969,212 of OY288277.1, forward strand.
AGCTTGAGGAAAGTGTGGGTAAGCTTAAATCCAAGATTTTAGCCAAGGTTAGTACATCTTTGACTCATACTCTTCTTGAAGATCATAAAGTGATTGCCTTGCTTGATTTTGTGGTTTATGATTGTTAGTTTGGTGTTTTGGTAGCGTAAAGCCTTGTTAATGGTATAATCCAAATTAATTGTTAATAATGTGTAAAAATGGTAGCAAACCACCCTAATTAACTTCCATAAGATGTAGAATCGAGTTAAGGGATTAGGAGTTGCGATTTAGGGGCTTTGGGAGAGATTTCTTGAGCCTAGGAAACTATTTCTGGGCTTCAGTACTGGTACAAGGGGATCATGTACCGGTACCCTAGTGTTTTGGGTTTTAGAACACTGTTTCATTGGATGAACTATAAGAAACCTGTATCGGTACAATGTTTTACCTGTACCGGTACACCATGCAAACCGGTATTGATACGATGTTTTACTTGTACCAATACGCCATGTATTCTGGTATCGGTACGCGTCGACCCGTATCGATACGCTAAGGCTTCGGAAAATTCCAGTGAGCTATTTTAGTATCGGTACGCGAGGATCAGTACTAGTACCCACTAGGCTTTCTGCCCAAAAATATCAAAATAGAGCCCGATGTGCTAGAAAATTGTGGAATATGGTTAAATGGGTTCCTAATGAGTTAAAATGAGTTATATAACTGAGAATTGGGATTTTATCCCTTTATACGAGCAAAATGAGTAATAACTCGACAACTAATTGGGTGACTTTCTTATGATAATAACCATAGAGCTTGATGAATGAGTTGATGTTGTCCTTGTGTTTTGGGTGGGCACTTGAGGAGCTGTTGATGATAAATCGAGAGATAATCATGTTGGTTGGTGTTATGCCTTGGGGCATTTGCTTGATAGCTTGACTTGGTGCCACTTACCTCTTGGTGAGGTGTATGAATGCTTAATGAGCATGTATTATCTTATGATTGTTGTTAAGGAATCCAGATGTCCTAGAGTCAATACTATGGTGCTTATCAAGGGGACGCGTACTTAGGGCTATATGAACAAGTACATCCGACGTACCCACGAGTTGAGTGGTCTAGGTGCGGTTAGGAACCTATCCGTGGCTATGGTGATCCGGATAAGATAATTAACTTGATGGCTATGTGAGCTCGAGTAACATGGTAGGCTGAGTGACCTCAGGTAGGACTATTTGTGGCTAATGTGATCCAAGTACGTCTAGGACGTATCCGTGACTATGGTGACTCAGATATGGTCCATTCAACCCGACGACTACATGAGCACGTGTAACCCGACAGTTGTGTGAGAACGGGTAAAGTAGGGCTTCATTGGCCATTTTGTAGATGATATATGGATTTATTTATGTATGATGTGTGGATGCTATGGTTGATAGCTTGTGAATGTATTAACTCAATAGGTTGAGTGAGATCGAGTAACTCGATAGGATAAGTGACCTCGAGTATGGCGAAGCATTGTGGAACATGTAAGACTTCTTGTAGACTTTTGATTCCTAGAGATAGGTGATCTAAGAACTCTAGCTAGTGTAGGCTAGATGATAACTCATAGATAATGAAAGCATTATCTATGCTCTCTAAACTATATTTATCTTGCATGCTTATTTTATGATAATCACGAATTGTGGTAGAGTAGAAATATACCACTGAGCTTTGTAAGCTCAACGTTTGGAATCGTTGTTTCCATTCGCAGGTTTGTAGGTTGGTCGTGACCGAGGAGCACATCGAGAAGGGATTTTCCAACACGCATCGCTTCAGAGTACACTGCTTAGTATTTAGTTTTGGTCTTATGTATTCATAGGACCTTACAAATGTTGAGTTTGTCAACTCTTTGCTTTACTATTTTGGATATACAATATTTTAATCTCGGAGCTCTTATTTTGTAAACTGACGTAGATGGATTGATTTTACTATGCAAAATTATGGATGTATAATATTTTTAAATAAAGGTTAAACTTATTGTTTTAAATTAGAAATTGATGGGTCGAATTTTGGGAGACTCGAATGTAGCACTTCGGATCGGGATTGGGGTGTCATATTAAATTTTTGGTATTTTCTCCATTGCTATCTTGTACCAACATGTGACTTCAAAACTTTTGTTTTAAATTATTTTTGATATAACAAAAAGAGGAAAATAAGTTTGAATAAATGAAAAATTAATTTTCAAAAAGAAAAAAAAAGTGGAGTTTAAATATTTTTTTTAAAATATTCTTTTTTTCTTTCTAAAATTATATTTCGAATGGGTTTTTTTCAAAATCAAATTTTCAAGTGGTTTTGTTATATAAAAAAGGGGAAGATTCTTGAGATAAAGATTTTGATATAACTTTTATGAAAAATATTTTTGGACTTAAACTAAATTGTAAAAATAATTCAAAAGTCCATCAACTTGAAAAATATGTTTGAAATAGTTTTTAAAGGGTTTTTGACATGTTTAAATGCTTTCAAAATAGTCATTTTATCAAAAACAATGTGTTAGTACCGATACTCAACTCTCAGTACCGATATGCAGACACCAATACCGGTACGGTCTTAACCGTACTGATATGCATATAGGTTTGCAATTTCCAATAGCCAATCTTCGTATCGATACAGCCAAGCTCGTACCGATACGCAAGGGCCCATATCGATACTCAGTATCTCGTACCGGTATGCCCTACATTAATTGCTTGTAACACCTCTTTCTTTTTAAGTCAGGTACCGATACCGAGACCCGTGTACCAATACCGACATGCTTAAAAGTACATTTATTGTTAGAAATAAAATCTCCAGCGGCTCTAATCAATCCCAACAATTAGTAATGGCTATGAAGCCATTAGATGGTTTAAAAGACTTCTTCTAGCAGTCATGGAACAACAAAAAAGCTAACAATAAAATTCTTTATATAAATAAATTATTTTGTGCTTAATTTTGTCCTATTTTTTGTAGGAAACAACAGTGATCCAAATTGTCACATTTGCTTAAGTGTTTAAGATTTTGAGTGAGAAATTAAAATTATAAACACATTTACCTTGTGAGGTTTTTCATTGTTTGCTAAATTTGTATTCTCTGGAGTGAGAGTATCTTAAAGCATTGGGGTATAAGCTTTGAGCGTTTTGTAAAGGTTATCTCCTTGAGCCTTGAAAAAGGAAAAATAAATTTAGTGAATTTGTGAAAAATTCTTAGTGGGGAGACTAAGGTAGTGGAGGTAGACTTAATTGAGAAGTCGAACCACTATAAATTCTTGTGTTCAATTTTTTGTTTCCAATTGCTTTCACTATTTTCATTGCAAAGCTAATTCACCATCTCTTGGCGATTCAGTTGAAGATATTCGAGCACAACACTCTAAACTCTGAAATCTAATCTTAAATTCTAAAACTAAGATAATTAAAATTTTTTTTTGTTTTTCGTTATTAGTGTATAGAATAATTACCCTAATAAAATTAATAAATGTTGTTTTATTTTCAGCGCAACACCCGAGATGCTTTTACATTTAATCTAGACATCAAAATAGTCTTGGGCTTCTGTGGATGAATTTAAAAATATTAGTTAAAATATTGTCTCAATTGTGCCCTTATATTAAAAGTTTATAATCAAAATTTATGAGTTTATTCCATGTGAATTTTTAAATAAAGACTCAATTGTGACAATATTTCGCTGAAGATCTTATTTGATTATCGTCTCATCCGATAGAGGTCAATTTGTTATATAGAAATTTATTTTAAAATATTTTTATATTATGTCATTAATATTTCATTGAGGAGTGTAGAAATATATATTATCAATAATTGTATTTGAAACCATTAAGTGGTTTCAGTGAAAAATAGAAGCGTTGTTATTCTTAAGAGACTCGTGTTAGAGTTTGTCTGTATAATGGATGTGTATTTTTAAAGGGATAAAAATAAAGAACAAATACTACTATGTAATCACACTAGAATGTAAAATTTAACTTTTTTTATTAAAGAAAACAAGAATAAATTCAATTAACTTAATTTATAAGAACACGTTATCATTTTTAACTAATAATGTGTTATTATTTAATTTATGGATAAAATTTAAAATTATCTTTCCTCAATCTATCATATATTAACCTATATTAATATATAATTATTCATGTGTTTTTATACATTTATGGAATTAGATATGAATGATTGGCTTTCATGAAGATGTTGTAAATGAGATAGGATATGCTGATAACAAATACAATGTAATTTTTTTTCCAGTTTTACATGCTTTTAATATCATTGAATAAATAAAAAATAAATCACTGAAATTAACGGTAAAAAATGAAAAAAATACGAGAAAAACGAGTTATCATTCATTTAAAAGTTTTTATCTCAAATTTTGAACTCAATCAATCCAACGTTTGCATAAACTTTCATATAATATCTAAATTATTCATAAATCTCTCAAACACTTAAATGAGAAACAATTACGTTTAATGACATGCGAACCTACAACTTTTGAGAGATATCAACCGAATTAATTAAGACTCGATCATCGACTTATACTGGTGTAAAGCTAAACGAGTCTTAACTATTAAATATTTAAACTTATCGTCATAATTTTACTTTTTATACGTTCAAATTTTGAATTAACCTGATATCTCTATCATATTGACTTAAAGTAATATTTTCGTTAACATATATATTCAGCAGTTTGATTTTTTTTTACATAAAATAAATAATTAAATAATATAATATACTCAAAATTTGACAAGTGCTATCTACATAAATAAAACATAAAATTCAATGAATAGTCGTTTTAATTAGGGGTGAGAATTGTTGGGTACCCGGGATTCGGGTACTCGGAAAACCGGGTACCCGGTTCGTCCGGGTACCTCTTTAAACGGCCCGTGTCCCGGCCCATTAAATTCGGGTATCCGTAAAATTCGGGTACCCGGTTCATATTTTTTTTTATTTTTTTATTATTTTAAAATTAAAAAAATCATATGTTAAACACAAAAATATTTAAAAAAAATTAAACTTAAAACTTAAAAGAATATAATACAAACATAGAAAAAAATATAGGGATTTAAACTTAATTTTAGAGTGAAAATATTAAGAAACATAAAATAAAAATATAATTTTAAATATAAAAAATATATATTAAATTTTATCGGGTCGGGTCGGGTACCCGGTAAGGGAAAACTCTCGGCCCGTGTCCCGGAAAATTTGCCGGGTCGGGTACCCGGCCCGGTCGGGTAATTTTTTTTCCGGGAATTACCCGGTATTTTTGTTTCGGGTAGTCGGGTTTTCGGGTCGGGTATTTTCTCCCACCCCTAGTTTTAATATTGATTATAGGAAAAAATATGAAAATGTGAGCATATTAATTTGATAACATTTTAACCATCAAACTTTAAAAAAATCGTTTCGACCTTAAACTTTCTTCTGCCATTCTTGACCTCGAACTTGTAATTTCTTGTCCAAAAACATGTGACTTGGTGCGGCTTTTGTCGACCAAACCAGTTCCATCTCCGACCAATGTGTGGGGTTCTGGTCTGGTCTGACTTATATATATAAATTGTCTCAAAAGAAAAACTAACATGAGCACCCGCTCGGCGGGAGATTTAAGTAGACTCAAGTGAGGTCAATTAGTTTTATTTGATTTTATTTAGTTCGTTTAATTTTAATTTTCTTGAATCCACTTGACCCGAAACCTAGATCAAACACTAGAGACCTCTATTTTCTATGTTCTCAATTTTAATAATTTTTGAAGGGACAACCTTATAAATAGTTGTACTTTATTATTTTAATTCTATTTAAGATTTTTTCTTAACAAAACAACAGAATAACATGGCTGACAAAATTTAATTACATTTCTATGATTTATTAATAAAATATTAAATTAATTATATTATGTAATAATATATACTTTTGTTATATAATGACATATTTTTAAGTTTTCGTTCAAAATCAAGAAAATGTTCGGGAAGACGTTGATATATGAGTGGCTATGGATTCTTCGGTTGCCAACTGCACACTGCTATAATATATATATATATATATATATATTGTCATATTGATGCATCAACCGACAAATCTAAGCCAAAAACACATATAATTGTACTTAATATATACAGGGAGGTGTTGGTTATGCGGTGAACATATCATCTGTCATTTCGCTTTCTTTGGCAATGTCAAGTTACTTGCATGGAGGACCGAGCTTGCTCCCCTTAAAAGCTTTACTTGCTTTTTCAAATTAAGGTGCTAAATGAACCAAATTTAAACACAAAATTTTTTTGTTCAAGTTTATTTGTTTTTGTTTGGTGTTTATTAATATGTTTGAATTTTTTTTATCATCTCATCTTCATAATCTAGTTTGCTTCATTCATAAGATCAAGATTCAAACCTTAGACGTTATTTAAGAAGTTTGGAGTTGCTTTATCCTCAAAAACTTTCTCATTTCTCGCCAACCACAAGCATGATTGCAAAAAATGATTCACATCTTCCACACCTACCCCGCATCATGTACATCCACTCAACTGTTATCCATTTTTACTCCCCTATTCCTGAGAAGATCTTTCATAATGATCCTTTTGATTTTTAACATTCATAATTTTTTTTTTTACTTTTGGTGGCACCTTCAATTTCCATAACAAGTCGAAGTTAAATACTGGATCATCAACATTTGCATTCACCAATAATTCTTTTAGTCTTCCAATTGAAAAGCTTCTAGTCTGGTTGTGCAGCCATATTATCCTATTTGGGATTTCACACTTCAACGATTTTCCATCGAAAATCCCTTTTAGAGTTATTAACATCCTATTTGTGCAGCCATATTATCCTATTTGGCATCATCAGCTTCTAGTCTCAACTCTTCTTGGGTATTCTCTCAAGGGAATGCCCAAATAATTGAAAGGAAGCTTACTCTGTTTGCAACCACAAGTTTTTGCCAAAGTCTCTGTGCTATCAGCTTCGACATTGATTCCCACTAAACAAGATTTCTTGTAATTTATACTCAACCCCAAGCTCGCCTCAAAACATCTTAGGATACACTTCATACTAATCAAGGGGTCTTTAACAAGACTTAGAAAAAATATTGTGTCATTCGCGAATTGGAGATGGGTGATCAATTCTTGTTGTACCAGAATTTGGATGCCTTCAATTAACCCCTATCCTTCAGACTTCTTGATGAGTAAATGTAATGCTTCGGTTACCAGAATAAACAAAAAAGGGATAAGAGGTCCCCTTGTTGTAGAGCGTTTGGGTGTTCTCCAATTATGAGCGCAAGTGCACACTCTTGTCAAGTTATAGTATAAAAGATATCGTCTCCCACGGGGATTGGACAACCAAATTCGAATGTAAATCCCTGCACAGAGAATATTTAAATGCACAATTAAATTTCAGTTTGTTTAAAAGAAAAGTAAATAAACACAATTAATTTAAGGAAGAGACCGAGTTGATAGAATGGGCCAGGTTATGCTGCTTCGTAGTGTGAAACTGCGTTGAATAGGTTAAGATGTATTGAGCTTCCAGACTGTGCTGCCTCGGCGGATGATGGCAAATTGGTGCTTCAACAACTTTCGCTGCCTCGACAGGTGGAATGGATGAATGGCTAAGCGGCAAGTTCGGTAGTCCTTTAAGGCTCGGTAGAACGCTTCTAAAGTGATTCTGCTTATGTCTAAGTCAAAATATTGTTGATGCCCGCTGCAGATAATACCCGTCGGCGTGAATCGTGCAATGAACAATAACCTTTGGTTCGTCCTCTCTTAGCTGCTTTAAACCCAAACCTATGTCTAGGCTGGATTGATCAACACCCGATATGGATGAGATGGTGCTTACTTCTTTCATGAGTTTGACTCTTTCGATGCCAAAAAATGAATTGCTCACAATCAATCTTTCGAACTTAATTGCAAATAGTGAAGAACATGAAATAAGCAAACCTTGAATTTTTATTGCAAATACAAATTTTAATCCTAAACAACCGTTCTCACACTACCCTACAACACAATCCAAGCCCTAAGAGAAATTAGAACATAGTGGCGGTAAGGAAGCACAAGAGAAACCTAAGCTATTGCCGACTAGCTAATCATCCGATCTCTCAAAATACAAAATATGATCAAGTATATATAGGGCATGGCCTAGGTTAAGTCCTACTTGGAGTAGAAGTCTTCCTCATGATAAAGCAGCTTTTGCATCAAATGCAACCTTTAAATCTGACTTCTTTGACTTTAATTTGGACTTCTCTTGTCATTGCCTTGTGTCGCAAGCAAGCCTTGATCTTCTCATTTGGTGGCTCTGTCCGCTGTTTCCGGCATCAGTAAATTGAGTGGATGAACTCAATGGACTCAACAAAGTATGCTCTATTGATCGCACTCCAATTCACCAATTCCTCAAGTTGCTGCCTTGGGCGGCATATATGGCGGCGACAACATCTCTCTTTGTGTTGAACTGCTTCAGTACAACTCCTTGGTTTGCTGCCTCAGCATCCGCTCCTCTAATTTCTCCTCCTCCTAATAGCTTCTAGCATCTGAAACTAAAACTAAACTAAAACAATATCTTTTCTTACCAAATCAAAGATATTCAATAGAAATATGGTAAAAGCAAAGAATATTGTAAATAATGCATGTATGTACCTAAATATGCCTAAAATGTACTTAAGAATAGCAATAATATGAGATGGAATGCATACATAATATAAGACTTATGAGCACTTTACACACCCCCAAACTCGAACTATTGCTTGTCCTCAAACAATGCAATCCTAAACATACTTGCCCTTGCACTAACCAGACAGAAAAAACTTGTTTTAAATTTGATTCCGCACTTCAAGACCGTGGCACCTATCATTAGTTTAGTGAAAGGAAAATAACATGAATTACCTCAGAATTAAACTATAATGCCAGTGCAGTGTGTGCATAAACTGTGTACAGGCTGAATCTAAAGAATATTCTAAGTAAACAAAGATGTTGTCAAGGTAATATAAGGTTGTTGCCGAGGCAGCACAATTAAGCACAATTTGCAATCATGGCAGTAAGGGCTTCAGCTCATCACAACTACTCTTTAGGTCTGAAATTAAAATAGGAGCAAACTACAAAACCCCGAACCCATTGAGTAAAGTCATCCCGTGAAGACTTTTATTCACTAATGCTAATTTGTCCGTCACTTCAAAAATTTTCAAATACACGGACTTTGATAGCAACGGAGTTTCCTTGGCACATGATTCTTCCTAGAGCCTGTTTCGGGCACCTCTAGGGTAAAACAACATATCTTTCTTTGTTTCTGTCATGGCAGTGCTTTTCTTCTTCTATTTGTTGTCTCCTGCGGTAGCTACCTGCAACCATGTTAGAATTTTATAAATAATTCAAGCATGCAGTGTTTACCAGAAATTCACTCAAATTCAGCAAGTAACGGTAGTTTTTATGATTTTTGGAAATTATAGAAAAATTCTGAGTTTTCTTCATGCTTCCCCCCAAAATTAAGTTCAATTTTAATGGTGCGAAAAATTAAGATCGGCTTAACCTATCACATGCACAAGTTCTAACAATTTTTTTCTCTTTTGATTAACTTAAAGGCAAGTACATATGCAACTATATGATCTAAGAATGCATAAACAATAAATGAGTGCTAATCCCCCCAAACTCGAGATGGGCATTGCCCTCAATGCACAGAATAAAAAATTAGAACTGAAACTGAAAAATAAACATGAGATAGGGAAAGAAAAGTTAGACTTAGTTGCTGTCAGATGGTGGAGATGATTCGGAGGAGTTATCTGCTATGCCGTCAATTGCGGGTTGTGGCAACAGGCTGAGCAGTGCTACCCTCTGTTGTGCGCGGCGGCTTGATTCTTTAGGGTCTAAATCTGGATAAATAGTTGTGAGACAGGAATAAATAGTAACAACGCATCTAAAAAAATAAAATCTAGTCCTAAGTAATTAAAATCTACTCCTAAATAGATAAAACAATAAAGATGTGGAAAAATAAAAATTATGTCACAGTGGGGTGGGCATCCCCCAGAGTGACTACTTCCTTTTCTCTCGGGACATAATCTCATGCATAATGCTTTAACCGCTGCCCATTAACTTTGAATTCTGCCCCTTCGTTCATTGGCTTTACTGTCATGGCACCATGTAGGAAGGCGTGGACCACTTCGAACGGTCCTGACCATCTGGATTTTAATTTCCCAAGAAACAACTTTAAGCGGGAGTTGAACAACAACACTTGCTGCCCGGGCAGGAACTACCTTTGTTGGATCTTGCTATCGTGCCACCTTTTTACTTATTCTTTGTACAACTTGGCATTCTCGTATGCTTCCCGTTTGAATTCCTCCATTTCGGTCAGATCCAACAATCTCTTTTCACCAGCCTGCTTCCAATCCGTGTTTACCACCTTGACTGCCCAATACGCCTTGTGTTCTATTTCAACTGGGAGGTGGCAGACCTTGCCATATACTAGTCGATAAGGGGACATTCCAAGTGGCGTTTTGTACGATGTTCGATATGCCCAAAGGGCATCGTCTAACTTTATCGACCAATCTTTCCTATTTGGGTTGACAACTTTTTCCAAGATGGTTTTCACTTCTCTGTTTGAAATCTCTGCCTGCCCATTTGTTTGCGAATGGTATGCCACGACAATCTTGTGTGTGACACCCACTTTTTGAAGTGCCTTGGCAATTAACTTGTTGTCAAAATGGGTGTCCTCGTCAGTAATGATGGATTTTGGGATTCCAAACCTTGTGAATATGTTCTTGTGTAGGAATCTATGGACGGTCTTTGCATCATTGTGATGGGTGGCAATGGCTTCTACCCACTTGGAAACGTAATCGACCGCTAGGAGGATGTACATGTTGCCACAAGAAGATGAGAATGGTCCCATAAAATTAATCCCCCAAACATCGAATAATTCAACCTCCAGGATGGTTTGCAAGGGCATTTCGTTCGTTCTTGAAATGTTTCCTATTCTATGGCATCTCTCGCACTGTTTGTAGAAGGCTTGGGCATCTTTATGCAATGTTGGCCAGAAAAAACCTGATTGGAGTACTTTTGCTGCCGCGCGCTGTCCCCTGAAACGACCTCCAAATGGTGCTGCATGGCACTGAGATAGTATGGCTTGTTGTTCATCCTCAGGGACACACCGTCTAATGACCTAATCTGCACAATTTTTAAACAAGAATGACTCTTCCCAAAAATAATGCTTAGCATCATATTGGAATCATTTCTTTCCTTGGTAGTTAAGGTCATAAGGTAAAACACTAGTTACCAAGTAATTAACAATATCCACGTACCAGGGTGTTGCTGTTGAAGTTGCTGCCGCGACATCTTCGTGGGCGACAAGTGAGATGCCTTCAGCTTCCAAAGCTGCAACCAGGGCAGAGGCAAGTAACAACTGTTCGTCAGGGAACACATCCTAGATTTCCCTATTGGGTGTCTTTCATTGTTCATTCTCAAGCCGAGATAAATGGTCTGCCACTTGATTTTCTGTGCCTTTTCAGTCTCGAATTTCTAGGTCGAACTCTTGCAGCAGAAGGATCCAATAGATTAGGTGAGGTTTGGCATCCTTCTTTGCGAACATGTACTTTAAGGCTGAATGATCCGTGTAGACGATCACTTTTGTTCTAATTAGATAGGTCCGAAACTTATCGAAGGCGAACACTACTACCAATAGTTCCTTCTCGGTGGTAGTGTAGTTGGTCTAGGCAGGATTCAACGTCCTGCTGGCGTAGTAGATGACATGGAAGATTTTGTCCCTGCACTGTCCGAGGGCGACACCGATGGCAGTATCACTAGTGGTACACATTAACTCAAAGGGCTGGCTCCAATCAGGGGGCACTACCACATGTGTTGTCACGAGCTTCTCTTTGAGGGTTTTGAATGCTTTCAGGCATACCCCGTCGAAGTTGAATGGTTTATCCTGTTCCAGCAAGGTACACAATGGTTTACAAATTTTAGAAAATTTTTCAATAAATTGACGATAAAAACCTGCGTGTCTTAGAAAACTTTGAATGCTCTTGATAGAGGTCGGTGACGGCAAATTAGCGATGACTTCAAACTTAGCCTTATCCACTTCTATTCCGTGTGTTGAGATTTTATACCTTAGGACTATGTCTTCATCGACCATGAAGTGGCATTCTTCCCAATTGAGCACTAGGTATGTGTCGTCACATTTGGTAAGTACTTTTTCGAGGTTGCCGAGGTAGCTGTCAAAGCTGCTTCCGAAGACAGAGAAATTGTCCATAAATATTTCCATGAAGTCTTCTATCATGTTGGAGAAAATGGCCATCATGCAACGCTGAAATGTGGCAGGGGCGTTGCATAATTCGAACGACATTCTTTAGAAGGCGTAGATGCCATATGGGCATGTGAATGTTGTCTTTGCCTGATCTTCTGGTGCAATGTAAATCTGGTTATATCCCGATATCCATCTAAGAAACAATAGAACGGCTTGCCAGCAAGGCGGTCAAGCATTTGATCAATAAAAGGCAGAGAAAAGTGATACTTTTTAGTTGCTTTATTTAACTTGTTGTAATCCATGCATATTATCCAACCGGTTACTATCCTAGTTGGAATTAACTCATTATTATCATTTCTTACCACAATTATACCACCATTCTTTGGTACACATTGTACTAGGCTTACCCATTTGCTGTCAGATATAGGATACATGATGCCGGCATCTAACCATTTGATTATCTCCTTTTTGACAACTTCCCTCATGGCATCGTTCAATCTCCGCTGGGCATCGACAACTGGTTTTTGATCCTCTTCAAGCTAGATTTTGTGCATGCATATTGTTGGGCTTATCCCTTTTAAGTCTGCAATGGTCCAGCCTATTTCCTTCTTGTGCTGCCATAGCAACGCTATCAATTTATGTTCCTGTGTCGGCTACAACTTGGAGGAAATTATTACGGGCAGCATTTCATTGGGTCCCAAATAAGCACACTTAAGTTGCGCAGGTAAGGTTTTTAATTCAAGGGTAAGGGGTTGTTCAATAGATGGTTTGAACATTATGCCACCCTTTTCTGTATAATTCAAAGGTTCAAAATACTTACTTGGTCTGTTTGCTATCCAGTACACATCTTCTTGCTCCTCCGATTCTTGTTATGTCCAATCACCGCATCGTTCATCTTCTGAGCAAGTATCTAAATGGCTACCGAGACAGTTGCCAAGGTTGCTGCCTCGACAGTCGTACTGCATGCAGGGTCTGTTGGCTTTGAAATTGAATTATGAGAATGGCCTCCATTAGCTTGTATTCTTCCGGATCATCAGCTTGTCGCATGGTTTGGAAGACGTTCAACTTTACTTGCTGATCACTGACCCTCATTGTAAGTTCACCTTTTTCAACATCGATCAACATTCTGCCCGTAGCTAGGAATGGTCGCCCTAGGATTATCGGTGCCCTTTCGTCTGTCTCACAGTCTAGTACCAAGAAGTCAGCAGGGAAAATGAATTTGTCCACCTTCTCCAGGATGTTTTCAATTTTTCCTTCCAGTTGCACATAAGTTCTGTCTGCTAGCTGTAGCATTACTGTCGTTGGGCGGGCGTCTCCTATCCTCATTTTCTGGAAAACATACTTGGGCATTAGGTTGATGCTTGCCCGTAGGTCACATAGGGCTCTTACAGAATGGTTGCTGCATATTTTACAAGGAATTACGAAGCTGCCCAGATCTTTCTGTTTGGGTGGTGCCTTATTGTGCAGCATTGCCATACATCCTTCTATTACTGCCACTGTCTCGAATTCTCTGATTCTTGTTCTTTTGGATACCATATCCTTTAGGAACTTAGCATACCTCAGCATCAGTTTGATCAATTCCACCAATGGTAGTTTGTTTTTTACTTGCTTTAGAATATCCAGAAATTTCCTGAACTGTATGTCATGCTTCTGTTTTTTCAATCGTTGTGGGAATGGTGGTGGAGGTTTAGTATCTTCAATTTTCCCCTTGGACAAAATCTTATTCTAGGGAGCAACAACTGGTTCAGATTCTGTTTGGTTATCTACAGTGTCGTATGTCAGCCCTGTTTGTGTTTTCGTGTTGTCCTTCTCAGGGGCTGCCGCGGCATGAACTGGATTTTGTTTAATAGGTAAATCGGCATGTGCTGTTTCCCTGGCAGCAAGATTTGACGGCTCTTGTAACTTTATCTCACTCTTGGTTGTTATAGCCTTGCATTGCTCTTGGGGTTTTCCCTTCGTGATTTCAGTATCACTAGGTAATCAACCCATTGGCCTAGTGTTGACAATCTGGGCGAACCTTCCAAGCTGAGTCTCTAGATTCTTTATTGATGCCTCCTGGTTGTTCATCCATATTTCAGTAATGTCCATAAAAGACTCAGCCTTTTCAATAAATTTATTAGTATGAATAATAAAATCACTAGCACGACACATAAAAGTATGTAAAGTAGATTCGAGTGAATTATTGTTTGTATTATGTTGCTGCTGAGGCTGCTGCCGGGACATGTTCTACTGATATCCTCCTGGTTGCTGGGTTTGATTTGTAGCCGTGTTAGGGTTACTCAAGGAGAAGTTTAGATGCTTTCTCCAGCCCGGATTGTACGTGTTAGTGTTGGGCTTGCTGTTCCTCTCATATGTTCCCATGAAATTGGCAGATTCGTTGCATTCGGAGGAATCATGGTTGCCCCCACACTCTAAAAGGGCTCCACAGCTTTAACCTCGTATGTTTTCTCAGTGGATTTGGCCATATTCATCACCAGCTATGTCAGTTTATCCAGGTGGGTAGTGACAGATTCAGTGGTTTCTACTTCATTTGCAACAACTAGTTGCCGCGGCGGGCTATATGGAATTTGTAGTCATTTTTTGAGATCCTGTTCAAAATCAATAGTGCCTCCTCGGGTGGTCTGTCTAGGATGATTCTATTGGCTAAAGCGTCAAGCATCATTCTCGTCGGTTGATTGACTCCATTGTAGAACATTGACACTTGAGTCTAGGTTGGAAAACTGTGAAGTGGGTAATTGTTTAGCATATGTTAGTACCGTTCCCACGCATCATACATTGGTTCATCATCCCCTTGTCGGAAAGTAGTGATCTCGTTTCTTAACCTGTCTATTACGTTTGAAGGACTGAACGATCTAGGAATTCCTTGCACAACTCTGTCCAAATTCTAAACAATCCTGCCGGTTGGTTATTCAGCCACTATTTTTCCCTACCCCTTAGTGAATAGGGAATAGTCTCAGCTTAAGCACATCTTGATGGACTCCATGTAGTTTAAAAGATCTGTAAATGTCAAAGAACCCCCTCAAGTGCTACCGAGCATCTTTCGTGGCAGTTCCTCCAAATTTCCCATGTGTGTTTATCATGTTGAACATCACTAGTTTCGGCTCGAAGTGATCTGCTTCAATTTCAGGCTCTGCCACAGTTGGATCAAATCCTCTGAAATCGTGCTCCAAGTAGTCCTTAGTGGTGCGCACATACTGTTGCTGCCTGGGCTGAAATGGGGGATGCTGCCCATGCGGTGGATCTTGCTGCCCGTCTATGCCATCTTGGACATTGTTGACATGGTTGTTGTCTTGGCCGTTATGCATGGCTGCCTCTGCTTTTCCTTTTTCCTTAGCTTTTTTGAGGGCTTCTCTTGCTTCTTTCTTTAGTTTTCTTGTTGTTCGTTCGATCTCATCTATGTAAACGATTTCGTACGACGGGTGGGCTCTGGTCATACAGTAGACAAGAAAACTGTAAAATTCTATTTTTTCGAATAAAAAGGAAAAATAAAAACTGAAATTAAATACAATAAAAGTGCAGAAAAATAAAGACGAATTTACTATTGCCAATCCCCGGCAACGATGCCAAAAACTTGTAGAGCATTTGGGTGTTCTTTAATTATGAGCGCAAGTGCACACTCTTGTCAAGTTATAGTGTAAAAGATATCGTCTCCCACGAGGATTGGACAGCCAAATTCGAATGTAAATCCCTGCACAGAGAATATTTAAATGCACAATTAAATTTAAGTTTGTTTAAAAGAAAAGTAAATAAACACAAGTAATTTAAGGAAGAGATCAAGTTGATAGAATGGGTCAGGTTATGCTGCTTAATAGTGTGAAACTACGTTGAATAGGTTAAGATGTATTGCGCTGCCAGACTGTGCTGCCTTGGCAGATGATGGCAAATTGGTGCTTCAACAACTTTCGCTGCTTGGACAGGTGGAATGGATGAATGGCTTGGCGGCAAGTTCGACAATCCTTCAAGGCTCGACAGAACGCTTCTGAAGTGATTATGCTTATGTCTAAGTCAAAATACTGTTGATGCCTGCTACAGATAAAACCCGTCGGCGTGAATCATGTAATGAACATCAACCTTTGGTTTGTCCTCTCTTAGCCGCTTTAAACCCAAACCTATGTCCAGGCTGGATTGATCAACACTTGGTATGGATGAGATCGTGCTTACTTCTTTCGTGAGTTTAACTCTCTCGATGCCAAACAAATGGATTGCTCACAATCAATCTTTCGAACTTAATTGAAACAATGAAGAACATAAAATAAGAAAACCTTGAATTTTTATTGCAAATACAAACTTTAATCCTAAACAACCGTTCTCACACTACCCTACAACACAACCTAAACCCTAAGAGAAATTAGAACATAGCGGTGGTAAGGAAGCACAAGAGAAACCTAAGCTATTGCCGACTAGCCAATCCTCCGATATCTCAAAATAAAAAATATGATCAAGTATATATAGGGCATGGCCTAGGTTAAGTCCTCCTTGGAGTATATGTCTTCCTCTTGATAAAATAGCTTTTGCATTAAATGCGACCTTTAAATCTGACTTCTTTGACTTTAATTTGGACTTCTCTTATCGTTTCCTTGTACCGCTAGTAAGCCTTGATCTTCTCCTTTGGCGGCTCTGTCCGTTGTTTCCGGCATCAGTAAATTGAATGGATGGGCTCAATGGACTCAGCAAATTATGCTCTACCAATCGCACTCCAATTCACCAATTCCTCAAGTTGCTACCTTGGGCGGCAGATATGGCGGCGACAGCTACTCGGCAGCATCTCTCTCTGTGTTGAACTGCTTCAGTACAGCTCCTTGGTTTACTGCCTCAACATCCGCTCCTCTGATTTCTCCTCCTCCTGACAGCTTCTAGCATCTGAAACTAAAACTAAACTAAAATAATATTTTTTCTTACTAAATCAAAGATATTCAATAGAAACATGGTAAAAGCAAAGAATGCTGTAAATAATGCATGTATGTACCTAAATATGCTTAAAATGCACTTAAGAATAGCAATAATATGAGATGGAATGCATACAAAATATAAGACTTATGAGCACTTTACACTTGTCTCAAACCTTTACTCACATTTAATTCCTTTATGGGTGATCCATTAAGAAGAATGGAGACCTTAGCAGTTGATATACATTACAGCACCCACTGACACCATTTTCTTCTAAATCTCATCTTGTCCAACACCATCATCAAGAAATCTCATCTGACACAGTTGTAGGCCTTTGAGAAGTCTAATTTCAAAATCACTCATCCCTTTTTACTAGCTTTGTGTTGCAGTGGATGAATGACTTCATTAACTATTAATATCTCATAAAAAATTTGTACACCCTTTAGAAATGCACAATGGGTTTCTGTAACCCCCTTAACCCGGCCTAGACGGTTGACCCGAATTAAGAAAGTCACACGGGGAAAACCAAAGTCAACCCGAAAGTCAACTTTGATTAACGACCCTTTTTTTTTCTTTTTAAACTTTTCTAGATGCACATTAGCCCTAATTGTGATCACTCAAACAACATACTCAAAGATCACGAACAACAGAGATCAAACAGGGACCCAATTGAACAAATTACAACCTTAGGGACCAAATTGTAAATTCTGAAAACTTTAAGGACTTAACCAGATTTTAAGTTACCAACTTAAAATTAATCATGTTTCATGCTTCTCTGCCAAATTTCAGCTCAAACGGACATCCCAAACTCATACAATTGCACAAACAAGATTCAGGACCAAAATGCAAACAATTCAAAACATTTAACTGCCAATGTCAGCCCCCAACGGTCACCCGTTCCGAAACAGGCAGAGCCCGTTTCGAAACGCGGGGCCGTTCCGCAACGCGTACCGAAACAGGTGACTGGCAGAATGCTTTCCGTTTCGAAACAGTGTCTACCGTTTCGGACGCCTGGGCTGATTCAGGGCATCCGTTCCGAAACGGTAGTCCCTGTTCCGAAACGCCCTGCACATAATGCAGAAAAAGACATGCTTAAACACGCAATTGACCATTCGAACATACTCCAAAAGCCACCAAACTTTACCAACATGCAATTCAACATATATGAGACATACTTGCATCAACAATTCAACAAAATATCAACATATACGAAAAGCCCCAAATCTATAGGCAAGCTTCCTACACAAGCAACCATTCAAGCATAAACTTCCAAATCAATCTCATAAAAGCCAAATACATGTTCCATCAACATCAACAACATATAACCATTCTTGTCCGAACTTATTCGAACACATAAACATCAACCCAAGAGATTCTACCCCCATTGCCTTTATTAACTATAGCTATTCACCGAGACATACATCTCAATTGGAGTCCTCCTTGAATCCCTTGCTTCTCGCTGTCCAAACCTCAAGAATCTGCATTGATGGACAAAAAGGAGCGTAAGCACATAATGCTTAGTGAGGAATGCTCAAAACCAAAACACCATCAATGCAGCGGGTCATAAAATCACTTTTAAAAACAAACCCGATTTGATAACCAAGCAAAGTTTGAAAACCCTTTTTCAACATCATGCTTAAAACCATGCATTGCACATTCATGAAAACCAACCCTTAGCTTAGCAAGCTAAGAAAACCTTTTCAAAGCACAACTGGAAAAATCATCCATTTAACCATTCCATACATAGACACCATATGCAAAGTTAAATTCAAAACCTTGGAAAACACTTCCATTCACATCATACCTTTCCCATGCTTGAATGTCATACCAAGCAAGAACCATTTAAAAACCATTTATCCAACCAATTCATCACATGCATTAAACAAAGGCAACATATGAACCACAACATCATCATCACATGCCTTTTAAAACAAGTCTTAACAAGACTCCAATGCATTAAAGAGATTTCATGCACACATGCATCATTTACCAAATGATAATCAACACTTGTTCAACTTAACAAGTAAACATGCATTCACAAGCATTAACCACTTTTCATGCAACCATGCATCTTTTCAAGCATCTCATGCTTCTTTATAAACAAGAACATCATATTGGCTTTCAAGTGATCAACCACATCCACTTTTCAACTCAACACCCGATCGGATACGCGGATCACAAGCGTTGTCCCCCACGCTTCATACACACTACCAATCCAAGGTCTCCAAATGGACTTTTAAACACCATTTGACCTCACCATCCTAAGGTTCCCATGTATGTACTTTCAAACACCATACAACCTCAACTTTTCCCAAGGTTCCCATGTATGGACTTTCAAACACCATACAACCTTGACATGCACAAGGTTCCCATGTATGGACTTTCAAACACCATACAACCTTTGCATCACCGATTGGTAGTTGTATAACATCACTAACGAGATCCGGGACACCCTACACAAGATCCACACATGGACTTTACACCTCTATTGTGATCTTAACAAGCACAAGGTTCCCATATATGGACTTTTAACCACCATATAACCTTTGCTTAACCAAGGTCCTCGAATGGGCATTCCACCTCCATTATGACCTTAACCATCTCGTTAGGATACTTGAAGGGAGTTTACCGGTTCACACTTAACCACTCCACCTCCAAGGCGACTTTATTCACGGTGCACCCAATCCTATAGCCGGCTAACTATATCCGATCAAAGAAACCAAGAACCACTTACATCACTTGCCAATATAACCATCTTACCACATTAGTCCAATGATTCACATGCATAACCATAATGCAAAAACCATCATTTACCATCATCAATCCATTGTTTTAAAGCATTACACAAAGCCATTAAACATCATGCAACACCATGCATCAAAACCACAATTTCCATGTACAAAACCAAGGATCTCTTACCATGAGCATCCTTCACATATGGCTTTCAAAACCAGCATTAAGCCATGCTTAAAATATGCTTTCAAAACAGAAAATAAACCATGCAAATCACATGCATTGCAACCATCAAACACAATTGCTTTAAAAGCCAAATCACAACACAATTCAAGAGCGAAAATCCATTTACTTACTCTTGAGCTTAGCAAAGTTGTTTAGACTTAAACTAAGCTCCCAAAACCTCCAAACCTTGGTTTAAAAGCTGAAAACCCAACTTCACTCACCGATACACAAAACAAGGCTAACCAACAAGCCTTCCAAGCATCCGAAACCTTCCGCAACACCTCTAAAGCCCACGGATCAAACTCCCGTGTTTCAAGCACACAAAAACAGATCATTAATGCATCTTTATGCATTAAAAACACCAGCAACACAACACAACTCGCTGCTCATCACAAATCCAACATTTCGGCTACCAAACACAACCGAAATCACCTCCAAACACTTCCAAAACTTAACCCAGCCAAGATCCATCACTTCTAACCATTTTTAAACATCAATTAACATCCAAAATGATCTCAAACACATCCTTATACCTCCAGGTATAACAGATCACCAAAAACACTCCAAAAACAACCAAAAACTCAAGCAAAACTTAGGAAATTCAACCTATCCGGGATTGCATTAATTAAACCTCCACTTCTAATCAATTTAGCATTCATTTAACATCAATTTGACACCTCAAAACACTGCCCAAACAGATCACACGAAAATTCCACCAAAAATCACCAAATCTTGCATTTTAAGCCAAAATCAAGATTTCAATTGAAAAGCCTTTAACAAATCACAAATCAAGGATTGAGAACTTAGGAATTTCAGTAAAGAACTGATAGTTTAGAGGAGAAGGACGTTCTTACCTCCAAACTCGAATTTCTCCTTTTTAGAACCAAAAAGCTTGATGAAACCACTTGCAAATGGTGAGGTTTTGTTGTAGAGATGATTAGGAATCCAAAGAGAATTGAAAAGGAAGATTTGAGTGACAAAATCAGAGGAGAAAATCTGGAGAAATGTGTTTGGGTTGAGAGAAAATGAGAGAAAAGGAGAATTGGAAGAAAAATGGAAAGTTAGTTATAAAATAGTCAAAATGACTTTCCCTCCTCTTTCATATGCTTTAAAATCAGAATAAAACCTTAAAATATCTTAGAAAAATCTGGAGAAACTCTTTTTGGAACAATAGCTCCTTAAAGATTCAAAGTTTCAATCCTTTATAAAACAGTCACGCAACTTTCAAAAAATTACATTTTGGTCACTAGCCAAAATGTCACCCTTCCAAACCTCATTTTCCAAAATTGATTTCACAGTTCACTTTTATATATATTAAAAGATGATTTTAGAACATTTTTCCATATTTTTAATGCAACCCGAACTAGGCTTTCCTAATTTCTCCTTTATATATTCGATCAGCACTTTGACCGAACCGGTCAACGCCCAAGACTTCTAAGCCCAAAACCGGGGTGTTACAACTCTCCCCCCCTTAGGAAATTTCGTCCTCGAAATTTCAACTGGCGAAAAGGAAACCACAACCTTCTCAAACCAACACACAAGGCAACACAACAGCCTCAACCACCACTGAATACTTTCCACACAAAAACTCCACCAAACTCAACACCACCACACGTTGTTCGCAAAATCTAGAACACACAAAGATAGCCACAACTTAACCTTTCACATATCCGGACTGTACACAGCCCCAACATCAACCTGAAGAACTTCAACTTTTACAGCACACATCACTGTAACACACAACCCCCAAGACTTGTTTACACAGTGACACCAACCAAACCAATTCAACAACTATGCAAACTTCTCTGCTTCTAAAACTCTTGCAAACTCTCAAACCTCTTCCAAGAATTTTCCCAACAAGCAAAAATTCTTAAGCATCAACTGCTTACCCAAACTCCTCAACGAATGCTAACAATCCTTCACATCCGCCACCATCATTACCATAACAACTCACAAGGACTACTCACCCAGATTCCAAAATTTACATCACAAACCCAACTCAACTCCGCCAACCGTCCCACACACCACCAGCTGACTTCAAAAGAAATTCACATACTCACAACCAACCAACCATTTCTCACAAGAATCCTTTCAAACAACAATGGCCTTCGATCTTTCATTGCCTATCCACCGCAAGCTTTGACCACAACACCTGCCTTACTAGAACATCGCCCAGCTTAAACATACAGATCATCTTCTCAACTCCTCAAGGGTTGCTAAGAACCAACACTTACAGACACAACCCTTCCACAACAACTTAAATGCTAAGCTGCTTCAGCACTTGGAAACACAACCACTAAACTGCAACATCCTTTAGCACCAAGGAACTACCCCTTCCACTTAGCCATTCAAACCACTTGACCGATTCTAACTTCAACCGGTACTCTCCACCACCAAACCACTAAACTCCTTAAGCAACAACACTATCCTTCTACCAACAGGCTATACTACTCTCACTATCTCCAGCACTAGCTTAATATACTCCACTACTTCTAACTCTCTCCCAGCACCAAAACAACCTCTAAAAACCCATAATCCAACCTAACCCAACCACCACACTAACAGATTCGATTAGTTATTAGCGAGTGTGAACATCGTATGCATGATCACCTACATGCCTTATCAATGCCTGATGTACATGTATGCAAAACCTCTAATGTCATGCCACATGTATGCATGGACCAGCACATATATAATATAGCATATAACAATGATTTTAACTGTGCATGAATGCCAGTTCACACCCTCCAATAACATCCTCAAAATCTGTCTAAGAACAACCTACTACCTCACTTCTAACTTATCTAACTCCATCATTTCAACAACCATTAACCACAAGATACTCACTAAAACCTTCTTCACACCAAAGATATTTCCAAACCACAACTATCACCCCAAACATGCTAGCAGTAAGACTAAACTTACCACGCAAGGAAAACCAACAGAAACCAACCCAGGGTAACTAGAGCAAAGATTACTTAACAAGGTTACCTGAAAACACAACACCACCCTGAAGCTTCATCAGACGAGCTCTCTTCCTCGCGGAACCATCATCCTCCTGCCGCACCGCTGCAGCACCAGCTAACACACTAGGGTCACCACCGACCTCTTGTGGTAAGGAACCTTGGCTGTTCCGAGCCAACATCAAACAATCACGTCTCATATGTCCAGCAGACCCACATTTCCAGCAAACTTCATTTCCCAAACTCTTCACAACTTTCTGCTCTTTCTGCCACCTCTGAACCTTGCCTCGGCCGCGCCCACGACCTTTCAGAGACCCTTTGGCTACCACTGAAGCTGACTTCACCCCAAGGGGACAATCACGCTTCACATGCACTTTAGAACCACAGCTCCAACAAGCACCCGCGCCCCAACAACCTCCAACATGGCGCCTTTCACAACGGTCACATACCGGTGGCTGAGCTTCCACTCCTTGCTCAAACAACACTTGCTCCACAACAGCACTACCTTCACATTGCTTAACCCTTGGAAACTTCTCTCCAAGATACCTTTCATAAAAGGCAGATACAAAGAAATCCCAGTCAATATCATGGATATGTGACGCCACCGCCACAGATGTCCACCAGGCACATGCATCCTCCAGCATCAAAGAAACAACACTCCCCAGCTTACAGGCATAATCACAGCCTTCCTGATCCAAAATCAGAATCACACTGGCCAACCAGGCCTCAAACATCTTTGGTGAAGAACCATGATACTCCACAGCACCCAGATCAAGCAAACGCTGCTTCGGCAAACCCACACATCCCACAGCCAGCACATCCACTGACTTTACCTTAACCACAGCCTGAGATGTTCCCAACACCTCTTGAGCAACTGGTGATGAACTCTTCATCACAGAACCAGCTTCTTCCTCCTGCCTTAACACCTCAACCCCAAGCACAGAAGACTGAGACAAAACACCTCTACAGAAGGGTGAATTCCATGCCTTAACAACCTGCCCTAAGGCAGCAACCATCTCACCCAACTGCCATTCTATCATCGACTTCGCCATACTACTAACAACAACAAACATTCACAACAAAACAAACAAACCAGTTAGACCAGCTTTAAGCAAGGATTCAAACTCCAACTCCAAAATAACACAATAGCTATATTAATAAGGCAATGGGTATCCCGAATCCTCCCCTTTTACATGACATAGCAGTCAACACAAACATGGATATCACAACATCAAGCATATCAAACAACATACTTTGATCATACTTACACCAAACAGCATCCACTTGCAACAACATATTAGCAACATAACATACTCATTACACGTTCATCAAGCATATCACCAGCTCACAACATTAGCACAAATCCACGTAAGCTCAACCAATATTCATAACCACAAAACATGCTTGAAAACATCAGCAACTTGCTCAGAAACACGTGTTTCAACCAACTTTCAACCACACAACAAGGTAAACATCAAACACACATCACAACAACTTACCGTTTTCCCCAAGCATTCGCAACTCAGCTCTGATACCACCAAATGTAACCCCCTTAACCAGGCCTAGACGGTTGACCCGAATTAAGAAAGTCACACGGGGAAAACCAAAGTCAACCTGAAAGTCAACTTTGATTAACGACCCTTTTTTTTCTTTTTAAACTTGTCTAGATGCACATTAGCCCTAATTGTGATCACTCAAACAACATACTCAAAGATCACGAACATCAGAGATCAAACAGGGACCCAATTAAACAAATTACAACTTTAGGGACCAAATTGTAAATTCTGAAAACTTTAAGGACTTAACCAGATTTTAAGTTACCAACTTAAAATTAATCATGTTTCATACTTCTCTGCCAAATTTCAGCTCAAACGGACATCCCAAACTCATACAATTGCACAAACAAGATTCAGGACCAAAATGCAAACAATTCAAAACATTTAACTGCCAATGTCAGCCCCCAACGGTCACCCGTTCCGAAACTGGCAGAGCCCGTTTCGAAATGCGGGGCCGTTCCGCAACGCGTACCGAAACATGTGACTGGAATGCTTTCCGTTTCAAAACAGTGTCTACCGTTTCGGACGCCTGGGCTGATTCAGGGCATCCGTTCCGAAACGGTAGTCCCTGTTCCGAAACGCCCTGCACATAATGCAGAAAAAGACATGCTTAAACACGCAATTGACCATTCGAACATACTCCAAAAGCCACCAAACTTTACCAACATGCAATTCAACATATATGAGACATACTTGCATCAGCAATTCAACAAAATATCAACATATACGAAAAGCCCCAAATCTATAGGCAAGCTTCCTACACAAGCAACCATTCAAGCATAAACTTCCAAATCAATCTCATAAAAGCCAAATACATGTTCCATCAACATCAACAACATATAACCATTCTTGTCCGAACTTATTCGAACACATAAACATCAACCCAAGAGATTCTACCCCCATTGCCTTTATTAACTATAGCTATTCACCGAGACATACATCTCAATTGGAGTCCTCCTTGAATCCCTTGCTTCTCGCTGTCCAAACCTCAAGAATCTGCATTGATGGACAAAAAGGAGCGTAAGCACATAATGCTTAGTGAGGAATGCTCAAAACCAAAACACCATCAATGCAGCGGGTCATAAAATCACTTTTAAAAACAAACCCGATTTGATAACCAAGCAAAGTTTGAAAACCCTTTTTCAACATCATGCTTAAAACCATGCATTGCACATTCATGAAAACCAACCCTTAGCTTAGCAAGCTAAGAAAACCTTTTCAAAGCACAACTGGAAAAATCATCCATTTAACCATTCCATGCATAAACACCATATGCAAAGTTAAATTCAAAACCTTGGAAAACACTTCCATTCACATCATACCTTTCCCATGCTTGAATGTCATACCAAGCAAGAACCATTTAAAAACCATTTATCCAACCAATCCATCACATGCATTAAACAAAGGCAACATATGAACCACAACATCATCATCACATGCCTTTTAAAACAAGTCTTAACAAGACTCCAATGCATTAAAGAGATTTCATGCACACATGCATCATTTACCAAATGATAATCAACACTTGTTCAACTTAACAAGTAAACATGCATTCACAAGCATTAACCACTTTTCATGCAACCATGCATCTTTTCAAGCATCTCATGCTTCTTTATAAACAAGAACATCATATTGTCTTTCAAGTGATCAACCACATCCACTTTTCAACTCAACACCCGATCGGATACGCGGATCACAAGCGTTGTCCCCCACGCTTCATACACACTACCAATCCAAGGTCTCCAAATGGACTTTTAAACACCATTTGACCTCACCATCCTAAGGTTCCCATGTATGTACTTTCAAACACCATACAACCTCAACTTTTCCCAAGGTTCCCATGTATGGACTTTCAAACACCATACAACCTTGACATGCACAAGGTTCCCATGTATGGACTTTCAAACACCATACAACCTTTGCATCACCGATTGGTAGTTGTATAACATCACTAACGAGATCCGGGACACCCTACACAAGATCCACACATGGACTTTACACCTCCATTGTGATCTTAACAAGCACAAGGTTCCCATATATGGACTTTTAACCACCATATAACCTTTGCTTAACCAAGGTCCTCGAATGGGCATTCCACCTCCATTATGACCTTAACCATCTCGTTAGGATACTTGAAGGGAGTTTACCGGTTCACACTTAACCACTCCACCTCCAAGGCGACTTTATTCACGGTGCACCCAATCCTATAGTCGGCTAACTATATCCGATCAAAGAAACCAAGAACCACTTACATCACTTGCCAATATAACCATCTTACCACATTAGTCCAATGATTCACATGCATAACCATAATGCAAAAACCATCATTTACCATCATCAATCCACTGTTTTAAAGCATTACACAAAGCCATTAAACATCATGCAACACCATGCATCAAAACCACAATTTCCATGTACAAAACCAAGGATCTCTTACCATGAGCATCCTTCACATATGGCTTTCAAAACCAGCATTAAACCATGCTTAAAATATGCTTTCAAAACAGAAAATAAACCATGCAAATCACATGCATTGCAACCATCAAACACAATTGCTTTAAAAGCCAAATCACAACACAATTCAAGAGCGAAAATCCATTTACTTACTCTTGAGCTTAGCAAAGTTGTTTAGACTTAAACTAAGCTCCCAAAACCTCCAAACCTTGGTTTAAAAGCTGAAAACCCAACTTCACTCACCGATACACAAAACAAGGCTAACCAACAAGCCTTCCAAGCATCCGAAACCTTCCGCAACACCTCTAAAGCCCACGGATCAAACTCCCCTGTTTCAAGCACACAAAAACAGAGCATTAATGCATCTTTATGCATTAAAAACACCAACAACACAACACAACTCGCTGCTCATCACAAATCCAACATTTCGGCTACCAAACACAACCGAAATCACCTCCAAACACTTCCAAAACTTAACCCAGCCAAGATCCATCACTTCTAACCATTTTTAAACATCAATTAACATCCAAAATGATCTCAAACACATCCTTATACCTCCAGGTATAACAGATCACCAAAAACACTCCAAAAACAACCAAAAACTCAAGCAAAACTTAGGAAATTCAACCTATCCGGGATTGCATTAATTAAACCTCCACTTCTAATCAATTTAGCATTCATTTAACATCAATTTGACACCTCAAAACACTGCCCAAACAGATCACACGAAAATTCCACCAAAAATCACCAAATCTTGCATTTTAAGCCAAAATCAAGATTTCAATTGAAAAGCCTTTAACAAATCACAAATCAAGGATTGAGAACTTAGGAATTTCAGTAAAGAACTGATAGTTTAGAGGAGAAGGACGTTCTTACCTCCAAACTCGAATTTCTCCTTTTTAGAACCAAAAAGCTTGATGAAACCACTTGCAAATGGTGAGGTTTTGTTGTAGAGATGATTAGGAATCCAAAGAGAATTGAAAAGGAAGATTTGAGTGACAAAATCAGAGGAGAAAATCTGGAGAAATGTGTTTGGGTTGAGAGAAAATGAGAGAAAAGGAGAATTGGAAGAAAAATGGAAAGTTAGTTATAAAATAGTCAAAATGACTTTCCCTCCTCTTTCATATGCTTTAAAATCAGAATAAAACCTTAAAATATCTTAGCAAAATCTGGAGAAACTCTTTTTTGAATAATAGCTCCTTAAAGATTCAAAGTTTCAATCCTTTATAAAATAGTCACGCAATTTTCAAAAATTACATTTTGGTCACTAGCCAAAATGTCACCCTTCCAAACCTCATTTTCCAAAATTGATTTCACAGTTCACTTTTATATATATTAAAAGATGATTTTAGAACATTTTTCCATATTTTTAATGCAACCCGAACTAGGCTTTCCTAATTTCTCCTTTATATATTCGATCAGCACTTTGACCGAACCGGTCAACGCCCAAGACTTCTAAGCCCAAAACCGGGGCGTTACAACTCTCCCCCTTAGGAAATTTCGTCCTCGAAATTTCAACTGGTGAAAAGGAAACCACAACCTTCTAAAACCAACACACAAGGCAACACAACAGCCTCAACCACCACTGAATACTTTCCACACAAAAACTCCACCAAACTCAACACCACCACACGCTGTTCGCAAAATCCAGAACACACAAAGATAGCCACAACTTAACCTTTCACATATCCGGACTGTACACAGCCCCAACATCAACCTGAAGAACTTCAACTTTTACAGCACACATCACTGTAACACACAACCCCCAAGACTTGTTTACACAGTGACACCAACCAAACCAATTCAACCACTATGCAAACTTCTCTGCTTCTAAAACTCTTGCAAACTCTCAAACCTCTTCCAAGAATTTTCCCAACAAGCAATAATTCTTAAGCATCAACTGCTTACCCAAACTCCTCAACGAATGCTAACAATCCTTCACATCCGCCACCATCATTACCATAACAACTCACAAGGACTACTCACCCAGATTCCAAAATTTACATCACAAACCCAACTCAACTCCGCCAACCGTCCCACACACCACCAGCTGACTTCAAAAGAAATTCACATACTCACAACCAACCAACCACTTCTCACAAGAATCCTTTCAAACAACAATGGCCTTCGATCTTTCATTGCCTATCCACCGCAAGCTTTGATCACAACACCTGCCTTACTAGAACATCGCCCAGCTTAAACATACAGATCATCTTCTCAACTCCTCAAGGGTTGCTAAGAACCAACACTTACAGACACAACCCTTCCACAACAACTTAAATGCTAAGCTGCTTCAGCACTTGGAAACACAACCACTAAACTGCAACATCCTTTAGCACCAAGGAACTACCCCTTCCACTTAGCCATTCAAACCACTTGACCGATTCTAAATTCAACCGGTACTCTCCACCACCAAACCACTAAACTCCTTAAGCAACAACACTATCCTTCTACCAACAGGCTATACTACTCTCACTATCTCCAGCACTAGCTTAATATACTCCACTACTTCTAACTCTCTCCCAGCACCAAAACAACCTCTAAAAACCCATAATCCAACCTAACCCAACCACCACACTAACAGATTCGATTAGTTATTAGCGAGTGTGAACATCGTATGCATGATCACCTACATGCCTTATCAATGCCTGATGTACATGTATGCAAAACCTCTAATGTCATGCCACATGTATGCATGGACCAGCACATATATAATATAGCATATAACAATGATTTTAACTGTGCATGAATGCCAGTTCACACCCTCCAATAACATCCTCAAAATCTGTCTAAGAACAACCTCCTACCTCACTTCTAACTTATCTAACTCCATCATTCCAACAACCATTAACCACAAGATACTCACTAAAACCTTCTTCACACCAAAGATATTTCCAAACCACAACTATCACCCCAAACATGCTAGCAGTAAGACTAAACTTACCACGCAAGGAAAACCAACAGAAACCAACCCAGGGTAACTAGAGCAAAGATTACGTAACAAGGTTACCTGAAAACACAACACCACCCTGAAGCTTCATCAGACGAGCTCTCTTCCTCGCGGAACCATCATCCTCCTGCCGCACCGCTGCAGCACCAGCTAACACACTAGGGTCACCACCGACCTCTTGCGGTAAGGAACCTTGGCTATTCCGAGCCAACATCAAACAATCACGTCTCATATGTCCAGCAGACCCACATTTCCAGCAAACTTCATTTCCCAAACTCTTCACAACTTTCTGCTCTTTCTGCCACCTCTGAACCTTGCCTCGGCCGCGCCCACGACCTTTCAGAGACCCTTTGGCTACCACTGAAGCTGACTTCACCCCAAGGGGACAATCACGCTTCACATGCACTTTAGAACCACAGCTCCAACAAGCACCCGCGCCCCAACAACCTCCAACATGGCGCCTTTCACAACGGTCACATACCGGTGGCTGAGCTTCCACTCCTTGCTCAAACAACACTTGCTCCACAACAACACTACCTTCACATTGCTTAACCCTTGGAAACTTCTCTCCAAGATACCTTTCATAAAAGGCAGATACAAAGAAATCCCAGTCAATATCATGGATATGTGACGCCACCGCCACAGATGTCCACCAGGCACATGCATCCTCCAGCATCAAAGAAACAACACTCCCCAGCTTACATGCATAATCACAGCCTTCCTGATCCAAAATCAGAATCACACTGGCCAACCAGGCCTCAAACATCTCTGGTGAAGAACCATGATACTCCACAGCACCCAGATTAAGCAAACGCTGCTTCGGCAAACCCACACATCCCACAGCCAGCACATCCACTGACTTTACCTTAACCACAGCCTGAGATGTTCCCAACACCTCTTGAGCAACTGGTGATGAACTCTTCATCACAGAACTAGCTTCTTCCTCCTGCCTTAACACCTCAACCCCAGGCACAGAAGACTGAGACAAAACACCTCTACAGAAGGGTGAATTCCATGCCTTAACAACCTGCCCTAAGGCAGCAACCATCTCACCCAACTGCCATTCTATCATCGACTTCGCCATACTACTAACAACAACAAACATTCACAACAAAACAAACAAACCAGTTAGACCAGCTTTAAGCAAGGATTCAAACTCCAACTCCAAAATAACACAATAGCTATATTAATAAGGCAATGGGTATCCCGAATCCTCCCCTTTTACATGACATAGCAGTCAACACAAACATGGATATCACAACATCAAGCATATCAAACAACATACTTTGATCATGCTTACACCAAACAGCATCCACTTGCAACAGCATATTAGCAACATAACATACTCATTACACGTTCATCAAGCATATCACCAGCTCACAACATTAGCACAAATCCACGTAAGCTCAACCAATATTCATAACCACAAAACATGCTTGAAAACATCAGCAACTTGCTCAGAAACACGTGTTTCAACCAACTTTCAACCACACAACAAGGTAAACATCAAACACACATCACAACAACTTACCGTTTTCCCCAAGCATTCGCAACTCAGCTCTGATACAACCAAATGTAACCCCCTTAACCCGGCCTAGACGGTTGACCCGAATTAAGAAAGTCACACGGGGAAAACCAAAGTCAACCCGAAAGTCAACTTTGATTAACGACCCTTTTTTTTCTTTTTAAACTTGTCTAGATGCACATTAGCCCTAATTGTGATCACTCAAACAACATACTCAAAGATCACGAACATCAGAGATCAAACAGGGACCCAATTGAACAAATTACAACTTTAGGGACCAAATTGTAAATTCTGAAAACTTTAAGGACTTAACCAGATTTTAAGTTACCAACTTAAAATTAATCATGTTTCATGCTTCTCTGCCAAATTTCAGCTCAAACGGAAATCCCAAACTCATACAATTGCACAAACAAGATTCAGGACCAAAATGCAAACAATTCAAAACATTTAACTGCTAATGTCAGCCCCCAACGGTCACCCGTTCCGAAACTGGCAGAGCCCGTTTCGAAACGCGGGGCCGTTCCACAACGCGTACCGAAACAGGTGACTGGCAGAATGCTTTCCGTTTCGAAACAGTGTCTACCGTTTCGGACGCCTGGGCTGATTCAGGGCATCCGTTCCGAAACGGTAGTCCCTGTTCCGAAACGCCCTGCACATAATGCAGAAAAAGACATGCTTAAACACGCAATTGACCATTCGAACATACTCCAAAAGCCACCAAACTTTACCAACATGCAATTCAACATATATGAGACATACTTGCATCAGCAATTCAACAAAATATCAACATATACGAAAAGCCCCAAATCTATAGGCAAGCTTCCTACACAAGCAACCATTCAAGCATAAACTTCCAAATCAATCTCATAAAAGCCAAATACATGTTCCATCAACATCAACAACATATAACCATTCTTGTCCGAACTTATTCGAACAC
Organism: Hibiscus tridactylites; assembly: GCA_958450335.1. Taxonomy (NCBI): domain Eukaryota; kingdom Viridiplantae; phylum Streptophyta; class Magnoliopsida; order Malvales; family Malvaceae; genus Hibiscus; species Hibiscus tridactylites. The sequence goes on from OY288277.1 coordinate 86,001,609, forward strand.
ATAAACATCAACCCAAGAGATTCTACCCCCATTGCCTTTATTAACTATAGCTATTCACCGAGACATACATCTCAATTGGAGTCCTCCTTGAATCCCTTGCTTCTCGCTGTCCAAACCTCAAGAATCTGCATTGATGGACAAAAAGGAGCGTAAGCACATAATGCTTAGTGAGGAATGCTCAAAACCAAAACACCATCAATGCAGCGGGTCATAAAATCACTTTTAAAAACAAACCCGATTTGATAACCAAGCAAAGTTTGAAAACCCTTTTTCAACATCATGCTTAAAACCATGCATTGCACATTCATGAAAACCAACCCTTAGCTTAGCAAGCTAAGAAAACCTTTTCAAAGCACAACTGGCAAAATCATCCATTTAACCATTCCATGCATAAACACCATATGCAAAGTTAAATTCAAAACCTTGGAAAACACTTCCATTCACATCATACCTTTCCCATGCTTGAATGTCATACCAAGCAAGAACCATTTAAAAACCATTTATCCAACCAATCCATCACATGCATTAAACAAAGGCAACATATGAACCACAACATCATCATCACATGCCTTTTAAAACAAGTCTTAACAAGACTCCAATGCATTAAAGAGATTTCATGCACACATGCATCATTTACCAAATGATAATCAACACTTGTTCAACTTAACAAGTAAACATGCATTCACAAGCATTAACCACTTTTCATGCAACCATGCATCTTTTCAAGCATCTCATGCTTCTTTATAAACAAGAACATCATATTGGCTTTCAAGTGATCAACCACATCCACTTTTCAACTCAACACCCGATCGGATACGCGGATCACAAGCGTTGTCCCCCACGCTTCATACACACTACCAATCCAAGGTCTCCAAATGGACTTTTAAACACCATTTGACCTCACCATCCTAAGGTTCCCATGTATGTACTTTCAAACACCATACAACCTCAACTTTTCCCAAGGTTCCCATGTATGGACTTTCAAACACCATACAACCTTGACATGCACAAGGTTCCCATGTATGGACTTTCAAACACCATACAACCTTTGCATCACCGATTGGTAGTTGTATAACATCACTAACGAGATCCGGGACACCCTACACAAGATCCACACATGGACTTTACACCTCCATTGTGATCTTAACAAGCACAAGGTTCCCATATATGGACTTTTAACCACCATATAACCTTTGCTTAACCAAGGTCCTCGAATGGGCATTCCACCTCCATTATGACCTTAACCATCTCGTTAGGATACTTGAAGGGAGTTTACCGGTTCACACTTAACCACTCCACCTCCAAGGCGACTTTATTCACGGTGCACCCAATCCTATAGCCGGCTAACTATATCCGATCAAAGAAACCAAGAACCACTTACATCACTTGCCAATATAACCATCTTACCACATTAGTCCAATGATTCACATGCATAACCATAATGCAAAAACCATCATTTACCATCATCAATCCACTGTTTTAAAGCATTACACAAAGCCATTAAACATCATGCAACACCATGCATCAAAACCACAATTTCCATGTACAAAACCAAGGATCTCTTACCATGAGCATCCTTCACATATGGCTTTCAAAACCAGCATTAAACCATGCTTAAAATATGCTTTCAAAACAGAAAATAAACCATGCAAATCACATGCATTGCAACCATCAAACACAATTGCTTTAAAAGCCAAATTACAACACAATTCAAGAGCGAAAATCCATTTACTTACTCTTGAGCTTAGCAAAGTTGTTTAGACTTAAACTAAGCTCCCAAAACCTCCAAACCTTGGTTTAAAAGCTGAAAACCCAACTTCACTCACCGATACACAAAACAAGGCTAACCAACAAGCCTTCCAAGCATCCGAAACCTTCCGCAACACCTCTAAAGCCCACGGATCAAACTCCCCTGTTTCAAGCACACAAAAACAGAGCATTAATGCATCTTTATGCATTAAAAACACCAGCAACACAACACAACTCGCTGCTCATCACAAATCCAACATTTCGGCTACCAAACACAACCGAAATCACCTCCAAACACTTCCAAAACTTAACCCAGCCAAGATCCATCACTTCTAACCATTTTTAAACATCAATTAACATCCAAAATGATCTCAAACACATCCTTATACCTCCAGGTATAACAGATCACCAAAAACACTCCAAAAACAACCAAAAACTCAAGCAAAACTTAGGAAATTCAACCTATCCGGGATTGCATTAATTAAACCTCCACTTCTAATCAATTTAGCATTCATTTAACATCAATTTGACACCTCAAAACACTGCCCAAACAGATCACACGAAAATTCCACCAAAAATCACCAAATCTTGCATTTTAAGCCAAAATCAAGATTTCAATTGAAAAGCCTTTAACAAATCACAAATCAAGGATTGAGAACTTAGGAATTTCAGTAAAGAACTGATAGTTTAGAGGAGAAGGACGTTCTTACCTCCAAACTCGAATTTCTCCTTTTTAGAACCAAAAAGCTTGATGAAACCACTTGCAAATGGTGAGGTTTTGTTGTAGAGATGATTATGAATCCAAAGAGAATTGAAAAGTAAGATTTGAGTGACAAAATCAGAGGAGAAAATCTGGAGAAATGTGTTTGGGTTGAGAGAAAATGAGAGAAAAGGAGAATTGGAAGAAAAATGGAAAGTTAGTTATAAAATAGTCAAAATGACTTTCCCTCCTCTTTCATATGCTTTAAAATCAGAATAAAACCTTAAAACATCTTAGAAAAATCTGGAGAAACTCTTTTTGGAATAATAGCTCCTTAAAGATTCAAAGTTTCAATCCTTTATAAAACAGTCACGCAACTTTCAAAAATTACATTTTGGTCACTAGCCAAAATGTCACCCTTCCAAACCTCATTTTCCAAAATTGATTTCACAGTTCACTTTTATATATATATTAAAAGATGATTTTAGAACATTTTTCCATATTTTTAATGCAACCCGAACTAGGCTTTCCTAATTTCTCCTTTATATATTCGATCAGCACTTTGACCGAACCGGTCAACGCCCAAGACTTCTAAGCCCAAAACCGGGGCGTTACAGTTTCACTAACTAATTTATCCACCACCCTACTTAACCTATAAGACAACACCTTTGAAACAATTTTGTAAATCGAGCTCACCAAGCTAATTGGCTTGTACTGAGAGATATCCCTTGGTTGATCTATCTTCAGAATTAATGTGATAAACGAGGAATTTGCATTGTTAGGTAGTTTTCCATGACAGTAAAAATTCTCCAAGGTTTCCTTGAGATCTTTTTTCACTACAACCTAGTATTTTTTGAAGAATAAAGCATTAAAACCATTAGGGTCAGATGCTTTCGAATCTTCGTAGCTCTAAACACATTCTTTTATCTCCTCTAGGGTGAAGGGTAATTCAAGGGATTATGCTTCTTGAAATGATAACCTACTAAATTCAAGATTGAAGACAACATCTCAGTGCCTATTTTTGTTGCTGAATTGTTTGAAGAAATGACCAAAGACTTTTTGTTTCAAACGGTTAGGATTCAATGATTTACTTTCACCAAGGTTCGGCCCTTGAATCACATATCTCTTAGCATGTATCTTAACTGCTCTTTGAAAGAAATTTGTATTGAGATCACCCTGTTTTAGCAAGTTCATTCTCGGTTTTTGGCCCCAGAGGTTTTCTTGAGCCTTAAGTTAGTCCCACAGTTGCAATTTGTTTTGTTTCAACTCCTCCACTAGGTTCGCGTCCAAGTTTCCAACATCACCCAATTTTTATATTTCATTTATACGGTTCTTCAGCTTATGCACCTCATTGTTAAAGTCCTCACAAGAAGCATTCAAATTCTTTAAAACTTCCTTCACATTCCTCAGTTTATTTGGCACGTTCTTCCCTTTGCTCTTTAACTTCCCCAACATATTCTTTATTGCTTTTAAACACTCATCCTTTGAGAAGCAAGCATTGATTAATTTAAAAGGTCTAGGGCCTTAGTCTATTTGCTTAGTCGAAAACAATAGTGGCATATGGTCAGATACCTTTTGAGGCAAAGCGCACAATATAAGATAACCATTATCTTGAATCTAATCGTCCTCTACCAAGAATTTATCAGTTTTCTTTGTTTGCTTCCTCGATCGATGTATGATGCCTTGTCTGCTATCTTGGTGATTTTGGTTCTTTTAAACCCTATTAATGGTAAAAATGAGATTTGAGGTTAGCAAGATGTAAAATTGTTAGTAAATTATTCTAAATACTCCCATAAGATGTAGGAATGAGTTAGGGGCTGTACAATTCGAGGGCGCCTAAAAAGCTATTTCTAGGCTTTGGTACTGGTACACGAGGAACAAGTACCAGTACCATTGATGTGATCCTAATCAGCACCAACTTTCTCCATGACTTGATCACAACATGGACGTTCATCAAGGCTAATGCTAAGGGAATTCTTTTGTACTTTGTCTTCTATTTACTTATTTATGCATTATATAATGTTATAAACATACTTTTACATAAGCAGATATGCTTGAATTATCATTCGTTGACATTCATTTGCATATTATATGATATTCATGCATAACTTATAATTCATATCTTTATACTTAGCCATATCATTGTTTACGTTATACTTAGCCATATCATGCATACACATTGTTTACGTTACTTAGCATAGGTATACATCTTATATAATAGTTTACTTATATCTTTTCTTTATGTTATTAGGTGCAAAGCTTAAATACACATCTAAGGTGGCTCAAACTTAAGACTGGAAGCTCGTTTCAACTAAATGGAAGCTCAACACATCAAGAAGAGTAGCTGACTTAACTAAAGGATAGCTCGGGAAACTTCAAGAAAGCTAACATGAGCTAAGAAGGAGCTGAAGTGGAGCTGAGCTTGGGAGCTGACACTAGCTGGAAGGGGAGCTGAGTAGCTGAGCTGGAGGAGCTGGAGTGACACTAGCTTCACTAGCTAGCTAGCTACTTACACTACCTAGCTAGTTTCTGTAACGAACCCGAGTTTAGGGCCGAGAGATAATATGATTAGTCAAGCTGAGTCGGGCTAAATTTAAATTGGAGAAAAACTATTTTTTAGCACACCTAAAAGTGTTTTAAAAAGAGAAAAGGGTAAAAAGGGGATTTTGAAATTAAAGAAAAAGGGTTTTGAAAATACCCTCATCTTCCTAAAGTTGTCTTTCACGTTACTTTTCAAAAGAAACCCATTTTCATTATTCCATTGGTTTCAACACTTCATCCAAGTGATTTCTTCAAGGTAATTTCTTCCTTATTATGATTTTTACTTATTTGAGTTATTCTCATCAAAACCTTTCCTTTGAACCCATAAAAATGCATTTTTGGTTTGGGTTGGAAAAATGGGTATTTTTCATAGGATTTTTGTGGGTTTGTTTTTCCATGGTTAAACATGTACTTTAATTTAAGCTTTGAGTAGTAAAACATATTGGGATCATGCTTGGATTTGGGGAAACCCGAAATGGGACTAAACATGGGATTTTTGGGTTGAAAAGGGTGAGTTTTTGGTTTGGTTTTCGGGAGAAATCGTGGCTGATGGTTCCCTTGTTGTTGGGAGATGTTTTTGGATGATATTTCGTGTGTTTTGATGTTTGGAAATGGTGGGTTCAACTTGAGGTTTCATTAGAACGAACTTGGGTGAAGTTTGGGCTTGAATCGATGTGTGTTGTTGCAAGATTGTTGAATTCCGGGTTCTTGATGTGTTTGTGAGTGTATTAGTGTTCTAATGTTCAGTTTTGGGTTGCTTAAAACAGAGGAATCAGATTCGGGCTTCGTGGATGGAAATCCGGGTAGTTTGGAGGCTTGATTCGGCATCTTGAACATCGTTTGTGTGTTGGCTGGTGAGTGGACCGATTTTAAAAGCCTTAACGTGGTTAAGGGAATATTTTGGGAGTTTGGATTGAGCTTGAAAGGCCAATCCAAGCTCAAGAGTAAGTTTTAAAGGTTTTATGCAATTAATCCGTGTTTTATGATTCTTGATGCAAAGTGAACATGTCATGTTGATAATGTGTTAGTTTGCATTGTTATACATGTTGAGACTTATGACTTGTGTTTATATTTGCATTGTGAGTACATGCCTTGCATGGAAGTTTGGACATGGTAAGTGGTTCAAGCATCGCTAATGCTTGTGGTTGTGAATGAGTATATTGACATGTGTTGAGTTGTTACCGGATATAATTGATCGATCAATAGGATTAGAGTGCACTCGAGGTGAAAGTCGCGCGTGGCCTTAGTGATGTTAGAGTCCACTAATGAGGAGTACAGTGATGTGAGATTCCACCAGGAGTTATGTATTTACTAGATGGGTGAATACAGTGATGTGAGATTCCACCGGAAGTGTCTAGTGGGTTTGAGAAACTATCCGCATATCCGAGTAAAAATGATGGATGTCAATATACCCGTGATGCTTTAATTCTCATGTTAAACATGTTGCTGATTTCTTCTATTATGCTTATGCATTGTTGGTTACTTTGCTTGCGTTATGAGAATGAGCATATGGTAAGCCTATGTCTTGTGGTTGCATTCGGTAAATGCACGTGAAGGTAAATGCATCTTGTTATGTGTTCAAGCACGTGGAGATGATTTGGAAATGGTTTTGGTTTTCAAGCAAACTATGTTTTAAAACTATATTGTTGTAGCTACCACTTTGAGCATCGCTCACTAAGCTTAAACGCTTACACTCTCTTTTCCAACAATGCAGACCCTTAGACCTTTGGAGCAGCTCAGGGAACAAGGGAGAATCCAAGGGAGTTTGGTTTGCTCAAGTATGGGTTTAGACTACAATAATTAGTATTAAGCAATGGGATAAGACCTTTATGTTTTGAGGTGTTGTTGACATGTCTCTTGCTTTAGACAAGTTTGCTAGGTTGTGTTTGGCTTGTAATGCCTTTTACCATGATGATTTATGCTTTGGTTTAGCTTTTGGCTATGTTGGTGAATGCTATGTATGCTTGTTTTCTCTAAGAATCTTGTCTTGTTGGTTGTTGCATCGTTAAGTGTTTAAATTGCTTTACATGTATATCCATGGATGTCTTGAATCATGTGTGTGCTTGTATGTTGCTTAAATGCTTGCCTTATGCCTCTAGTGTTGAGTCCTTTGTGCTTTTAACAGAAAAAAATCAGTTTTGCAGGGCAGGGCGTATCGATACGCTCAAGAGCGGTATCGATACGGTCCCTTGTTTTGGGCAAGGCATACCGGTACGCAGGGGCATATCAATACCCAAAATGCTCTCTGGAAATCTGAGAAATTGACGAGTTTTGGCATATCGGTACAGGTCTTGAGAGTATCAGTACGATCTTCGTAGTTGACCAGGGGAAGTTGACCGTTGAGGGTGTACCGATACCAGCCTTGAGGGTATCGATACAGTTTCCCTAGGTTTGACTTTGATGTGTTGACCAAGTACATGCATATCGATGCAGTCCTTTAGCGTACCGATACGACTGTGGTAAAATTTAAAAAGGGTTATCTAAAGTGCATGTTTTGCTTGTTTTGTATCCATGTGTGTTTTCCGTTGCGTGTCCTCTCACATAGGATATAATTAATGCATCTAGACAAGATAACTTTAAAAGAAATTTTCTAGGGTTTCTAATCGGAGTGGAGCCTTAATGGGTTTCACTTTGGTTTTCCCCGTGTAACCCATTCGATGCGGTCTGGCGGCTAGGCCGGGTCGAGGGGGTTATAGTTTCACTACCTAGCTAGCTAGGTACCAAAGTAAGCTAGCCACCACCAAGGGACACCACCACACCTATTCAGCCACCACCAAGGGACACCACCACACCTATTCAGCCACCAAGGAGTCTCTCCACCAAGGCGCCAACATGAAGCATCACCAGCATTCCAATAGTTGGCCGAAACAACACCATGCCTCTTTATAAGGACACTACTAGCTGAACCAACACAAGGAAGGGTCACAAGCACTATTCGGCCACCTTTTGGAGCCCTTGAACCCATTCGGCCAAACCCCCTCAATTACTATAAATATGTAATCCCATTTGCTTTGTAAACACACAGCTCATTTGAATTAATATAACTTTGTGAGATTTTTATCTATTTTTGTTCTTTTTAGAACTTTATCGACTTTCAAGCTTTGTTTGTTTTGTCATTCCTTTCTTCCATCTTGATACTTGTATTTCCTAGTTCTTATAACTAGTGGGTTCAAGCCCTTTTCTACCATCCCTTACGAATTCTCTTAAGGTTCGGGGCTTAGGTTCATATACCTTTGTTTCTTCCTTTGAATTCCTAAGATACTATCCATTTTCCATCTTTATTCATCCTTCCATTCACCATACACTAAACGACCATCTTCCTCCACCTTCACTATACATATCCGTCCTTCACCCTTTTAAATTCCATCGAATATGTATAGTGAAGGATGTGATGATTCAGACCAAAAGACATATCCCTACTCCAATGGACATAATGCTTCAAATCAACACCAAGGAGGAATCCAAAGGATATGTGCATATTCGGGTGAACAACATGAAATTAAGGTTCACAAGCAAGTCGAACTTGATCTTGGAGAATGGTTTTTGAACAAGACGTAAATGAAGAAGCTCCCTGACCAAAGGAAGTCAAGATTGTTCATGTTCGTAGCAAGCAGTGATTTAAGGACAAATCGCTTTAAAGAAGGGGGAATGATGTGATCCTAATTAGCACTAACTTTCTCTATAACTTGATCACAACATGGATGTTCATCAAGGCTAATGCTAAGGGAGTTCTTCCTTACTTTATCTCTATTTACTTATTTATCTATTATATAATGTTATAAGCATGTTTTTACATAAGTGGATATACTTGAATAATCATTCGTTGACATTCATTTGTATATTATATGATATTCATGCATAACCTATGATTCACATCTTTATACTTAGCCATATCATGCATACACATTGTTTAAATTACTTAGCATAGGTATACATCTTATATAATAGTTTACTTATATCTTTTCTTTATGTTATTAGGTGAAAAGTTTAAATACACAGCTAAGTAGCTCAAACTTAAGGATGGAAGCTCAACACATCAAAGAGAGTAGTTGACTTAACTAAAGGATAGCTTAGGAAACTTCAAGAAAGCTAACATGAGCTAAGAAGGAGCTGAAGTGGAGCTAAAGAGTGAAGCTGAGCTGGAGGAGCTGGAGTGACACTAGCTTCACTAGCTAGGTACCAAAGTAAGTCGGCCACCACCACACCTATTCGACCACCAAGGAGTCTATCAACCAAGGCGCCAACATGAAGCATCACCACCATTCCAATAGTTGGCCAAAACAACACCATGCCTCTTCATAAGGACACTACTAGACTAACCATCACAAGGAAGGGTCACAAGCACTATTCGACCACCTTTCGGAGCCCTTGAACCCATTCGGCCGAACCCCTTCAACTACTATAAATATGTAATCCCATTTTCTTTGTAAACACATAACTCATTTAAATTAATATAACTTTGTGAGATTTTTATCTTTTTTTTTCTTTTTAGAACTTTATCGACTTTCAAGCTTTGCTTGTTGTGTCATTCCTTTCTTCCACCTTAAAGTCGATAAAGTTCTACCTCCCTTATGAATTCTCTTAAGGTTCGGGGTTTAGTTTTTATATACCTTTGTTTCTTCCTTTGAATTCCTAAGATACTATCTATTTTCATCCCTATTTTCTACCATCTTCCATCTTTATTCATCATTCCATTCACCATACACTAAATGACCATCTTCTTCCACCTTCACTATACATATTAGTCCTTCACCCTCCAAAATCCCACCAAAATATACAAGTCTTCCGCAACCCTCTTTCTACAACATTCATACTTTATATTTAACCTTCCATTCTCCTTTAAGTGACATTCTCGTTTTCTTCTAAATCCAAGGATTGCTAGGCGGCCTATATCAGCCCTAATGTTCTAAGTTTTAAGGACATTGTTGCATTGGATGAACTTTAAAGGGGGTGCCGGTACATTGTTTAACTCGTACTGGTACGCTATGTCCATGGAAAATTACAATGAGCCAATTTCGTATCGGTACGTTCTAAGTACCGATACTCAATGGTACTGTACCAGTTCATGAGGGCCAATACCGGTACCCTCTATGCATTATGCCCCAAAACACTAATTTTCGCCCGAAAGGCTGAAAAATTATAAAGTTCACTCCAATAGACCTCTTATGGCCTAAAGTAAATTGTGAAACTGGAAAACTGAGATATCAACATCCGAACCAATAATAATGTGTAAGAAACTTGGTAATTGGCATATATGCTTATGTGATAGCAACCATAGGGTTTTATGTGTGCTTGTTTAGGTTGTGTGCCACGAGGGCACTTGTTTGGTGGGATCTGGATACCCAGATAACATATTGCAACATATTGGTAAGTCCCGAGAGGAGGAGTCCCGACACTTTGTGTCTTTGAGCCTCGTTTGAATATACTCGAGGGGTAATTCCGAGTATGAAGTGTGGAGGCCTAACGTTGTGTGTCTCTGGGCCACACTCCAAGTAAAGAGTCCCGATGTTGCGTATCTCCAGGCTTCACTCCAGGTTTGTATGGTGGTTGGCTTGTTGTTTATAATGTGTATTTGATGCTTTGTCGCCTTAATACCTTGTGATCATTTCAGTACATACTTATGTTTATAATTTGCATGAAGCATAATAGAGCGGTAGTGTATCCACTGAGTTTTGTTAGCCCAACATTTGGAATCAATGTTTCCGTTCACATGTTTCTAGGTTGGCACATGTGTTGGAGGAGCACAATCTTGGATACTAAGTTGCATTTCAATACTGCTTTTCACCCTCAGACTGATGGTCAGTCCGAGCAAGTCATTCAAATCTTGGAAGATATGCTTAGGTGTTGTGTTATTGATTTCGAGAGGAGTTGGGAAGAGTAGTTACCACTTGCTGTATTTGCCTATAACAACAAATTCCAATCAAGTATCAAGATGGCTCCTTTTGAGGCCTTATATGGACGAAAGTGTAAAACACCCTTATGTTGGCCGAGCTCAATGAAAGAAGGATTATGGGATCAGATTTGATTAGAAAAACTAAGGAGATGGTTCATATAATCATGGAAAGATTGCGAGCGGCTTTTGATCGTCAAAAAGCTTATGAAGACCGGAAGCGTAAGCAAATTGAGTATGAGGTGGGTGACAAAAGTTCCTCAAGGTGTCACTGTTGAAAGGAGTGATCCACTTCGGAAAGAAGGGCAAGTTGAGCCCGAGGTTTATTGGGCCGTATAAGATTCTTAAGTGGGTTGGACTCGTAGCTTACCGGGTAGCCTTGCCTCCAGAGATGGCAAGCAACCACTATGTGTTTCATGTTTCTATGTCAAGACATTATCATTCTGACCCTTCGCATATTATCCCGCTTAGAGAGATTGAGATTAATACAAACTTAACCTACGAGGAAGAGTCGATAAGAGTTTTTGATAAAGGAGTCAAAGAGCTACACAACAAGTGCATACCATTAGTAAAGATGTTATGGAGGAACCACGAGGTTAAGGAAGCCACGTGGGAGGTCGAGGAAAATATGAGTCTACTGTATCCGCATCTGTTTCTATCAGGTAAATTTCAAGGACGAAATTTTCTTTAAGAAGGGGAGAGTTGTAACGACCCAAATTTCAGAATCCGTGGGTCGGTTTGCCCAAATGGTGGACGTGGTGTTTGGGCCAAAAGTCAAGGCCCCTTTGGTGCTCACGAGAGCCTTGGGACATTGGGTCACCATGTGGGTTGGAAAGATGATGAGAGGGTAAAAGGGGTAAATCACCTATTTTTGAATAGGAAAAGAGAGTGTGTTTTATTAGTATGCAGATTTGTAAGAAGGTGATCTCACCTTTTTCCTCTTCATCTTCTCCATCACTTTATCCTTTTCATTTCCTTAAGAGCTTAAAGACAAAGGTCAAATCTTTTTCATTTTGAGTGGAAATCTTGGAATATGGTTTGAGGGAGTTTTTATCAGTATCAAAGGATCTAAGGGGCTAAAATTGTTAGTAAACTGTCCTAAATACTCCCATAAGATATATGAATGAGTTAAGGGGCTAAGGGGTGCAAATCGAGGGGTTGAGAGGTGAATTCCCGAGCCTAAAAAACCATTTCCAGGATTCGGTACTGGTACGCGGGGAACCAGTACTGTAAATCTAATATTTGATTTTGATATAACAAGGATTTTCAAGAACCAATTTGTAAAATTGGATAAGTTTTTAAGTACTCAAAAAGACTCATAATTTGATAAGGATTTGAACTTAAAAATATTTCTAAGTCAAAAACTTAAACCCCAAATATTTTCTAAGTATTTTGGTGCTCAAAATAGCCAAATTGGTACAGGAGTATCGATACGCCCTTGTCCATGTCGATACGGTTTTTAGCTATTGGAATTCGTTTTATACTTAATGGCTATATGGCACCGATACGCTTGTAGCTGTATTGGTACGCCCTTCAACTTGGGAACCAAAATGGTCTTCGAGTATCGGTACAACTTTATGCGTACCGATACGGGGTGTTATGATTTTTTAAATCTTTTGCATTTATTATTCGACCGTACCTTGTCAGTTTATTGGAATCACAATCTTTGAAAATTGGTTATAGCGTACCGATACCCTCTTAGGCGCATCGATACAGTTTTTCGTTTACAACTTTCTCAAATTCCAGTATGCAAAATCGGTACCGATACGGTATGGACCGTACCGTTACGCCTTTGTAAAGTGAGCTCCTCGTATCGATACGACATCTCGCATATCAACACCCCTTTGTACAATGGCACTTTCTTCTTATAGCAGGTGCTGATACCTAAGCCCGTGTACCGATATCCAGTGCTGATAGACTACATTTATTGTGGAAAAAATGAAGTCCATTGGCTATATTTATGATCTCAACTACCTAAACGATTGGAAATCAATGAGGGGGTATGTAATCAAGTCTCCAAAGCTACAAAAACAACTATTCATCAAGTCTAATACATTCAAGCACATATCCAACAATCTTTGAGCCATTTAGAGTCAAATCTTGTAACCCACTTGAGAGAGCTTAATTGTAATCTTTTTATTCATGTTTTGGGGTTTGAGTGAACTTTGTAATTGGGCAAACATTTCTACCTTTGAGAGGATTTTTCAGTTTGCTATCTTTCTTCTTGTAAAAGAGTGTTTTATCAAAGCTTTGAGGTATAAGCTTTGAGTGTGTAAAGATTTCCTATTGAATCTAGAAAAAGGGAAGAAATTCATAGTGAATTTGGGGAAAATCCTTAGTGGGAAGCTAAGGTAGTGGATGTAAACCTTGTTTGAAGGTTGAACCAAGATAAATCTCTTATGTCCCATTTTTTCTATATTTCTAATTGCTTCCACAATTTTTTAAATTGCCAATTGACCCCCCTCTTTGCCATATTCCATTGATTGATCATCCCAACAATTTTTATCAGGGATACACTCATTGGAAGGATTAACACCCTCTTGATTCGATCCTAAGATGATTCAATCAATAGTCGATCAGCCATTGCCTCTACTTCTGACACCAACCTCTACGAGTCACAATTCACCACCAAGCCACCATTTTTCAATGAGGATAACTATTCTTATTGGAAGAATAGGATGAGGCTCTTCACCAAATCCAATGACTACCTCATTTGGGATGTGGTAGAAGAAGGACCATTTATTCCTACGAAGGAAGAAGGAGAACGGTGTGTCCCCAAGGCAAAGAAAGAGTATACTAATGAAGATCGAAGAAAAATGCAAGTAAATGACAAAACCATGCATATACTCTTTTTCGCTCTTGGACCGGATGAGTATTCCAAGATGTCTTCTTGCACTAGTGCAAAGGAGATTTGGGACAAGCTCGAGACTACCTATGAAGGCACAAACGATATAAAGGAGACCAAGATTGGACTCCTCAAATTGAGCTATAAAAACTTCAAGATGGAACTAGATGAGGACATCACCAAGATTTTCGATAGATTCTTCGTCATCGTCTTTGGGCTTAAGGGCTATGGAGAAGTCATTTCGGAGAACAAGCTTTTCTGAAAGCTCATTTACTCCCTTCCTAAGTCATGGGATGGAATAAGGACTGCCATAATCGAAGCCAAAGATCTCAAGACTTTGAAGCTTGGTGCTCTTATGGGGTCTCTACTCACTCATGAGATTATGAAGAAAGGAAGAGAAGAAGAAGGAAGAAAAGAAGACAGAGAAGAAGGAAGTGGAGAAGAAAAATATAGGAATTGCTCTTAAAGCTTCACAAGAGGAGAGCAATTCTAGTGAGGATGAAGATGGAGAAATGACTATGTTAGCCAAGAGATTTACAAGGTTCATGAAATCCAACCGGGGAAGGAAGTTCCATCGGAGAGAGGATTTCAAGCATAAGAACAAGGAGGAAGAGAAGGATCAAACATTTTGCAATGAGTGCAAGAAACTGGGGCACATCAAGCTTGATTGTCCCTAACTAAAGAAGAAGAGATTTGGCAAGAAGAAGAAGCTCAAGGCTCATGTTGCTACTTGGAGTGATGAGGAATCATCCGATGAAGAGGAGGAAGAAGTAACCAACCTTTGTCTCATGGAACTAGAAGATGATCCTAAGGTAACCTCAAACTCATCTAATTTTGATTTCACATTTGACGAGCTTCAAGAATCTTATAATGAGTTGCAATAGGTTTATGACGAATTGGTTTTGAAATATAAAGGATCACTTTTGAAAAACAAGAAAACAATTTTCGATTTGAAAAATCAAAATGATTCTTTATCCAAAACTAATTTGGAACTTGAGAAGAATGTTTGGACTTACAAGCAAAACAAAATGATTTTGAAAACAAAAATCAAGATTTACATAACATTCTTTCTAAAGTTCACGATGATCACCAAAAGGAAGTGAGTGATCTCAAAGTTTCTTTGAATAAAGTTGCGAAATCTAGTTTTGCAAAGGGCACTTCTTCAAATCCCATCTATGTGAAAAGAAACAATGGTAGGTACAAACAAAGAGGCTTCCAAAGGCCCTCATATGGTAAGAAAGTTAGAAGTGTTTTGGTTCCTAAGGCACTAATTTCTTATAACAACTTTGATGCTATTGCTTCTTGGATTCCCAAGGGAACCAAGATTTTGGGAGCTAATACTCATGGACTCAAAAGAATTTGGGTACCATAAATCAAGACGTAATTCTTTGTTTGTAAGGGGAGCATTGCTTCAAGGCCAAAGCTTCAAGTACAAATTCGTGGTACATTGATGGTGGATGCTCTAGACACATGACCGGTGACAAGAGTCGGTTCTTGGAGCTAAAACCAAATAGTGGAGGAGGAGTGACATTTGGTGACAACTTCAAAGGAAACATTGAAGGAATTGGTTCCATTGGTAATCACACTTCCATACTTATTGATAATTTCTTGTATGTCAACGGTCTTAAGCATAATCTTTTGAGCATAAGTCAACTTTGTGATAAAGGATTCAATGCGCTTTTTGATTTAAACAGTTGCAAAATAATTAACATTGAAACTAACAAAATTGTGCTTATTGGTCATCGCATAGGAAATATATACATGGTGCATTTAGATGACATTCATATTTCAAATGTGTATTTTGTTGCTAAAGATGAGAATGATTCATGGTTATGGCATGGAAAACTAGGACATGCTAGCATGAGTGTTTTGGAAAAAATGTTCCTAATGATCTAGTAAGAGGATTGCCAAAAATAAAGTTTTCATATGATAAAATTTGTGATGCATGTACAAAAGGCAAACACAAAAGAGTTTCTTTTAAACCTATTCATGATGTTTCTACAAGTAGAGTTTTACAATTAATCTACATGGATCTTTTTGGCCCTATTAGAACAATGAGTCTGGGTGGAAAATCATATGTATTTGTTTTAATTGATGATTACTCTAGATATGCTTGAGTTCTATTTTTAAGTACCAAGGATGAGGCTTTAGAAAAATTCATCACATTTTAAAAAGCTAATCAAAACAATTTTGGTTACTCCATTTCTCACATTAGGAGTGATCATGGAACCAAATTTCAAAATCTAGGTTTTGGAGAGTTTTTTAACTCAAATGATATTAGCTACAATTTTTCGCTCCTCGCACACCTCAACAAAATGGGGTTGTTGAGAGGAAAATAGAACTATAGAAGAAATGGCTAGAACCATGCTTTGTGAAAATAATTTGCCTAAGTATTTTTAGGCAGAAGCCACAAATACGACTTGCTATATTGTCAACCGAGTAATGATTAAACCTATTTGAAAGAAAATAACTTATGAGCTTTTCAAAAATAAAAGTCTAACATTAGCTATTTTCATCTATTTGGTTGTAAATGTTTTGTTTTAAACAATGAAAAAGACAATTTAGGCAAATTTGATGCAAAAAGTGATGAAGCTATTTTTCTAGGTTATTCTTTAAACTCTAAAGCATATCGTGTATTTAACAAAAGAACTTTAATAGTTGAAGAGTCTATACATGAGATGTTCAATGATAATCTCCTTCCGAGGAAGAATACTTGTGATGATGATGATGTAAGAATTTTTTATGCCAAAGATGGTGGAGGACAATCATCAAAGGTAGATGAAGTTCCATTAAAAGAAGAACCACAAGATCCACCTCCAAAAGCCTTGAAAGACATGACTATAGAGGAAAATGAGGTCACCTACCCAAGGGAGTTCAACTATGTCAAAGGTGGTGAGATTTTGGGTGATCCATCCAAAGGGATAACCACTAGATCTTCTCTTAGAAATACTTGTAATTTTGTTTCATTTATCTCATTCATATAGCCTAAAAATATCAAAGAAGCATTAAATAATGATTATTGGATATTGGCTATGCAAGAAGAGTTTAATCAATTTGAGAGAAGTAAAGTATAGACATTAGTTGATAGGCCTAGTAATAAATCTACCATAGGAACTAAATGGGTTTTTAGAAACACACTAGATGAGAGTGGTAACATAGCGAGAAACAAGGCTAGGCTTGTTGCTCAAGGTTACACTCAAGAAGAAGGAATTTATTTTGATGAAACCTATGCACCCGTAACTTTGAAAGAAAAGGTGTTTGTTTTAAAAGTTTTTTTGAAAGTAAAGAAAAGAAAGAAAAATGAAGTAAAATGTTGGCAAGGAAGGTGTTTCTAAATGAGTGATGACTGTTGGTAGGGAATGCCTGGATTCAACATGACTCATGCCAGCCTTTATTGGAAAATATGGCTTGGCATTGTTTGCCGAGCATATTCAACATTAGCAAAGCCTCTCTCGATGGTCATTGCCCTAAATTGGCCAAGTAAAAACCACTATATCTCTATAGTGTATATTTTTTTAAACCAATTTGATTAAAATCAATCTATACTCCAAAGGAGTAGATTTCACTTCCGAAGTAAGTTTATCTACTTGAACGACTTCTCTCGAAGCTTCTCTCCCAAGTATTCAACAACTTAATCGTCGTCAGCCCAAGTCTGTTTCGATATTGGGAGGCAATAGTCGTACTGTGCCAGCTATTGCTTGGCAGAGTGTTTAGGAAAAATTAGAGTATGCCAAATAGAAAAACTTTGCCATAAACAGAATTATTATAAAGGAACTAAGGCATAAAGCCAATATTCAATCCGAACATCCCCCACCAACTATGAAAATTAGTTCATAGTGAGGGGATTAACCAACACAACCATAATCGTTTTCAAAAACATCATCATAAAAAACTAAAGATAGACAGCTTGTGCCAAGGGAATAGGTAGAGGGGTCTCTCGATGCAGCCCTCCATGCCAGGCTCTCGGCCAAGAGGTTAAACCACCCTTCCTCGGTACAGTCGGTCATCACTCGCCGATCACTCCAACACCGTACTCCGATCACTCTGTGTCTTCACCCGATCACTCTCGATTCCTCACTTCGTCTTCTAATGCTTGATCGGTTGGTCTTTATATAGGCAAGTGTGGGAAAGGATGAGATAAGCCTTTGCATTTGAATTTGAAATGATTAATGGATAAGAGATAGAGCTCTACCCGATGATTTTGACATCTTATCAGCTCGGTGTGATAGTTTATCAGGCTAGGGCTGAAGTCATCACGTCGATGCTGCCTTGGCATCCAAGTTTGGCACAACGTTGCCAACATCACTTGGCACCACCTTATCTGCTATTTTTTTCGAAAGTTGATCCAATTACGATCTTTTAGGAGCTTGATTCTTTCCTATTTTTCAAGGGTTCATCATCTCTTGACATGGCATCAAATGCATCTCTCTGCCGACAAGTGCTTGGCACCGTCTGGTCCTTTTGTGCCAACAACACTTGGCATTCTTCTTGGCAATCCTAACCGTGTTCCTAAATGTGTTGCTTTCATGTCTCCATTCCTCTTCCAAATCCTATGCCAAACCTGTAAAATAACCACAAAACAACCCTTCACTCTGGCATAGGCAACCTACTAACTCCTTGATGAAAATGCACGATCCTAACAAATTAATGAACCTAAATGTACCTAAAAACAAGCAAAAGAATATCAATATAGTCATGAAAAACAATACTTTTGAAGAGGTAACACACCCCAAACCCAGCTCATTGCTTGTTCTCAAGTAATGCCAAAGAAAGAAAAACAAAAATAGTGAAAATAATATCTCGGCAAAAGTTTGGTTGGAATGCCAACAAATGCTGGCAAGCAGAGTTTGATGTTAATGCCGCCCTCAGGAATCACAGTGCACAATGCCAAGTAGAAAATAATTCAATCGCAACAATATAACTCTAGTCTAAGTGCATGATTTTTGCACAAAGTGTGGGCAGTATGCATCTATTTATCCTTTCACTCCCTTAACCAAATTCTACTTTCTAAACTCAGATTCTTATTTCCATTTTTTTCTTCTTTGTCGAGGGTCTCTGGCATTATCTTAAGCTTGCTTCGTGACACTGTTTATCGTGAGTGATAAGAGGGACCATACCACGAATCCCCACCTAAATCCAGACATCACTAGGCTTTCTCTTTAACTCATACTCTAGGGTTTTGGACTTGAGAACTAAGAGGGAGCAAACCGTGAAGCCCCAAGTAACTTATAATCCATAAGATATAGGAGAGTTCATTTTTTCATTGTCATGGCAGAACATTGATGCCTTATTAGTTTCTTTTTACCATGGCATCATACTTTCTCTCTTTTTTTAAATCTGAGCATGGTTTCAAATAGTCTACGTTTGCTAGGGAACTAGATACATACCACGTGCTAAGTGTAAACCAATTTCCTAAACTAGAGATCAATTGGCAGGAAAACTTGGCATACTATCTACTGGCATGGCAAACTGAAGATTAAAAATTCATCATTGGGTAGACAACTAGGATCAAAATAAGCTTGCCTAATCAATTGCTAACAAACTTCAAATTTCGGCCGAGACAATTTTCTTTTTTACTTTTTTATGGTTTGGTATGAAACTACTATACGTGAACTACATGGCAAACAAAAATTTTATACATGAAACACATGACATGGAATGATGTGAGAAAATGCACACCCCCAAACCCAAGATATGCATTGAACTCAATGCATGAAACAACATATATATACAAGAAAAATAGAAAAAATGCATGAACATGAAGATGCAAAAATGAAATGCAAAGGAGTCAGGTAGAAGAAGACTCCCTTTTGGAGACCTCTTCCTCCCGTTTGACACGAGCTTCTTCTTCTTTTCTGGAACGAGTCTTTCTCATGGTTAGGCTCTCACGTTTAGGCGTCATTCTTTTCTTCCCTTTCCAGCCTTGCTTTGAGGCGGCAGTGGAGGCTCAAATATCCTCCTCCTTCTTGGCAGACTCGCAAGGCGGTGCAACTGGTGTAGGCTTTCGTTTCTTGGTAGGAATGTCCTTCGACTCAAAGAAGGAGTCGGTGCTGACAGATTCAATATGCACCGGGGACATAGAAACTGTAGCATTAGACTCGGAGCTGGCAGAACTAACTGGACTGGCTTGACTTGCTGGACTGGTTGACTTGACTTGTACGACTGTCTGGACTATGCCTTTGGCTTTGTCTTTGGTGTGGCAGTCTTGAATTTTCCCTCCCCTTCTCCTTCGGCTCTCCAGCTGTGAGGTTCTTCCAAATAGGGACAGTGATGGTGGTTCCTTTGATGACCTGGCCGCGATCATCATCCATCTGTGGCACTTCATGGCGCAAACAAATGTTAGAAATTAATAAATGGGAAAACAAATTTCCCTTACCCTTGAAAGCTCATTTGTAGGTTTCTTCGATAATGATCCTGCCAACATTTATTTTGCGCCCCTTGACAATGGAGTGCAAAAGGATCAACTGGTCCTTTGAGACTGTGTCATTGTGAGATGTTGAAATGAGATTGTGTTTGATAAAGTGGTTCCAACATCGCCTATGAGGCTTTAATGCCAGCCTCTTGACATTCCGGTGGTCGGTGGATGAGACAATCCAAGTTGTGCCAGGTTCGCACAAGTCCACTAGTATCTTTTTGTGTTTGGCCGCATTCATGGTCTCACCATCCTCGAAATATTCATCTCCTTCACCAGGTAAAAAAAATAGTGAGTTAATATAACCCTCATCGAATCGAAAACACTTACCCTGAATTATAAAAAAATGGAGAGTCTTTGGTCACAAGGTGCGCGTAAAACTCTTGAACAATGATGTCATAAACCTCTCCCTTCAGCTGACAAAAAGCACTCCACTTGTGCATATCAACAACGGCCATGAACTCCAGCGGGAATCCAATCATGGTGTCCGATTGAAAGTAAAAGTGCTTTTCATAGAGGAACGATCTTGAAGAGAAATTTGTCTCGAATTTCTTGTGGATTTCCTCATTGAAGAACCGCTTGAAAGGAGTAAATGATGAAGCCATGGAGATGAAAAGTTGATTTGAAAGAGAAGAAAAAGAAAATATGAAAGGTTCTTTAATCTTTCTCGAAGAAATATGAAAAGTGAGAAATTTTGATAAAATTGGCTTTAAGGTAAGGGAGAGAAAAAGATGGAGTGTTAATAAGGTTTTAATGAGGGTAGCTGAAAAAGGGGTAGATAATGATGGGATTTAGAGAGTTTTAATTGGGAAGGATTTAAATTTAAATAAGAAGTGATAAGTGATAAAGATGTGGAAAAGATTTGAAGTGATAGAGTTATCATGATAAATTAATTATCATTAATATGGGACGACAAAAGATAATTCTCCCAAAAAAATTCATCTTAATCAAGCTAGGGTTTCTCTTTCTTCTTTGACACGAAAACCTGCACATGTCCTTTGGCATAGTCTCTAGCAAAGATGTTGGCTCTCAGTCCGTCTGGCAATATTCCTGGCATCAAATTCTTTTCAAAATTTTTGCACACACTCAATGAAAAATCGTGTAACGCAGCAAGAGAATAAAAATTGAAAAACAAAAATTTGATTCCTAAAAGAAAACAAAAACAACTAATCATAATATGTACAAAGAGTTTCAAACCTACGTGCGTTTATTTTAACTTTGCCAAGAGGATAGCCTTATTGGCATTGTTTTGCTTATCATCCGGTAATGCTTTAGACATTGGCCGTTCACTTTAAAGATTTCCCATGTTCATAGGTTTTTAATGTCTACGGCCCCATGAACATATGGCTTTACAACTTCGTAAGGACCCGTCCACCTTGATTTGAGCTTACCTGGAAAAAGTTTAAGTCATGATTTAAACAATAGAACAAGTTGACCTATTTCAAACTGTCTTGGCATGATCCAACTATCATGTCAACGTTTTGCCTTCTCCTTGTATATCCTAGCATTCTCATAAGCATGCGTCCTGAATTCCTCCAACTCATTGAGATTGAGCAACCTCTTTTCTCTATCAACTCTTCATTCCATGTCAAGTTTCCGGATGGCCTAATAGGCTTTATTTTTAAGTTCCACTGGTAGATGGCACGGTTTGCCAAAGACAAGTCGAAATGGGGAAGTACCCAAAAGAGTTTTAAATGCAGTCCTGTAAGCCCACAATGACTCATCTAGCCTCAAAGACCATTCTTTCCTCGTTGGATTTACAGCCTTCTATAGAATGTTCTTAATCTCCTTGTTTGATATCTCAGCTTGCTCATTTGTATGTGGATGATAAGTTGTATCAATTCGTTGCTGAATCACATACCTACAAATAGCTTTAGAGATTAAATTACATTTAAAATGAGTACCCTCATCATGAATGATCTCTCTAGGGGTACCAAATCGAGTAAAAATGTGCTTGTGCAAAAACTTGGCAATAGCCTTGGCATAATTTGTTGGCAAGGCAACAACCTCTACCCACTTTGATACATAGTCAACTGCCACAAGAATATACTAATTACCAAAAAATGGGGGGAAATGACCCATAAATTCTATCCTCCATACATCAAACACATCCACATGCATAATGTTCTGGAGTGACAGTTGGTTTCCGCCAGAGATGTTCCCTATCTGTTGGCATCGATTGCATGCCATGGCATACTTATGGGTATCCTTGTACAACATGGGCCAAGAAAATCCTGACTGCAACACCTTGGCAGCAGTCTTCATCCCATGAAAGTGATCTTCATACGACACGGCATGTCATAGATGCAATATGTTTTACTGCTCGTCCACTAGCACACACCGGAGAATCACTTGGTTGGCACACTGCTTGAACAATATCGGCTCATCCCAATAGTATTTCCTTACCTCTCGTAAAAATCTTTTCTTGGCATTGTATACCACGTCTAATGGTAGAATATTACTTACCAGGTAAATGACTATGTCAACATACCATGGTATGGCATGAACTGCAAGCAAACACTCGTCAAGAAACTCATCTCTAATAGTAGTGGTCTTACCATCCTCAATGTGATGCTCCAATCGAGAGAGGTGGTCAGCTACTAAGTTTTTGATGTCTTTCTTGTCTCCGATCTCTAAGTCAAATTCTTGAAGTAAGAGCGTCCATCGAATCAGTCTGGGCTTGGCGTCTTTCTTTGCCAAGAGATACTTCAATACCGAGTGATCTGTATAAACCACAACCTTGTTACCAATTAGATAAGATCTAAATTTATCAAAAGCAAACACAACCGCAAGAAACTCTTTCTCAATTGTAGCGTAATTCAGTTGTGCATCCTTCAAGGTTCTGTTAGCATAGTAGATGGCATGGAAAACCTTGCCATGTTGTTGTCCCAAAACTACTCCAACGGCACAGTCTCTATCATCATATATGAGCTCAAAGGGATTATCCCAATCTGGTGCTATGACTATAGGGACATTGATCAATCTATCTTTAAGTTCATCAAATGCTCTCAAACAAGAATCGTCAATAGCAAAGGTGGAATTATGTTCCAACAATGAGCATAAAGGTTTAGCCATTTTTGAAAAATCTTTAATAAACCGCCGATAAAAATCGGCATGACCTAGAAAACTTTTTATACCTTTAACACTAGTTGGAGGTGGCAATTGCTTGATTACCTCCACTTTGGCTTGATCAACTTCTAGTCCTCTCTTGGTTACCTTGTGACTGAAAACAATGCCCTCTTTCACCATGAAGCGGCATTTCTCCCAGTTCAACACTAGGTTTGTCTCAATGCATCTCTTCAAGACTTGCTCCAAGCTATGGATGCATTTCCTCAAATGTTGTAACAAACATTGAGAAATCATCCATGAATACTTCCTCGTTGTGTTCGATCATATTAGAAAAAATGGCCATCATGCAACGTTGGAATGTTGCTGGCGCATTACATAGACTTAATGGCATCCTTCTGAAGGCAAATGTCCCATATGGACACGTGAACGTAGTCTTCTCTTGATCATCAAGGGCGATGGCAATTTGACTATAACCCGAATAACCATCCAAAAATAGTAAAAAGCTTTACAAGTCAGCCTGTCTAACATTTGGTCAATGAAAGGCAATGGGAAGTGGTCTTTCCTTGTAGCCTTGTTTAAACTTTTGTAATCCATGCACACTCTCCATCCGGTGATGGTTCTAGAGGGAATCAATCCAGCTTCACTATTTTGCAACACAATCATGCCACTTTTCTTAGGCACGCACTACACCGGACTAAACCAAGAGCTATCGGAAATGGGATAAATAATACCGACATCAAGCCATTTTATTATCTCTTTCTTAACAACTTTCTTCATGCTCAGGTTTAGTCGTCTCTATCCTTCAATAGTCCTCCCATTTTATTCCTCTAGAATGATCTTGTGCATGCAAATGGTTGGGCTAATACCTTGGATGTCTGCCAAGATCCAACCCAACGCTTTCTTATATTCCTTTAATATTACCAGCAATCTTGCCTCCTGATCATTAGTGAGATCAATGACAATAATCACTGGCAAAGTTGAGTGCTCATATAGATAAGCATACTTCAAGTGTTCTGCAGTGGCTTAAGCTCCAACTTTGGTGGTTCCTCAACTAATGGTTTTCAGTTTCTTTATCTCTCTGTCGGCCAACTAGAGTGGCTCAAAATAACTCACATCTTCAGCCTCTAAGGCTGATTCCTCAGGTTCCTCAAACAGTTCAGCTATGCCGTCAAGCATGTCATCATCAAATTCTACATCCTGGCAAAACTCCGCTACATCCAAAGTATAAATGGCCTCCATAATCTCCCCGGCTTGACATTCATCCAGTTCATCTGCACATTTCAAAGCTTGAAACACATTAAAAGTAACACCCACATTTTCGTCCTAGAACTTAATACGCTGAATTTAATTTATTAATTTATTCTTAGAAGCAATTAAGTTTATGATTAAGAAAATTATTCAATTTAGTCCTTAAATTTCCTTTGAGTGGTCAAATGTTGCACCAACTCGAATTAAAGGGAATTAAGCTTTCGAATTAGGGAATTTAGCTGAGTTGATAATTTAGTGGATTCAAATTAGTAGTAACAAGATAAAAGTAATAAAATTAGAAAAACTAAAAGTAATTAGAAAATGGTGCAATTCCCTAATGGAAATCGGACCAAAATGAAAGAATAAAGAAAAAATGGTGGAGGAAAATTGATGATTATTTTAAAAAGAAAATAAAGCTCAAAAAGTGCATGTTAAGAATTATATTTCCTTAGGGCTGCCCTTAGTAAAAAGCTCATAATAGACATAGTAAGAAGGACAATTAAGTAAAATCAAAACCTATCAAATCCCCCAAATTAAGGGAAGATGTTTTCTCTCCATTATTTCTCCTCCTTGTTGTCGTGAGCCTTGAGAGAAAAGGGGAGAGGATTGAAGCTTAAAAGTCTAAAAATTTGGAGCTCTAATGGTGAAGAAAATAGCTTGCATGTTGAAGGAATTAAGCTAGGATTAAGAAGAGTAGCTAGAGGTAGCAAAAATCAAAGAAGTAAGTTTCCATTCCCTATTTTAGCTATTCGAATAAGTGTCAAAAACCATGCATGCAAGTATAAAATTGGTTAAACATGAAATTGAGATAGTCATGGTGATTATATTAAGTTGATATGATGAAGTTCTTGAAAAATTAATTGTGAAATGGTGAATAGAATTAAAAAGAGGATTGTTTTGAGATAGAGTGGAAGTTCATGATTAATTGAAAATTTTAAATAGGTAGGGACTAAACTAGAAAATTCATATTAGGAAAAATTTGTAGATAAATGAGAATTTTTATAAGGAACTAGTCTTGGTTTGCTAGAAAAATGAATTAGAATGAGAAATTTCGATTAGAACCAACATTGGACATGTATTCGAAAATAATGAAATTATGGACTGATTTGGAAATTCAGTATAATTGAGGACATGTCTGTTGGTAATAAGTACGAATATGGACTTAAAGATGTTGTGAAAAGATAGTACAAGCTATATACCAAGTGAATTTAGAATTAGACTAAGGTAACCAAGTTGAATTCTAAATTAAATGTGACAAATGAGTAAGCTGTCCAGAACACTCGAAGCATAAGCTGAAACTTTGAAAATTCACCAAAATTAGGATTTAGAGTACTTTGAACTGAAATTTTTACAGTATAAACTTTGATATGTCTAGAAACACTGAGAGAAAACGGAATTGGATTCCAGAATGTAAATGGGAAGATATGAATTAAAGAAGTTGGGCAGTACAAGCTGTCCAGATTTATCGAAAATGTCATATTCAAGTAATAAACTGTATTAACTCGGACTAGATAAAAATATGAGATTTAGATGGTTAAAAATATGAGTTTAATACCTTTCTAATGGTGTATAATAAGTGAATTTTGGATTAGTAATTAAATAGATATGATTAAAATACTAACTGATCCTCCAACTAGTTCAATAGAAAAACATATTTGAAAACTAATGTTCATGCTTGTGTTAAAAGAGTGATTGTAATTGAATTGCTCTCTAATATAGTGTGTATTCATTTTTATGTTGAGTGTTAAGATCAAAATTGTGAAGAGACTTTGGAGGAAGCTAGGATCGATCAAAATTGTGAAGAGACTTTGGAGGAAGCTAGGATCGATCAATCAAGGGGAAGGAACAAGGGCATCCTAATCAAAGACCAAGTTTCAAAAGTTTGTGAGTGTAATTTTGCATTAGGGTTGGGACTAGTGTCATAACCACCTTATTATTGATGTAAATTATGATTTTATGCATGAAATTAGACTTAAATGATGATTGGTAACATGCTCAGTAAGGGAAGAAGATTAAAGGAAAAATGGATGCATGAATTGGATCCTTGTTAATGTTTGAATGTGTAGAAATGTGGACTGTCTTATGTGATCTAATTGTTATGATTTATATGCATGAAATGGATCTTTGTTATTGTTTGAATATGTGAAAATGTGGACTGCCCTATGTGATCTATTAGTATGATGTATAAGTACGAATTGGATCCTTGATTATGCTCGATTGTATAAATATGTAGACTGCCCCTATGATACTTTTGCTATGCTTAAAATGCATGTGATTATATGTCAAGTTGATGCCTGTGTATGTTGTGATGCTATTTGAATGTGGCATGAAATTGTTTAGCATGATTTATGTGGATTTGTACGACTATATGCTAAAGTGAGCATGCAAACCGAATTATGCAATATGTATGTGCTAAATTAAAAATGACGGATAATTAATAAGAATAATATGCCCTCGATCGATTAGAAGTATTAGATAGTACGGCATGCCTAGAGTCCGAGCTCTCTTGTTTGTTGCCTTGTGCAACCATTGACTTGTTGCTTTATGCAACCATTGTTTAGTACCTTGGGTACTCTCCGACTTGATGATTAAAGGTGATCTTGATTGGTATTCAAGACACATTGATGCTATTGAGCATCTATTGACTTGTTGCTTAGGCAACCATTGTTTGGTACTTGGTACCCTCTTGATGACTTGATTATCTGATTCGTCTACTCTACCTAGGGCAATGCAAAGCAATTTAATTAAATTAAATGGAATTACATAATTATGAAAGCTTATGAAGTGGATAAATGAACTGACAATTGACTTGGCATGTTATGATGTGAAAATAATGGGTGAATTTTGAGGACAATGGTCCTTTCGATTGTGATAAAATGCATATGAGATGCTTGCAATGTCTGAATATAAGTCATGTGGGCAATGCCCTTTCGAATGAATTTGAAATGCAATGTGATTCGTTTGATAATTTTGATCTATGGATAATGGTTTGTGACCTATTCAAATAACATGCTTAAAGATGATTGGTGAATTTGCTCTTGCAAATTGTTAATGCAATGTTATAATTGGCATGTTTATTTGGTTATTTTGATTATGAAGCATGAAAATGAGTATGCTGAATATTGAATTGGTATATGGTCTTTGACTGAATTGAAAATGAAGCTTGTGGATGAACTAATGTTAATTGAAATGTATTCGAGTATGAAGCTATGAATGTTTGTTTATGTTATGCATGAAGCCATTTTTATTTGAGTCTGTTAAGCTTAGTTGGGTATAAATTGTATGTTAACAAACCTAGCTAAGTAAGCTCAATGCTTGATCACACCTAAATTCAAGAATGAATTAGCTTTAGCATTACCTCGCTAAGTACAATTTTGTACTTAACGCTTCGTTGTTTCCTTCTTCCCACTTTAGCGGGGTAGCTTGGACCTAAAGCTAGCATTCAATCGGGACAATTTAAAAGACCAAAAAATGTATGATCTTAGTCTCATATTTAGACTCCTAGATGGTGGCTTCGAAGTTTATTTAAGGGCTCGTTTCGTTTTGTTGTGTCGTAGCCTAAGTTTACGTTGGTGTTTGAAAGTATATGCTCCTTGATGCTTAATTACGAGGCCAAAATCATGTTTTGTTTTTAGATAGAAAGCCTCATTCTTTTGTTGTATATATGTAAGTCAAGCTAGTGGTCTTGCCTATTCTTTTTGTTGTATATAGTTGATAGCTTGGCATGGTTTAGGGGCATATGAAACTTGATATTTTGTAATGAATTAACTAATGAAAAGTTGGTATCTTAGTATATGAATCGAACATAACTTGTATGTAAAATTGATCTTTTAATTATTGGTAATATTAGTATAATTTGAAAACCACCTAGATTAAATTAATCAAAGTTTCGAATGGCTTGGTGATGAATAGCTTAAGTATCGGCATGTTTGGTTTAATTATTATCAATGAAATAAATTGTAAATGATTAGTTAATGGTTAGAATTAATTGACCATATAGAAGGCCTAATGATCGAATGATTGTGGAATGGTAATTTGAAATTGAAATTTGATAATGTTAATAAGATAATTGAATTGACTTGTAATTTGATAAGTAAGATTAAAAGAAACTTTGTTTGGTCATGTATGTTAGAAAAAGTTTTTGTTAGCCCACTTTCCGCATGCGCATTAATACGAAGAATTTAATTAAGAATGGATTTTTGTTTCCGATTTTCTGTTTTCCGATCTCTGGTAACGCTCCTCGCTCTTAACCAGGGTTAGGGGTGTTACACTAAAAGTAATATGTTGGCCATTCATTCGCATTGTTAGTTCCCCTTTATGAACATCAATAAGAGCCCTACTTGTGGCAAGGAATGGCCTGCCCAAAATAATTGACACATTAGTGTCAGCTTCATAATCCAAAATGATAAAATTAGCTGGAAATATAAATTTTTCTACCTTTACCAACACATCCTCAATATTACCCTTAGGATGTGCATAAGATCGGTTTGCTAACTGAAGTGTCATTGTGGTAGGTCTTGCTTTTATACCAAGCTTCCTGAAAATAGATTGTGGCATCAAATTGATACAAGCTCCTAAATCACACAATGTCTTACCCATGAATTTATTACCAGTTGTACAAAGAATAGTAAAAGTCCCTAGATCTTTCAGCTTTGGTGGTAATCAGTTTAGGATCATGGCACTGCATCCTTCAGTAAGAGCAACGGTTTTAAACTCTCCCAACTTCCTCCTTTTGGACAAGATGTCCTTCATGAATTTTACATGGTTGGGCATTTGCTTAAGGGTCTCTATCAATAGAATGTTAATTTACAATTGTTTAAGCGCTTCCAAGAAGCGCTTAAATTGCTGGTCCTGCTTGTGCTTTTGAAGTCTTGCTGGAAATAGTGGTGGTGGATACACATACGCTGGCACTGTCGGCTTTGCCAAGGTAGTGTTGGCATCCACTTTGACATTAGTATGCTTTCTAGCCTCAACATGCTTGTCATGATTGTTAACATCATCGTTAGCACTGGAACTAGCATCATGTTGAGCACTGGTACTGGCATGAGCGTTGGCATTATTGTGGGCATAACCATTGGCATCATCTGCTTTGGCTTTCTCCTTCTCTGCTTCCTAGGGCGTGTCTGCTGGCACAAGCTTAGCATCTTGGCTATCAATTGGCTGCTTGGCAGCCATCTCAGCTTCGCACTGCTTACCACTCTAAAGAGTTATTGCCTTGCAATGCTCACTTCCTTTGTGTCAAGCATCTTCAGTGTCGCTTGGTAAAGCACCTTGGGGTCTATGGCTAAGTGCATTAGCAATTTGTCCGAGCTGAACTTCCAAGTTCCTCATCGGTGCTGCCAAACTGTGGACTATGGCATCATTCCTTTCCATATACTTTGTGAGAGTGCCTCTTTGGTTGAGTCATTGCCTTTACTGGAAATTGTTTTGAGCTTTTTGTGGCATGGTATTCTGATAGAATGTTGGCATGCCATTGTTATTCTTCCTTTGAGCATTTTGGCGTGGGGCATTGTATTGATTGCCTCCTTGATTCCCCCAAGCTAAGTTAGGGTGATGTCTCCAACTTGCGTTGTAAGAATTGGAATTAGCATTATAAAATGACCATCATTGCCAACAAATTTTACCGACTCAAGGTTGACTGGGCATTCATTCACATGGTGGTTTTCTCCACAAATGGTGAAAATGGATCTAGTGCTTTTACTTCTCGGGCCTTATTATTCTTTTGCAACGGTCTCACCATGCTAGTGAGGTTGGAAATTTCGACATGAATGGACGTAAGTTCATCAATCTTCAATTTCCCACTAGTTTTGGTTCTGGTCCTAAGTCTAGCAACATGATATTCAAAATTATTGATCGTTATCCTCTCAAGGATATCAACAACTTATGTGTGCCTCTTGTCTAGCAACGAGCCAGCTGTTGAAGCATTGAAAATAGTCATTGTTTGTGCATTCATTCCATTGTAGAAGGTTTGTATTTGAGTCCAATTTGGGAATCCATGCATTGGACACCTTCTCAACAGATCCTTAAATCTTTCCCATGCTTCGTAGAGAGTTTCATCCTCAACCTGCTTGAATGTAATGATCTCGCCATGCAACTTGGCAGTGATTGTTGGTGGCTGAAATCGTGTCAAGAAATTCCGGCACGTGTCTGTCCAGAAAATAACTGAACCTGGTGGCAAAGAATTAAGCCACGCCTTCGCTCTGTCTCTTAAAGAAAAAGTAAATAACCTCAGCTTCATGGTATCTCCAGATACTCTAGTTTGCTAAAATAGTTGACATATCTCTATGAATTGCTTAAGATGTTGCCTCGGGTCTCTAGTAAGTGCTCCATCGAATTGACCTACATTTAAAAGAGTTTGGATCATTACGGATTTAAGTTCAAATTTTCGCTCATTAGCATCAGTGCCAACAAGTCCTTGCATTAAATTTGTAATGTCTGATGCTGAATGTTCTCGAATTGATCTTTCTTCTTCGGCTTTAGAAGCAGCATGGTTATTGTTTTCTGGTGGATCTTGATTCTTGTTGACACCATTTTCTCCTCTGTTTCCTTGATTTCCATGATTCATGTCTTGAATTCTTTTTTTCAATCTACGCAAGGTGCGTTCAATCTCAGGGTCTAATGGCCAAACTTCCTTCTCAGTACGGTTCCTAGTCATACACTGATAAAATAAAAAATAAAAACAAAAAAAGTAAAAATTCAAAAACAATCAAATTCGTTGCAATCCCTAGAAACGTCGCCAAAAACTTGTAGACTCTTTTTTAGGAGTTATGTAAAATGAATTCTGGCAAAAGGTATAACTGATATGTATTGGGCAAGTTATGCCAAAAGTCTCTTGCGTACAAGTATAGACGGTCTACAAGTAATACAACTTGGTAAGCTGAGTTATCGATCCCACAAAGATTGACTTGAATTCGATTGCTTAATTGTTACTTGCTTTGAAAGAAAAAAGTGTTTGTTTTGAAGGTTGTTTTGAGACTAAAGAAAAGAAAGAAAAATGAAGTAAAATGTTGGCAAGGAAGGTGTTTCTAAATGAGTGATGATTGTTGGCAGGGAATGCCTAGATCCAACATAGCTCATGCCAACCTTTATTCGCAAAACTATTTTGGCATTGTTTGTCGAGAAGATTCAACATTAGCAAAGCCTCTCTCAATGGTCATTGCCTTAAATTGGCCAAGTAAAAACCCCTATATCTCTATAGTGTATATTTTTCTTAAACCAATTTGATTAAAACCAATCTATACTCCAAGGGGGTAGATTTCACTTCCAAAGTATGTTCATCTACTTGAACGACTTCTCTCAAAGCTTCTCTCCCAAGTATTCAACAACTTAATCGTCACCAGCCCAAGTCTGTTAAGATATTGAAAGGCAATAGGCGCACTGTGCCAGCTCTCGCTTGGCAGGGTATTTAGGAAAATTAGAGTATGCCAAATAGAAAAACTTTGCCAAAAATAGAATTATTATAAAGGAACTAAGGCATAAAGTCAATATTCAATCCAAACATCCCCCACCAACTATGAAAATTAGTTCATGGTGAGGGGATTAACCAACACAACCATAATCGTTTTCAAAACATCATCATAAAAAAACTAAAGATAGACAACTTGTGCCAAGGGAATAGGTAGAGGGGTCTCTCGATGCAGCCCTCCACGCCAGGCTCTCGACTAAGAGGTTAAACCACCCTTCCTCGGTGCAGTCGGTCGTCACTCGTCGGTCACTCTAACGTCGTACTCTGATCACTCTAGGTCTTCACCCGATCACTCTCGATTCCTCACTTCATCTCCCAATGCTTGATCGGTTGGTCTTTATATAGGAAAGTGTGGGAAAGGATGAGATAAGCCTTTGCATTTGAATTTGAAATGATTAAGGGATAAGAGATAGCGCTTTATCCGATCATTTTGACATCTTATCAGCTCGGTGTGATAGCTTATTAGGCTAGGGCTGATGTCATTATGCCGATGTTGTCTTGGCATCCAAGCTTGGCACAACGTTGCCTACATCACTTGGCACTACTTTATCCGCTATTTTTTCGGAAGTTGATCCAATTGTGATCTTTTAGAAGCATGGTCCTTTCCTATTTTTTCGGGGGGGGGGGGGAGGGGGTTCGTCATCTCTTGGCATGGCATCAAATGCATCTCTCTGCCAACAAATACTTGGCATAGTCTGGTCTTTTGTGCCAACAACACTTGGCATTCTTCTTGGCAATTCTAATTGTCAATTCCTAGGTAATGTGCTTATATCGTGGTTTTCTAAGAAGCAAAATAGTGTAGCATTATCTACCACTGGGGTAGAATATATTTCGCCCAGAAGTTGTGTACCCAAGTCTTTTGGATGAAGTAACAACTCTTAGATTACAGAATTGATATATGTACCATCCCCTTAAAGTGTGACAATACTAGTGTCATTTGTCTCACTAAGAATCACATCCAACATTCTAGAACCAAGCACATAGAGATAAGGCATCATTTCATTAGAGATCATGTCTTGAAAAATGATGTAGTTCTAGAGTATGTAGACACCTTCAACAAATTAGCGGATATCTTTATCAAACCTTTAGACAAAGAGCGTTTTTGGTCTCTTAGGAGAGATTTAGGGCTTACTAGCCGATCTTAAACCTTAGAGCCTTGTTTTTGAACTAAAATTTACTTGAATTTGGTTGATTTCCATGCTTGTGTGATTTTGCTCCTATATGCATCTATTTATGTTGCTAGGGGGAGTATGCATCTGTTTTGCTCATTCATGATGATCTCATTCCATATACATGCATATCGATTCGATTAATTTCAAATTTTTGGGTCCCTTGCAACCAAATTTATCAATTTGGTCAAGGGGTATAGATACAGGTTATAGCGTATCAATATGGGTATTAGGGTAACATTTCGTTATAGGTGAACATGTACTAGTACAGCTCAAAACCGTACATATATGCGGTTTCGATGAGCGCTATAGTGTATCGGTACGCGTGGCTTCTGGAGCCTTTAATAGGTCAAATGAGGTTTTCCAAATTTAAATCAAACACTTAAATTTATCTCTCAAAACCGTAGTCGACCCTATCTATAAAAACACTTCAAATCCCTTTGTTTTTCATCAAAAACCATCAAAACTCTTTAGGGGCTTTTATTTTCAACATCAAACCCAAGCAAAAATCATTAAGCTTTGTGCAAATTAACCCTTCATTCATCTATTCATCCATACTCAAGGTATAAACTCTATTTTCTTTATTTTTTTTATTTCTTTCATGTTTATACATTGTTTTTGTTTCAAATTTATATATTTAGTATGTATATAACATTGTTTTCAAAAAAATTATAAAAACTTTGTAAAAACTAAAATTTTTTTGTTTGAATATAAAATTATACTCGTATATTTTACTTTATTTTTTTTAATTTTCTTTTCACCAATGATTTTTAAACTATACAATATAGTTTTTTACCCTACCTTGATCATTGGATTGGTTTATTGGATTGAATTTGATATTTATGCATACATTACTTTTGTGATTTGAATTTTTTAGGATTTTATCATGGGTCCTAAGAAAAGAATAAGAAAGGAGTTGGCTTCTAGTTCTTCCAATCCCAATCCTACCGAAACCAATCCCAAAAACAATGGTACTAAACCAAACTTAAACTATATTTATCAACAATGTTTTAACAAGCCTCAATATCCTCACGCCATGAACTGTTTTAAACAATATCAAAACTTCAAAATTCGTCGTGAGCATATTGTCTCTTTACCTTTTATGAATTCCGATGAATTTCATTTTCGATATCTTAATTTAATGAGGGAATAGAAGTTCATGTCTTTTCTAAGCATACCCCACATTATTGATAAAAACCTTATCCTTGCTTTCTACACTAATGCCCGATGTATATATAACCGAGAGAAAATCGAGGTTATTGCTTTAGAGTCCTACCTTATGGGTCAAAAATTTGTACTTGATTCTACCAAAAATTTGTGCTCGAAATAGCCAAATTGACCCGGGAGTATCGATACGCCCTTCAACCTGGGAACCAAATTGGTCTTTGAGTATCGGTACGACTTTATGCGTACTGATACGGGGTGTTAAGATTTTGTAAATCTTTTGCAATTATTATTCGATCGCTGCCTTGTCATTTTATTGGAATCACATACTTTAAAAATTGGTTATAGTGTACCGGTACCCTCTTAGGCGTATCGATGCAATTTTTTGTTTAGAACTTTCTTAGATTTCAGTTAGCAAAATCGGTACCGATACGATACGGATCATACCGGTACTCCTTTATAAAATGAGCTCCTCGTATCGATACGACATCTCGTGTATTGACACCCCTTTGTACAACCATAGGGTTGTATGTGTGCTTGTTGAGGTTGCGTGCCACGAGGGCCCTTGTTTAGTGGGATCCTGATATCCAGGTAACGTATTGTAATACATTGGTAAGTCTCGAACGGAGGAGTCCCGCGTTTTGTGTCTTTGGCCCTCGTTCAAAGATACTCGAGGGGTAATTCCGAGTATAGAGTGTGGAGGTCGATGATGTGTGTCTCCGAGCCACACTCCGAGTGAAGAGTCCCGACGCTGTGTTTCTCCGGGCATCACTCCAGGTTTGTATTATGGTTGGCTTCTTCATGTTCTATCTTGCTTTTTAGCAATGAAAGATTCCACTAAATTACCATGTCTCCCAAAAGCTTGTCGTAGTCCACTCCAGTGCAATTTTGTTGGAAGGTTGTTTACAAACATGGTGACTATTCCTCTCTCGTCCATCTAGTTGAGTTGGTTTGCTAATAATATGATTTTGAGTATTAAACAAATATATTTACGAACAATTTTAAACCTATGTATCATCAATAAACAAAGTATAATAAATATATCTATTTGTTAGAAATTTATTATGTGAAAAATAACCAAAGCGATAACAACATAAAATAAAATATGCACAAGAGACGAGATTTGACGTGGTTCAGCCTTTTCTACTTCCATGATTGAGAGAAACGAACAACTCACTATCAACGTAGAGAACACGAAAAAATAAAAATACATGATATCCCATGTATTCCAAAACTATGTATATATCTCAGAACCCAGTGTATCCAAAACACTCTTCCCAACATCCGTACAATACACATCTCTACAACATAGTCGCTATAGTTTCAGGGATCCTAAAAGTGATTACATCTCTCCAAAACAATTCTCTCTATCTCTCATAATTCTAAATGTTAAACCTACTCTATATTTATAAACCCAAATATTTGGTCACCAAGAAATCCTATTCAACAAGATCTCTTACATGAAATAGATATTTACTCATTAAAGTAAACTTTAATTACCAAGTAATTTTTAACCATTAGAATTACAATAAAACCACAACTTAATTATCAATTAGAATTTGAGTCAAAATATAACATTATTAGTTCTTAAATATAGGTAACAACGGAACTTGGTGGGGACCTGTGGGGTCACAGCTCCCCCAAATTTTGAAAATTCATCATTTGGCCCTTTAAATTTTTTGAAAAAGTAATTAGGTCCCTTCAAATATTTGAATGCCCCAAAAGTTTAGAAAATTCATCATTTGGCCATTTGAAAATTTTAAAAATCTCATTAGGCCCTTCAAATATTCTAAACTTTTTTAATTATTTCTTTAATTTTTTTCATAATATGTATTTATATATTAAAGAAACGCAATAAAAAATCTTACCGTCGAAATTTATATATATAAAACTCTAGTTGACACACTCCCAATATAAACGCATATAATACATACGAATATATACATAACAGACGAACGCACGTAGATAATGGGAGGGGTTCTAGCCCCTCAATTTTTTTGTTTAAAAACATTTTATGTTCCCGTTAGTTTTTTAAAAAACTTAAGTTAAATTAGACCTTTATCTCCTCTGATCTTTGAGATTAAATACTTAATGAGTCTCTATTATTACGAATTTAGAAAATTGACTACTCCTATTATTTGATCACAGTTATGTTCTTATATATATAGACATGGTGCGTAAAAATATTTAATCCAACTCGATTTTTCGTTGATCTGTTCTGAAATTTCGGATATCTGGTTTAATTTTTATTTTTTTGATTCAATTTTTTTTTCAAATCAGATATATAATCTTTTTTTTTATTTCTCTGGTCGAATACAGTCGCAATATTTCAAGTTTCGGATTATCTAAAATATACGAAAATTTAAATTTTCATGGATATGAATCTTGTTATTTTTAGTAACTTGATGCTTATTTTTTTATCAATATGATAAAATTTTATTTGATTGATAAATCATATATAAAAAAAATTACTACCGACCTCATTAAAAACCTTCATAACCTAAAGTAGAAAAAAAGTATCTGTAAACCTTGATCTCAAAGAAGCAATAAACACCAAGAAAAACAAAACATAAAGCATCAATCCTAGATTCCCGCAGAACACAAGTGTCCCTATCACGCATACTAGCATCCTATTAATCAAAACCAATCCCCAAAGGCCAAAGGTGGTACCATTTCGCCATTTGGAGCTGCTTCAATCCGTAACATTACTCGCAGTACCAATCATCAACAATCTATTTACCCATCACCGTGCTTAAATTGGTTGACACTAAACAGGCATCCATAACAAAATTTCGTGTAGTCCATACAATCAACGTCCGTCCTCCAATTTTGTTTCTTGTAAGAACACCATATCACAATGATGCTACCATAGCTAAGTTGTTGATCTCCGTATTTCCTTTAATTTGATGATTGTTATATCCGAAAAATCGAAATTTTTATAGATGTAAATCTCGGCAATTTTAGAAGAAAAATCCTTTTTTAATTATTATTTGGGAAAATGGCTCCCAAAAAATATTATTTGGCAAAATGACCCCCAAACTTGCCACGTCGGTGGACCTCGCGTTGTGTAGGATGCGAGGTCGGATATCGCGTTCTACACAACGCGATTTCAGTCTACGTGGCCTTGTTGTTTGTGTTAACGGTTTTACAGTACCTCGCGTTCTGCAGGACGCGAGTTCTGTGCAAATCTGACCTGAAGAACAAGGGAAAACAAGTGTGGGTAGGCCTGTTCGAGCCCAATTTCGAGCGTGTAAATCGTATATTTTTAGCGATCATCGAGTTTGGGATCGTAGTACTGGAAATTGTCTATTGTATGATACTAACATGGTTAATTTCCGTCCATTCTACAATGGTTTAAAATGGCTTCGAAAACCCTATGCTATCATGCATTTTTTTTAATGAAGTTGCATTTTAACAAATGTCGATAGGCATGTTCGAGCAGAATTTCATACGTAGAAATTTCAAATTTCTAGGTAACATTGAGTTTGGGTTGTAGTACTGGAAATTCTCTATCGTATGTCACTAACACGGTCAATTTTCGTCCATTGTACGCTGATTTAAAGTTGCTTCGAAAAACATTATCATAACATATTTTTTTGAATGATTGAAAATATAAGATGATGTACTGTATAAATCGAAGTAGACTGACTTTATTGATTCGATTGTCATGGGGAAATCACATATACAAATTATAAATAATTAATTAAGACGAGGGGCTGAGCGATTAGGACACTTAGGAGCTGTGTGTCCAGGATTTCGACATACAGTACAATGCTTCTTTTGTCTGGTTTTCTCTCGATGTTCGACCATATCCTCGGCACAGTATATTCTTGTAGAACGTGGACGTCCTTTGCCTCTTATTAGTGCTGGATCTGGGCGTATGATCGGTTCAGTGTCCACAGCATTCGGATCAACCTCATTTCCGATTGGAGGAAACTCTTTTTCGTAAACTTTAAACACCGTTTCGAGTAAGTATACCGGATCAACCATATGCATGTATTGTATCCATTGGTTAGTGCAAGCAGCAATGGCGTGTGCGCACGAGTATTTGAAAGTTTGGAAAATTCCGCTCTCGCAGGTTCTTGCCCTCAGATCTACCACGTAAGCGTTGTGCTAAATGCCTTCCAACTGCCTGGAAAATTTTGCAACACGAAACAAGTGTCCTTCTCGCGAGAAGAGAGTTGCTTGCATCTGTCTTGATTGGCCCAATTGAGTATGCAGTTTTGTGCGGAAATCTGGATGGACTTTGTGTCCACCTGTCATGTACTCAGTTGCTTGCCTTCCCAAGGTTGCAAAAAGGGTAGCCAAACGATAATAGGTCGCTTTGACAATGGAAGTGATAGGCAACTGCCGCACTCCCTTCAGTGATGAGTTCACTGCCTCAGCCAAGTTTGTTGTCATGTGACCATAACGTTTACCCTCGTCATACGATCGAAGCCATTTTTCCTTTGGGATTTTTTCAAGGTA
The DNA here is from genome assembly GCA_958450335.1 of Hibiscus tridactylites. Lineage (NCBI taxonomy): Eukaryota > Viridiplantae > Streptophyta > Magnoliopsida > Malvales > Malvaceae > Hibiscus > Hibiscus tridactylites. Next base: position 86,040,328 of record OY288277.1, read on the forward strand.
TTCTGTGCCTTTTTTGTTTCTCGCTCTCAGTTCCTCGAGCAGGTCAGCCACCTCTTGTTTGTAGTGTGAGTTGCCTACGGGATGACAGTTGAATAGTTATGGGAGTAAGAAATAATAAAAGGGAGTAAGAAATAATATAGTAAATGAAAATGACATAAGGACGTACCCATATCGAGCACCATTTGACGTTCATCACGGTTCTTGTATTGCAGTAGGTAGTTTGCGGCTATGTGTCGCAAGCAAAAACGGTGGTGAATGTATGGAGGCTTCCGATAGTTACCCAAATTTTCTATCGCCCACAACAGCGTTGTGCCTCTGTCAGAAATAACACACACCCCTTCATCCCTTCTTCGTATTACAAGATCAAGGACATATTTTCGTAGGTTCTTAAGAAAGAACTTCCAAGACTCCAAATCCTCCTTCGGAACGATTGCGAATGCAACAGGAACGCATTTGCGATTGCCGTCTTGTGCTATAGCTAGAAGTAGGGTCTGTGTATATCTTCCGTACAACCATGTGCCGTCGATTTGGACCATCGGTTTGCAGTGCTTGAATGCGTTGATGCATTGGGGGAAAGTCCAAAATAACTGGTGGAATTGAGAAACACCTCTGACGACACGATCATTTTTGTATGCCAGAACCGTATCAAGTTTGACAACCATTCTAGGGATGTGTTTCTGCAGAAGATTAAGCCACGTGCGCAACTCTTTGTAAGATTCCTCCCATCGGCCATACATTTCCTCTTTGGCCTTTTTCCTTGCATACCATGCTTTCGAATAACCTGGACGGAAGCCGGTGACAGCTAGAGCTGCAGCCTGACATGTGGGGACCGACAGAGTGGGATTTGTTTTCACCAGTGTCGAAAAGATGGCCCCGAGGTACTTTGCATCCAGGTTCTTGTGATCCTGGTTGAGGCTAGCAACGGTGCATGTATGGGGCCCCTCAAGTTTTGTTATTTTCCAACGGTTGCCTGCCCTCTTCAACTCTGATATACGGATTTTCCATTTACAGCCTTGATTTTTTTGGACGCAATAAGCCTTGTAGTATGTGGATTGGGTTTTATCCACTGCCGTCTCAACATTATGACGAAGGTTGTACTGCTTAACTGCCGCCACCGCAATTTCCTTGTTCAAGAACGCCATACCAATTCTCAATTCACCATCAGAACGGTTGACTCGACCATCTATTATGTCGTCATACGGAAAATCAGGGACGTCCATTGCATCCATATCAACCGTTGTGAAGTGGGATGGTGGCTGGAACATAGAAATTGGTGTTGCATCTACAGGAAAGTTGGTGGCAGTCGGTTTTTCGTCCAAATCTGGTGGTGGAACGGTAGTGTCTTCCGGTAGAACTGTCAAGTCTTTGGGTTCGGGATAGAATGGCCCCAGCTCGTCTCCGTCGGGCCCGGGTTCTCTATTCGGTTCTTCGTTAGAAGCATCCTCCGGGACCTGGAATAGTAGAGCTTCGTCGATCACTACCCTTGGAGGCGAGGATTGGGGTCGATGAGCGGGAGACCTCTCACGAGATCGCTCACGAACCGCATTTCCAAGACCAAAATCAAGATCACCATAAGAAGAATGTAGTCCCATAGATGGTTGAACGTACTCCGTGCTAGGGACATATGTTGACCGTAGTTGGTGCCAGGGACATACATTGAGTGCCGGCCATATGATGCTTCATGGTCGTGCGCAACGTAAGGAGCCGACGTTCCCTCCCCCACAAAACTATAAGGATTGTATGGATTGTACGATGCATTTGTTGGTGCATCGAATTCATCGTTTGGGGGTTGGTTCAGGTCGAACCCGATACTAGCTACGCACGACTGCCTTGGAAGAGCAGATGACGATGCACCAAACTCGTTGTCTTGGCACAGTAGGCTAAAATCACGTCGTAGACCTGCGGTCGGGCTAGCAACGTTGGCATTCGGATCGAAGTCAAAATTCACCCAGCCCCAGCTTGGTATTTCGACAACTGGATTAGACTCGGAGAACGATGCATACAGCTCGAGGGGCGTTCCAATTGAATAGTCGAAGTGGGTTTCCATCATCATGTCCACATCAGCATTTTCCGCAATTTGGCATACAGAGTACTGTAAAGGGTCTATAGATGTTGGCACCCGATACTTCACGTCGGACAAACAATGATTATCGAAATGAGGGACTTTTGCCTCCAGTTCCTTGACCAACTTCTTGAACGATAATCTCATCGGAAGCTTTAGCGTTACCGGATCTTCGCAGTGAAAAAGGACGCCGAGTTCGGTACCCTCGAGTAGTAACGCCTCGTCTGGCCATTTGAATATTTTCTGAAAGACTTTTGAATTTTTGATACTTGGAAAATTCTAGGAATTGTTTGCCAATTGAAACTTATATTTTCGTTTTATGGTTCTGCTTCATATATAGGCAAAATTATTGGCCCTTGAAATCTCGGAGAATCTGGTTGTGTAAGGCAAATAATGGTTCCGAGAGGTAACTTTGCTTTTCCATTACCTAAAACCGATAAGCAGGTAAATGATGAACAAGTCAGGAATGGCGTGTGCCCGGGAGGCAGTCCCCTAACTTTGGACAAGTAAGGGATAGAGTTGATGGGAGGCAGGGTTAACCAGTACCTCGCGTTCTGTAGAACGCGATATTAGTACATCGCGTTCTATACAACGCGAGGTCTATAAATATCGCGTTCTATAGAACGCGAGGTCACTTTAATTGCTTTGTCTCAGATATTCCGTCAGAAGTTATAATAACCGTACTGTTTACTCTTTGTTTGTTTGTGTAATTGAGAACATGTTCGAGAATTTGAGACAATTGTAGTCTGGTAATGTAATTGAATACTACTAGTGGTGCATAACGTGAGGTCCCTTTATATTATTTGAGACAGAGATTACGTCAATGTAATTTATGTTTGAATAACTTAGACAATTGTAGTTTATCAATGTAATTGAGTAGTAGTAGTTTTACATAACTCGAGGTCCGTTGAACATTAATAAAGGATGAAATAAGACGTCATATAACATAATTGGAAGATAATTTCATAAGTTTATGGTTAATCCGAATCATCGTCGTCATTGGACACGTCTGAACTTAGGTTTAGTTCTTCGATCAGTTGTTGTTTTCTTTGTCTACGCATGTACATAAAAAGTTGTAGCTCCTCCGCAGCCGCATCAACATCCGGTGAAGACGGTGCGTGTTCAGTGTTCGGAGCAGGTTGTACGGGTGCAGACGTACTACCTTCTCCGGCGTTGATGTCGTCAAACTTAACATTGAAATCGACGTCTCTAGCTCCGACGAAATTGAGTCGGCCATACATGTTACGAACGTCTGTTTCGTTCGTAAGCTTCATAACGTAGTGCGTTTCGTTTGCTGACGGTGTTGGGACTCGACATTCCATGGAAGAAATTTGTTTGTCGGTGTGTTTACTAACCTCGATTGTTGTCAACTGTATTAAATCTTTCAATGACATTTTGTCGGTGATTGTTGACTCAAAATAAGTATCGAGAAAATAAAATGTTGCCTGAAATTTTGCCATAAGGTGAGCAAAGATTGGGTGTTTAGAGAGAATTTGGAATGAGTAAATGATGGTGGAATTCGTGGGTATTTATAGGAAAGGAAAAACACCACATAAGTAAATTTAAGCCGAATCAAAACTTTATTTATAGTAAATAAAAAACGCAACACATGTAAATTTAACTCGAATGAAAACTTTAATTCGCATTTCATTTAACAAAACTTTCAACATGTATTCTTTAATAAGTAAATTGAGACAACTAGATAAATTATCTACAAAAGTCGAAACAATATATGCAAAAAGTCCGGTGGGCAAATGTGATCGGAGGTCCCGACTGAAAGAAGCAGAGCGCGATAATCTGATTTCTTCTGAAATGGTAGCAGCTTTAATCCACATTAGCAAATGTAATCGGCACCGGCCGCATCTGAAAATGTTGGCTGCCACGGCAGAATGTCGATCTGAATCCGCCCTCGCTTCCTAAAAGTCGTTTCATTTCAAAATTGTAGTCGCGGATCCTCTCGACGGCGGCTACAGAAGCTGCCATTGAAGCCACTACTGCAGCACACAACCTCCAAAATATTGCGATATGTCGGTAAATATTATTCAATGAACGTATCATGTGGGGGTATGTACCCCGCGGAACACAAATCTTTAAGTGAACTCCAACTATCATAAAGGAACAAAATTTTGGACATAAAAATTTCAACTGTAAAAAACGCAGCATGATACGAACTCATATTCAACTGACCTAAACTTAACTGGTTACAAAAATTCATCGTCGTGCATATATATTAATGCCAGACAAATCCCGCACAAAGGTGCACGTGATGTGGCTTCGTCATCTTACAGATTTAGATGAGTCTGGAAGAAAATCTTGGGGGTCAGCTGTCTTGGCGTTTCTTATCAGAGACCTCTGCAGAAACGTTGACGCCTCCAGAGCATCGATGGGAGGATGTTGTTTATTCCTACAGGCTTGGGTTTGGTTTCGGATGCCTACTTTGAGACCACAGCTTAGACAGCCCACCACTATGTTATTTTCGCTTCTACGGAGGTACTACGTAATCTACTATATTTTTTTATTTTTAAATTATTTTATTTAACGATGTTTTTCATTATTTATAGGTGGACCACCACACTGACCCACACCGGCCTGCCGAACTCACAGAAAGCATACAGGCATGCTTTCGATGCCTTGACGGAGGACAAGGTAATTCGAATATTAATTTGAATTTTTTTCATACTATTTTTCCAATAATATTTCATATAACCGTTACAAACGTTTTCATTCTTTTTAGTTCGTGTGGAGGCCCTACAATTCAGAGGAGATTCGGAAGATTACTCCACCAGATATTCTGCGAGACCGAGACCTCTGGATTTCCGTTGTGCCGCTGCTGAACTGCGAAATTTGCGTGTGGCATTCTACGGATAGGGTTCTCCGACAGTTCGGGTACATCCAAAATGTTCCAGCCCCTCCGCAAAATATGGACCGCTTCCACAATCTCACGCGCCAGGGGAAGACGGAGGTTGACTGGGCCGAGCACCATGCTACCTGGATAGCGCTTTGGGGTCACCGATTTAACAGACGCCCACAGTTTCTCCAACAAATTATGGAAGGGGGTATTTCGGTTGCTTTCAATTATGACCAGTGGTATAGGAACAATGGGATGCCGCATATCCTTACTCAGGCCGAGCGCGATGCAGGGCTTCCCCAGCAACCCCAAAACCGCCCACGCGGGAGCCGTCGCGCGACCCAGAGCCAGAGGCAGTCGACACAGCGCGGTCCGAGACCACGATTGTAACGCCCTCGTCCCGGTCTGGTCGGATGACCGGTCCGAGTGGGCTACACGGGGAAAACCGAAGCGAAACCCGTTAAGATTTCCCCTCGGTTAACGACCCAAAATTTCTTTTAACTTTAGTCTTATCTAGATGCATATTTAATTCCTATGTGAAGCACAACAGCGGAAGATACAAACAATGAAACATTCTCCGACCAAACAAGACATAAACAGCCCATTTTACTCCATTACAGCAGGCCGTTTCGAAACGCCCTTAGGGTGTTCCGAAACGCCTTGACCTAGTCAACGGGCCTGGGTCAACCATAAGGTGACCGTTCTGAAACAGGGAAAACCCGTATCGGAACAACCTTGACGGTCAATATCTCGTGGTCAACGAGATTTGACCGTTTCGAAACATCAAAGGCCCGTTTCGGAACGACTTCATCTCGCCAATTTCTCAAAATTCCAGTAGCAAAAATGTTCCGAAACGCCCCTTATCCGTTTCGAAATGGCAGGCCATTTGCAAAGGACCCGTTCCGAAACACCCCCTGTCTGCAGACTCGATTTTGTTGTTTCGAGGCACAAAGGTGCCCCAAAACATCACCAAAACACATCATAACACCAAACCAATTAAACCCAAGACATACCAATAATTCTATCATGCTTTAGCAAGATTTAAACATGTCTAACACCAAGGCGACACCCCACAAACATGCTTTCATACAAACATCATTCAAACACATATATCATCTCTTAAGGCATAAGGCCAACATTCAAAGAGTAACTTAGGCATGATATAACATTCATCATGGCAACACAACCAGGCAAAAGCAAGATATAAGGGAGTCTATACATGCTCCTAACAACCAACAACTACTCAACCAAATCCATACATGTCATTATAGATATTAAGCTTAACATATCCAACACTTAGGCAATTCTAGATAGCAAAATACTAACATGATTTCAAGCAAGGCATACATCTCAAGTCAAATTAACAAACACATACGAGGAGTCTAACATGCTCCTAAACAATAACAACAATACATTCCAAAAGCATCATAACACGAGACCTATCCCATTGCTTTACTATTACAATCTTTAAATTTAACTATCATACTTGAGCTAACCGAAAGCAACACTTGGAGGCCCTTCCTTGCCCTTGCCACCCACTAGCCAAAGATCTGCATTGTCGAACAAAAGAGAGCGTAAGCATAAAAGCTTAGTGAGGGTAAGCTCATAAAACAAACCTTCGACAATGCAGGGTCCAAGCACGAGCTACAACCAAGATAAAATGCATGACCTTACCTCTGATCCGCACGAGCCAATTATAGATGATGCATGATCATATATTCAATATCATGTCATGCTCAACATGTTTAAAACCACAACATATCAAATCACATATATTAAACCATGTTAGCAACACATCCCAAATCACATTGGCTCACAATTAACCACCTAGTGGCAACATAAACTACAATCCGTATTGGCACCTAGCTATGACTCGAATACGCGGATAACCGTTGGAACTCACATCCAACAACACAACCATTACCTGACGGTGGGATTACACTCATCACCGTTCACGCGGAGGGGATTCCACTCATCCTCACGCCCGTCGATGGGATTCCACTCATCACCGACTAATATAAATACAATTTCCGGGCGAACCCGTACTCCTCCTTGGTGACTCAACGCCACCAAGGCCACGCGCGACTTTTGACTCATGTGTACACACTAAACATCCTAATGATCGATCATTTGTACCCAAGCATACTAGTGCCAATACTACACATTTCATTACTCTTTCACAATATTAATTCATAACACTTCCATGCTTAGCACGTACTCACCTTGACTTACCGTCATGCACAAACCACATTTCCATGCCTAGCATGTACTCACCACGATCCTCGGATCATGCAATCATCTCATAACATCATTACACATGTCAACACTACATGCATCTCAATAACACAAATATCACATCATATTTCATACATATGTATATCTCTATCACATTTATAATCAACATGTATGTAACAATGCATTAAGCCATGCCCCCATATACATGTACAACAACATAAGCATAACCACCATAAGCATGACTAAACATAAGGCATAATTCAACACTTTAAAGATCAACCAAGGTCTCTAACTAAAGTTTGGGATTAGGCCACCACCCTAATCCCAACTCTAGGTGGGTCTACCAATCCCAACCTAGTTCACATGCTTGAACCAACACTTGAAAACTATTTAAAAATATTTAACCACTCACCTCTACCTCCAAGCTCAAATACAAAGCAACCATGGTCTTCAATTTTCCGGATTTGCTCCCAAGGCTTCACCAACCCAAAACCAAGCTTCTAAACATCTCAGCACAAGTAAAACAATCACAAATCAATTCATCAATTAAAGTAGCAAACCCGGAACACTAATCAAACACCAAACTCAACATTTTAAACCATGAACAACCCCCAAATTACCAAATTCGAGCAGCCCTTATACACAGCCCAAAACTTGTGATTTCAACTCATTTAGCACATTCAAATGCTTCCAAAACAGCCCCCAACTAGTACCCTAACACCAACCTTCGATTTCCAACACAAACCCCACCAAAATTCCCATTTTCGTACTCCAAACGTACCCAGCAGAAAATTCCCTTTTCAAACACCCAAATGACATCTAGATGGTCCCAAATCATCCCCCCAACATACCCTAACCATCAGCCCTCCAATTACACACTAAAACCCACCAAAAATCAATTTTTTGACACCTCAAAAATGGGTTTAAGAACCCACTTCGGAAATTCATTAAAAATTAACCAAATTAACATATAATGTGTACTTCAACTTCATTAAACAAAACCCAAACTCAATTTAACAAAACAATATGAAAAACCCATAAAAATCTAAACTTTTAAATCAAACCCTAATTTCCAAAAGTTCATATTTTTGAAATCTAAAACCATAGATAGATAGAGATTAAAGAGGAGAGTTTGAATATGATTTTACCTTTCAAAACCCCTTTGAAATGAAGTTGAAATCAATGGAATTGTAGTCAAGCTTTGAGAGGGTTTTGGAGAGGGTTTGGGGTGTTTAACATTGAAGATGGGAAAAAGGTGAGAAAGATGACAACTTTATTTTAAAATTGTTTTGCTTTTTAAAACTTTTGGGTCCAATTACAACATTGGTCCCCCACTCCTTATTAAAGCTCAATTTGGTCATTATTTATAGTTGGTTTATTTTAATTAAATTTTATTTGACTCGAGCTATAACCCGGCTAACTCCTAGCCCCAAAACACGGGTGTTACAACGATATGACACTGTAGGGGCATCATCTTCTGCCGCACCATTTCATGCTTATAGCGGTCCATCGAGTTTCCAGCAGACGATGCCTCCACCCCAGTTCGGCTCCTCTGATGCCTATCGTCCCTATACGCCCATGACTGACCTTCAGCTTATCGATTATCCACAGCTGCACTCTCAGTATGGGTTTCCCATTGTGGAGAGTACGCCGATCGGTAGCTTGTTTTACTCCCCGCCTGGGCCCAGCACAGATCTGCATATCGCGCACGATGGTCAGGATGATGGGGACCAGAGACCACCACACGATAGACGTAGGTATCCGGATCGTGAGCGTCATCCACCCGACTACGGAACGGGTGGACATAGGCATTTTTAGTCTTTTTTTTTTACTGTTTTGTACTTATGTTTTTAATATTTATGTAAAACATGTTTGAATTTTATAATGTCGTATTATAATTTTGTTTACATATTATAATTTTGTTTACATATTATAATTAACTTTATAATGTTTATTTCATTTCAGTTTTTAATAAATTTAATGGGATTACTAAACCAAAAATCGACATTAGTTGAAATGCAACTTCATTAAAAAAAGGCTTGATAGCATAGGGTTTTCGAAGCCATTTTAATTTATTGTACAATGGACGGAAATTAACAATGTTGGTATCATACGATAGACAATTTCCAGTACTACGACCCCAAACTCGATGATCACTAAAAATATACGATTTTGCACGCTCAAAATTGGGCTCGAACAGGCCTACCCACACTTGTTTTCCCTTGTTCTTTAGGTCAGATTTGCACAGAACTCGCGTCCTGCAGAACGCGAGGTCTGTGCGATATATTCAGCCGCCTTTTACTGTAAAACCGTTAACACAAACAACAAGGCCACGTAGACTGAAATCATGTTGTGTAGAACGTGATATCCGACCTCGCATCCTACACAACGCGAGGTCCACCGACGTGGCAAGTTTGGGGGTCATTTTGTCAAATATAATTTTTTGGGAGCCATTTTCCCAAATAATAATTAAAAAAATATTATTAAACTAAAATTGTCGTAAATCTCGTTATACTTGACAAATTTGTTGCTTGTTATATTTGAAAATTCAAAATTTTCATAGACACGACCGCCAAATTCGAAAAACATCACAACAAACATCAAATATTCGTATAATCGGATATATGAATATCCAATTCATATAATCAGATATCCGAACATCAGATATCCAGATATTTGTATAATTAGATATATGAATATCCAATCCGAACGTTTGATATGTGGATATTCGATTTTTCAGATCGAACATAGATCGTTATTTTACCGATCTGAAATTTCAGGTTTCCAATTTTTTAAACACACATTATTAATCAAACCAAAAGTGTGAAATAGTGTTATCACTTATCACTCTTAAATGAGTGAGGCCCCAATAGCACCTTTGTTGGCTCCCAAAAATGGAGACAATCGCATGCATTTCTCAGACATGATCTATTATGAACTTTCACCATCGCCATTTCAAAATTAACCTTTCATCATTAAGATTAGAAGCGTGATTAATTATGTTCGATAGTGTCAGATACGAATGTGTTCGATCCGATAACGAAACGTTTTTTACTATTCGACAAGCGTCCTACAAGTCAAGTGATACTATAGGGGCATAGAATCAGATCCTCAACTGAGAATTGTTAAGATTAGGAGAACAAAGGTGGCAGATTAAGAATTGGAATTCAAGATCAAATGAAATTGCAGACACTAAGCAGACCAGGAAAAAGGAGACAAGACATAACTAAAACCTTGGGCAGAGATCTTCTTTTTTTGCTTTTTGCAATAACATCAAACATTTGATATATTCGAAATTGTTGTTTTCGGACAAAAGATTGTTTTGGCTTCTTAGGACTAAAAATGTTAACAGGAAAAAAGAAAAAAAATGGTGGACACACAGGTGATCGAGTGTCTGCCATTGATGTTTCAAGTGATCACTTGATGAGTTTCCATCGATGACAAAGTACAAGATTTTTTTATGTTCATGTTCATAAGTGATCATCATTAGGCATGAAAATCATGAAATTTAGATTACTTGGTAGGGACGGAGTCAAGATTCGGGATTGAAAGACAAAACATATATTTGAAAACAAGAGACAAAACATAAATATTTGAAAGCAAGAACAATTGCACTCCCACAGTCTACATACCTTCGTCCTTATTTTCTGTTATTTAGTAGCGGATCCTAGCAAAATAGTTTGGGTGGTCTATTTTTAAATTTTTAAAATTTAGAATCTAAATAAAATTTCAAAAAAAAAACAAAAGTTAATGAGAACTTTTAGAAACTTTATAGAAACATAATTAAAAATATTCGATTTCTGAAACATAATAATTTCTTTTTAAATTTTTTTGAAAGGACCCAATTAATTTTTGAAATTTCTAGAAGCCGGCCCCTCTAACTAATTACGGGACTGCCCCTACTAGCTAGCAAAAAAAATTCAGCCACTATTTTTTATTTGAAAAATAACTGTAGTTATTATAATTATCTTTAGTAAAAATGATAATTGTTTATGTTAATTTTATATAAGGAGGTGAAAATTGTGGTCGGAGGAAGGTGTGAGGTCATCGTTCACTCATCGTTGAATGAGCTGAGAGCTACAAAGGACCATGGTTGGTCATTGATTTAGGCGATTCACCTCTAGTTGACTTGGGATCGAGAGTCGCGAACAGTGTAAAGCCGTTAGCCGAAATTATTTGGGGAGGAAAGAGAGTGATCGGCATAGAATGGGCAATGATAGCCCTCGTAGAGAGTTGTGGGAGTGTTGGGGATTGTAGAATCATCCCCTTTGTCTTCGATCTTGGGTAATTTATATCCCATTGGAGTTGTAAATGGAGTGATAGCTGATAAGACCGTGTCAGGCCTAGTAATGACTGTTGATGGGCTTGGCATGTAGTAGCTTGGCTGTCATGATGGGAGCTCAGTCGTATTTTGATGATTGTCTTGCCTCGGCGCGATGATCGAGTGTAGGAGGCGTTCGGAGGAGAAACTTCTGAGGCTAACAGATCTGGAGGCATAGGAGCGTTTGGGCTCGTGCTGCATGGAGCATAGTACGGGAATGATGATGCGAAGGTCAAGAGCTCCAAAAGTTCTGTTGTCGGGGCTTGTGGGTCCCTGAACCTTGTAAACTCTGAGACTTTGATATTCGAAGGGAAACGTCGGAGTGCAGTGTGGTGATGATTTCTTCGGAGACATGGTTTTTCGAAAGTGCATGGCGTAAGTACAACAATAATAATTTGAATTTTGACATTATAAATGAATTAAATTAGAATAGAATAATCACCTTTAAAATAAACTTTTACAATACTTTATTCTGATTAGTCAACTTATACGTTAAATACCGGTGGCTATAAAAAATGATAATAATTACTTAAAAACACATGTAATTAGACTTATAAACATTGACCTAAACTAAACTCGAATCAAAACAATTCAAACTCGAAACAACATACACTCGAAAATTTTAAAACTCAAACCAATCCTACCAAGATCAATCCGATTCGATTGCAATGAAAAGCAAAGGAACCAAAATGGTTTGGGTGATCCATGTTGTGATCATATAGTAATTAATGATGTTTACGAAAAGACTAAATTAAAAAGAAAGCATTTCCACTAGCAATTTTTTTATTACAAGATTTCATGTAATAATTTTTTATGAATTAGTTATACTAGAGTAATTATAGGTGACATGTTCCGAATCAAAAAGTGAGACAAAGAAGCAATGATGTCTTTTTATTAAAGATTAATCATGGGATTAACATTAATATTCCCTTGTAATTGAAAAAAAAAAACTTTGAAATTAATGATGTTTTGTAACTATATAAGAGTAATTATTTTATACACTGGCAGTGGAATCGAAAAGTTTCTACAAACGCTTTAGTTTTATAGTTTAGAGATTAAATTTATGGTGTAAGGTTAGAGTTTATAATTTATGGGGTATGATTATATATATATATATATATATGAAAAGTACTACAATGTCCCATGGGAATGGTTACACTAAAACTTTTTTAGTTTTACATTGATTTTAAAACATTGAATAAGTGTAAAATTGATGAATGAGATTAAAGTTAAAAAGGAGGGAATTTTTAAGGGGAAAAAGGAGAATTTATTATTTCAACCATAAATTTACGAATTTAATGATTCAAAATCAGTGTAAAACTTTTCTAGTGTTTATGTTGGGTAAATGAATCCAATCCCACATATATGTAATAGGGATAGATGGACCAATCCTTTTAACTTCAAAAAGAATAAGGACTCATTAAATATTTAATATAAAAAATGATGATCAAAGTTTAATATGACTGATATTTAAGCTGAGGAAGACCTAAAATGCTATTAAGAAATTTTTTTTTGAAGAATTAGATCCTAAAATGTCAAAGGAGTAAATAAGAGTCTCGAATCACAAAAATAATAAAAATATATCATTTAGGTGTCGTTTGGGAATGCTTATAAAAACACTTCCGCACCTAAAAGTATTTTTACACTGAAAAATAATCCCAAACAAGTAATTCTATTAAAAATTATGAATTTATAATTTAATAAATACGTAAAAAATAATAAGGTTTTATATTTTAAAAAATTAAGAGAAATTTTTATATAATTAAATAAATATGTAATTATTTAATAAATATAAAAATAATTAACACTCAAAATAGCTTTTTATCACCCACAAAGGCATCTTTTTAACATCCTTTTGCTTTTGGTTTGATTTTTACAATCAAAAACAACTTTTGACCCAAATTTTACAACCTACCTTAGAGGTTCACTTGTAAGTGTTTTCCCTCAATTATTTTTAAGATAAACTACCTTTTTAGTCATCCAACTTTCAACGTGTTTTTGTTTTAGTCACACAAAAAAAATTCAATTCGGTCACAAAACTTTCGTAATTTGTTTTTTAAACCACTCAGACGTTAATTTATTTAATGTAGTGATGTTGCAGCACAAAAACGTTGCGTTTGAACCTTTTTAGTTGTGAAATTATCCTAAAAGTTTAGCCTTTTTATTCCCTTTGGTCGACATCCTTTTGCATCGTTTGTGATATAATTGTCACCAAAACGTTCCTTTTTATTCCTTCTTCTCAAAATTCTTTTCCTTAAAACCGACAAAATTCAAACAAAAACTTGACATTATTTTGGTCCGATATGCAATCTCCATCGTTTAATAATGTGGAATCGTGATTTATGGCTTTTCTCCTCTTTCTTGACCTCATGTCATTAGGATTTGCAAGGGAATAAAAAATATGGGTTTGAGACTTTGAGGGAGGAAAATTCAGAGAGGGGGTTGCATAAATTTATATATAAAAAAAAGTTTGATGTTTGCATAAATTTAAAACGTTGTTAAAGAATTAATGGTTGCATGACTTAAAAAAAAAACTCAAAATTTTAGTGGTCAAATTGAAATTTTTTATAATTAAGTGACAATTTATCCTTATTTTACAGGTTTGGTATAAAATAGTCCCAAAGACATTTTTAGGGAGTTCTAGGGAACAACCTTTAAATACAGGCTAAAAAACGGCAGATCTGTTTACCGGATAAAAAGCGGTACACAAATTGTACATGAAGCGGTACACAAATTGGTACAATTTTGTAATAGAAGAATGTATATACATTTTTATTACAAAGATGCACTGTTTACTGGGTAAAAAGCGGTACATATTTATTACAAATCATGTACATAAATCCTTACAAGTTTGTAACACAAAAATGTATATACACAAAATGTTACATGGTAAGAAATTGTGTACATACACAATTTGGTACAAGGAAACATAATTTGGTACAATAATAACAAAAATTTGTGTATATACACTAATTAGTACAAAATGTACACAAATTGTTACAATTTTGTAAGAGAAAAAGGTACATACTTTTTTTAATACGCTATTTCACCAAGGGGCATCCATACCACCTTTAGGTGGTATCGATGCCGGTTTGGCAGACAAGAAAAAATTGGTACATTTATACAAAATGTGTATGTACACAACTTATTACAAGGAAACACAATTTGGTACAATAATAATAAGGTTTTGTGTATATACACTAATTAGTACGAAATATACACAAATTGTTGCAACTTTGTAAGAAAAAACGGTATATACCTTTTTTAGTACGAGATTTTACCAAGGGTCAAAATGACTCATATGGTTATAAGGATTTGTGTACATACACAATTTGGTACAAGGAAACACAATTTGGTACAATAATAATAAGGTTTTGTGTATATACACTAATTAGTACAAAATATACACAAATTGTTACAATTTTGTAAGAAAAAACGGTATATACCTTTTTTAGTACGAGATTTTACCAAGGGTCAAAATGGCTCATATGGTTGTAAGGATTTGTGTACATACACAATTTGGTACAAGGAAACACAATTTGGTACAATAATAATAAAGATTTTTGTATATACACTAATTAGTACAAAATGTACACAAATTGTTACAATTTTGTAAGAGAAAAATGTAAATACCTTTTTAATACGCTATTTCACCAAGGAGGCATCCATACCACCTTTATACAAAATTGGTACATTTATACAAAATGTGTATGTACACAACTTGTTACAAGAAAACACAATTTGGTACAATAATAACAAAGGGCATCGATACCACTTAAAGGTGGTATCGATGTTGGTTTGGCAAACATGAAAAAATTGGTACATTTGTTATACAAAATGTGTATGTACACAAAATATTACACAATGTGCATATACACAAATGAGTACAAAATGTACACAAATTGTTACAATTTTGTAAGAGAAAATGGTATATACCTTTTTTAATACGACATTTCACCAAGGGGGCATCCATACCACCTTTAGGTGGTATCGATGCCGGTTTGACAAACAAGAAAAGTGTAATCCCCTCGTCCCGGTCCGGATGCTTGACCGGCCCGAGTGGGCCACACGGGGAAAACTGAAGCGAAACCCGTTAAGGTTCTCCCTCGGTTAGCAACCCAAATTTTTTTCTTTTAATTCAATCTTTTCTAAAGGCTCAATTAAATCCTATGTGATCATATCAGCGGAATAAAATGCGGAAGACGAACATTCGAACCCAAAACAGTATTTAAACGGCCCAATTTTAATCCATTAAGCAGGCCATTTCGAA
Source organism: Hibiscus tridactylites (assembly GCA_958450335.1). Classification (NCBI taxonomy): domain Eukaryota; kingdom Viridiplantae; phylum Streptophyta; class Magnoliopsida; order Malvales; family Malvaceae; genus Hibiscus; species Hibiscus tridactylites. The sequence continues at coordinate 86,056,064 of OY288277.1, forward strand.
ACACCCTTGAGGCGTATCGAAACGCCTTGACCTGGTCAACGGTTCTAAGCCTACACGAAAAGGCCGTATCGGAACGGAGGTTAACCGTTCAGAAACACCCTCAACAGTCAACTTCTCGTGGTCAACGAGATTTTGACCGTTTCGAAACCTTTAGAACCGTTTTGAAACACTTTCATCTCGTCATTTTCTCAGAATTCCAGTAGCCAAAACGTTCCGATACCCGTTTCGGAACAGGGGTTTCACAGGCCAAACCGTATCGGAACGCGTTCCGATACAGGGTCCCTGAAGCCTTACCCGTTCCGAAACGACCCAGCTCGTTTCGAAATGCGGGCTGTCTGTAACCTTCAAAAATCAGACTTAGGCACTTCTCAACAATTCTAAGGGCTCTAAACGACCCCAAACAATACCCATCATAAACATACATGATCTAGAGGCATTGATCCTAAGACAAACATGCTCAAACACCCAAAACATACAAAGAAACATCCAATCAAGGCATTTCCAAAAGCATACTTCAACATAGTCAACACTTAGACAATTCAAGGTAAGCAAATATCATCAAGGTTTACAAGCAAGGGGCATACACCTCAAAGCCAAGTTAACGAATACATATGAAGAGTCTAGCATGCTCCTAAACAACAACAACAACAACAACATAGTTCAAAAGCATCATAACACGATTACATGTCCCATTGCTTGACCATTACATCATAATTAAAATGTTCATACTTGGTAGCTAAACAAGCACCACGAAGCACACTTGGAGGCCCCTTCTTGCACTTAGCAACCCACGAACCAAGGATCTGCATTGTCGAACAAAGAAAGAGCGTAAGCAATAAGCTTAGTGAGGGTAAGCTCTTTAAAAACAAACCTCGACAATGCATGGTCCAAGCACGATCTTAACCAAGGTAAATGCATAATTATACCATTGATCCTCAAGAGCCAAATGTTAAAGATGCATGCACAATATTCAATTATATGCCATGCTCAACAAGTTCTATTTCACAACATATGTAAACACATATAACATCCAAGTAGAAATCACATTCCACAACACATCGATTCACATATCAATCAATATTGGCACCTAGCTATGACCCGAATATGCGGATAAACACGTTGGAACTCACATCCAACAACCACTTTACCTCACGGTGGGATTACACTCATCACCGATCTCACGGAGGGGATTCCACTCATCCTCACGCCCCGTCGATGGGATTCCACTCATCATCGACTATGTAAATACAATTTCTGGGCGAACTCGTACTCCTCCTTGGTGACTCAACGCCACCAAGGCCACGCGCGAATTTGACTCATGTGTGCACACTAACATCCTAATGATCGATTATTTGTACTCAAACATACTAGTGCCAACATTTAACTCAATCCACATTATTCATTACAACCGATTCCGTGCTTAGCACGTACTCACCATGATCAAAATCATGAACCATTCACATGTATATCATAATGCATCACAAATCATGCTTCATCTCACATGTATAACACATTATACATAAACAATCATATCACAAGTCATACGAGGCATAAACATCCATTACAAGTTCAACCAACGGCTCTAGATTAAGTTTAGGATTAGGCTACCACCCTAATCCTAACTCTAGGTGGGTCTACCAAGCCCGACCTAGTCCATATGCTCGAACCAAACATTTAAAACCACTTTAAAACATTAACCACTCACCTATCCTTCTAGCTCAAATACCAAGCAAGCAATCACCTTCAAGCTTCCGAATTTCTTCCCGATGCTTCACCGACACATCTTCTCGCCTCTAAACAACCTCAATACAATTCAAACAACTTCGAATCAGCCCAAGCATCAAAGTACTAACCCGGAACACAATTCAAACACAAATCACAATATTTCAATCCATGAACAAACCCCACATTTAACCAAACTCGGGCAGCCCCATAACCTCATCCAAAACTCATGTTTCCAACACCTTTTATACCCACAAATGATCCCAAATCAACCCCTAACCATAGCACTAACATTAGCCCATCAATTCCAACCTAAAACAACCCCCAAAACTCACCCAAAACCCTTCAGAAACCCCATTTAAACCCAATTTCGGGAATTTGTTCAAAACCAAGAAAAATTCATATATGTGATACCATTTAGCTCCTAGACTTCATAACTAACAACATTGAATCAAAATATTTAGTTTAACAACATAAAGTTATCATTTTTAATCAAAATCTCCAAAAACTCCATTTTCTAAAACTTTAATGAAAATGAAAACTAATTGTACTTTTGAAGAGAGGAGGTTGAGGAGAAGTCAAAAATGGTGTTACCTTTCAAAAACGAGTTGAAACGGAGGAGAAATGAGATGAAATAGTGTTTGGGTGGAGAGAGCTCTTCAAACCGTTGTTTTTGTTTTGAAGGAGAAGAAGGTGAATAGTAAAAGATGATAGGAATGGGTTTTAAAATTAAAAGTTGGGCTAATTACCATATTGCCATTAATGAATGGCCATTCTCCAATTTCCTTAAAATCTCTCCAATTTGTCTTTCATTTTATTTTAGTCCAATGTAAAACATTTGCTCTTGAAACCCGAAACTTTAAAAGATTATTTTAATTATAAAATCGAACCCAAAATAATATTAAAATATTATTTTCACATGATCACTAAACCTGGGTGTTACAAAAAAAATTGGTACATTTATACAAAATGTGTATGTACACAACTTGTTACAAGGAAACACAATTTGGTACAATAATAACAAGGGGGCATCGATACCACCTAAAGGTGGTATCGATGTTGGTTTGGCTGACATAAAAAAATTGGTACATTTATTATACAAAATGTTTACGTACACAAAATATTACACAATGTGCATATACACAAATGAGTACAAAATGTACACAAATTGTAACAATTTTGTAAGAGAAAAATGAATATACCTTTTTTAATATGTTATTTCACCAAGGGGGCATCCATACCACCTTTAGGTGGTATAGATGCTGGTTTGGCAGACATGAAAAAATATGTTATTTCACCAAGGGGTATCAATACCACCTTTAAGTGGTATCGATGCTGGTATGGCAAACATGAAAAAATTGGTACATTTCTGTTCTTCGATTTCCCTTTTATCTACGGATCCTTTTTTTCGAAGATTTTTCTTGGGCTATTTCTATTCTTCTGTAGACTTCCAATGATGAGTTTTTTTTTTATTTTTCTTAATTAACTTAAAAAAATCTCTGCAATTTCTTTAGGTCGTGCTCAAGAAGAATGGACAGACGCGTCAATGACGGGAAGGGTTTTTTGTTTTTTTTAGCAGCACAATCTGCTCGTCCAGGTTCCCATGTGAGTTAGAATTCATCGAAGACCCCATCGTTTCTTCTCTTATAACCTTAGATTCCGAAATTTTTCCCTCAAAATGAGAATTATTCAAGAGATTTCTGGAAAGAGAAGTAGAAAAGGGTAAAGAAAAAAAAATGAAGCGTTGGTGAAGAGCCAATGCTTTTGTGAAAGATAGAGACGAAAACATAAAGGTTACTGGTTTACCGGGTAACTTTTTATTTATTTATTTTTAATCCAACGGCCACTATAAAAATGACTTTATCCAATGGCCTAAATTAAAGGTTGGTATTTAAGCGGCCTGTTTTTTAAAATTGCCCCACATTTTTGCCCTCAAACTTTTCAAAAAGAAAATTATTTTAACCCTCAAACTTTCGTCACTTCTGGCCCTAAGCTTCTATTTTTGTGTGTGTGTTAAATTGAACTAACCGAAGGAGAAAGAAAAAAATTCGTTAATTCAAACGTCGAATATTTTGTATTTTTCTCAATGCTGATGTTAGTTATTTTCCCATTTATGCAAAATTTAAAAATTTCAACAATATTTAGAAATAATTCAAATATTTAAAAAAATTATTAAAAAACAATATATATATATATATATATGAAATTTTGTAAAAAAAGTCCATTACTTTTTCCGTTAATTGGTTCAATTGACAAAAGAGGTGAAAAAAAGTTCAAAGGACTAAAATGTTTTTTTTTAATATCAAAGCCAAAAATGTAATCATGCCTAAAATATATTTCAAATTTGAATGTGTTATTATTTGATACATTGACTAGGGGTGTAAATGAACCGAACTTGAACGGACAAGATTTTGTTCATACTCATTTATTTATTTTTGAACGTGTTCATGTTTGGTTTGTATATGTCTAAATTTTTAATATCGTGTTTGTGTTGGTTTGTATATTTTTTAAAGATGTTCTTGTTCGTTTATTTAGCGTCTGTGAACATGTTCGTTTATATGTTTGTCAAAATGATAAAATTACACCACTAGTCCTTAAGCTCCTTAGACTTCATAGTTTGAACTCCAAAGTCCATTATGTGTTCAATTTAGTCCTTACCTTCACCAATATTTAAAATATAAAAGAAGAAAAGAAAAGGAGAACGAGGTAAACGAGCTTATAAACAAGTTGATGAACCGACCAATAGCTTGTTCGTAAACATAAACGAACTGAACACACATATGTTCGCGTTCGTTCGTTTATTAAATAAACATAGGCCATGTTTGGCAATTAGCAGATAACTGATAGCGGATAGGGGCTTACATTAGCTAATAGCAGATAGTTGATTGCATTAGCTGATTTGACTAGCAGAACATTAGCTGATTGTATAAAAGTGTTTGGTAAAATTAATTGATAGCTAATAGTTGTTTGATTATTTGAATAAGCAAAATGATGTAGAAGGACATGATTATATTTGATACTTGTTTGAATAATTTATTAATTATTAACATTTTTTATTTATTAATATTAATTAGATTATGAAAAATATTTTTTGAACATCATTATTGAGCATATACAAGGATATACATATTAATTTTTATTTGTGAAATTATCTTTTTAATATATTTTTAATAATTACTAAATTTAGATGAATATATTAATTTTTTATCTATGAAATTATATTTTAAATATAATTTTATTAATTATTAAATTCATATGTATTTGTTAATTTATATATTAATTTTTTATCTATAAAATTATATTTTAAATATAATTTTATTAATTATAAAATTTAAATGTATTTGTTAATTTATATATTAATTGTTTATTTATGAAATTCTTTTTTTAACTTTATTAGTTAAATTATGTTATTTAGAGAAATTTTTATAATTATTAAGGACAAAATAGTCTTTACAAATCTTTTATCCAAACCTTTATCTCAAAAGCTCCTTTTAGGAGATTTTTAAAATGAGAGGTTTCACCTCAATTCGCTATTACAATCCTCTATTTAGCAAACATCTAAATTAGCGGATTTGACTAGTCAAACCTCTAAAAATGCTTCAAACCTCTAATTTTAGCTCAAAAAGCTATTTACCAAACATGGCTATAAAATTTTTTGTTCATACTCATTTTATGAATGAACGTTATATAAACGGTTCACGAACAGTTCGTCGAATGCTCTGTTCATTTATACCCCTAACACTGACCAAAAAAATTCGCTTCATAAACGACCTTAATTTATCGTCATACGTCCTTAATTGATATTTTAAATAAATAAGATGGATTAAAATCGGTGGTAGAGGAATCAAATTTCACCATCAATGAATCAAATAATAATCGAATTTAAAATATAACATTTCTTTTTAACTTTTTCTTTATAGATAAAAAAAAATAAAGGAAAATGATGAAGAAGATTATGATGATGGTAATGGAGTCACTATCCATATGATTCAACTATATCTCTTTAGGAAAAAGAAATAGCCACAATATTTTCCCCCTTTTATGGGACCCCTTTGCTTTTCCAATGCCCCATGTTCAAAGTTGGGATTCTATCTATCAAACCCTTCCTTTATTTTCCCATTCCCTTTCTTGGCTTCCCTATAAATTTGATAATGGCAACGACATACATTAGGGTTCAAAGGAAAGGAAATTGAAATTTCCATTTCTACCCTATTTCCCTTTATTTTAGCACCTAAAGATCATCAATAGTTAAATTGATTTTTTAGTATAATCATTGTTATTTGATATATTGACCGATTAATTCGGAACAAAAACAACAGATATTCATTATGAAGACAGTCATCCTAACTCAGTTTACTCCATTCACAACATCAGAATTTGAACTTCCTGACCTTACTATGGGACCTTGAGCCTAATATCGATAGACCAACTGATAGTTGATAATAATTGAATCGATTTTGATTGTTTATAAAGCCTGAAAATTTCACATCACTTCTCCATTTTTAACTATGGTTAGAGGAGAGTAACCTATCGGTTCAGTCAATTCGTTTACCAAAATCAGAAAATGTCATCTTTTATTTGTAAAATAGTATGATTTTGTTGAAAGGGTATCATACATATTATATCATGATCGTGTGCCTTATTAAAAACTTCCCTAATCTAAAATCGAAAAAAATAGTACAACATAATCATGTAACAAAGGAAAACAACACCTTAAATTAAAATAAGACACCATGAAATGACTCAAAACAAAACCTCAAAACATCGTCAACAAACGGGTAAATAGACAAATCCTAATTAAGCCATGCATCACATAAACAATACCAACCAATATCAACACAACATCCCCTGACACGAACAGACACTACATACACACATCGATATACTGAACCAACGGAAGAAAATCAATCCCCGAATTTGCTCCACCCCTCTGACGCAACACAACCAGTAACAAATCATCTCACCTTATGAACTAATTGATCGTCACATGTCTTGATCAACTTAATATCGGTTGTTTCGGTTGATCAATTCAAAATAGTTTGGATTTGAATTTTTGTATAAGACTATATATTATAAATATATTTTTAAAATTATAAACTACACATTTATTTATATAGTAGTAGTTGGTCATGTGATTCTGTTATTAAAATTCACAACCGATGAAGTTTAACTAAATTCTTGTTTGCTCCAATGGAGTTTCATTCATTTATGTTTGCCAACATTTGTAACATTTTTTGTACTGTTTTATATATTTGCAAAATTTAAATTCAATTATAATATGATACATACTAACTTTTAAATTTTCTTTTTACCCTAAATAAAATTATTCATATTTAGTTTTAAGTCCTTCGGATTTTTATTTTATTTTCTCCGTTAATTGACAATTTATATTAAATATTTATTCCCAGCATTTTTTTATAAAATGTAAATTTAATAATTACTATTTATAATAAAGTGAAGTTCCATTAATTTATTTTATAGGGCTGCTTATATCATTGGTCTATATTTTCGGTTCCTTAAAGAAAGAATGTAAAGATATTTCACCACCATGCACATGCATGTATCTTTGTTCAATAATAGAAATGCATTTAACATAAATAATATTTTTTTTATAATGAGTGATATCTAATTAATTAATTGACAAATTTAAATTAAATACTGAAAAGACTTATTATGAAGATATTCTTTTAATCTAATTTTCTCATTTCACAACGTAAAAAATTTAAATATTTTATCTGATTTAAAGAATTTAACAATTTATCCTACTATACTGATTATTATTTGGTTAAATGATATTTTTATTATTGTCAGATTCCAGACCATATACGACAGCCTTACATTAATACTCAAATATAAACTATATTATATATAGTAAGAATATTAACTCATAATTATCATCCACTCTCCCCCACGTGGACTGCAATAATGGCAATGGCACATTGTATGTGTAGAATTAAGTAGTAAATACTCAAATTATTATTATTATTATTATTATTATTATTATTATTATTATTATTATATACTAAAGGTGATTACTTACAATGTAGCATTTGTTTATAATTATTCTTAATTCATTGACAAATCATACACTTTACAGACTTTGTAATTGAATTCGGATCTTTCGGATGAACATCATTTTCCCATTTGGACCACTTATTGAGTTTAATTATTATATATAATTGATAAGTCTTTTAATTATTTCATAAATGAAATAATAGTGTTTAATACAAATTCATTAATTCTTTTAATGATACCTCATAGAAAATAGAAATATGTATTTTTTGTTATAAATAATATTTTATCAAATATAGACCGTAAAACTAATAATGGAGCGAATGATGAAAAAATATGGTTTGAATTTTGAGCCCATAAAAGTTTTGAAGTTACACTTTAATGTAATGATAAATTTCATTTAGCTCCTTCCCTCAAATGTACAAAAGTATGTTGTTGGCCCTTGAAAAATTATAAAGATACAAATTAATACAATGTAAAATTTTATATTTAGCTACCTAAAAAATTATAATTTAATTATCCCCTCCTCTCGAAAAATATATGGCTCCCTCTACCTAAAATATATAGAGAGAGAAAATCGGGAAAAAAAAGAAGAGAGAGAGTTGAGTTTCACTTACACTGCATAAAATTTATTTAGTCTTATATTTTTTAGACTGTTCGGTGAGAGAAAATATATGACTGAGATTATCTTATCCTTTTTTCATAAAATTTCTCGTCATTTTTGAAAGTTAATCTCACTATTTACTCTCATCTAACAATTCAAAAAATACAAAACTTAACAGTTTCACATGATATAAGTGGATGATTGAGATTATCTCATTCTTTCTTCCATAAAATATCTCATCATTTTCGAAAGTTAATCTTAGCCATTGCATCGAATACCATTGTTGATTTGTTGTCTAAATATAACATGTCAACTGAATGTTGATAGAATTTGAAACAAAAAATCAATCAAACAGAAGAAAACTCAAATTTCAGGATACATATAATCTATAAAATGAATAACTAACGGATAAAATTTTATATTCAGAATAAACACTTATCCACCTTTTATTGTACATGAGTCCGCCATTACATCGAATACTATTGTTGATTTGTTGTCTAAATGTAACATGTCACGATAAAATTTGAGACAAGAAATCAATCTATTTTCACAAAAGGAGTCCTCCAAGGGGATATGGGACAAGAAAACCGACTGATAAATCCCAGCCATTACAAACTAAAGGTGAAGGGTTAAAAACGTGCGACGTTGAAGAGTTTAAGTTCAATTATTCAACATTTTGGTCGTACCATGAGAAAACATAAGAGGATTATGTGGATTACGATGTGAAATTGTTGAAGTGAATAGTTATTAATTTTTGTTTAATAATAAATTTATTTTTTATTTTAATTTAATGTTAATTTTATAAAATTGACCTTCGAGTTAAATATTATTTACACATTAAATAGCAATGTTCGTTAAGTTCTCCAATATTATAGAATAACAATGCATTTTAGGGTCTCATATTATATCAATGGTCGGTGTTAACAGAAGAATCGATCACAAGATTAGTACATTTTAAAAAAGTAAAAAACCAAACAAAAATCAGAATTTTATTGACTAAGGAAGACCCTAAAAATTAGGCATTGAAAAAAAAAAAAAAAGTATGTCCCTTATTATTAGAAAAAACGAACCTAACAAGAATAAACACCAAGCCCTGGCCGTCTCTTTTATTGCCCACCCTCAAAAGGGGCCTGACAAGAATAAACCCAAAAACACAGAGTGAAAGTGTTTGATTCAATCAAATAAGTTATAAAATAACACAATACCAATGTTTTAGGGATCACTGCACACTTCTTGCTTTAGACTATACAAAAACACAACATAAAAGTAAAAATTCTGGGTCAAAAATGTAGTCCCATAATGGACCTTTAAATAATACCTGATCTGGATTAATCAATCAATAGGTTGGATACCAATAGTTATACCAAAAGAATCAAAATTCCGCAATGGAGCTGTGTTTTGCATCTTCTTTTCACCTTTTCTTCTTGCCACTTTTCTTTTGGATCTTTTTGAACTTCATGAATTTAGCAGAGAGTGCAGTTGAGGCACTCTTACCTTCGAGCTTCTTCGTCATTTTGACCACGCTCGACATGCCTTTCCTTGCAGCCGCACGATGTTCTGGCCTACGGCTCATCATCTTGCGATCGAGAGGCCAGTATGCATATGGTTCCAGTTTATCCTTCCTCTTCACATCACCACTAGCCTTCTTGCTAGCATACTCGCTTCCGGTGTATGCCCACCCAGACTCCGATGTTTTCCTTCGCTTCTGGTTCTTGTTCCTCGAAGAGCCAACCGAGAAACAACTTTTTGCTTCACTTCTCGTATCTGAATCAGGGTCTAACCCCGCAGCCTTCTTTGGCTTCTTTCCCTCATGAATTATCATGCGCCCATCAGGGTCGAACTCCGGTTCGTCATCAGAATCTTGCTTCCGCTTTAGATTTGATGATGATTGAAGTGCAGATCTTGTTTTGTGACGATCAAGCAAGTCTAGTGGCTCATCTTCTAATTGCTCAAGCAAGTCCTCAGGCAAGCTCTTCTCTACTCTCCGTGTTTTCTTGGACCTAAATCAAAAGGTATACATCCGCTTAAAATTAACCGGAAAGCAAATATGAAGGATAAGGAGCCTAAACTGTGAACATATGTTCTATACATCAGACAATATTCTCGATATGCAATTAATATTCATAATAGAGATCGGATGTCTACTGACCGTAATGAAGCTGCCTTTGATTTCAACTTTGAGGAAGCTTTGCTCTTTTGGCCAGAAACCATGTCCACATCACTATCATCATCATCAAAATCAGAGAATATGTTTGTATGATTCCATCTGCTAAGCCTGCACATTCAAATAAGAACGGAAAATCAAGGGTGCACAGATAAATAATACTCGGAAAAACAGTAATTGAAGGTTCACCGTGGCCGGTGACCACAGCTTTTCAGACACGAGCAAATCCATTACAGAAAATTTGGGACACAGAACAACCTAACTTTATTACATCATAAATATGCCACAGTAAACAGAATTAGCCTCATTCACGATACTAAGCCATCTATTGTGAATGCTAATGTTAATGCCGTCATTCCCACGACAACAAAAATCACGTCAATGCAGAAGTACAAAGACAGATGTTCATAAAAATTTGGATATGCATAGCATGTATGTTTTTGTTTGCATACATAGCCGATACATGACCAGTAAAGCAAGGCGAGAAACCTGGATGCAGTTGCCTTTGACAGATGAGATTTACTTTCCACAGAGCTAGCAGCCTGTTTCTTCTCTTTCCTCTCTTTGATCTGTAGTATTTAAGAATGATGAGCAACATCTTCAAAATGAAGATTTTGTATGTGCACACAAACACGAGCGCACACATTATTTACAGAACAACATCCGTCAACAAACCTTCCGTATGTTAGTGAGGAGCTTCATGTGTTCTTCAGGCATCACAGCCTTTACAGCATCGATACCACATTTCCTGACAAGCATTTCCAGAAGAAGCTTTACCTGAAATAAGAATTGATACATTAATAAGTCGACAAATATATACACACAAAAATCTAATAATATTGTCGCTATAAACAGTTCAGTTGTATAAAACATCTTTGTCCAAAATTTAAGCTCCTGTAACAAGTTGAAAATAATTATATGAAAAATAAAGCAGAATACATATCGAACTTATCCTGTTTTTAAAGAACTAGTGAATCGAAAAGTTCAGAAAAGTAACAATGGCCAAAATCAATGGTAAATGAAGAGGAATACAAACCTTAGCTTTAAAATGATTCTTGGTATCATCTTGCCACTTCAACAAACACTCCACCAAGCTGGCCAGGTGTGCTTCCAAGCCTTCAGTTTTTGATTTGGCCACCAACACTTTCAATAAACCCAAATTAGCCTGCATCATATTCATAAGCAGTCACAGACATAAGTGATGTTACGCAAAAAGTACAAAATAAGGAACAGAACCATTAGCAAAAATAATAATGTATGTGTGTAAGAGAGGACAAACTTTAATAATTTCTCTGTTCTTTCTTCGAAGGAGAAGAAATGTGGAAGGAAGCAACTTGTAAGCAGAAGAAACAAGATCAGAGAACTCATAAGCCAACCGAGCCAGGCCTTTCACAGCAGCACTAATCATATGAGGAGTTTCTCCAGCCAAACCTCTAGCAACCTGTGATCATGAGTACGGAACGGGTTAAATTTCTTTGGAATAAGAAACAAACCGGATGTACATGTAAGACATGCAAACACTCATTGAAGTTAGAGAGATGACAAACGTTCTAATACCATATTAAACAAGTGTTCTCTCTGTCCTCTGTCGTCTTGATCTCCATATTCATGGCCAATTTGGACAAGGATCTCATAAGCTCTATTTCTAGTTTTCTTATTAGCCTGCATAGAAGTTGTATCATACAGAAGGAATCAGAAAGTGTGTGTAGAAATTAATCCCATAAACATACCAGAGTGCCCATAAAAAAATAGCATGCAATACAGTATTTTTTACTTCCACCAGATCTCAAAAATTCGACACGCAATGGATATATATTGACAAAATACCTCTTTCAAAGCAAGGATTATTTCAGTCAGGAAAGAACTGAGAATCTCATGCCTCCTCAGGTTTGAATCCTCCTGTGCAAAGAAGCTTTAGTTAATCTTCTAAAAAAGATTGTTAGAATGATTGATTCAATCGCCTAGAAGTCATACGCCTATCCATAAGGGAGATGAAAGATTTAATTTAGTTTGACCTTTGAGGCGTATGTTATCAGATGATACAAACAATCAAGTCTGTGACGTCTGGCAGAAAAGTGGAATGATGGCAGCACTTCAATCATAAGTTTAAGCAATTCCTCCAGTTTAGCAGATAGAAACCCTTTCTGGTTCTAATCAGAAAACAAAAATAGTGTGTGTAAATTTACAGAGCGAGAAATAGGAAATTGGACACAAATGAAAATATGAATCTAATTCACAGAGAAAAGAATAATAAAAATTAGAAGCATTAGCATGAAAAGGAGATACCCTGAGAATTATTGAAAGAACTTTGTAAGCCTTCTTCTGAATCAAGCCATCCACATCCTGCAGATTACAAATACCATTTTAAATCATAATAACTTGAACACTCCAACAAAAACAAGAATTAATCAAACCAGATAAATGGAATTGAAAAGCCAACCTGCAATGCAGGTTTTAATGCACTGAATAAGACATCTAATGCAGGCTCATCTAAACCAGGCAATAGTGAAACTGCCAGGTCAAATAACCGCGCCCTGCAATTAATTTCAATGGTAAGAATATAATCACTAAGCAACATAGATCTGTGATGCCTATAAAATGTAAAAATATTAAGCATTCTAGAGTTACCTTTGGAGAGATAATGAGCTTTCAGGGGATGACTCGTCAACCTGCATAGTGTTATTCTTTGATGCCTCAGCCATTCCAGCCTCCTGTGTGACTTTCAAAAGCCTCTGCATTGTCTTTTTAAATAAGGTTCTGACAACATTCACATGTGCTATGGAAGCAAACTCCCCAATTGTGGACTGTAAACAAAGAAAAAAATCCCTATGAAATTGGGAACATTAAAGTACAAGTAACAAAGGCTCCCTTGGTAGGAAATGGAATGATGAGATATTTGTTTTGTTTATATTAACTTTCCTACTTTATGGCTTAACCAATAACCATTGGAAGAAAACTTTTTCTACCCTTCTACCTCCCATCCTCTCAACTTAGCAAAGGCTTGGGATAAAAGACAAATGACAAAACGGCATGGTGCACTTCATTGATAGGATAATACAAGTACCTGCAAAGAACCTCCCTCGTCTACTGTAGATTCCAGGAAGATCCCTGACAAAAGTGACAATAACTGTGGAGCAGATGCAGTTAGCACATTCAAATTTTCCCTAGCAATCTCTGGCGTATAATGAGACATAGCTCGCTGTTTGGCAGGACTTAACTCAGCACCATCCATATCATCTTTTCCTTCTTTAATTTTCTTATTTTGTTGAATTAGAATCTGCAAACTAGAGCAGATTCTTCCACGTATATCATGTTCCTCATGAAGGGCACTACATATAGGACTTAGAAGTTCCTTGAAGCTTTTGGCAGTGTCCAAGGGATAATTACAAAAAGAGGGTAACATGGCCCATACTGCATGTACAAGGCTATTTGCTTCTCTTGACGAGGAAACATCTCCTTCTAGCTCGAGCTGCAAAAAGTATGGAGTAACTAAGAGAGGCTTAGAAAATTAAAAGAACATGTCAAGAACAGGAATTTTACCTTCCGAGATCTCTGCTTCATTTCTCCAGCCAAACCCAAAAGTGTCTCACTAAAGAAGCTCAAATGTGCACCTACAACATGCTGCTTCAGAATTGGGAATAACCAAACATTAACATCTGAAAGGTCATTAGCCTCAAACTTCAGCGGCAAAATTCCTAAAAATGTATCAGGGCCCATTGCACCAAGAGCAGATCCAACACATTCATGCAACTGAAAAAAAACAATTATTCAGCATATCCACAAGTTAATTCCAATATCATGACATATAAAAAACCAGAAAAGAAACAGGCCAGAAATTAAAAAGTAAAAGTTTAAAAACATATCAATCGTGAAACAGTGGAAAATAGCAAATGGCAAGATAACGAGAAGGAGGAATATATACCTTATTTATTAATTTTTTACTCTTATTCGCCATTGAAATTTTATATTAAGCACAGCTTTCAACATTAACAACCATTTTATATACCATTTTATATTAAGTTTAACTCCTGACCAATATATTATAGCAAGGGAAAAATCCAGACCAAGATACAGATTCTCCAGGTGAAAGAATACTAAGAATACCTGTTTCCTGTAAGGAAAATCCTTTTCCGGCAACCTTTGCATGTCAGCCAAGTTCTTAAGGGTTCCCTTCATAAAATATGAAGAATAATACCCTGTGGAACAGCAAACAGATTAAAACTTCAATAAAAAATAGTTCAAATACTACCAAAAGAGAGAAAAACAAGCAACAAGAGGACAGTACCTAGTTTATCAAACATTGTTGAAACAATCTGAAACGCCATGTCCCACACTGCACTATAATGATAATCAAGTAGGCTCTCAACGATTGCACAAACTTTTTCAATTATAGTTGGCCCAGACTTTCTATCATCTGATTTTGAATTAATAATCTGATCCACTCCCTGTTTTATCAAACCCTCGTCAATGCAGCCATTTAGCAGAGTCTTGAAAGCCTCTGTAGCAGAAAAAATAGCTTCTTCGTGTTCCGATCCCAGAATATCTATCACAATAGAAAAACTCAATAAACATATAGGAAGATCTCCTCAATTCTTCAATAAAAATAATAGCCAACTAAGAACTAAAATATTGAACCTTTGAGTGCACTGAACACAATGGGAAGTTTAATCACACAAAGTTGTCGATTAAGAGAATAGACTTTCATCATTCCGGAACTCAGCAAACGGGCATTAAATGTCATGCTAACTGGAGAAGTTTCGTTTGCAGAGACGGAAAGAGCCAAAAACGATAATGAATCCAGCAATGCCTCAGCTGAAACCTCTACACTCGGATAAGTACAAACTGAGTTCAAACTATCTGTTACACGCCTAGTGACAAGAGGTTGCCGAAGTTCCAATAAAGTTTTATAGTACTTGAGAATTGTAGTCATGTATTTCGTCGACATAAGTGGAAGAGAGTCCTTAAGAGCATCTAAAACATAGAGAACTTCTTGAGCTCCTTTCGACCCTTGGCTCGAATTCGCATTTGAACCACCGGCGAGCAAAAGAAACCTCTCGAATAAGTTTGATATAGCCTCGCTCGCAGGTGACAACACTGGCGTCCCGCGCAAGCTTTGTAGAACATCACGGATACACGAGTGTGATTGACTTCTCACCTATTTTGAAATTTAATTCACATGTAATCAAAAAGTGAAGCAGAATTTGATTGCATTCAACTCTTTTCTTTCTTTTTGGATTCAACAAAATAAGAAAAAAGATTTTACCTTAGAGCGGGAATCGGCCAAGTATCCAATCATAACACCGTACTTTTGTGATAAATCAGACCAATTAACTTTATCTCCGGCAACCAATAACTGAGCTAAGCATTTCAAACCTGACGTCAGCGTAACCTCTGTAACGAAATTTAGTCTTAAGACGGTAACGATGATTTTCGAAACGAAATCTCCTTTCTTTTTCAAAACGGCGACGGGGATACGTGGTAGAAGGAGAGAGAGGATAGTGGCGAGAGACTGGACGACCTGAGGAGACGAGTCCGGCTCGGAGACGAGGCGGTCGAGGGAAGAGCACGTGGCGCCGAAGTAGGCGATCGGTGTGAGAGGCAGATCTTGCTCCTTCAGTTCTTGAGCCATTGCGCCGACGGTTGCGCAGAGGCGTTGGTTGTCTTCTTGATCGGATTTCGAGAAGTGACGGAGTACTGATTCGCAGAAATCGCCGGTGGGTGAGTCTGGGAAGAAGTCTGAGCCTTCCATTTCGATGCCTTCCATTGCTAAAAGTCAGTGCCCAGTTTAGTGTAGCTTTTCCCTCTCAGAATCGGCGGTGTCGCCGCTAAAACCTTGAAAGAAAGAAAAAAAAAAACTTTAGGGTTTAAAGGAGACTTATGTACACTTTTGAAAAGTGTAATGGAAAAATTAGTTAAAAAACCATTTTTAAAAGTGTTTTAAAATTTTTGAGTTTAAAATTTAAGTGTTTATTTTTGTAAGTTATATATATGTATAATATCTAAATTCTTTAATGTTATAATATATCAGTTTAAATTATTATAAAAATATAAAAAAATTAATAAATAATTTTTAATAATTGTACGTGTTTTATGAAGATATAATAAATTACATGAATAAATATATATTATTTTTAAACTAAAAAATAATTATTAATTATATCTTCGTAAAAATTATAAATTTATAAATTATAAATAAACACAATAACAAATGAAGGTTAAAATTGTAATTTGGCTCTAAAAGCACTTTTACACCCACAAAAACTAAAAAATTTAAATTTTACGTTTGAGTTGAAAAACACTTTTCAAAAGCAGTTTTTTCTCCGGAAGCTAGCTGTTTAGCATTGTTTCTGCCTCCAAACCAGCTTTTGGCCCCAAAAGCTAGTTTAAAAAGCAATGCTAGACGTCCTTAGACTGGTTAGCGGCGGGGATGTGCGGGGAGAAATAAGAGCAGCTTTGAAATTTTAGAAGGAAAATTTATTTAGGGTAAATTACTCAAACGACTACTTAACTATGGTGTTGGTCTAGATTTGACCACCATATTTTTAATTGTGACAATTAGAGTGCATAACTATTTAAGTGGTATCAATCAAGTCACATGTCGTTAAAACCTAACGGAATAGGTGACGTAACAGTTGGCAAAATTATGTTTAATTACACATTTTTTTGGATAAAATATGTTTTATTTGAACTAAGTAGTAGTCGTGGTACAAAACAATCAATCTTTCAGGTTCATCTATACAAATATACCTTATTTTGTACATAGGTGTAAGTTTAGCCTATCGGATTGATCTATACATTTCGTATGGAGACTGGAGTTTAATTCTAACAATATCTTTGATGCTATCCACTAAGACGTTGAAAGTACAAGTGATACCCCTAAAATATATATGGTTCCTTTCTTCCCAAACAACAAATATCCACTAACATAAAGGTAATTTCTGGGAAGGCCTCCATTTTTTTGGCTTTTTTATGTTGGCATTTGTGAAAATTGAGAAACTACTTGATCTTTTCCTCGACCCTTGATACCCCATTGAAGGTATGGCATAGAGTTGTAGCAGCTTGCGTTGAATTTTCCTCATCTGTCATACCTTATAATGGAACAAAGCTTCATAATCTTTCTCCTATTTTGGGATGGATGCCCCGACTGTAGGGTGAATTAATTGTAACTGTGATGCTGCTTTCAACTCCAAAAATAGTCAAGCATGTGTGTTTCGAGATGAAGAAGGTCGGATTATGGGAGGAAGAATGCTTTCTTTTCTTGCTTCTTCATCTTTAGTGGCAGAAGTGATTGTAATCTTTTTTCTCTTTTCTTTTCTTTTCTTGCCTGGAACACGTCCAAGACGTGGAAGTCTGCTGTTGTGGTGAAAGACATTGTCTTCCTTCTGATGATCTTCGTTCTTTGTTGTTATATTGATGGGTTTAATAAAATTTACTTTTCAAAAAAAAAAAACATAAATAGTGAGCTGTTGATGAATGAATAAAATGTATTCAATTGCAAGCTGCCCTGTTTTGTATATGTGAGTAACTAAGTGGATTGTTTTATTTTTTTTTGTTCAAAATAAGGACTTTCATAGATAAAAGGGTCATAGCCCAACATACACAATAAAGAAAAAGCATGCATACAACGTACATGGCTCCTTGTCGCAGCAAGGCCACCAGCCAGCGGCACAGAAAAGCCAAACAAGTGGGAAAGGAAACAGAAAAACCGTAAAAATCACCGGGACACCACAAGCATCAACCCTAAAGGGCCGAAGAACATACACTTCCATAAGACTAGCTTTGGACAGTGTTAACCACAGGCCAACAACAACAGACGTTACCAAAGGATCAAGAAAAAATCCCTTCCTTTCTGAGAATGACTGGAGAACACGGATCATGCCTAAGAGCTCTATCCAGAGGCAGGCTTCCTTCTTTGAGGGGATGGTCCTTGTCAAGGCATAAATCAGTGAGAACCATAAGCAGTAGGAGTAGAGAAAACGATGAACCTTACACGTCCATGGCCAGCAAGACAAAAGGGTGGCAACCGTGAGCAAACAAAGGAGAAAAACATAAGACAAAATGATTGTTTTCATGGTTTCTAAGGTGCGTAAGGATTGAATTGTTAAGTTTAAGGATGTCCCATGTATATATGCATGAATTTTAGGTCTGTTCTTGCTTATGACAGTGTTAAGGGACTGTTTTGAGCATTTATAGGTATGAAGGACTGTTTTAAACGCATAAAAATGTATACATACACATGAGGACTAATTCACACATATATGTATTCATAATGAACTGTTTTGGCAATAAACAAATAGGTTAAAAACTGTTTTGATGTGCTTGATTATACATGCTTATGTTGTGGATTGTTTTGTGTAGAAATTGTGTATATATACATGAACATTTGAGTAGTTACAAGGGATATGATGTAAAACTAATATTTGATTTTGATATAACAAATAATATAAGGATTAAATTGCAAAGTAAATAAATTTTTTAAGTACTTAAAAGACTCACATTTGACAAGTAAAATTTATACTTAAAATGTTTTGAAGTCAAAACTTAAACCCCATAAATTTTTCTAAGCTAAAATACTCAAAATTGACCATGCGTTTTGAAACACCCCCAAAGTGTTTCGATACATTTTGCCACTGGAAACGTCCGTTTCGATACGGACTAATCTATTTCGAGACAAGGGTTTCGAAACAGGCTTGCCCGTTTCGATACATCCTTTATCTAGGCTTTTGATTTTTAAGTGTTGTTTCGAAACGGCTCATGCCCGTTTCGATAAAGGGTTAAGTATTTTCAAAATCGAGCATTAAATGAACTAGCCGTTACTTGTCGAACCTAATTTTTGAAAAATTGGATAAGTGTTTCGATACACCCCTTTGATGTTTCGAAACACCAATTTACAGTTTCAAAACGTTTCGATACAGCCTATAGCCATTTCGATACGACTCTGTTTTTACACTTAAAGGCATTTTACAATTTCAAACTGTTTCGATACGGCCTATAGCCATTTCGATACGGGTCCTTTTTTACACACAACAGCTCTTTCTTTTTTGGGTGTTGTTTCGATACGGGTAGTTGCAGAACAACATTTATGGAGGGAAGAGAGAGCCCCAACGGCTCTATTAATGATCTCAACCATCCAAACGGCTAGAAAATCAATGAGATGGTATAAAAACAAGTCTACAAAGCTACAACAACTATTGAACCTTCAAGCAACATCCAAGCAATTATTCCAAAGAAAGACAATTGGGGTTTTACAAAGATATGGGAAATTAAGCACTTGAGCTTGGATTTGATGTTGGAATGTTTCTCTTAGAATCAATAGTTGTTGTTGTTGGTTTTTGGACTCCCTTTTATACCTTCTCATTTAATTCTAGCCGTTGGGGTTGTTGACATCATAAATATAGTCGTTGGGATGCAATCTTCCCACCATAAATGCACTTCTGCAACTACCCGTTTCGAAACACTTGTACATGTTTCGAAATAGACCAAAATAGAAATAGTTGTTGGGGTGTAATTAAGAGACCGTTCCGAAACGTGCTTGATGTGGTTTCGAAACATTTTGACACTGTCAAAACCCGTATCGAAACGTGCTTAACTCGTTTCGATACACCTTAACCGTTTTCTGAAAATCAATTATAAAATTACAACGGTCATATTTTTTAATCCAAGTTTAAAAGTCATTTCGAAATGTTTGAGGTCGTTTCAATATTGACGTATCGAAATGGATCTACTCATTCTTTTGTTCTTCATCCGTTTTGAAACATGGGGTCCTATTTCGATACTACCGTATCGAAACAGGAAGGCTTGTTCCAAAACACGTGTTAACAGTTTCAAAATGTTCCGAAACGCCTAAGGGTTGTTTCGAAACGGTGACTCGAAAATCATTGTTTTGACTTGGGAAACACTTAGAAAAAATTGTATAAACATTTGGTTTTGACTTGACAACTTTACTTAAAATCATTGGGAAGTTTTAAGGACTTAAAAATTTATTTTCCATTTTCAATTTAGTCCTTAAATCATTTGTTATATAAAAATCAATTCTTTGGTTTTACAATCTCCCTCTCTTTGATAGAACAAAACCAAGTATAAATTTTTAAGTGTTTTTGAAATCTTTGAAAAAGTTTTAACTCCCCTCAATTTGAGATGGGTTTTAAAGTTTTAAAAATTAAAATTTAAAGCACTTGAACCTTAAAACCAACTTAAAAACACTTAGGCTCTTACGAATTACTTCTCCCCTTTTTGTTAGATCAAAATATATAATCAAGGCTAAATGAGAATAAAATAGGCATAAAGCATAAACCAAACAACATAATATCATTAAAAGCATTAAGTTCATAAGCAAATCCAAACATAACATCAAGCTCAATCCTAAAACAAGAAATCAAAGCATAGGTCTTAAAACAAAAGACATAAATAGGTGCATAAACTATTCTAATACGACAAAAGGATATGATATGCAAATAAACCTAGAGTGTCTCATCACCATCATCGTCTCCAATGTCATCTAAGAAATCATCCTTGTCCTTCGCTTGATCATTGCGAAAACGCCTCCAATCACCATAGAAGTTGGAAAAGGAGAGATCCATGGATGATTGTTGGGTTTCAAGAGTGGTAAGATGATTCTCGTTGCTAAGAACACGATCCTCCAAGGATTGTAAACGAGTGTTGATAGCAGCAAATTCCGAAGCCATGTTTGTATCCATCGTGTTGAACCTTTTGGTGAGAAAGGTCATGAGAGCATCATTGTTAGGAGCCACAACGGGAGCTTGAGATTGAGATTGAGGCTCAACTCGAGGTTCTTGAGCTCTTCGATCAATACAAATTCTATCACCAAGAGTGTAACGAAATCCATATCTTACAAGAGAAGACTCACCAAGCTTTTTCTTTTATGGTTCTAGAAAATCGTATGAGCAATCAAGACCAATGCGAACAAAGATGTAGCTCAAAACTGTCCCATAGGTGAAGGAGGTGATGGAGTCAGATAGACGATTCCTTACTTGATGGACCATCTCGGCAAACATGATCTTCACCAAGTTCGGTTGTTGTGCTTGGCGGAAACACTCGAGCCAAAAATTATCAACTTGGCGGATGTAGACAGATTTTCCTCCGAAGGGGCGAAAGAACTATGAGATGATCAAGTGCAAGAAACGGTCATGGGCATCCAAAGTAAAAACCGATCCTGTATGAGATCCAAAGTGATTTTCATCCTCAATTCCCTCATCAACAAGCCCAGAGATGTTCATTAAGGTGGATGGATCGATGCGAAACTTCTTTCTCAATATGTAAGACTCAATCACAATGACTTCAGATCGATCTTCATTGTTTATAAGAATGGCATTGGAGTAGAAAAGCAAAACTATATTTTGTAGACGATGTCGGGAATGCTCATGAAGCTTAGAAAACTTAATTGTGTCAAAAGAGGTAGGTATTTGGAGAGAAAACGCTCAGAATTGAGAAATGTCATATCTACAACACGCTCTCAGCGAAAACGGCATCTTGAAGAATTTTGAAACGATTCATAGCATCTTGATTTCTAAGACTCTTGGAATAGAGAAGGGTAAGGTTTGGACGAATATTGTCACCTTGGTTTGAACCTTCACCCCTTCAATCTTTCTTTTCTTAGAATCCATTTAAAAACACCTAAAACAAAGTAAGCAATAAAATTAAGTGCATGCATTTAAATTCTAATTCGATCCAATAATAATCCCATTAAGGTTTTAAAAACACTTTGAAAGTATATACATAATAAATTTTTTATGAAAACAAATTTGAAAAACAGTGTTAAAAAATACGATGAAAATAAAGTATATTCGAACCAAAAAATTTGAGATTTTGAAAATTTTTACAAGATTTTGAAAACCCATAATATAAAAAAAGTATTCTATAACAAAACTATAATTATTAACATAGTGTTCGAACGAAATAAAAAAAAAGATAAAAAAATACCTCAAATATGAGATTTTGGAAGAATTGGTGGATGAAATTGCACCAAATTGATGAAGCTTGCTTATATTTTCGTTTAAGAGTAAAAACCCTCAAGTTTTGATGAAAAATAAAGAGATTTAGGGTTTTGAGAGTTTTTAGGTTTGATTAAAAGTATATTTTAGCATTTAAACCCCTTTAAAAGAGGCTTTTCTAGGAAATGCAAAGTATCTCTCAATGTAAATGTTGCTCAAATTACAAGCACTCAACCCAATTGAATCTGAAAAATAGAAATTATAAATAAAGACAATTGGGTTTTTACAAAGTTATGAGAAATTAAGTATCTGAGCTTGGATTTGATGTTGGAATGTTTCTCTTAGAATCAATAGTTGTTGCTGGTGGTTTTTGGACTCATTTTTATACCTTCTCAGTCAATTCTAGCCGTTGGGGTTGTTTCCATCATAAATATAGTTGTTGGGATGCAATCTTCCCACCATAAATGTACTTCTGCAACTACTCGTTTCAAAACATTTGTGCCTGTTTCGGAACAGACCAAAATAGAAATAGTCGTTGGGTGTAATTAAGAGACCTTATCGAAACGGATCTGATCATTTCGATACTGCTAAGAGCCCATTTTGAAACGTGCTTGATGTCGTTTCAAAACATTTTGACACTTTCAAAACCCGTATCGAAACGTGCTTAACTCGTTTCGATACACCTTAACCGTTTTTTGAAAATCAGTTATAAAATTGCAACGGTCATATTTTTGAATCCAAGTTTAAAAATCGTTTCGAAACGTTTGAGGTCGTTTCGATACTACCGTATCGAAACGGATCTGCCCGTTTCGTTGTTCTTCATCCGTTTCGAAACATGGGGTCCTATTTCGATACTACCGTATCGAAATGGGAAGGCTTATTCCGAAACACATGTTAACAGTTTTAAAACGTTTCGAAATGCCTAAGGGTTGTTTCGAAACGTTGACTCGAAAATCACTGTTTGGACTTGGAAAACACTTAGAAAAATTTGTATAAACATTTGGTTTTGACTTGACAACTTTACTTAAAAGCTTTGGGAAGTTCTGAGGACTTAAAAATTTATTTTCCATTTTCAATTTAGTCCTTAAATCCTTTGTTATATCAAAATCAATTCTTTGGTTTAAGACCTATGTCGACTCACTTCGGTTGAAACTCAACAAGCCTCAATGGACATGTCTTTTATCGTCTTCTACGGCGGTAGAGACAATTTCAAAGGAGCACCGCCAATAATGAAGATGACAATGAGCCTTAGATCTTTGCATTCCATTGCATATAATCTAGTTTATGATTTCCCTATTTATGCACCTATCTATGTTTTTGCTTTAAGACCTATGATTTGATTTATTATTTTTAAGTATTAAGTTTTGATATTGTGGAATTATTTTGTTTTGGTTTATTATAATTAATGAAATTGTGTTGCTTTAATTATGCTTTGTTTGGATCTTGTGCTATATTGTTTTATCCCATGATTCTATTCCTTCATTGATTTTGATTTAACAAAAAGGGGGAGAAGGGTTAAGCTAGGTTTTTCAATATCGTTTTCAAAACCTAGCTTTAATTTAGGGGGAGTTTACTTAAAAAATTACTTTGGTTTTGTTATATCAAAAGGGGGAGATTGTAAAACCAATTTTTGATTTTGATATAACAAATAATCTAAGGACTAAATTGCAAAGTAAATAAATTTTTAAGTACTCAAAAGACTCACATTTGACAAGTAAAATTTATACTTAAAATGTTTTGAAGTCAAAACTTAAATCCCATAAAATTTTCTAAGCGTTTCAAAGCTAAAATAATCAAAATTGCCCAGGCATTTCGAAACACCCCAAAGTGTTTCAATACGTTTTGCCATTGGGAACGTCTGTTTCGATACGGACTAATATGTTTCGAGACAAAGGTTACAAAATGGGCTTGCTCGTTTCGATACAACCTTCATCTGGTCTTTTGATTTTCAAGTGTTGTTTCGAAACAGCTCATACCCGTTTCGATACAAGGGTTAAGTATTTTCAATATCGAACATTAAATGAACTAGCCGTTACTTGTTGAACCTAATTTTTGGAAAATTAGTTAAGTGTTTCGATACACCCCTTTGTTGTTTCGAAACACCAATTTACAGTTTCAAAACGTTTCGATACAGCCTATAGTCGTTTCGATACAACCCTATTTTTACACTTAACGGTAGTCACCTAAAATTATAAGGGTCTATTTGTTTCACTGAAAACTGTTTCCGGAAAATGAATTCTGGAAAATGAACTACATTTGTTGGAAAACTAATTGCAGAAACCATTTTCCGGTGTTTGGATGATGTTGTACAATTCATTTTACACTGTTTGGTAGAGTTTCCTGAAAATTTCATGAACAATCCACAAACAAGCATCAATAAAGGTAAAAACAAGTTCCAACCAAAACATGGTTTAATGTTTAGGTTAGGGTTTAAGGTTTAAGGTTTAGGGTAGCATTTATCGTTTATAGTTTATGGTTTATACCATTATTTAGTGTTTATGGTAGCATTTAGGGATTAGTATTTAAGGTATATGATTTAGGGTTTAGATTAATGTTTATGGTTTAGGGTTTAGGTTGGTGGTTAGGGTTTATGGTTTAGGATTTACTATTTTATGGTAACATTTAGGGTTTAAGGTTTAGTGATTAGGGTTTATTGTAGCATTTAGAGTCTATGGTTAGTGTTTAGGGTTTATTATTTAAGATTTAAGGCTTAG
Source organism: Hibiscus tridactylites (assembly GCA_958450335.1). Classification (NCBI taxonomy): domain Eukaryota; kingdom Viridiplantae; phylum Streptophyta; class Magnoliopsida; order Malvales; family Malvaceae; genus Hibiscus; species Hibiscus tridactylites. Next base: position 86,081,231 of record OY288277.1, read on the forward strand.
GTTAGTGTTTAGCTTTTAGTGTTTATGGTTTAGGTTGTCATTTAGAGTTTAAGGTTTATGTTAGTGTTTAGTGTTTAAGGTTTAGTATTTATGTTAGTATTTAGGGTTTATGGGTTAGTTTTTATTGTTTAGGGTTTATGTTAGTGTTTAAGGTTTAACATTTAGAGTTTAAGGTTTATGTTAAGGTTTAGGCTTTAGGTTAGTGTTTAGGTTTTAGGGTTTATTGTTTATATTAATATTTAGGGATTAGGGTTTATGTTAGTGTTTATTGTTTATGGTTTAGTGTTTATGTTAGCATTTAGGTTTTATGGGTAGTGTTTAGGGTAAGGGTTTATGCTAGTATTTGGGGTTTAGTATATTTGGTTTAACATTTAGGGTTTAAGGTTTATGTTAGCGTTTATGTTAGCATTTAGTGTTTATGGTTTAACATTTAAGGTTTAAGGTTTTGTTTTAGGGTTTATGTTTATGATATAACATTTAGGGTTTTGTGTTTATGGATAAGTGTTTAAGGTTTAGGGTTATGTTAGTGTTTATGGCTTAACATTTAGGGTTCATGGTTTTGTTTTAAGGTTTAGGGTTTATATTTATGATATAACATTTAGGGTTTTGTGTTTATATATTAGTGTTTACAGTTTAGGGTTTAGCATATATGGTTTAGGGTTTATGGTTTAACATTTAGTGTTTAGGGTTTAGTATATATTATTTGGGGTTTGGGGTTTAAGTTAGTGTCTAGGGTTTATAGTGCAAGTTCTCATTTAGGGTTTAAGGTTTATGTTATTGTTTAATGTTTAGGGTTTGTTGTTATTGTTTATGTTAATATTTAGGGTTGATGGTTTATGGTTTAGGGTTTAGTGTTTAATGTTTAGGGTTTAATAATTTATTGTTTAATGTTTAAGGTTTTGGGTATAAGTTCTCATTTAAGGTTTAAGGTTTATGCCAATGTTTAATGTTTAGGGTTTGTTGTTAGTGTTTATGTTAATATTTAGAGTTTAGGGTTTGTGTTAGTGTTTATGTTAACGTTTAATATTTAAGGGGTTGTGTTTAGGGTTAGGGTTTTTAATGTTTAGGGTTAACATTTATTGTTTAATGTTTATGGTTTAGAGTTTAGGGTTTAGGATTTAATGTTTATGGTTTAAGGTTTAGGGTTTAGCTTTTATGTTAGTATTTAGGGTTTATGTTTTAAGGTTTATGGTTTAGGTTAGTATTTGTAGAGAAAATGACAGGAAGGAAAGCGACTTACCGAAAATCAATGGGTAAGTCATTTTACACTAAAATAAGGTCTGTTTTCCATTGACTGTAGTTGGTTTTCCTTTGACTTTTTCAATTTCCATAAACCAAACAGTGGAAAGTTATGAAAACGTTTTCAGGAAAACCAATTACAGTGAAACAAACAGACCCGAACTTTTGAAACTTCGGGCACTTATTTTTACAAAACAATACTTTAGGACCTAAATTTCAAAAAAATCATACTTTTGCACCTATTTTTGGTTTAAGCCTTTTTATATATTTTAATTATTGTTGATGCATGATTTAAAATAAAAATAGTTTTAAGATTTTTGTATTTTAAACCAAATTTAATATATTTTTTAGTTCCCACATTTATTTTTATAATTTCACATATATAATTATTGGATTGGTTTTTTAACTTAATAATTTCAATATATTAAAAATTTTAATTAATTATTAAATATATGAAATTATATTAAAATTTAAAATTTTAAAGTTATATCAATTCATTTAAATTATGTTTGTGAGTTTAGATTCGTTAAATAATTTTTAATATAATTTTTAATTTTTAATATAATTATACATAAATAATAATTTAATTAAAAATTAATTAACTTAGAAAAATAATTCATGATTATATACGTGAAATTATAAAAAAATTGTGAAAACAAAAAAAATATATTAAATTAAGTTTAAAAATACAAGTGTGTCAATTTTAATTTAATTATTAGATTTATTTTGGTGGTTTATATTTTTCATATGTGTCATGTTCGAGTCTCGTTAATTCATATTTATTTCCTTTTTTCGGGCATGAATAACAAATTAAAATATATATTAAGTTATATACCATATAACACAAAAGTTCACTTAGCCCAATGGTAGACACACTCCATGTTCATTAAGTTTTCCCTAGTTCAATTCTTAGCAGCAAGAAGTATTTGCTTTTATTTTTTTCCTCCAATCAGGTGTCATGTGTCACCCACTTAATTGAGTAATTAATTTATTAAATTATAATTAGGATCAAATTGATAGAATATGTAAATAGTGGGATCAAATTGATAGAATATGTAAATAGTGGGACCAAATGTGTAATTAAATAAAATTTTGCTAATTGCCACGTCACTATTGTGTTAGGTTTTAACGACAGGTGGCTTGATTAATACCATTTAAATAGTTACGTGGTTTAATTGCCACAATTAAAAATATGATAGTCAAGTCGAGACCAACCCCATAGTTGAGAGTAGGACTAAACTTCAAAGGATGAAAGAGTATAGGGACTTGGAGCATATTTTCGCCTTTTTATCTTTAATTGGGTTAAAAAAATTTGCCGTCGCCTGAGAGATTCGAACTCTCGCGGGGAAACCCCATGTACTTAGCAGGCACACGCCTTAACCACTCGGCCAAAGCGACGCTTGTTGTTTCATTATGAATATGATGATAATTATTCAATTCTTTGTAACCATGTCCAATAAAATGATCGCTTTATCATGTATGTTTACGTTTTACTCATTTATTTGTTTTGGTTAAAAGGAGATGTCTCATAAAACTAAAATAACGTTCGATGAGTTTAACAGTTCGAACTCGATTCGGTCGATATTTAATTCAAGTTAATTTGACTCGCACTTGATTTCTCAAATAGCAAGACCCAACTCGGCTAGATAAGTTCGTGAGTAGCTCGTTATTTTTTCTATAATAGTTAGCTTGATGTATTTGAGAATTATTATTTTGAAATTTAAATCTTGAAATTGTTTCACACTACTTTAATTTTTTTTTGTTAAATTTGTTAATGTATGTTTATATTAAGCTTTATATATATTTACATATATTAAAAAATTAAGATAAAAATTTTGACAAACTTAACGAACAACTAGTAGAGTCGAGCAACAAGTTTTTTCAACGAGCACAAGTCAAATAAAATTTTATTAAGCTTATCAAGTATAAAGTCAAATCGAACACAAATCGATCAATTTTTGAATTAAGTCAAACACTGCTCAACTAGTAATCGAGTCCCTTCATAATTAGCCATAACAAAAAGAAAGCATGAAACTAGGCGTGTTTCATTTTTTTCCGGTTCTATTTTCTTGTTCCTGTGGTTTTGTAATAGAAAGATATTGGTCATTGAAAATGCAAATGTATACTGTGACATTGCAGTAAATAAGTGATTATAAAAGTAAAAAAAATTAATTAATCATTGTTATATTATAAAGTAATATACCGACCTACACCAAATATAAGTCATTTAAATTAAATACATTTTAGTCCATTAAACTCGTGAAGCAAGAAAATTCAACAAATAGTTTCAGTGAAAAAACAGATAATGTTTATCTTAAAGGATTCGGATTCAATCGTTTACAAGGAGTGTCCATTGCTAAAGGGTTAAAAATATATATAAACAAATATTACATTGTAATCACTTTTAGACTATTAGAAAAATCCCGTAAAACAAGAAAAAAATATATTGGTTGATATTAAATCTCGACTTATGTATATTTTTTATACTATATATAATACTCTAATCCCAAGTTTTTAAGTCAAGCAACTTATGTACTTTAGTATGTTTGAACTCACATCCTTCCTATTATCCCAGCAGCAGCAACAACTTGAATTAAGATTGCTTAAATACCAACCGAATGCAACATTCAAGAAATTTGCAATTAATCATGTTCAACTCATGTTGTTAAATAGTTGCGCATTTTCGAATATCAGATCTTATTCAATATTATTAATTATCTATAATTTTAAGTCGACAAGATAGTGATTCGAATTTAATTCAAAAAATCTAATATTAAATTCTCATATCGGATATCAAAATTCAAACATATAATTTGGTGAATGAGGGGAAATTTTACGACGTTGTATTGTGCATTGATTGGGATAGTGGTGGATTTAGTGGGCATAAATGGGTGGAGTGGATTTTTTTAAGAATGGGCCAAGCATAATTTAGAACTTAAATATTATGATTTGTGTTTCATTCGATTATATGATTTTTTTTAAAACAAACGATTCAAATAATCTGAAATAAAAAAATAAATTGAGTATCCAAATTTTTGGATGAATAATTAGATAAATAGATCTGACTGTTTGTATCAAATTTTTTGCTCAACCATATCGTCCAAATTATTGTAACGACAATGATATCAACTGTACTAAAACTACCTAAAAACCAACTAGACAATGATATTTCAATGCTATATATGCTTCACATTTACATTTACAATTATTCATAGCTCGAAAAAGAGTGTTGATTACTTATAGTACAATCGAAAGATCGTACTTATATTTATATTTAAATATTCGTTTGACACAAGTGTCAGACACATATATAGTTATAAATACTATGTATGTATATATGGGCCTATATTTTCTTTGAATATGTATAGATATATTAGTTACAAAAAAAAAAGAATGAGCAGGTTGACATGTATGAGTATGTACCTCCAGGCTCCATTAATGCAATTGGAGAAACCTCAGAAATATTCCTTGTGGAACTCGAACTTTGTCGATGTCTTGTGACTCAGTTCGCTTGATAGCTTCTTCAATTCCTTTGCCAACACCGGCATTCCACAATAGAACACTCCTGCAGTTTTTGTTTTTTATTTAAAGTCAATTCCCACAATTTTGGATTTTCCATAAACGGCAACAATTAACGGTGTAATCAATTTGGGCCTATTATAAAAGAAGAGGATCAAATTATGTCAGATCAAAGTAGAGGGATTAAATCCCAAATTTCTAATAGTTATGGGACTAAAACCATAATTAAACCATTTTAGTATGATGCTAAGCATGTTCTTGATTCATATCAAAAGTCTTCCCTATTCTTTTTATGTTTTGATTCTCTTTCCTTAGTTCAATTAAACATGACAGCTGTGTGCTAAGCTGAAAGGTCAAATATTATATGCACATATACATATACATATATATATATTCTCTTCATTAGTTGGTAGTGTACAGCCATTTGATGCTGTATTTTTAGTATTGTTTATTTGGTGAGAAAAGTATTTACCTACTGTGGCATGAGGATGTTTTGAAGCTATTTTTCTGAAGACTTCTTTCCAGTTGGGCCTTGCAAAATGAGTCCTTACCTGTGAAGCAAGTAATTAAATATTTCAAAGGGTTAGCAAAAAAATAATAATAATTGTTTGGTAGGTGAGAAAATGATGTGAAGAAAATCTTATACATGCTGAATTTGACAATGAAGAGAATCTTATAGATGAAGATCATATTACCCTGGCTCCTGATAAGATGTCAACACCATGTTTGGCATGGTTTAGAGCTTGGACCATTGTTATCAAGGTTGATCTTGCATCCCCTTCTTCATAAACACTTGTAAGGTAGTTGTGCAGCTCGATCTGACCCTGTTTTTCGAGTTCGGAAAATAACAAGGATTAAAGTTGTTATTTACTACAATCACTTTTTGGAGTGAAAAGAATGGCATATTTACTTTGTGGTCCATTTCTGCAACTTCATCCATTACTCCTTTGAACCATTCAAATGACCCTGGTTCCCTTGTGACCCAGTAGAAATGAGCGTTTCGAGTCCTCGGTGTTGACTTCTTCTTTCTGCCGATGGACAAACTCGAATTCGTGGTGTAATTCGAAGACGCCAGACTGTTCCAGCTATCATCTGATCTACTCATTTCTGTTGTTGTGTCCTATATGCCATGAAATCCCCCACCAAATGTATTATGAACTGAAAATGTACTTAATAGTCCTAATGGAAAAGTGGCTTGAACCATGAATATATATATGTATGTACCATTTGGTCTTCTGGTCTTGAATTGTTTATGAGATCTCTAAGGATGCTTATGAAAGGGGTAGCTCCGATTCCTAGTCCCACGAGGAGGAGAACATCGTAATTCCGGTAGTCTTGTGCCGGAGCCCCGTACGGACCGTCAACGAGTAACTTAGGTTGGCTGCACCGGTGAAGCACGTAGCGTTAATACTTGTTGGATTTGAAAATAAGAAGTACTCCATATTTTTCTCACTAATGTTGTTTATACCAGTTGTGATCAATATTTCCAGGGCCAGCAAATCTAGCTCGGCCAATGACGAATGGCGAGTCGTTAACTTCGGTGAAAACCCGTTTCAGTTCCTGAGTCCAGTCTCCGACTGTCCGGATGTGAACACTAAGATACTCGTCTCCTGGTGCTGAGGTAATAGAAAATGGATGCCTGAAATGCATTTAGTGTTACCTCAATGTGCCAAAAAAATTACAAACAATGTTCCAGAAACACAGATTTACCATTCAAATGGAGAGATTGATGGACATTGTAAGAATATGTACTGCCCACTTTTGTACTTGAATCCTTGCGGTTTCGACATGACGATGCTGAAGACATTTCCGGGTAGTACCGAAATCTATGCATTGAACTCGAATGGTTACCAAGTTTAGCTAAATACTAGAATTTGCCAAGAAAACAACTTAATTAGCTAAAATTTACCTTGAATATTTTTACTGAATAATGTTCTGCTCTACTTGATCTTACACTACGCTCCCCTATGTAAAGCACCAATGGAACACAGATGTACATCCATGTCTGCAAACACCAACACAGTTAGTACCAAATCAAGTTGGGATGTTTTTTTTTTTTTTTGTGTGTGTGTGTGTCATTATCCTAAAGGGAACTACGACGTAGAAGTTCTTACCGATCTCTGATACCACTGGTGTGCCAAGAACAAGAATGTCCCATGGATCACTAGCAAAATGTACACGAGACCGAGAAGATGATGAGAGTACCAGAAAGCATTGAAGCCTGTCAATCTGTTGAACGGTGCAGGGAACCGCAGAACGTTCTTCCGGAAGTGACTCGTCGCTAATATAAACGCAATGGCCATGAAAATCACCATGGCAATCCCCGTCACGCCTAGAATACCGATCACAAGCCCCGTATACGTTGGTTGTTTGCCGTGACTGAAATCGGAGGCTATGAGAGCGAATGTCTCGGGAGGAGCATCGGTCAGGCGGATGAAATCACAAGATAAATGGCTTCCTGCATGAACCAAGACCCCAATGGCTATTGCACATGCAATTGTCTGTTCAAAATAGATCATCACTGAATAAGTTTCAACTTTCAATTTACAACATCCACATAAGTAAACCCCTTTTCTTACCTTGTGGAAATTAATGCTGTCGTCGAAAGGGACGAAGGATCTTGCTTTGGTCGAACGAAGCCAAGTCAAGGTGTTTCGACACACTGGTAAAAGAATCAGAGCCATGTTGAGCTTGAGTGTCTCGGCAGCACCTTTGGCGGTACATAAACAATACCCCATGACTTGAAATGCAGCCCTGTTTCTGTATTGCATGAATTTCCAGACAAAAAGGGTAGCCATTGCCATCATCCAAAGCAACAAAATCCATCCCCTTCGCCAGTTCTCCAATAGCAAACACCGGAGTTTAAAGCACACTCGTCGGAACATGCTTTTCGGTCTGAGAGAACTTAGGTTCTGACTCCAACCAACACTTGCTGTGCTAAGTGGTCTACTGTAGTTCATGTATGTATCCCTTTGTAGGAGTAGAGTTTCCAATTGCCATAACTGAAATGAACCCAAAATGACACATTCAATCCCTCAACTTTTAATTCAATATAATTTAATCATTTTATTTTTATAATATTATCAGTAAGTTCAAACTAATAACATCGTTAGTACATTTTTACATACTCAATTAGATTATCACCTGCTTTTGCTCGTGATTGTGTGACAAAATGATAATAAAAGAAATCCTAAATCATCAATTAATGGTGTTATCAATTCAGACCTACCATTAACATTGTAAAAATAGAAGGACCAAATAAGAAAATAATTAAAACCTCAATGTAGCCAAAATTCTCGGGGTCCAGTTCTTCCATGATAAGTGAAGCATACTCTTCAGCTTGTTCTTTCAGCTTGGATAGCTTGTTGGCTGAAGCACTCAGCATTATAAGCTGTATTTTAAAATATATATTATACATATACAATCCAACAAATCAACACCACCACCAAAGACATTGACATTAAAATATTTAACTCAAACTTATAAGTAATTGAATTGTTGTCATTTCTACACAAATGATGAATTGTGTAATTAACATCTACTCTCTGAAGTTGACATTTTTTTTCTTCTAATTTCATCCTAATTTTTCTGTCAACGTTAATATTTAAATTTAGTGTGTTTTTAGTCATTTTAATGATTGCACATATCCTCAAAATGATTTGAAAAATTCAAATTCAAAGACTAACGTAAATAAGTAGTTATGTGGAAAAGAGGATGTTGTTCATCCTAAAAGATTCGAGTTCAAATCGTTTATCTGTAAAAATATTTGTACATGGTCAAAGCGTTAAGAATTATCGAATTCTGAACTAAATATTACCTTATAATAAACACTATTCAAGAAAAAAAAATCTAAACAAAGAAATCGAAGAACTAAATTATAAAATATTATCGGGCATTATTATATAAAAAACCCTTTTTAAATAGTTATTTACGTAAATATCCAAAACCAATGTTATTTAGGAAAATGATGTCTAAATCGTCTACGTGGGTGAACTCGCTTTTTACAAAACGCGAGTTCTATGTTGAGTAAGTTGGTAAAAAAAGAAAAAAAAATAATCTCCCATGTTTTTTTAACATGTAACTCACTTTTTGTAAAACGCGAGTTTACCTTACGTAGACGATTTGAGAGTCATTTTTCTAAATAACATTGGTTAATAGTCATTTACGTAAATAACTATTTATACGATTTTTATAATAATATCATATTATCGATTCTGAACTAAATATTACATTATCCAAAAAATAGATAAAAGATTAATCCTTTTTTATTACCTCTTGTACTTCTTCCCTTGTGACTCTACCATCTTCATTACTGTCAGCCCTACAATTGTTTTGATCAAAGCTTAAAATAATCAAATGGACAGACTAAAAAGAAAAAATAAAATAAAATAAAATCCAGCAAAACAAATTAATCAACAATAAGTAAATAAATAAATAAATAAAACAAAACTCAGCGTTTTAACTCTTGTCGACTTCCCGCGAAACATTATAGCATTAGTTCAATGGCAAAAATCAGGTGCTTCACGTAACTACTCATAATTACTGCTCTCAACCAATCAAATTCAAAAGTGGCTCTTCGCCGATCACAATCGCAATTGTTCTTTTCGCGGCAAATGAACCGTTAAAATAAAAAAGGATTAATTTCACCACAAAGTCTCTAAACTATAGATTAAATTTTAAAGATAAAAGTATACAAATGGTCATTAAACTAAAAAATTAATCTTTTTGGCCACAAAAATTTTAAATGATAATTTTATAACAATTTGATAAATTTAATCACTATTTTATAACTCTCGAAATTTTAGTGAGAAAAAAAGTTATTTTTACTTAATTTAGTGATATTTGTGTATTTAAATCAATTTTAAATTAACCCTAAACTTCAAAGTTATTGATTCGATATGAAACGCGTCAAACTAAAACTAACATTTAATGCTAAAACTCATAGTTAAATGTCAATAATTTTTAAAACAGATCGTTAAAAATTTTCAATTAACATTTTCCCTCCTCTAGATATGAAATTGTTAAAAAAAAAAACGGACTGTTGAATGAACAAAATGGTTCGATCCAAAGTTTAGGATAATTTAAAATTTGTTGAGGGGACTATTTGTGCAATTAAGCCAGAAAATGAAAGAGAGAAAGAACTAACATGTCGAAGAAAATCTGAAGACGCGCGTCGAAACTCTGATCTGATATCTGTAACCAGAAATCGCGAAGCTCTTCCTTTGTAATTTTCTGGATTCTTTGTCTTCTTCTTCTCGCTAGTGCATCGAATATGCCGACTGCAAATTCCTTTGAATCCACCATGCCTACGTTAATGGACGAAAAAAGGAATTTTAAATTATTTTCTTAGTTGCCAAACAGGGGCGTTAGAAAGGAGATTCTGTAGTACGGACCTATGCATTCACCGAAATCTTCTCTTGCAAGGAATCCGTCTTTAGCTAACGACTCGAACCTCGACTCAACTCGTTTCCACATCTGTTCCGCGTCATTTGCACCGGTGTTCTTGCTGATAAACCTCAGCCCTTTCAACGCTCGCTCGGCGCTCGATTTCGTCCGTTGGAGCTTCGCCTTGATCCTCCTCTCGTCGCGAGCCGTGATCCGGCGGTCCTGATCGTTCTCCGCCGTCGACGAAGCTCTCGACGACGATCCCGACTTCAACCACGCGAACTTCCTCCGTATCCTCGACGTCGTCGATAGGCTTCTCGCTGAAATCCCCGACGAACCAGCCACCGAAGCCTCCATCTCGTCCGGAACAATCGACGGAGTACCAGGAGGCGGCGGCGCCACACTACAAAACACAATGGAGTCGTTCTCCAGCTCCAGCGTGACTTCGACGAGTTCTTGTCGGTTATTCCTCTGCAAATCGCTGAGGAAAACCGGCAACATTGCTCCACCAACATTGCTCCTCCGGCAAGTCAAACGAACGGCTGTAATTACTACTCCTTCCGAACGAGTGAAACGACGCCGGCGACTTCATTAAATCTCCGGGTACGTTTCTTTTTCTTCCGATAAACCAAACTTACTACTACAAATACAATTTTTCTGGGTTTTTCCCTAACGATCAATGAGATAATTATCGATCAAAAAACAAGAGAAACACTTCTCAACCGATCATTTCACACGATTTCAACGCTTTTGAAATCACTCGCGTGCTTGATTTTGCAGAGTGGTTGAGGTTTTGCCAAACAAATTTCTTTGAAAATATGATTCGTTTACGGATGGAAATAAAGAATTGGGAATTGAATTTTATAATGACAAAAAACCAAGTGAAATGTAAACGAAAATGGGTTGATGAGAGGTCAATGTGGAAGGTGAGATTTTGGAATATACATGTAGTTGATCGGAGGCTGCTTACCCTGTTTTTAGGAAGCGGCAGCATGGTCTTTAAATGTTTTTCTAAACCACATGTATTTAATTTATTGGTCGACTAATTCAGATCAAATTTTATAGAAATTTAACTTTGGGCGACCATTTCAGTTCAAGAATTTAAAATTTTGAAGCTATGACCTTATTTAAGTGACATCTCACTAAACCAACCGGTTGTTAATTTTTAAATATTTTTTAGTTGTCTTTGTATATAATTATTCCACATATCTACGGTGAAATTTTGTAATTTTATTAGTGAGAATGATTAAGATTTTTTCTAAGTCGATACTAGGAATGACAGATCAAATATTTGAAGTTGTATTATTTTATATAAATAGTGTGACTTCAAATAATAGATATCTGAATATCAGAATATGTAATATCCAAATTCGTAAGAAAATAGATAAGATTGGAGTATCATTCCTAAGTACATGTCGCCCCATAAATTTTTAGGGGATGAACTTATAAAAGTTTAGGAGGGCGAAAATAAATTTTTAATAAAAAATATATAGAAAAAATTTAAAAATTTTCTAACTCGTATATAAATCTTAAAATTATAAGAGGGGCGATCGCCCCCGCCAGCTTCCTCGGTCCATCCCTGTGTACAATTACAATCATAATTAGAGTTGATAGTTTTGAATTGCATATTCAGGTATTTACACACATATATGGCATATGTTTTGTGGATTTCGATATTGTATATTTTCAGGGACGGAGCCATTAAGGCTTCGGTAGGGGCAATCGCCTCCCACTCCGAAGATATTTTTATTTATTTTTGTTTCTTTATTTAAATTTTTTTTAAAATTGATTTACTTATAAATTTGCCCCCCAATTTTAAATACTTATAGTTTGCTCTCCAATCCTAAATCCTGGCTCCGTCCGTATATATTTTGATTTAAGAACACGGATTGACATTCTCAGACATTCATATCTGAATCTATATTACTTATGTTAATGAAAATAATCTATACACTCGAAGCTTAGTTATATGGATAAAAACTCACAAATATACAATATAAAACTCGGACAAAAACTCAAAAATGCATAATAAAACTCAAGTGGTGAACAATAAAATTTAAAAACATTAATGTCGTACACTAAATGATAATTATTAGTATTTTATTATTAAAATACATTTATGAAAAAAGAACTTTAACGATTGGGAAGTTATGATTTAGAAAGGTGACCGTCTAGTTATTGCCATTGGTGAAAGAAAACATTTTTTACTCGCTCCTAAAATGAGGTCATATTTTTCTTTTCTTTTTTTGGGTCTGCATGAAAATATATAAGAGATAAATTAACTTTTAATATATGAACTTGGTAGCTTTTATTATTATTATTTTAGCCCTTAAAGTTTTTTCTTAGTTCACGTTAACTTTTGAACTTGTCAGTTTCTCCCCTTTTCTGTCACCAAAATAACGAAGAATCCAAGTTCAGGACTAATGTGAAACAAAAAATAATCAAGGATAAAATTAAAAAATATTAAATTTGGGGACTAAAAGTTGTTTTATCCAAAAATTATATACTCCATACTATAGTCACGGGTGTGCAAAAATATTTAAAGTTTTTTATTATCTAAAATATTTAAAAATTTAAAACTTCATGATATGAATCTTGTTATATTTAACAATTTGATGCTTGTTATATTCGAGAATTTGAAAATTTGAAATTTTATAAATACGACGGTCAAATCTAAAAAAAAATTAAACCAAAATATATATTCGAATCTCCGAATATCCAATCCGAAAAATCAAATATACAATTTTTTAAATCACATATAGCTCGTTATTTTACATATCTTAAATTTTAAATATCCAATTTTCCTGACCTTATCTAATATCCGGAAATACACACCCTAATAACAACCGTTGTTATATACAAAAACAAATAAGATTTTTAATACTATAATCTTAAATTAACATAGTTGTCATGTTCGTGTCCCCCACTTTCTTGTCCATACAAACTCTTTATTCTTCACTGAAGCTACCAAAAAAGTAGAAGGAAAAAGAAAAGGTTGATAGAATTCTGCTCAACATCCTTGAGAAACAGGGATGGGTATTTCACCCGAATCCGATATGTTTCGACCCGACTCGATCAGGTCGAATTTTGTGTGTGTGAAAAAATCGGACTCGGGTTAGGTTCGAGTTTAGAGTGAAAAAATGTGACTCGATCCAGGACTAATAATGTAATTTTCTTTATCTTTTTAGGAATATTTTGTAATAATACGCCCTCTTTATGTATTTTTTATAATTAGGTCTTTAAAATCGAATTTTTTACAATTAAATTCTCAAAATTAATTAATTTTACAATTAAATTCCTAAAATTAATTTTGTTATAGATCATGTCAGGTCGAATTGAGGTATATAGTTCTCAGGTCAGGTCCGGTTAAATTTTTTAAAGAATATGATAGGGCTAAGTCGTGTTTAGGGTAATTATTTTCGGGTCAGTTCCGGGTCAACCAAAAACCCGACCCTACCCGTGCCCATTCCTATTGATAAAGGTAAAGGTAAATTTATCCAACAAATATTATGTGTAATGGTAAGACATTTCAATCTCAAGAAAATATTTAAATTCGAACTTTAAAGATAATATTGTTCGTAGTGAAAATCATAAATCTTCAACCCTATAGTCTATGTATATTTGAGAGTTCCTTGTATCATTATAAGAATGTGTATGGTATTTATAATTTTTACAGATAATATATACTCGATTCGATTTGATTTTTATATTAATGTTTTCAATTTTAATCTGAATCTAATTTTATTTAAAATTTTAATAACTAAATTCGATCTCAATAAAGGAAAATTTCACGAATCCTATCCGACCAGGCTTGAAATATTAAATGTTTTTATATTATATTAATTTTTATAAGGTTAGATGAAATAAAAATTATAAAATCCTATACAAAAATTAAAAGTATCTAACTAAAACGTATAAAATAGATAAAAAAGGGTACAAAATCTAAAAAAATAAAATTAAAATATCTCAAACTAGTTTATAATTCAAATATGATATTCTGATAAGTTATTGGGTTTGGAAGTTAGCAATGACCTTTCGGATTTGCAAGTCATTCTAGAAGATTGTGTACTTTTGGTCAAGGATGCCTTATGTCACGCCCCGCCCCGCCAGTGCACACCACAGTTAACTAAGGGGCACCCCCGCCAAGGCGACCCACTTAGGTGCGCACCACGCACCCGAAGAGCACCACTTAAGTGCACTCGGGTTAACCAGGACAAAATAAAGTGACTTGGGCATTTTAAGGCCAAAGATGATCCAAGGAAGGATCTAGAACGGCCTAGAGAGCCCCAAACGTCTCCACACATATCTAAGGGGTTTCAGAATGATCCACAACTATCTAGGCTCATTCGGAGGAACCTAGAAGACATGGGAATGATCGGGAAGACTCGGGACAAGTCCAGAAGGCTCGGGACAACTGCGGACATCTTCGGAATATTCTAGAATACTTTAAAGTACTAGAGATGTATGTAGAGAAGTAAGGACTTATCTAGAATAATGTAGGAGTCTTAAATATTTTGGGAGGCAACATTGTAACTGTTGGATCAAATCGATCCTAACCGTCCACTGAGGAGGTGGGAGCCTATAAATAGGGTCACCCCTCTCATTTGTAAATCCATAGAAGAGATACACAAGTTGTGTAGTGTAAAGCATCCTTGTAAGCTTCCTTAGTTCAATACAAGGCTCTTTCCTTGTAAATCTCTCTTGCTCCTTGTGTTTTTCTATAGCGTTGCGCGATTAAGGCTTGCTAACATTGTGCCGAGAGTGTTAGCGTCGCATGGATCGAGTTTGGAAGAATAAGTCCATGACAGTTAGTATCAGAGTGTAACCCCCTCATCCCAGTCTGGCCGGATGACTGGTCCGAGTGGGTCACACGGGGAAAACCGAAGCGAAACCCGTTAAGGTTCCCCCTCGGTTAGCAACCCTAAATTTTTTCTTTCATTTTAATCTTGTCTAAAGGCATGTTAATTCTTAAGTGATCACGTCAGCGGAAAACATCGATAATGAAGCACATTCGAACCTCAATCTATATATTAAACAATCCATTTTAAACTTACAAGGCAGGCCGTATCAATACACCAATCAAGGGTATCGATACGCCTTGACTAGGTCAACCCAACAGTCAACTCAGGGAAGACCGTATCGATACGCCCTTTTCGGTCAACACCTCGTGGTCAACGAGGTAGAACCGTACCGATACGCTTTAACCCCGTACCGATACGCCCTAAACTCGCCAACTTCTCAGAATTCCAGAGAGTCAAGAGCGTATCGATACACTCCCGTGTATCGGTACGCCCAGCCAAAACTGAATTTCAGTGAGCAAAGAGCGTACCGATACACACCCGTGTATCGATACCCCTTGCCGAATCTGTGTCCTAAAGTGTAGGACCGTATCGATACGGCCCTTAGGCATACCGATACGCCCTGCACTGTAAGACACATATTTGCAGCAAAACGACTCGAAAACCAACTCTAAATGCATTTTGAGACTTTCCTAATCACACTCAAACATACATACCACACTTATCGACCAAATCTAATCATATGAGGCACCCAACATGAACGAACGACATTCAACCAAGGAATTCATGCATTTGATCAAAGGATGGCATACAAGCACTTAAGGTTTCATGCTTCAACAACCAAGCACATAGGCAACCTCAAAAGGCACATGGTCAACATACATGGTAAGCAAATAAAGCAGGGTTTTGCAATTTAAGTAAAGCATCTAAAAGCCAAACCAACATCAACATACAACAAAGCATTCAAATCAACAACACTTAACCCATTGCTTGATTATTACAACCTACAATTTAAAATTCATAATTGAGCTAACCAAAAGTAACGCTTGGAGACCTTTCCTTGCCCTTGCCACCCACAAGTTACTGATCTACATTGTCGAACAAAAAGGAGCGTAAGCATAAAAGCTTAGTGAGGGTAAGCTCATAAATCAAACTTTCGACAATGCAGGGTCCAATCACGAGCAACTACCATGGTGAGATGCATGATCTTACCTCCGATCCACGAGAGCCAAATTAAACATGATGCATGAACATATAATCAACATTATGCCATGCTCAACAACTTATAAGCTCAACTTACAATGATATATATATATATATATATATATATATATATATATATATATATATATATATCAATGTATTATTAACAACATATCTCAATGCATATTGGAATCACATTTCATATCATATTGGCAACACATCTCAAATCATGAAGGCACATATAATCTCGTATTGGCATATACATACAATCTCATATTGGAACGCATTTCCAACATAACCATTACATGCGGTGGGATTACACTCATCACAGGTTCTCGCGGAGGGGATTCCACTCATCCTCACGCCCCGTCGATGGGATTCCACTCATCATCGACTATATATAAACATTTCTGGTGGAATATTACAACACCGTACTCCTCTTTGGTGCCTTAACGCCACCAAGGCCACACGCGTTTTGACTTAACCGTGTGCACACTAACATCCTAATGATCGATCATTGTACCCAAGCATACTAGTGCCAATATTAAATAAAATCCACAACCTTTCACAACATCAATTTCAATATAATTTCCGTGCTTAGCACGTACTCACCATGATCCTCAAAATCATGCAACCACCTCATTTCACAAGCCAACACTACATGTATATCATCCAAACCATTATCACATCATACTTGTCATCAACATGCATAAAACAATGTATTAAGCCATGCCTCAACATACATGTATATCACATTATACATAATCATCATAACACAATTCAACATGAGGCATAACATCAATTAAAGAGTTCATCCAAGGTATCTAACTAAAGCTTAGGATTAGGCTACCACCCTAATCCTAACTCTAGGTGGGTCTACCAAGCCCAACCTAGTCCACATGCTTGAACCAACCACTTAAAAACCACTTTGAAAACATTAACCACTCACCTTCACTTCCAAGCTCAATTACCAAGCAAACAATCACCTTCAAGCTTCCGGATTCACTCTCGAGGCTTCACCAACACAAGATCTTGCCTTTAAACAACCTCAACACAATCCAAATAACTTCAAATCAGCCCAAGCATCAAGGTAGCTAACCCGGAATACAATTCAAGCATCAAACACAATATTTCAAGCCATGAACAACTCCCAAAATTACCAAACCCGAGCAACCCATAAACCTCAACCAAAACTCATGATTTCAACACATTTAACACCTCCAAATGCTTCCAAAAACAACCCCCAACTATTACCCTAACATCAACCCTCAATTTTCAACACAAACCATACCCAAAACTCATCTAAAAACCCTCATAAAACCCCACCAAAACCCAAATTCGGGAATTCTTATAGAAAACTATAAAAATTATATATGTTTGACCATTTGATTCATAAACACCATATCTAACAATATCAAATCAAAATCTTAAGTTAAAAACATTAAAGATATCATTTTTATTCAAATCTTCCAAAAACCCAAATTCTAAAACTTGAACCAAAATGAAATCTAGTTGTACTTTTAAAGAGAGGAAGATGAGAGAAAGTCGGAAATGTAATTACCTTTCAAAAAGCTCCAATAATGAAGAACAAGGGAGATGGGAAAGTGAGATGGAGAGAAAAGAGGGTTTTCATGTCTGAAGAAAAAATGAAGAAGATGAAGACTACTTTCTTTTTTTTTGTTTTAAAGCTCATCTTTTCCAAACTTTGAGTTATTTACAAAAACGCCATTAATGAGATGGCAACTCATGTATTTGCAAATTTCCATAGAAATTAGGTTTCAATTACATTTTGGTCCAACTTAAATTGTTTGTTTGAAAATGTGAAGCCCAAAATAATAAATTATTATTTTAGTTATAAAACCGAAACCCGAACCCTTATTTAATTATTATTTTCTCCCGGCTCCCAAACCCGAGTGTTACACAGAGCGTGTTTAATTCGGTCACACATGACCAACGTGCGGGTGAAGTAACCACTGACCCTGTGGATACAAGGCCTCGTGCCAAGTCCAAGGACACACTCTCTAGCTTTGAGTCGCGCTTGACTCGCGTGGAGAAAAGTGTTTCGGGCATGGGTGCCTATGTGGACGACCTTCAAGAGCGGATTGAAGGCCTTGAGGCGGAGGATGCCGAGATCCACACGGCCGTGAGGGCTATGAAGATCAAGTTAGAGGAGACCCTGTGCGCAGAAATAGGTGAAGTCCGCGAAGCACTCATGGGAGAACTCACAAAGGTATGTGAGTCATTCCAATGTAAACTTTCCAATATGCACGCCCAACTAGAGATATTGCAAGGCGACCTGGCCTTGTGTAAACGTGCTATGGCAGCCGGGCCAAGCACCACCGTTGAGGCTAGAAGTGTCGAGGTGCCCAAGCCTCAAACCTTTGCGGGAGCACGCAACGCAAAAGAAGTGGACAACTTCTCGTATGGCTTGGAGCAATATCTAGAGGTCGTTGGCATCGGGGAGGATGCCTCTAAGGTCCAAACCGCGACCTTATACCTTACCGACACCGCCATGCTTTGGTGGAGAAGACGGCATCTCGATGTTGAGAGAGGTACGCGCACCATCTCTACCTTTGTTGATTTTAAAAAGGAGCTCAAACGACCATTCTAATAGGAGAATGCTGAGGATGAAGCAAGGGCACGATTGCGAAGGCTCAAGCAATCGGGGAGCATCCATGACTACGTGAAGGAATTCACTAGCTTGGTGCTCGAGATTCCTGATCTCTCAGAGAAGGACTCACTCTTCAACTTCATTGATGGTCTCCAAAGTTGGGCCAAGGCCGAACTAAGACGAAGGGGAGTACAAACCCTTGTTGATGCCATTGCCGTGGCCGAAAGCCTCATCGACTATTCCATCCACAAGGAGTCCACCATCGAGCCAAGGGATAAGAAGAGTGGCCACTCTAATGGAGGGAGAGATAGGAGCCCACACAAAGAGTCGCAAGGATGAGGACACACATAAGTACAAAGGCTCGTCCTCATGGAGGGACAAGGACCGAAGTAGGTCTAAAGACTCTCATAGTGCCAAGAAATCACCGCCTAGCAGTTGCTTCATTTGTGATGTCGATCATTGGGTTCGGGAGTGCCCTCAATGCCAAGCTCTTAGTTCGATCCTAGCAAGGCATCAAGAAGAAAACAATGCTGACGAAGGTAGTGATGTCGAAGGAGGCCAAGGTACACAAATGGGATCACTACAGCTCTTGAATGGCATCCAGTCCGCCCCAAAAACCCAAGCCAAGGGGTTACTATACGTGGACGTCACAGTTAATGGAAAAGCATCAAGGGCCATGCTCGACACAAGTGCATCCCATAACTTTGTTTCTTTGGAAGAAGCAAAAAGGTTTGGTCTTAGTGTTGTGAAAGGGGGAGGATCCGTTAAGGCAGTAAACTCTACCTTTCAACCCATCCATGGGTTCGCTCGAGGAGTCAAGACCATCGTTGGGACATGGTCAGGGCGCATGGACTTCTCGGTTGTGTCGATGGACGACTACCCAATCGTTCTAGGGCTCGAGTTCTTCGAGCAAGCCAAGACAATACCAATGTTGTTCGCCAATAGCCTGTGCATCACGAAGGGTGCAACATCGTGTGTGGTACCAACACGAAGGGCCACCAAGCAAGGGACATGAATGCTCTCAGCACTTTAACTTGAAAAGGTCGTCCGTATGGCCAAGCCATCCAAGGGGTTGGATGGACACAAAGGGGTGACCAAGTCCGGGAAGGCCACCAAGCATATTCAAGGGGAGAACATGGCTTCGAAGACCACAAAGGGACAAGGGTCGAAGAGAAGGCCTTCCAATGATGCTGACAAGCCGAGGGCAAAGGCGAGGAAAGCTAGGAGTCAAGGGAAGCACTCCAACAACACCCCAATTCGACGAAGACGTCGCGAGATCAGGTGGGGAGGATGTCACGCCCCACCAGTGCACACCACAACCAACCGAGGGGCACCCCCGCCAAGGTGCACCGAGAAGCACCAAGGCGCCCCACCTAGGTGCGCAACACGCACCCGAAGAGCTCCACCCAAGTGCACTCGGGCCAACCAGGACAAAATAAAGTGCCTTGGACATTTTAAGGCCAAAGATGATCCAAGGAAGGATCTAGAACGACCTAGAGAGCCCCAAACGTCTCCACACATATCTAAGAGGTTCCAAAATGCTCCACAACTATCTAGGCTCATCCGGAGGAACCTAGAAGACCCGGGAATGATCGGAAAGACTCGGGACAAGTCCGGAAGGCTCGAGACAACTACGAACATCTCCGGAATATTCTAGAATGCTTTAAAGTACTAGAGATGTATGTAGATAAGTAAGGACTTATCTAGAATAATGTAGGAGTCTTAGATATTTTGGGAGGCAACATTGTAACCGTTAGATCAAATCGATCCTAGCCGTCCGTTGAGGAGGTGGGAGCCTATAAATAGGGCCACCCCTCTCATTTGTAAATCCATAGAAGAGATACACAAGTTGTGTAGTGTAAAGCATCCTTGTAAGCTTGCTTAGTTCAATACAAGGCTTTTTCCTTGTAAAACTCTCTTGCTCATTGTGTTTTGCCATAGCGTTGCACGATTAAGGCTTTCTAACATTCTACCGAGAGTGTTAGCGCCACACGGATCGAGTTTGGAAGAATAAGTCTGCGATACTTAGCTCAATTGTCGAAGTTTGATGTTTTATGTTCGAGTTTTATTATGTGTAAATTTTTTATTTTGATTTTTATTTTGGATTCAATCTCATTCTGTTTGGGTCTAGTTTGGATATATTTCAATTTATTCATAGTCGGCACTAGAGGCTAGTAGTAAGGGTGCGCAAAATTGAGTTCGGTTAACCGTTATCAAATTATTTCGGTTAACGGATAACTTCAGATTATTCAATCTCGATCCTAAACTTGATAATTGATTGACCGGTTAACTAAAATATTCGATTGAGTAATGATTTTTTCCTTTGTTGATTAAAATATAAAATTTAATAATATGATAAATTTAATAATAGCTCGGTTGCGGTAAAAGAGCAAAAACAACTAAAAAGTCAAAATTTGAGAGTTCACATATTCTAGTAATCGCAATTCCGACTAAAAAATCTTTTAAGAATCAGAGGGACAACAAAATCATTGGACTATAAGATATTCTAATACATAAAATTTGTAAAATATTGTACAATCAGTCGAATCTGTTAATCAATTTTGTCCAAAACTATAAACCTTAACCAAATTGAAATATTAAAAAAAATGTTAACTACTGGAATGGTCACTTATATTTCCCCAGTACAGAGTTGGTCACCGATTTTCAAAAACGACCAGTAAGGTCACGTACGTTTTCGGAGTGTAAACTTTTGGTCACTCAGCCATTTGTTGCCATTAAACATTAACAAGAGGTTGACCTGACACAATAAAAAAAGATAAATACCTAAATAGTCCCTAAACTATTACTTCAATCTTATTTTGACCACCGAAATAAAAATAATTTGTATAATTACACATTTAATCCCCTATATTTATATTTTTTTATTTCTTCTACCTTCCACCATCTTCCATATTCTTCTTCATCTAATTCAATCTCTACTTTTCTACTATATTAATCTTCAATTCACACATCAAAATTAGATTTACCTTTCTTTTTACCGTTTAACCAAATAAAAAAATTTAATTTTCTATTTCTTTTCACAGTTTGGTAATAAAATTGAAATCAACAGAAATCCCTAAAACACATATAAATTAAAATCTGAGCTGAAACTGAGGGGCACAATATACAAACATTTCACAAGTAACGTAAACCTAGTATTAACTAGAAAGCACCTTCAGGTGGGTCTTTCTCGTATTTTATCTTATTTGATGTGTTAAAAACCCCCCCTTTTGTATTAACAATTGCAAGTATTATATAAAATCAAAAGTAAGCATCAGAAATAACAATTAAAGAGTAGAATGAAGCTGAATAAAATCTACCTGAACGTTTAGATAATAAAAAGAAATATGCCAGAAACATTAAGATACCACGTCATTTACCTATAATGTCAAGTTCCAGTGAATTAAAAAAACAGATAAACTTCATATTTCAGGATTCATGTATCTACATCAAAGTAAATGTTGTGCATATGTGCTTCAATTCTACGGAGGTAATTACCCTTGCAATTTTATTTCCATGATTATAGAGGAAAAATATATATAATTGACATAACTAATATAATAACCAATCAAAATAAATTTTTTAAATTAAACTTATAAATATATGTAAGTGTAATTCAACACCTTATCCTGACCGTTAGATGGGATTTTTACTGCATGCTTCTAGAATTTTCGAACATCTTAAAATAAAAAGATCGATATTTTTTTGGATATCATATCATAATGAAACAACTTTAGAACATGATAAATAAAATATATTAAACAATTTTTTTAATATTGCACTTTTACACTCGACCAAAATACAAAAGGCTAGAGAAAAAAAGACCACTTTTCAAACAATATTACACAATATAGAGAACAAGATTACTGGAACCAATACAAATATTGTTTTTCTCTGAGTTGGATGTTTATGCAAGTTTGCATGTATATGTTTATACAAATATTCCTTTCGATTGAGATTAAAAGAGAAAGAAATGGAAAATTAAAACTTTTTATTTGGTTAAATAGTGAAAAAAGGTAAATTCAACTTTGATGTGTGAATTGAGGATTAATATAGTAGAAAATTAGGGATTGAGTTAGATGAAGAAGAATATAGAAGATGATGGAGATGAGAAGAAATAAAAAATTGTAAATATGGAGGATTAAATGTATAATTATACAAATTATTTTTATTTCGGCGGTCAAAATAGGATTGAAGTAATAGTTTAAGGACTATTTAGGTAATTTATCCTTTTTATTGTGTTAGATCAACCTCCTGTTAATATTTAATGACAACAAACGACTGAGTGACCAAAAGTTTACACCCCGAAAACGTACGTGACTTTACTGGTCGTTTTTGAAAATCGGTGACTAACTCTGTATTGAGGGAAAATATAAGTGACTATTCTGGTAGTTAACCCTAATTTTTTTTACTGAAATCGAATTTTCTAATTTGGATAACCGAATTTTCGGATTGGTTTTTCGAATTTCGGATTCAGTTTCGATTAGTCAATTATTTGACCTAGCTAGCAGGTGTTGTCTCCCTATATTGGTGAAATTGTTCATCTGGTCCTTAAATTTATAAAAATTTCAATTCATAAAATCGTAAAACTATTCTTTGCTCTCCTTATTTTGATAAAACTGTTTTTTTCATCGTTAAATTATAAGATTTACTGTTAATATAATGATAAAACCACTCTTTGATTTCAAAAAAAAAGTTTCAATTCAAACTTAACCCCTAGTAAAAAAAAGCAGAAGGTCAAAAATAGCCCATAATGTTTCACATTTTGGTCATTTTAGCCTTATCTTTTTTTTTTGTGTGCAAACAACCACCTGACTTTTCATTTTTTGTTCAAATTTCACCATTCTTAGATGAAAACTGTTAATCAACTAACAGTCAACGCCTGAGGTTGACATGGCATATCTGCAGGGCATGGGGAGATGATCTGGCACTGCCATGTGGCACTTTGCTGATGTGACGATTGGTTAAAAATATTTTCTTTAAAAAATAATTATTTTTTTTTTAAAAAATGTCACGTCAGCAAAAATGTCATGTGACAGTGCCACATCATCTTCTCATGCCCTGCAAACATGCCACGCAGCCTTAGGCGTTGACTGTTAATTGACTAACGGTTTTCATCCAACAAAAGTGAAATTTGAACGAAAAATAAAACGTTAAATAGTTGTTTGCACCAAAAAAAAGGATAATACTAAAATGACCAAAATGTAAAACATTAGATACTATTTTTAACTAAAAAAACAGCTACGTCCCTACGACTGTTAATCTGAGTACAATATATAATGATTAATTCTTGTGATAATTATTCGGATGTTTGTACTTTGTACTTCCCGATTTCGATTTTTTTTTTATAAAGAAGGAGGAAAAAATTAAAGTCCAGAACTCATTTGCTGCACCTAGAATTCATATCTCACCTACTTTGCTTCCAATGAATTGTCATTAATTTTTGCTTTTATATTGTAATCTTTTCCTTGAATTAATGGTTGTTGCATTCATGAGCGTTCAATCAACGTTCAAGCTGTGGTTGTTGCATTTGCATTCACAAGTTAAAATAAGATATGATATGTTATCTGATATTAAGTGTCGAATACGAGCATATATCGAGAAAATTGTTGGTTTTTAACTTTGTTCGAACTTGATTCTTGAATTTTTTTTGGCTCATATTAGTCATTGAAATTGATATTTTTTTAATTTTAGTTCTTTTGATGACGACATCAAAAGGATTTAAATTGGGTCAGAAATCCAAGTTAAATATTTTTTGTCAAGTTCAAAAACTACAAGTTACTTTATTTCTATACAGGAAAATATTTCATGCACTAGGTGTTTTTTTTTTATTTTCACAAGCATCATAGTTTTAAGGTTTAGAGATCCAGTTTAGAGTTTAGTGGTTTAGAATTTAAGGATTGTTGTTAGAATTTAAGGCTCAGATGTTAGGGTTTAAATTTTAAAGTAATATATTAGGAATTTAAATTTTTTACTTATAAACACTAAATTTTAAACTTAAATGTATTATTTATTGATTTACCATCAATTCATCAAATATAAATACACAAAAAATGTGTTAGTTTTAACAGTAAATATGATTCTTGTAGTTGTAGTTGAGATGTAAGATTCATGTGTTTTCTACCCTCTAATCCTAAGAAAAAAAAAGACTTTTTGAATTAAATACAAAGTACAGCTAATATTTTGAGGGTTACAAGTCCATGCTTGTGGGGGTGTGACAACGACCGACCATGCATGCATCCGTTGTGAAGTTTTGATACACTAGCCCCAAGTACGATTTCATTGAACAATTAAACATGTTCGATTTTATGTCATTGCAATGAACGATTCAATTTTTTTTTAAAGGTAGACACTAAAATTTTAAAATCTCAGGGGGACATAGTTCATAAGGATTAAAAATATTGAAGGACTAATTCATAAAAATTAATAAAAATAAAGTCAAAAGTGTAAAGTTTAGAAAGTTCAGGTTGGACACTTGCCTACCATGATTGAAGGGTGGATCCGTCACTACGTCCTCGTGTATATTGTACCAACGACAATACCAGTTGAACTATACTCAATCTACATTAGCCTAAGTATTGATAATTAGTGACGGTTAGACCTGACAAACTCGACCCGAGACCCGAACCGATTTATCCAAACCGAGACCCGAAATCGACCCGAACACGATGACCCTAACTCGATCCCAAACTCGAAATAAACCAAACTGGATCTAACTCGAATTTTAGTTGAATTAAAAATGGACCTGAACCGAAAGTAACCCGAAATAAAGAAAATATGTTAAAATAAATAAAGAAAGATGAGATGTGAACTGCCGCACAACTCACCAAAAAGCCAAATATACAGGCTATATAAAGTCATATATATGGTGGAAAATTCTAACTCGGCCTGAAAACCTGACTAAAACAGACCGATCTCCTATTAACCCGATATTGACCTGACCCGAAATCAACTGAATCGAAAAATCAACCGATCCGACGACCCGATACCCGAACTAAAATCACCATAAACCTAACTAAAACCGAATCAGACTCGAACCGACCAAAAGCAAACTTAAACCGAATGTAATCAGACGCGAAATTACTCAAATCAAAATGACCCAAATCGAACCTGAACCGAATGACCCGTTTACCACCTCTAGTGACGGTTCGAGAGGACCAATCAATTATGTTATTTATGTATTTGAATGTACCCACTATATACATATTATTGTATACATTGATGGTAGAATAAGATTATTTTAGATTGGATATTTAAAAGTATATGTATTATATTAAATAGTTTTTTTAAATATAAGTATTATACATGGGCGGAGCTTAGGCTAGGCTCAAGATGACTTTGTCCCCTAAGAACTTAAAATTTTCATAATAAAATAAATTAAATATATATTTAGGATAACCCAACTTCTCCATTTCTTCATTATCTCTGAGGCGGTTACAAAACTTCTCTAAGTCTTTCTTCTTCATCTTCATCGTTTTCTTTACCGGCGGCGGCCTTTGGCCGTTATGCTGGTTCTGTACATAAATAAAATTCATCTTTTTCGATGAATATTTCGTTTTTCAAGTTTGTTTCTTGTTTTTCTTCTACTTTGCCGGATTCTTATTCAAATCTGCTTTTATGGCAGTTCTTTTGTCTGTCTTGTGGCAGTTCTTTCGTCTGCTTTTTAGCAGTTTTTGTCTGTCTTCATGACAGTAGTCTGTCTTTTGACAGTTACGCGTTCGAGTGACGAGTATCAACGAGCGCTTTTCAACGAAGGAGGCCGTTCTATACATGCTATGATTCCCTTTTGTGGTTGTGCCGACATGCCAAGAACAAACAACAGAAGAATTTTTGCTATATTCAAAGAGCACTCAAGGCAAAGTTATAGTTTTTCTGGATTTTTATCAGAAGATTTCTTCTGACAGTGTTAGGTATGGTATTTTAACGTTTTTCACACCTTTAAAATTTTATTATTTTGTTCTGCATTGTATTTATCTTGTAAAAGGTGTGTTTCATTTGTATTCTTTTCACTGTTGAATATAATCTAGATTCAAAAAAAAAAAAAAATTCATAATAAATTCTTTAATTTTTTTTAAAATTTTAATTTAGTCCCTTCAAATTTTTATATATTCATATTAAAAATAATTTTTTTAATATTATTAATTAAATTTTCTAAAATTTTAATTTGGTCCATTTAAATTTTTTTGGTCTAATAACATTTTAAATTTTTATAAATTTAAATATTAGATAAATTAGGCATTGTCCCTCTTTGAGTTTAAATACTAAATAATCCTTATATTTTTAAAATTAAAGTATTTGACCCATCCTGATATTCGATACTAATTCCGTTCCAGGTACAAGATGTGATATTATCCGTAATAAGAAGCGACTGGAATTTTGTAATATATAGCAGACATGTAGTTGTCGTTTTATAGTTCCATACTCAAAGGCAAAACTCAACCTACTCTCATTGACTTCTATGCACCATTCTGTTAATAATAAATAAATAGACAAAATAAAGAAGTAACTGTCAAATAATAATCTTAGTAATTTATTTTGTAGATTTTAAAAATTATAAGGTTCAAATATTCGAATCTCAGCTCAAATTTAAGTGTTATTGTTAAATTGATGACTTTAAAATTAACAGTTCAGCGATTTATGGATTTAACTATAATAGGATAACTTCTCAATTTCGTAAAAGATGAGGACTGAATTTGAACAATTAAAGTAGAAGGAATAACTTTTTAATTTTCGTGTAGGGATGAAATTTATAATTAGACAAAAAATTTAAATACAATGTGACATATTCTCTTATGGTGTAATTTATAAATGGGTTATTGTTTGATACATTAAAAATAATAATTTTTATAATAGTGTTCAAATGATGTTAAGTGTAGTTTTAAGTAAATTTAAAAATGTAAAAGATATGCTCATCCCCTTGTGTCCTGGTGGCAAAGGTAGATGTTATCATCTTTTGGAACCCGGGTTCGAGCACCAGTAATACCATGTTGTGTATGCCGTCTTTAAAAAGACTAAGAAAGTTGAACAGATGCTACCCTTGCATCACACCAGCATTATTAAAAAATGTGAAAAAGAAATAATGAAACATCTAAACACTGCATGTGGATTTATTTTTTCACTAAGTATTAGATAATAAAACTGTAAAAATTAAATAAAAATATGAGATCCATGAGTATTTTAACTCTGATTGTGGAGTTAAGTATTCTAATGTCAATCTAATAAATACTAACCCTTCAAAAGAAAAAATTCTAGCCACACTAAATTTTTAGTTGGTCTAATAAAATGAGACTTTATATTTATTTCTTAAATAAGGTTCAATTCTTGATGTAATGAAGGGAGTAAATTGAGTTGGAAAGGTCATCCACATATTAGCCCTATACAATATCAAATTTAAATTATTTGACCAATGAATCAAATATCGGCAGGGACGAAACTATGTTGAGGGTGGGAGGGGCAATTGCCCCCAACTTTGATGGTTAATTACACTTTAGACCATTGATAGTTTTAAAATCATTTCAATTAAGTCATTGTCCCTCTCAATATTTCTTGGTATAATTTATCTTTAGGACCTTATCAATTTTAAAATTAATTAAATTAAGCATTGACCCAAAATTCTTATGGTTTAATTACTTTTTAAGATCCCGATCATTCCAAAATTAAACATCCTGCCCCCTCATGATTCAATCTTGGATCCGTCCCTGGATACCAATAATTACAAAGAAAACTCTAATTAGCAATTCATTTATAGTATCAAAACACTACATCTCTCTCTATATTGTCATGTTCTTAACCTTTTTTTGCTCTTAAATGTGCAGCTAATGACAGGCTAATCAGTGTTTTTGTTCACAATAATGACAGCCTAATCCGAGTGAAAGATTTGTCCGAATTGCAGGCGTTGACAAAGAAACAAAGAATTAAATGGCCGTCGTGAAGAATAAGGAAAACACTACTTACAACACTTTCAGTTCTCTACTGTTTTTCACCAACTGCTACTAAATAACAAAGCTTTGTAAGATTTCTTAAGCAACAATCAGCCCTTTCTAGGTGGAACCTATCAATCAACAAGAACAACAACAACAAAGATCATACTTGTATTCACTTTATGTTTCTTCGAATCTTTATTTTTCTTGAAATATTTGTGTTCGATATGCTTACAAGGTTATATTTGAGAAAACTTATTAAAAACGAAAAATTCCCATTTTAGATATATGTTCCGTATTCGCGATTCTCATGCCCGAATCCAAGTAACAGAAGACATATTGTTGTTAGGGGTGAACATTGAATCGAATCGAGTAAAAAAAATGAGTTAATGGAGTTGACGAGTCCTATTTTATAACTCAAACTTTATTTAAAGATTTCTTTAGTCGAGTTTATGAAATTTGAGTCGAGTCGTACGAGTTTCTATTCAAATTTAATTGTAAATATTTACAATGTTATGGTACTAATTAGTTTCAATTTAAGCGGTTTTCATTTCTTCATATTTTTCATGTGCAATATACATATATCATGCAAAGTTGAGGGACTTGACTCGAACTTGAAAACCGATCCAATAATTACTAAAATTTTTGTGTTAGTCGAGTCCTATTTTATAACTCAAACTTCATTTGAAACTCTTCGAGTCAAGTTTATGAAATTATGATTCGAGTCAAGTCGAGTCGAGTTTTGCTCACCCTTGAATTCGAGTACATTATCAAAATTGAAATAATCAAATAAACGAATTTTTTCACGTCCGGTCGAAAAATTCATTTTTTTTTCGAGCTGAATTTTACTCGAACCTAATTGTTGTCTGGTGACATGATGACAGCAACAAAAGATCTGCTCAACGTTTACTAATGAGACAATGCTTTTGTCTTACAACACTGTCTATGGGTATGCAACAACTTTCTTGAGCATGAAGTAAAATTGCATGTTTATTAGACCATCACTTCCATGTTTCAATCCCAAACTTAATTACCAGAGAATGAAGCAATGTAAGAATTAGCTGAGCATTGAATTTCATTTCCACAAGCTTTTTAAAGAGACTTGTCTGATTTCTTGGAGTTTTTCTCCACCAAACAAAACAATCAATCCAGTGCAAGAAAATGGGATTCCATGTTCAACCACGTTCCTTTAGTTCATCATGTATGTATATGGTGGATTGATTTTTAAGTTCGAGTCGAATTTCTCAATTTTGCCAAACATATATACAGGGACGGAGCTAGGGTTGAACAATGGGAGGGGCAAAGGTCTATTAAGCCTTTAAATTTAAAAATTGGGAGGGGCAAAAGAACTTATTTGACTATTATTTAAAATAAAAAGGACCTCAAATGCTATTATACCAAAAAAATTGGTCTTGCCCCTTCCAAACCATACATACCTCCATCCCTATATATATATATATGTGTGTGTGTGTGTGTGTGTGTGTGTGTGTATGAAAAAAATATGTGTATTGTATATGGTTATAGAAAACTGTTTAAATTGAAATTAATTAGTACTAACATTATACATGTTTACAATTAAATTTGAACAGTAACTCGACTAACTCAAAATTTTTTGAGTCGACTTAGCTCGTTCGAATACTCACCCCTAGTTTATGTATTGTACTTTCAATTACAATTTATTTTGGGTTATGGGTGTAAGAAGTCCTTAAACTTTTCGAAAAAATTTATTAAGCCCCTAAGGGGGCGTTTGGTTCACGGAAAAGATTATTACCAGCTAATAATCTTTTCCGAAATCTTATTCACATGTTTGGTTTGTCCTTATTCCCACCAACCCGGAAAAGATTATTACCAACAATAACACTTTTTTGTCAACATTTCGGGAATGTGATTCCCACCCTTCCTTTAAGTATTTGTCAATTTCTGTCACTTTGGACAAAATTACCCTTAAAGTAATAGTTTTTTTTAATTTGGATCCGTAGCATAGGTAAATGGTGTAAATTTATTAAATAATTTTATTTCATACTAGTTTGATATTTAAATGGTTTTACACATATTAAAAAGTAGTTTAATATTTAAATAAAAAATTATGGCTATGAAAATTTTCGATAAAATGTATAAATACTCTATAAAATTTTTATAAAATTTTATTAAGAAAATAAAATAGACACAACATATTACAAGAAGAAACTTTGTGTTCATTGATTTTATGTTCTAATTTCGTAGAAATCCTCGTAACTTAGTGTATCATGATACGATCATCATCTCTTATTTATCACTTTTCCTTGACTTTATGTAAATTTATTATTCATTTTATTATTTCAATCGTGTTTTAATATTTGAAGAGTATATTTATTTAAAATTCTTTTATATAATTAGTTTAAGATTTAAATGTTGTTACCCATTAACTATTTATTTATTTGAATTTAATTATAAGAATTTTAATATTAATAAAAATATACATTTAATATTATTTATACTAATTATATTAGTAGTATGCTAAGGATAAGTATATGAATCTTCAAGCAAATATTTTTAAAAAGTTTAACTTGTTAAAAATTATATCACAAGGAAAATCTAGTAAAAATTACTTTCAAGTAATTTTATATTCCTTCAACCAAACGATGTAATATTACATTCCTACCAAAAAAACCAAACAAGGTAATCTAATATTCCCAGTAATATCTCAGGCAATGTTACATTTCGGGAATCATATTCCCAAAGGTAATCCTATATTCCATGAACCAAACGCACCCTAAAGGTTTTTTTGCACCCAATTAAACCCTTGAGCCAATAAAGTGGATCAATTAAGCTCTTTGACCAATTTTAACAATTAAATCTTGACATATTTTTCTTTAGATATTACTGCCACATGATAAAGTACAGTTCTATCAGGTGATATTTACATATTTGTTTAAAAATATTTTATACAAATTTTTATAGGACTTTTAAAGAATTTTTTAAATAAAATATATATTTTTAAAAATGTCAAATGACAATATTGTGACACGACGCGTTGCAACAACTGATAAAAAATTATTAGATTCAATAGTCAATGTTGATCAAAATTAGCAATGTTCACCTCCGACATAGGCAGATATTATAAATCAACTAATAATGGCGACTGTAGGAGAGAATACATGAGAAAAGGTGGGAGAGATAATAGAATTCTAAATCGAAGATTTGTAAAATTAGGGAATTTCACGATATTGTGAATCGAGAGAAGAAGAGAGAATTGGAAATTTAGGGTTTTTACTAGTACACGGGTAAAGTACAATTGACTGAGGAAGTTTGACTTTCCTCTTATTTAAACAACTAAAGAAAATAAAGAAAACACTTCTTTAAAATACAAATAAAAGAATATTATTAATATGAGCCAGCTGGCATTTCTAATAGCCCCCTTAAGGTGGAGCATACAAATTCTGTATGCCCAGCTTGTGTATCGACTTGGAAAAAACAACTGGAAGGAGTGCCTTAGTAAAACAATCAACTAGCTGATTCTGAGATGCAACTGGAAACAGCTTGATCAAGCCTTTTTGAATCTTCTCCCGTATGAGATGACAATCAATCTCAATGTGTTTGGTACGCTCGTGTTGTACTGGATTTTCAGCAATCTTTATCGCGGATTGATTATCACAAAACACATTAGCTAAATCAACTTGTACCTGCAAATCAGAAAACAAATATGTTAGCCATTGAAGTTCACAAGTGACAGCAGCCAAAGCCCGATATTCAGCTTCAGTGAAAGATCTAGAAACAGTTTGTTGTTTCTTTGTCTTCCACGAAATCAAGGCTTCTCCTAAGAAGATACAAAATCCAATGAGAGACTTCCTTAAATCAGGACAGGAAGCCCAATCCGAGTCTGAGAAAGCACTGAATTTAAGGGTATTAGCAGTAGGAAAAAACAGGCCTTGTCCTGGACTACCCTTTAAATATCGTAGGACACGATGAGCAGCAGCAAGGTGAACAGTGGTAGGAGTATCAAGAAATTGGGACAACTGTTGCACAACATATGTAATATCTGGCCTAGTATTGGTCAAATATAACAGTTTGCCTATTAATCTCCTATATTCTGTTATATCACTTAGAGGAGTGCCATCAGTCTTAGTTAATTGGGTTGAATAAGCAATAGGAGTGGAAACAGCCTTAGATCCTAAAAAACTAGTGTCTTCTAAGAGATCTAAAGTATATTTACGTTGACACAAATTAATACCTTCTTTTGATCGAGCAACTTCTAATCCCAAAAAAAATTTAAGCTCTCCTAAATCCTTTATTTTAAAAGTATCATGCAAAACAGTCTTAACATCAGAAATTTCAGACAAATTTGGGCTTGCAAGGATGATATCATCCACATATACAGCAAGGGCAATAAAAGTAGAACCAACACCTTTGACAAACAATGAATTATCAGAACTTGCTTGCTTAAAACCAAGTAAAAGTAAAGATTTAGTGTCTTTCATTCCATTTCCTACTTGCTTGTTTCAAACCATACAAGCTTTTCTTTAATTTACAAACTAATCCAGGTTTAGGAGAGGAAAAATCAGGGGGTAAATCCATGTAAACATCTTCTTGCAAATAACCATGTAAAAATGCATTATTGATATCAAGTTGATGCAAATGCCATTGTTTAGCAGCAGCTATAGCAAGAAGAACTCTAATAGTATTGATCTTAGTTACTAGACTAAAGGTATCAAAGAAATCAATACCAGACTGTTGACTGTAGCCCTTAGCAACTAGTCTTGCTTTATACCTTTCTAATGTACCATCTGACTTCAATTTAGTTTTATAGACCCACTTACAACCTATGGTATTTTTATCAGAAGGAAGATGAACTAACTCTAGGTTTTATTAAGCTCTAAGGCATTAATCTCATCTTGCTAGGGGTGAGCAAAACTCGACTCGACTCGAAAAAACCGAATAACTCGACTCAACTCGAGGCAAAAATACTCGGTTCGTCTTGACTCGACTCGAAATTTCATAAACTCGAATAACTCGAAAAAATTTCAAATAAAGTTTGAGTTGTAAAATGGAAATTCGAATAACTCGAATAACTTGAATTTTTTAGTAATTAGTGGATTTATTTTTAAGTTCGAGACGAATCCCTCTATTTTTTATGATATATACATAATGATATATAAAAATATGAAGAAATATTGTCACATATGAAAAAATATATATGTGCATATCTTATATGAGTAGAGAAAAGAGTTTAAATTGGAATCAAACCCTACTATAACATGATAAATAATTACAGTTAAATTTTTATAGGAACTCGAAAACTCGACTCGAATTTCTTAAACTCGACTCGAATCGAAAAAATTTCAAATAAAGTTTGAGTTGTAAAATATGACTCGTCAACTCGAATAACTCAAAACGACTCGACTCGACTCGACTCGATCGAACGCTCACCCCTACATCTTGCATTGCCTTTTTCCAACATTCATTCTTAATAGCCTGGTTATAGGTTTTAGGTTCAGACAAGATGGTAACATTATTAAGATAAGACTGATAACCAGCAGAAATATTTTCATATGAAAGAACTTGACTAATAGTGTGAGGAGTAGATCTTACTTTTGGTATAGAAATAGAAAATTCTTTAAACTTCTGTGGAAGCTGTCTGCTTCTGGAAGGTCTGGACTGATTAACTTGCTGATTAGGTTGAGGAACATCCACAGACTGAGGCTGAAGCACATCAATAACTTGAGGTTGAACTGAAGTATCATTTTCTGGAAAATGACAACCTGCAGGACTTAAACTTGGAATAGGCACATAAACAGATAGTGAGGATTCATTATTCTGATAAAGATCATCATCAAGAGAAATATCACCATTATAGGTAGGAAATATGATGTCTTTAATAACATTTCTAGGTTTTGAAAAAAGAAAAAACAGTTTCAGAAAAAGAAACATCCCTTGAAATGAAAATGGCTTTAGTTTCTAAATTATATAACCGAAAACCTTTAACATTCTTAGGATATCCTAGGAAAATACATTTAACAGCTCTTTGGTGCATTTTTGTTT
This sequence comes from Hibiscus tridactylites, assembly GCA_958450335.1. Lineage (NCBI taxonomy): Eukaryota > Viridiplantae > Streptophyta > Magnoliopsida > Malvales > Malvaceae > Hibiscus > Hibiscus tridactylites. The sequence goes on from OY288277.1 coordinate 86,115,925, forward strand.
TTGGCTTAGGCAAAACAGATGCATAAGCTAAGCATCCAAACACTTTCAAGTTCTTAATATCTGGCTTAGACTCATAAAGCATTTCAAAAGGAGATTTATTGTGTAAGACAGGAGTAGGAGTTAAATTTACCAAAAAAGTAGCATGAATGACACAGTCAATCCAAAAACTTAAAGGTAAACTAGCTTGAATCCTCAAAGTTCTTGCTACAGCTAAAATATGTTGATGCTTTCTCTCAACAGTGTTGTTCTGTTGAGGAGTATAAGTACAAACAGTTTGGTGTAAAATTCCTTTGTCACTAAAAAAATCTTTCATATCAAACTCCTTACCATTATCAGTCCTTAGAGTCTTAATTTTCTTTGAAAAATGAACTTCAACATAAGTATAGAACTGCACTATCAATTTTCTAACTTCAGTTTTCTCTTTCATGGGAAAAATCCAAAGAAATCTACTTTTATCATCTACCATAGTAAAGAAATATGAATGCCCATATAAACTTTTCACAGGAAATGGTCCCCAAATGTCCATATGAACTAGATCAAACACAGATGTACTAAAAGAGTTACTTATTGAAAAAGAAAGCCTTTTTTATTTTGCCAAATGGCAAGATTCACAATCAGCCAAAATACCAGAAGATATTGCACTATGTAACTCAGAAAAAAACTTCATCCTTTGAGAGGATGGATGTCCTAACCTAGTATGCCAAAGAACTAAGGAAGAATTACAAACAACAGAATGTACAGAAGAGTTGAAAACTTGCTCATCAAGTTGATATAAGCTTCGAACATTTCTAGCTAAACCAATCGTCTTCCATTGATGGATGTCCTGTATAAAACATGCATCTTCTGTAAAAATTAAAGAATACAAATTTTCTTTAACTAACTGTGAAACAGATATAAGGTTGAATCCAAAATTAGGTATATGAAACACATTAGTCAAAAATAGAGAAGAATTGACCTTAACAGTTCCAATATGACATCCCTTTACTAACTCATTATTAGGAAGTTTAACATACCTATTATGAACAACATTGTAACTACTAAAAAAACATATAGAATTGACAATATGGTATGTTACCCCAGAATCTATAATTCAAGAGACAACACAATCACCAGAATCATGACAAAAGAGAGTAATACATGTTTCTTGAGCATATGAAGGATTAGGAACAAAATCGGAAGAGAGAGCATTAATCTGTGCCACAAGAGGCTGATAATCTGAATTACAAGTCGAAGAAGCTCTCTCTTGGAGTAAAGACACTAAGCTTTCATATTGCTCTTTAGTAAAGGCAGGAGGTGAAACATTTGTGCTAACCAAGTCATCAAGAAATCCCATTAGAAGTACAACCAATCTGATTAACTCGACTCCCTTGATACTTACTCTTATAGCCAGGAGGGAAACCATGTTTACGAAAATATATATCAACTGTATGCCCAAATAACCCACAATGTGTACACACATGTTTCTTATTGCTAGAATTATGAAAATTCCCAGGTCTCTTGGTATTACTAGTTTCATTCCTATATGCAGCAGGTTTGCCAACAGTAGAAGCATTAAAACGACCAGCCATTAAAACACTGGAATCATAGGCAAGAACAACAGAATTCAAAGTACGTTCATGCTGGACCACAATTGCAAAAATTTCATTTATAGAAGGCATAGGTTTCATCATCAATAATTGTGCTTTCTGAACATAAAAGGAATCATTCAAGCCTCCTAAAAACCTAAGAATGAAATCCTGCTTTCTATATTTAACCGCAGCACATTCACAGGAAGTTAAAGGACAAAGGTTAGAAATCTCATCCCATAGTACCTTCAACTGGGTATGATAAGCCGTAACAGACAATGATCCTTGCTGAAGGGAATAAAAATCTTGCATAAGGTCAGAGACACGAACCAGATCCCCTTGGTTGAATCGATTGAACATATCCGACCACAGCTCGTAAGCGTTATCAATCCAAATAACGCTCTGGGCAATTTCAAGACTGAGAGCACGCTGGAGCCAAGAAAGCACCAGGTTATTACATTTCACCCAAGAAGGGTACAAAGAATCATCTTCTTTTGGCGCCTTGATAGAACCATCGAGAAATTGAAATTTGTTTTTCGATATGAGGGACATCTTCATCGACCTCGCCCAGCCATGATAATTTCCACCGGTGCGTAAGGACAACGTTAACACGAGCGCCGAATTTTCATTCGGGTGAATGTAATATTCACTATTAGGATCATCAACACGAGTGGAACGAGAGGAAGCGAAAGCTCTATCTTCTGATACCATAACAGAATTCTAAATCGAGGATTTGTGAAATTAGGGAATTTCATGATATTGTGAATCGAGAGAAGAAGAGAGAATTGGAAATTTAGGGTTTTTACTAATACACGGGTGAAGTATAATTGACTGAGGAAGTTTGACTTTCCTCTTATTTAAACAACTAAAGAAAATAAAGAAAACACTTCTATAAAATACAAATAAAAGAATATTATTAATACAAGCCAGAATAGCCGTCGATGACACGGACGAGTGATGGATGTGTTTGTCCCGGTTAAAAGACGAAAAATGGTGAGATATTTGGGTTTGTGAGAATGGCGTCGGAGGAGGATATTGAGAGATCAATTGAAAGATTAAACGATCGGTGGATTTATGGATCACATATACGAGTTTCAATGGCTCGTCGAGCAAGGAGTGTGTTTAAGGGGAGCACACAAGAGATGAATGATTGGTTTCAGAATCGACAGGAGGGGATAGGGTAGATGATCCAAATTGGAGGAGTTCGAGAAATGAGGACCCGAAGTCGCAGAGTCACAAGCTAAATAGGAGAATACATGGGGTGGAGGATGAAGGGAAAATTGAGATCCTTCAAAATTTTGCAGTGGCGTGGTGTCGTGTATCTATGGGAATAGCATCTTTGGCTAAGGAAATGAATGCGACAGAAGTGGTAGGTTTTTGATGATACACATGTCAGGGTCGAGATTATTATTGATTTTATTAGCCTGGAAATTCGAAAACAAATCTTAACCACTGAAGTTCTTGAAATATGTTCACGAATGTTAAAATTTGAGAACCGAAGATCGAGAGGGGACAATGGAGGGCCTAGATATCAGTCAAAGGTGTACCGTTGCATGCGCGGTCTCGAGGGGCATTCGAAAATGTGGCAGCTTTATGGGGAACGGTGGTGAGATGTGATGATTCAGTTGTGGAGCCTAATTCCTTTGAGAGTGGACAAATTTTGATTGAAATTAAGCAATTTGAGCATATTGATAAGATGATAGAAGTTCAAATACAGGGAGTGACAAATAGGGTGCATGTAACGGAATTCAAGCCGTTGGTGGAATCACAATTATGTGGTTCAGAGGAGGAGAGTGAGGATTCAAACTCCAATGTGGAATAAGATAATTTGGATTTGGATATGGTGGATCATGGTAGAACTGAGGCTTTAATTGGCTGAATTGGGTACAGTTGGAACAGAAATGGATGTTGTGAAGGTGGGAACGTAGATGGTTATTGAGAACTCCCTGTGTGTGTGAGAGGTAGAGTGGGATCATATTGTACATCAAAGCGAAGGAAAGGAACAATGTGATAAGTGTGTGCTAGGAGATAATAAGTCATTGGAGGGTAGGGCTTAGAAGGAAACTGATGTAGTAGGTTGGATAGATTTTTGCTATCAAGTGAGTGGGTGATTCGATTTTCAGGTTTGGTGCAAAGGAGTTTAACACGAGGTTTGTCGGATCATTAATTGATTAGCTTGTCTTCTGAACATAAAGATTGGGGACCACGTCCGTTCTGTTTTCTTAACTGCTGGATGGAAAAAAGGGGATATGTAAAGCGAATGAAGGTTGAATGGATGCGGATTTATCAAGGTGAGAATGAGCTAAGTTTAATGGATAAATTGCGGGCTTTTCGATGTTTCTTACGAGAATGGAATCATAAGGAATTTGGTAGTGTTGATAGTCAAATTGAGGTGACAATAGCCTTGATTGAGGATTTTGATATTCGAGTGTCGAGAGGGATTACGGTTGAACATGGCGATGAGGAGAGGTGACACCTTATGGAATGCTATGGAAATTGAGTCGAACAAAGGAGATGATTTGGCGTCAGAAGTTGTGATCTTTATGGCTTTGTGTTGGAGATCGAAATAACAATTATTTTTATAAAGCTGTAACAATTAGAGGTATGTCGAATCAATTGTGGAGATTGTCTATTAATGGAACCTGGGTGGAGGATCTGGAACGCATAAAGAATCATGTTTTTAAGGAATTCTGAGGTCACTTTACACAATCACGCATGAGATGTATGTTGGATGCAAAGCTAAATTTCCAGCGCTTATTGTCGTAGCAGGCTGAAGGCTTGACAATGGCTTTCTCGAAAGAAGATGTTAAAGGGGGCAATTTGGAGTTGCGATGGAGCTAAGGCTCTAGGTCCCGATGAGTACAATTTTGAGTTTTATAAAAAGGGATGGGACTTTTTGAAAGATGATATCATGAGTGTGCTGAATGATTTATATTGTACTGATTCTTTGTCTCGTGGTTTAAACTCGTCGTTCATTGTGTTAGTTCCTAAAAAGGACAATCCAGTCGTAATTGGAGATTTTCTCCCAATTTTCTTTTTAAACTCAGTGTATAAGATTCTTGTGAAAGTCTTAGTGAGGTGATTTCAGTGAGTTATTGGGAATTTGATTAGTTATACGCATATGTCATTTACCAAGGGTCGATAAATTATAGATAGGGTTCTCTTGGTGAATGAGGTAGTACATTCGCTCAAACATGATCGTTTTGGCGAAGGAGGGGTGATTGTGAAATTAAATTTTGCTAAAGCATACAATTGCGTAACATGGATAGCCGCATGTGTTCGCACGGCTAGGCTTGCAATTTTGGTTAATGGTAGTGCTACTCGTGAGTTTGGGATGGGGCCTGGATTACATCAAGGTGATCCGTTGTCATCTCTTGTTTTTGTTGTTATTGTTGAGGTGTTTCATCAATTTAAGCAGAATGCCGATGGGTTAGGTTTGATTGAAGGTGTGCATATAGTTTCAGATTTTTGGTTGTTGCACTTACAGTTCGTAGATGGTATGATAATTTTCCTCCCTAGAAAAGTAGAGGTGGCGCGTAATTTAAAGCATTTGTTAACATATTTCCAGTTTGTGTCAGGTTTGAAGATCAATTTACCAAAACTTCATTATATGGGATTGGTGTTATAGATTTAGTGCTATCGGAAATGGCGTTGGTGTTGGGATGTTCTTGTGGCGAATTGCCATTTTAGTATCTAGGCATGCCCATTGATGTGAATCTGATAGCACGTGGTGTGTGGGAGCCTTTATTGCATAGATTTCGAGTTTGTGTGGTGAGTTGGAAACGGAGCTCTTTGTCGTTTGTGACAAGATTGGTGCTTGTAAATTCTGTGTTGTCGGCGTTACCGACGTATTACATGGCCATTTTCTCTTTTCCTAAAGGCATTGTGATTAAAATGGATAGAATTTGCCGTCAATTTTTGTGGGGAGAAAAGGATGTGAGAAGGCGTATGAGTCGTGTGGGCTGGGAAAGAGTGCGTCGTCCGAAACATTTAGGGGGTTTGATGGTGGTTGATTTGCGAACGAGAAATGTTGCATTGCTCTCTAAATAGGCATGTTGGTTTGCAATTGAGGATGGCTCCTTATGGAAGTCTTTGATAATAGAAAAATATGGTGATGCGGTTCTAAAATTGCATTTTAATGTTGGAGGCAAGAAGAGAATGTCGAATGTTTGGCAAAAAATAGTGGAGGTTCAAGATGATGTGACGATGCAACGTTTCATGGGAATTCAATGTTTTTTGTGGGAGGTGGGTGCTGGTTTGAAAGTGCTATTTTGGCACGACTTGTGGTGCTCGAACGATTCTCTTCGAGTGTTATTTCCGCGTCTGTTTCGTGTAGCACCCCTCGCCCGGGTTAGGAGCGAGGAGTGTCGATACAAGCAACAAGACGATAGACATGAATTTCCATACAAATTTGAACCATTTCTAAACTTAACTCTAGAAAATATCATCTTAACAAACACATTACTTTCATATTCATTTTAGATATACTTAACCCTATATATATTCAAATAATGAAGTCACATTAGCACCATCTATATCATTCGAATACCTCCAACAATACCATGACACTTTTCTGGGCGAATTATATAAGACATTAATCTAATGGGTTTACTTAATATTAGATTTCAATTCATTTCATTCTAGTACTTTAAATCCTTAATTGTCCAGTTTTCCCTTAATCTAATGTATAGATTTTTAGTCCTTAAAGAGTTCATTTTCCAGCCAAGACAGTCCCTTAATTATTTATACTTCCAGTTTAGTCCCAAGTTCATATACATGTTGATTAAACATTTTAAAATAGTAAATTCAAGATTTAAACACATAATTCAACCTAATATGCCTTTATAAAAGCCTTCCTCAGTTTCTAATTCATCATTTTCAACCTTCATTTTATACAAAGCAATCCATAATTTCTTATTTATTTCAAAACAGTCCCATCTCACCATTTAAGCCATTTAGGTGACCAGTTTCACTCCTAATCAATTTTCAGCATTCCAAACATCATTTTCACACATCCAACACTCCAATTCACTAGTTTACTCAATTTCTCACAATTTCTTCCTACATGAAATTTTCCAGATTTGAATATATTTCAATCTATACATTAATTTCCATATATAATTTTACAAGCATGCTCATATGGTGGCTTACACTATTCGGTCAGCATGTATTCTTCAATATCAATATCGATACTTCAATCCAACCCTATTCTAAGATCAAGCACACAATTAATCGTCATATTCCAGATTTCAATCCATAACAAACAATCAAATTACACATATAATCAAATAAGCAAGGATGAAAGCATGCTTACTAGCTTAATTTCCATGCAAAATCCTACACATGCAAGCTTTGAATCCTATCAACAATGGTGTTTCTCTCTCCCTATAATTCTTTCTCATTCGGCTGGTAAGGAAAAATTGGAGGAGATGAAGATGATTATACCATATTTTAGTAGATTTTGAATTACCTAATTTACCCATTTTTAATTAGCCTTTAACTATAGATAATGGCAAGGGTAAATTAGGAATCCATGGATTTAACACGCATAGAAATTTTCTTGAGAATTAGCTTTCCAACGGTGTAAACTAATTGAAATTCCAATGTGTAGATTAAAAGATATAGGAAAAATAGTGACCAGTATGCAAACTGCCTGGCAGTGACAAAAACTGTTTGTGATGTTTAGATGTATGCTTGAATGTATTTTTATTCTTTGTATTGGGTTGTATCTTAGACCAAGTAGAGGAACTTCTTGAGGAGGACAAAGCTAGACAAACAAGTGGGAAAGCTAAAGGGATTTACATCAAGGAGAAACACTAGCTTGCGTTTGCTTGGAGTTTTGTGAGTGTAACTCCACTTAGGGTTAGGACTTAGATCCTAACCAATCATATTTCTTGTATTGATGCCATGGAACATGACTAATCTATATTTGGTAACTAAGGGAAGAATGAGTTAATTGAAAACTTGTTTGATGACTTGATTTCTTGAATTGAATGCTTTGATCGTACTATGATATTGCATGTCTAAATACATGTTCACATTTGCATTGCTTATGCCAAAGGTATGTAATGGCATGCTAGCTTGCTTGGATATAAGGTACGCTCAAACATGCATAAATGAGTTTGTGATCGAATGCTTACCTGTATTGCCTGATATGTTTGAATGGCTTGTTGGATTATATGTTATTGGGATACTTGAGAATGCTTGATCACCTATGAATTTAACTAAGGACTATATGGCCTAATAATGAAAAAGGAAATTGATCTTGAATGCTTGTTGCTTAATCACTTGATGTGCAATTGTTTGCAAATAAAAGACTCAACAAGACCTTGGTTGCTAGTTGGTCGTAGGTAGAACGACATGCCTTAGAGTCTAGAGCTCGAGTTAATACGATAACATGTTAGGTATTATGTGTACCATATTGATTGGTGTTGTAAGCACCTTCTTGTTAGATACCTTGGGTATCATCTTGTTAGGTACCTTGTGTACCCTAATACGTGGTGTAGCAGATACCTTCTATTTCATGTACTTCATGTACCCTAATACGTGACTTGATTACCTAGTCATACTATCTACCAAGGCAAAATAAGATTAAATGGACTTGAAAGAAAGACTTGCAATCATGAATGATGAATGAGCAAACTTGACACTTGAAAATGATCTTGTAATGAAATGGAATTACATGAATTAAATTGGTACATGCTATCTTAAATTGCTCGTGACTTGAAAGATAAATCAAATGATAAAAAGGGGCCCTATTTGAATGAGATTGGATGTGTTGGGTTTTATGATGCTCGATTTCCTTCAACCGATGTGTTTGTCAAGTTCAGAGAGGATTGGATTTTTGGGTGATTTGGTGGAAGCTAAAAATGAGAGATAAACACAAGGATTTAGAGTGGTTCGACTTTCTAACCCAAAGCCTACATCCACTACCTTATCTTCTCACTAAGGATTTCCAAACAAATTCACTAAGAATTTCGTCCCCTTTTCTCGGCTTAGGAGGAAACTGTTACGCCGATCAAGCTTTCTACCCAAAGCTTGATCAAACACTCTCTTACACAAGAAAGACTTAGCAAACTAGAAATCCCTCTAGAAGGTATATGTTTGCACAATTAAAGCTCTCACCCAAAACCTAAACGTACTTGAGCAAATTTGACAATTAGGCTCACAAGTGTTGTCTATACAAGAAATTGAACAATAAAGCCCTAAGACAATTTTCTTATCATAATGTTGTTGACAATTGAACCATTAGTTTTCTCTTGATGCTTGAAGGTCCTTTTTATACTCTCAATTGAGTTTGTATCCGTTGAGGACCGTTGGGGTTGTTTTGGAGCCATTTGGAGACTTTATTTCCCTCCATAAATGATGTTCTACAGAAGCCCGTTTCGGAACACTCGACCCCGTTTCGGAACGCTCTTCTTCAGAACTAGCCATTGAAGTTTGAAGCATCAGGCCGTATCAAAACGCCTATGGTCGTTTCGAAACCCTTCTAGCCATATCGAAATGGTTACAACCTGTTTTGGTACGATTGACAGTTAGGATGCAAATTAAATTACCGTTGGGAAATAGTCGTTGGGGATTTGACCATTGGGGAAATATCTGTATCAAAACGGTGAAGCCCGTATTGAAACGCGGTGTAAAACCCTCACCCAAATTAAAGCCCATTTCGAAATATGCATGGCTGTATCGAAACGTTTTGTCTTTGTGAATGGTTGTTTCGAAACGCCTAGGGGTGTTTCGAAACACCTGAGTGGTTTTGTAAAGTTTTGCTTTAGAAAACACTACAAAACCTCTTTTAAAAATCTTCAAACATATTTTTAAGTTGTTTGGGCTTAAAGGCACTTTTTATATCTTTTCAATTTAGTCCAAAACTATTTTTCAATTATTATATCAAAACATTAGTTCTTTAATCTCCCCCTTTTTGATATAATAAAACCAATCTTGAAAAATTGTTTGGGATTCTCCCCCCTTCAAGTTTAAAAATTTGAATAAGAGATTTCAAAATTGACAAGTAATTAAAGCTCCCCCTTATTCATTTGAAAATGCAATTTTTCAAACAAAACTCTCACCCTTTTTGTTATATCAAAAAGAATTTAAATAATTTCAAGTTCAAGATAACTTAGGAGGTTTTAAAAAAATTTGACATAAATAGGAATTTTGGTTTAAAATGGCTCCCCCTTACTCAAAGCACCATCAAAAGATGTTAGTCCAACATATATGATTAAACTAGTTGAATTAAAAGAAATAAAAAGAATTCAACTAATTTTACCAACACTTGAATCCAAGAGAGGATGTGAAGCCTTCCTCTTCAAGTGTCTTTCTTTGTGTGCATGGAGCTCCCCCATTGATTGGACTTGTTGAACACCTCCATCACACCTAATCAAGACAATCATACAAATTTTGGTATCAAAATTACTTTGGATCCATAAACGTTAGTTGCATAAAATTTAGTCCCTTTAGGAATCCATTTTTCAATTTCATCCTTTTTATGTGAAGTGATTAGTTCTTTTGGAACCCCAAACACTTCTAAAACATTTTCCATTTAAAAATCTAGGGGCTCTAGATTGTCTTTGGTAAAATTTTGATTTTGCGAAATCATTTTTCTTTTCTAGTTCCTTGGAAATCAAAATCTTTTCTTTCTCAAGATCATCGACTTCTTTTTTATGATCTTTTTCCATTGTTTGAAGCAACTTTTGTAAACTAGAAACTTGTTGCTTAAACTCCCTCAATTTTGCTTCAAACTCAAAATTGGTTTTCAAAAGCAAATCATTTTCGTTTTTCAACTTTGAAATCAACTTTTTGTTTTTTTGAAAATGAAGTCTTGCATTCGAAAACCAACTCATCATAGGCTTCTTGTAACTCATCAAAAGTATAGGAATTTGAAATTGATGAGTTAGAAGTTACCTCTCCCTCATTGAGGGCCATCAAGCATAGGTGGGCTACCTCATCATCGGTGGAGTCTTCATCACTCCATGTGGCCACATATGTTTACTTTGAAGATGACCCCTTCTTGTTGGATTTGTGGGATTCCTTCATCTTCATTTTCGATTCATGATAAGATCTTTCCATTTCATTCTTCATTAACCGAGTGAATTTCTTAAAGAGATAGGCCATCTCTTCGTCTTCACTTTCCTCCTCACTTGATTCAACATGTCTGCATTTGGAGGATTTAAGAGCAACGGCACTCCCATTGATGTAGAGCACTTTGACATTCTTCCCCCCCCATCTTCTTTATCTCTTCCTTTTTCTTCTCCTATTCTCTTCCTTTCTTCATGATTTCGTGTGTGAGGAGAGATCCCATGAGTTCATCGAGCTTTAAGGATTTGAGATCTTTAGCTTCGATAATGGCCGTCTTCTTTGAGTCCCAAGACTCGAGAAGAGAGTAGATGAGTTTGCGGATAATTTTTTCTTCCGGAATGATTTCTCCATACCCTTTGAGTCCATTGGTGATGGTGGAGAATCTATCGAACATCTTTGTTGTAACCCCCTCGTCCGGTCTAGCCGACAGACCGGTCTGAACGGGTTATACAGGGAAAACCGAAACGAAACCCGCAAAGGCCTCACTCCGATTAGCAACCCTATTTTTTTATTCCTTTACTTATCTTTTCTAGATGCCTTTATTAAATCCTATGTGATAGGACACGCAACGAACATACACAGATACAAATCCCACATGACATGCAATTTAAACAGCCTATTTTAACTTTTATAATAGGTCGTATCGATACGCTAGATGACTGTATCGATACGCCTGGACCTGGTCAATGCCATAAAGTCAACCTAGGGAGACCGTATCGGTACACAACAAGACCGTATCGATACGCCTTCAATAGTCAACTTCTTTCGGCCAAACTACAAGGATCGTATCGATACCCTTAGGACCCGTACCGATACGCTAAAATCTCGCCAATTTCTCAGATTTCCAAAGAGCCTTTGGCGTATCGATACGCCCCCGTGTATCGGTACGCTCTGCCCAAAATGAGCCCAAAAGCAAGGACCGTATCGGTACAGCCCTTGAGCGTACCGATACGCCCTGCACTGCAAGTCTCATTTTAGTAGCTAAAAACACAAGGACTCAACTTTAGGTGCATTTGACGACTCGACTAGCAACATACCAACTCACATACATCACTAAGCAACTATAGATAAGCATACGGAGCAATTTAAGCATACAACGAAACAAAGAACACCAATTAAGCATACATAGAGGAAACTAGCAAACAAACATGCTTAGCAAACCAACAAAAGAGTTAAAGGCCTTAACAAACATACTCCCAAACCACAAGAAACATGAAACATCAAACATACACATAACCTAGAGGCATTCCAACCTACCACAAGCATGATCAACCATAGAGCATACATATGACTCAAGGCAAGCAAAAGACATATATTTAGATCCTTCCAACACATGCCAAAACATCAAACCATAAAACATGATATATATATAAGGCAATAAAGATGCTTAACAAACCATTTAGCCAAAAGAAACATACGTTCACCTAAGAAATGCACAATCAAGGTTTACATGCCTTCAACAAAAAAAAAACATAAGCATTCATAAGACATGGTTAAAAACCTTCAAATACAAAACACTTAGGCATCAACATAAACATGGTTTAAAAATCCACCAACACAAAGCATTAACAACATAAAGCCAACACAAAGGAGTCTAAATACACGCTCCTAAAACACGTAGCATTTCCCATTGGTAAACTACTACATTATTTACTAAACCATACTTGAGCAACTACCACACACTTGGACGCCCTTTCCTTGCTCCTTGCTAACTCCCCGCTAACGATCTGCATTGTCGAAAAAGGAGAGCGTAAGTATAAAGCTTAGTGAGCGGAGCTCTAAAAACACATCAACAATGCAGTTTTCAAAACATAAATCTTAGTTGAAAAGCAAACCATTTTAATGTACGAAAGGAGACACAATCATCACAATTACATGGTATGCACATGTATAACCAAAACACTGTAGGACCACACATCACCGTTCGACTAGTAGTTTTCCGATAGGACCACACATCATCGTACTCTTCTACTAGTCACTACCGGTGGGACCACACATCACCGTAGTAACGACAACCATCACGTGAGGTTCGACACCAACAACGACTACACAACAACATTAAACATAGAGTAAAGCAACCCACACTTCACGCCATATCACAACAATCACACACACATTAACACTTAATGAACAAGGTGAAATAGCAACTTATACTTGGGTTTAGGCTAGCCCCTTAAGGCTCCACCCAAACCCCCAAGAAACCTCTTTGAACATATTTAAACCTCAAAACAGTTTCCATTCACCATTCGCACACCAATGCAAACCACAAAGTCGTTTCAAGCTTCCGAACTTCCCGGGACCGCGTCTAAACCACCCAAGGCCAAATTCGTTGTTTCTTCAAAAGTCTTCAATGGAGGAAAGGAGATGAAAATGAGAGAATAGAGTTTTTGGAAGAAGATGAGTGGTTTTGATTTTCAAAACCCTCTTAAATTTTTCATTAATGGCGTTATCATAAAAAATGAGAACTTTTATAAAAATCAGCTCTTTAATTTAAATTTAACTCGAAACTAATCCTAGATCAACACCGATAACTCCCGGGCCCTAAAACCAGGGTGTTACAACTCTCCCCCACTTAAGAAATTTCATCCTCGAAATTACCTGACGGAAAGTGATACGGAAACTATTTCTCTATATCTTCCTCTCTCTACCCCAAGTGGCTTCTTTCACACCTCTGTGTCGCTACTTAACTCTGACAAGCTCAATAGATCTCCCACGCAACACTGAAGGTCAATAATTCACATCTCAACACGTCCTCTAATATTTGAATATCTCTCTTTAACTGATCATCAGACTGAGGGCGATACGATGTACTGAAATTCAGACGGGTACCTAAAGCACTATGCAAACATTCCCAAAATCTAGATGTAACCCTCGAATTTCTACCTGACACAATCGAATTCGACACACCATGCAATCTCACAATCTCACTGATGTACAAATCGACCAACTTATCTAGAGAGCAGGTCGTATGAACGGCTATGAAATGAGCATACTTTGTGAAACTGTCAACAATCACCCAAACTGAATTCTTCTTAGAAGGAATCAAAGGCAAACCTGATACGAAGTCCATAGTAATATTTTCTCACTTCCATTTTGAAATTCCCAACGGCTTTAACAAACCTGAAGGAAATTGATGTTCTACCTTAGCACACTGTCAACCCATGCACTTGCTCACAAAATCGGCAACGTCTCTTTTCAGACCAACCCAATAGTACTCATCTTTCAACCCACGATACATCTTTGTACTACCGGGATGCATAGCAAACGGGTTGTTGTGTGCTTCGGTTAAGATCGTACGTCTCAAATCACTGTCATCTGGCACAACTATTCTATCTCTAAAACACAAGACCCCATCAACACTGAAATTGTATTTCGATGGTCTACCCTCGGCTAAATCTTGCACGTGAGGTGCTAAAGATCTATCTAACAACTGCTTCTCTCTAATCAACTGACCTACAGTAGGTCTAACTTGAAGCTCGGCCACTAGACCGCCATCACCGGACAAACTCAAACTAGCAAACTTGGCTCTCAACTCAACGGCTACCTTCATACTCAAAGCATCTGCCACTACATTGGCTTTACCTGGATGGTACTCAATCGTGAGGTCGTAGTCTTTAAGCAACTCTAGCCACCTACGATGTCTAAGGTTCAACTCTCGTTGTGTCATTATATACTTCAGGCTCTTGTGATCTATATACACTGTGCATTTCTTACCATACAAATAATGTCTTCAATCTTCAAAGCAAACACAACTGCGGCTAGTTCTATGTCGTGTGTCGAATAATTTCGCTCGTGAGTCTTCAACTGTCTCGAGGCATAAGCCACAACTCTCCCATCTTGCATGAGTACACAACCTAATCCTACATATGAAGCATCACTGTAGATCACATAGTCCTTCCCCGACTCTGGCTGAATCAAAATCGGTGCATTGGTCAAGGCTTCTTTCAATTTCTCAAAAGCTTGCTGTCTCGCATCTGAGCACTCAAACTGAACATTCTTCTGAAGTAACTTTGTCAAAGGAGCGGCTATCTTCGAGAAACCATTCACAAACCTCCTATAGTATCCGGCTAGCCTAGAAAACTACGAATCTCTATCATAGACTTCGGTTGTTTTCTCTCAACAATGACTTCTATCTTCTTCGGATCAACTCTAATCCCATCGGCTGACACTACATGTCCTAGGAAGACAACTTCTCAGATCTAGAACTCGCATTTACTCAACTTTGCAAACAACTGGTTGTCTAAGAAGGTCTGCAAAACTATCCTCAAATGTCGGTCATGGTCTTCCTCGGTACGCGAATACACCAAAATATCATCTATGAAAACAACCACAAACTGGTCTAGGTACTGATGGAAAATCCTATTCATCATGTCCATGAAAGCAGCCGGTGCATTCGTCAACCCAAATGGCATAACTAAGAACTCATAGTGACCATATCTAATCCTAAAAGTTGTCTTCGGAACATCAACCTCCTTTACCTTCAACTGGTAATACCCGGATCTTAAATCTATCTTTAAAAAGACTGATACCCCTCTCAGTTGGTCAAACAAGTCATCGATACGCGGCAAGTGATACTTGTTCTCCACTGTCAACTGATTCAACTATCTATAATTGATGCACATTCTCATACTACCGTCTTTCTTCTTCAGAAACAATACAGGTGCGCCCCAAGGCGAAGAACTCAGACGGATAAAACCTCTATCTGACAACTCTTGCAACTGAGTCTTCAACTCTTTCAATTCTTTTGGTGCCATATATTACGAAGCAATCGAAATAGGAGAAAAATTTGTATACATCTCTATAGCAAACTCTACTTCTCTATCAGGCGGTAAACCAGACAATTCTTCCAGAAACACTTTCGAGAGATCGCAGATTGTTCTGATATCCTGTGGTCTGACCTCGTTCAATTTCAGATTCATCTCTAAGCTAGGTAGGCCTGACAACCAAACTCAAACAACCTCCGAGCCTCTAAAGCTAAAACAACATTCGATAAGAATTTCACATTCTCACCTAACATTACAATCTCATAGTCATCTGCAAGCTTTAAGAAAACTCTTTTTGTCTCAAAGTCTACCCTAACTCTATGTTCTACAAGCCAATCCATGCTCAGTATCACATCAAAATCGTAAAAAGGCAATTCCATCACATCTACTGGAAACACGTGACCCTGAACCATCAACGGACATCTTTTGTACATCTTTCTTACCACAACTGTATCCCCGAAGGAGCTAGTAACACTAACACCTACCTCTAGTACCTCATAAGGTAAATTCAACAACTTTGCATGCTCACTCAAAATATACGAATGCGTAGATCCAGAATTAATCAGAGAAAACAAACTCAATGTCTGTATCGAGAAATTACCTGCTATAACATCGATATCATTCTGAAGCCAACTCTTAGGTCTTTAGTTCTTTTACCAACTCATATCAGGATCGGTCACATTGTTCTTTCTCAACAGGAACCAACTCAAATGCACGCTGACCCAAACAGACAAACTATACCTCAAACTCTGGTACGTCCATACTGCCCCTGAACTAGAGCGATGAACTCTCTCATCATTCACATTCTCTGAAACCTTAGATTCATGATTACCAGCTCCAGGCCCACGCCTCGGTCTCATACTTGCCAAAAGCAATAATACAACAACAAACAAAACACACAAACAAAAATATATGGGTTTAGCAAAGAGCAAGGGTCCAATACAACAACAAACAAAACACGCAAACAAAAATATATGGGGTTAGCAAAGAGCAAGGGTCCAAGGTGCTCAAGTACTTCTCTACTCAAAATCTTTTTAAATAAGTAATAGTAGCAATGGGAACTCAACACTACGCCTCAACACAACCATCATGCTAACACATGCTTTCAAACATCGTACTAGCAAGCAAACTTCAAGCATACATGGCAAAACATTCACCGAGACATAACAACAACATAACACATCAAACTTACCTCACTTACCTACCCGAGGTCTCGGAAACCTCAGGCTCTGATATCATCAAATGTAACCCCCTCATCCCGGTCTAGCCGACAGACCGGTCTGAACGGGTTACACGGGGAAAATCGAAGCGAAACCCGCTAAGGCCTCACTCCGATTAGCAACCCTATTTTTTTATTCCTTTACTTATCTTTTCTAGATGCCTTTATTAAATCCTATGTGATAGGACACGCAGCGAACATACACAGATACAAATCCCACAAGACATGCAATTTAAACAGCCTATTTTAACTTTTATAACAGGCTGTATCGATACGCTAGATGACTGTATTGATACGCCTGGACCTGGTCAATGCCCTAAATTCAACCCAGGGAGACCGTATCGGTACACATCAAGACCGTATCCATACGCCCTCAACGATCAACTTCTCTCGGTCAAACTACAAGGACCGTATCGATACCCTTAGGACTCGTACCGATACGCCAAAATCTCGCCAATTTCTCATATTTCCAAAGAGCCTTTGGCGTATCGATACGCCCCCGTGTATCGGTACGCTATGCCCAAAATGAGCCCCAAAGCAAGGATCGTATCGGTACAACCCTTGAGCGTACCGATACGCCCTGCACTGCAAGTCTCATTTTAGTAGCTAAAAACACAAGGACTCAACTTTAGGTGCATTTGACGACTCGACTAGAAACATACCAACTCACATACATCACTAAGCAACTATAGATAAGCATACGGAGCAATTTAAGCATACAACGAAACAACGAACACCAATTAAGCATACATAGAGGAAACTAGCTAACAAACATGCTTAGCAAACCAACAAAAGAGTTAAAGGCCTTAACAAACATACTCCCAAACCACAAGAAACATGAAACATCAAACATACACATAACCTAGAGGCATTCCAACCTACCACAATCATGATCAACCATAGAGCATACATATGATTCAAGGCAAGCAAAAGACATACATTTAGATCCTTCCAACACATGCCAAAACATCAAACCATAAAATATGATATATATATATATATATATATATATATATATATATATATATATATATATATATATATATATATATATATATATATATATATATATATATAAGGCAATAAAGCATGCTTAACAATCCATTTAGCCAAAAGAAACGTACGTTCACCTAAGCAATGCACAATCAAGGTTTACATGCCTTCAAATAAAAAAACATAAGCATTCATAAGACATGGTTAAAAACCTTCAAATAAAAAACACTTATGCATCAACATAAACATGGTTTACAAATCCATCAACACAAAGCATTAACAACATAAAGCCAACACAAAGGAGTCTAAATACACGCTCCTAAAACACGTAGCATTTCCCATTGGTAAACTACTACATTATTTACCAAACCATACTTGAGAAACTACCACACGCTTGGACGCCCTTTCCTTGCTCCTTGCTAACTCCCCGCTAATGATCTGCATTGTCGAAAAAGGAGAGCGTAAGCATAAAGCTTAGTGAGCAGAGCTCTAAAAACACATCAACAATGCAGTTTTCAAAACATAAATCTTAGTTGAAAAGCAAACCATTTTAAAGTACGAAAGAAGACACAATCATCACAATTACATGGTATGCACATGCATAACAAAAACACAGTGGGACCACACATCACCGTTCGACTAGTAGTTTTCTGATAGGACCACACATCACCGTACTCTTCTACTAGTCACTACCGGTGGGACCACACATCACCGTAGTCTTCTACTAGTCACTATCGGTGGGACCACACATCATCATAGTAACGACAACCATCACGTGAGGTTCGTCACCAACAACGACTACACAACAACATTAAACATAGAGTAAAGCAACCCAAACTTCACGCCATATCACAACAATCACACACACATTAACACTTAATGAACAAGGTGAAATAGCCGCTTACACTTGGGTTTAGGCTAGCCCCTTAAGCCTCCACCCAAACTTCCAAGAAACCTTTTTGAACATATTTAAACCTCAAAACAGTTTCCACTCACCATTCGCACACCAATGCAAACCACAAAGTCGTTTCAAGCTCCCAAACTTCCCGGGACCGCGTCCGAACCACCCAAGGCAAAATTTGATGTTTCTTCAAAAGTCTTCAATGGAGGAAAGGAGATGAAAATGAGAGAATAAGGTTTTTGGAAGAAGATGAGTGGTTTTGATTTTCAAAACCCTCTTAAAATTTTCATTAATGGCGTTATCGTAAAAAATGAGAACTTTTATAAAAATCAGCTCTTTAATTTAAATTTAACCCGAAACTAATCCTAGATTAACATCGATAACTCACGGGGTTCTAAAACCGGGGTGTTACATTTGTAATGTCCTCATCCGTTTCCATCTTGAAGTTCTCATACTCAAGGTTGAGGAGTCCGATCTTGGTTTCCTTTACTTCATTGGTTCCTTCGTATGTAACTTCAAGCTTGTCCCATACCTCCTTGGCATCGTCACAAGAAGAAATCTTCTCGTAAATGTTGGGGCACAATGCACAAAAGATGATGTGCAAGGCTTTGCAATTAAGCTCCATCTTCTTGTGATCATCTGCGCTCCAATCCGCCTTCCTTCGTTGTGGTACGAACGGATTGTCTTCTACTATGTCACAAAGCTTGTAGTCCTTAGACATTATAAAAAAACATCATTCTTGTCTTCCAATGGGCATAGTGTGTTCCGTCGAAGAATGGTGGCTTGTCGATGGATTGTGCCATTTGACCGGTTGGTTGATATGTTGTATTGAGCTTCCCGGATCACCTCAATAGGATGTTAACCCTCTTCGATTGAGCCTCACTCTGATACCAATTGTTGGGTTTTATGATACTCGATTTTCTTCAGCCGATGTGTTTGCCAAGTTCGGAGAAGATTAGATTTTTGGGTGATTTGGTGGAAGCTAAAACTGAGAGATAAAAACAAGGATTTATAGTGGTTCGGCTTTCTAACCCAAAACCTACATCCACTACCTTAGCTTCCCACTAAGGATTTCCAAAAAAATTCACTAAGAATTTCGTCCTTTTTTCTCCGCTTATGAGGAAACCGTTACACCGATCAAGCTTTCTACCCAAAGCTTGATCAAACACTCTTTTACACAAGAAAGACTTAGCAAACTAGAAATCCCTCTAGAAGGTATATGTTTGCACAATTAAAGCTCTCACCCAAAACCTAAACAATTGAGCAAATTTGACAATTAGGCTCACAAGTGTTGTCTATACAAGAAATTGAACAATAAAGCCCTAAGACAATTTTCTTGTCATAATGTTGTTGGCAATTGAAGCATTGGTCTTCTCTTGATGCTTGGAGGTCCCTTTTATACTCCCAATTGAGTTTGTAGCCGTTGGAGTTGTTTTGGACCCGTTGGAGACTTTATTTCCCTCCATAAATGATGTTCTGTAGAAGTCTGTTTCAAAACACCCGACCCCGTTTCGAAACGCTCTTCTTCAGAACTAGCCGTTGAAGTATGATGTAGCAGGCCGTATCGAAACGCCTATGTCCATTTCGAAATCCTTCTAGTCGTATCGAAACGGTTACAACCCTTTTCGGCACGATTGACAGTTAGGCTAGAAATTAAATTACCGTTGGGAAATAGCCGTTGGGTATTTGACCGTTAGGGAAATATTCATATCAAAACGGTGAAGCCCATATTGAAACGTGGTGTAAAATCCTCACCCTAATTAAAGCCCATTTCGAAATAGGTAAGGCTGTATCGAAACATTTTGTCTATGTGAATGGTCATTTCGAAACGCCGAGGGGTGTTTCGAAACACCTGAGTGGTTTTTGTAAAGTTTGGCTTTAGAAAACACTTCAAAACCTCTTTAAAAAAATCCTCAAACATATTTTTAAGTTGTTTGGAATTAAAGGCAATTTTTATATCTTTTCAATTTAGTCCAAAACTATTTTTCAATTATTATATCAAAACAATAGTTCTTCAGGATGCTTCAGGATGCTCACCTTGCTTGAATTGTTTGATACTTGCTTGACTTGTACTTTGTGTGCTTGATATGAAACCTTGCTTCCTTGGTCTATTGTGTTTGAATGGAATATGAAAAACTAGCTATGTTAAACTTGATTAAAATGAACAATGATTCCTAATGCTAATAAACTTGATAAAATGTTAGGTAGTTGTTACCTCGCTAAGTACACTATATACTTATCATTCTCATTTCTCTTCTTCCCTAATCACATGACTAGATTGATTGAAGCTATCTTTCCTTGAACTGGAGCAGAACACAAGCAATGACTTAATGTATGACTTGGTACTCTTTGTAATACTCCTAGATGGTGGCATAATTTTGTGTCTAGACTTGTTGTTTCATGCATTTTGGATTGTACATAGTTTGTATGAAAGCTTGATGTCTTGGTGATAAATGATAATGTTTGAAAGCACTTGGATATGTAATTATGTAACTAAGCTTGATATGTAAATATATGTAGGTAAGAATAATCTTTTGTGAACCTTTTTGGCTAAGTCTAATGAATGAATGAGTTAATGTTTGTGTATACTTCTTGTATTGTTGAATGTAGACATGATTTGGGAATGTTTAGTCTTGATTAGAGAATGAAATATATAGAAGAAACATGTATGAATTGGACTTCTTATAATATAATTCAAATGACCTAGAAACCTTATGTGGTTTATTTAATTCACTTATATGCTTAGAAGTCTAAAATATGTCAAACAATTGGAACTTGTTAACTCATTGAACCAAATGGTCTATCAGCTATATTATAAGGCAGAATGAACTTGTAAAGACTGGTATATGTTACAAGGTTGCATTCGAACACCTAGGGTGTTTGGTAACTAGTTAATTGGATTACAAGTCAAATGAATATCAATGTTTATTGTGTAAGGCTTAGTTGATTGGTAATCTAAAGTTTAGTTAGCTAAGTGTTTAAAATAAACAAAATTGGCCCTAAATTTTTAAAGGTTAATTCGATATCTTGTCCTTTGTACCGAATAATGCTCCTCGCTCCTAACCCGGGCGAGGGGTGTTACATTTCAAGTAGCATTGTGTAAGGTTGCGTTGGTGGCTGACTATGCACAAGACAAGACATTTTCCCATGCTGGATGGTCGTATTTTTTTAGTCGAGGGATGCGTGTTTATGAGCAGCAACAGCTAGAGGAATTAATTGCTATTTTTGAGCATTGTAGCTTGGATTTAGCTGTACAAGATCGGCTTATTTGACGGCCAAATGATCAATGGTAGTTTTTAGTGAAGGATTTGGTAAGACTGATGAATTCATTTGGGGTTGCAGATGATAGTTTTGAGGCCTTCTCGTTTTAAAATGTGGGTGTTCCACAAACGGTACAATGCTTCCTATGGTTTATTTCTTTAAATATTTTTCCAACGATTTTTATGTAGTTAGAGAGAGGTGTGACATTGCCTAATGTGGAAGATGTGTGTGTTTAGTGTAAAGAGGAGCGGGATGAGAGTGATCATATTTTATATTCTTGTGTATGAATTTGGAGTCTACAATATTTATATTTTGATTGGTGAGGAGTGAAATGGATTTTTTTCGCTTTACTTAGAAAGTTTCTTAATGCAAGCGGCGGATATGTTTGCCAAGGTGGTAAGGGGTTGGTGGATTGCGGGTTTTGCTGCGGTATTATGGACAACATGGCTGGCTCGTAACGAATTGATGTTTAACAAGAAGAGGTAGAGTGTGTCGGACTTATTTTTTATGGTCAAATTGCAGACTCTATATTGGGTGAAGGCGACGAAATTGGATGTGACAATTGTTGAGTCACAATGGTGATTATGTCCATGGCGATGCTATAATTCTCAAAAGAGTGGGATTTTGATTTGATAATGGATTGTGTGGAAACCTCCTTCGCAAGGGGTGCTAAATTCAATGTAGATGGCTTGGCCCGTAGAAAGTTGGGGCAAGCAGGTTGTGGTGGGGTGTTGAGGGATTTGGCAGGTATTGTTTTAGCAATGTTTTCAGGACCATTGGGTGTAATGGACTCGAACGAAGCTAAATTACGGGCTTTGTTGGTGGCGTTGGAACTTTGGTTGGCAGCAAGATGGAAGAATGGCTATTAGATTGTGGATGAGTCGGATTTGAGAGTGGCAGTATCATGGGTTACTCATCGTGCGACGTGGTCGTGGTGTTTTAGAAATATTTTCGCTCGATTATTTTAGATGTGACAAGCCTTTCGTGTGTATGTTTTACCAATGTTTTGAGGGATACGAATGGTGTGGCAGATATCTTGGTGAAAGGATGTGTCAATCAGAGCGATTGGTTACGTTTCTGAAAGTAGCAGTTAGCTTGTCTATATGCACATTGAATTTTGGCGTTATGAAAGTGGGGGGTGGAAGTATGATTTTGGCTTTGGGGTTGATTCCTTGTTGAATGTGGGATGTTTTTTGGCTTCACTTTGATTCTTGGTTTGGCTTTGTTTTTTTATCTTTAGATGTACTCTTTTCCTCCATCTTAGGTTAGAGAGGTTTTTAACGAAGCATCCTCATGATCTATTTTGTATGATTTTTATCTAATTGAAATCATACTTTTTTGATAAAAAAATCAATGTTGGTCAAAGGACTTAATTGTGTGCAAAAAAAGTTTAGTGGCTTAATTGATTTAAAAAACCGTTTAAGCGCTCTTTTTACACCCTTAAGCCAAAATAATTTAATACATACAACTCAATCTTTTAGGGGTTATGATTTAGTTTAAGATTTAAGGTTTATGAGTTTATGGTTAGAATTAAAGGTTTATAGTTTAGATTTTAATTTTTAAAGAGTAAATTTGTATAAATTTCAAAATTGAATAATCTCCTTTATTATATCACATGTCACGTGGACTATTAAGTTGAATTGTCACATCAACAAGTTTAACAATCAAAGACGAATCTTGTCAGTGAAATGACTTATTTAATACTTTTTAATGTAAATGGCATGTTGGAATGATTTTTTTGGGATAAAATGATTTGATTTTTTCTTTAAAGGAGGGAGAGGAATTTTTCAACCTCTTAATCCGAATTTCGTGCTTTAAGAATAAAGAGAGTTTTCTTTTTTCGAAAAAACACATATACCTATTAACATCTTCATTATTAAATAAAAAATATCAAAACACATGAAATGAATTTTTGGTAACCCAAAGTCCAATCCTAGAAGGCTAGAATACATAATCTTAACAAAAATGGAGATTCGGGGGATTGAACCTCATACCCCTCGCATGCAAAACGAGCACTCTACCATTTTATCTACATCTAGGCGTGAGCATTTAATTGAGTCGAGTAAAAAAAATTAAATTATTCGAGTTGACGCGTCATATTTTATAACTGAAACTTTATTTGAAATTTTTTCAATTTGAGTTTATAAAATTTGAATCGAGTTTTCGAATTCATATACAAATTTAATTGTAATTATTTATCATGTTATAGTACAATTTGATTCTAATTTAAACGACTTTCTCTAATCCTATAAGATATTCATACATATTTCTTCATATGTGGCATATATTTTTTCATATATTTTTATATCGGTATATATATATTAGGAAAATTTTAGGGACTCGACTCGAACTTAAAAATCAATCCACTAATAACTAAAAATTTCGAGTTATTCGAATTTCTATTTTACAACTCAAACTTTATTTGAAAATTTTTCGAGTCGAGTCAAAACGAGTTGAGTTTTTTCGCCTCGAGTCGAAAATTTTAATTTTTTCGAGTAGAATTTTGCCCACCCCTATCTACATCCCAAACTTGACATTGTAAGCCGTGATAATTTAATTATATAATTCTAATGAAAACTCCCACTAACCTAACATAATCTTAAATAAATCTAAGCAGTTAGTTCACATAATTTACTTATGATAATAGGATTTCATGGATGTAACATAACTATATATTACTAAGAGTTTCGAACAATTAGTTATTTAGTTAAAGGGTAAACTACATAAAATGACCACCTTACTATTGCAAAAGTTACGATTTGACCACATTACTTTTTTCGTCACAATTAAATCACCAAACTATTTAAATGGTATTAATGTGACCACCAGTCGTTAAAGGTTAACGGAATAGTGATGTGACAGTTAAAAAAATAAGGGTATAATTACACATTTAGTCCTCGTTACTTATAAACTCTATCAATTTAGTCCTAATTTTAATTTAATAAAATAAAATAATTATTTAATTTAGCCACTACACCAAGCATGTATTTGTGCAAAAAATAACCCTTTTAAATATATGTTCTATGGTGTACAGAATGAATGACCACCCAAAAACACCCTCTCAGCGGTGAATTCACCGGTGTACACACCATCAACAATTGCTCGGTATCGGTCCGAATTCGATGTCTGTTTTCGCCACCTGATTCTGGCAATTCTTCTCAACTGATGTTGTTTTAATCTTTTGGCTTAACAGCAGTGATGGCAACCTATTTCTCACCATGTTGCTCACTATGTGACCATTCTTCCCATGACCATCAAAAACTCCACAGAATGCTCCACCTTCCATGCCATAATCCTTGAAGAATCCAAAACAAAGAAAAGAAACCCAAAGTTTTAATCAACAAATAAATCCAGTATTTAGTCATAAATATATATAAAAAAGCAGAGAGTTGCAGTGGCAAACCTGATACAGGATGGCAGCATCCTGGTTGAGTCCTTTGCTTCCTTGCTTAGTATAGAGAGAGCCAAGTCCTTGAATCCCAAGAGAAGCAATGTTTTCAGACAGGAAAAGAACGTTGTCTAGATGACAGTCATCGGCCTCGTGAATCTCTGAAGATGCAACGGATATGCAGATTCTCATCTCACCTCCAACGAATAATTTACTTAATTAAGTTCCAATGACTGTGTGTGAAATAGTCTCCTCAATCATGTATTTAAAGACTCCATAATGCGCACGTTAGCCTGATATTAAATCAATACTGATAATTTTATCAACAACGAATTGGTTTTTGATAATAATAATAAAATAATCATTGGAACTTAAAGCAATGATTGATGGCATGTACACCGGTGAATTCACCGCTGAGAGGGTATTTTTGGGTGGTCATTCATTTTGTACACCATAGAACATATATTTAAAAGGGTTATTTTTAGCATAAATACATGCTTGGTGCAGTAGCTAAGCCACTATTTCTAAACCACTTATACACGGGTTTGATTCCTACCATTGGCATGTTTGTGCAAATTGAATTTTTCTCCTCTAAATGGTGGTGACACGTGTCACCTCCTGATTGGAGGAGAAAATAAAATAATTTAATTAAATATAAATAATTAAATCCCTCCAATAAGGTGTTGACACGTGTCAACACCTAATTAAATAATTATTTTATTTTATTAAATTAAAATTAGGACTAAATTGATAGAGTTTATAAGTAACGAGGACTAAATGTGTAATTATAGCCTTATTTTTTTAACTGTCACATCACTATTCCGTTAACCTTTAACGACCAGTGATCACATTGATACCATTTAAATAGTTTGGTGGTTAATTGTGACGAAAAAAAGTAATATGGTCAAATCGCAACTTTTACAATAGTAAGGTGGTCATTTATGTAGTTTACCCTTAGTTAAAATGTAACAAATAATTTATATGAAGAAAACATATTATTTTACAGGTAATATTGTTTAAATTGGGCAAAAATTTATAAATACCTAAAGAATTAGCGTGAATGACATTCCTAACATTTTGACTAAAAATTCTTTCTCCCAAATAAGAATCACTTCAAACTAAATATGAGAATAAAATTACAAAAATAGAAATAAAAAATAAACTTACATAGATGTTATCAATAAAATGAAAAACCTTAAGGAAAACCCTAACCTAAACCCTACGCTAAATCTCTTTGATCACACCAGTGGTCGTCCACCAAAAACGAAGCCCCACTTGTCCTCGGTGCCGGTGAAGAAGCGTGCTACTTTTTCGGTTGGTGTGGAGGATTAAAGAGATCTGAAAAAGAATAAGAATGAGGAACATATACTCGATGCTGATATGGAGCAGGGCCGGTGGATATGGAGGATGGGGTGGAATCGCCTTTGGTGCCTCCCCTTGGTACTGATTCGTCGACGGACCCCATGGGGCCGGCAAGCTCTTTGGCCGAGAAGGCGTCCTATGCAAGCTAGCTTGCGCAAGGCAAACATAGTCGGTTTGGGACTGGTTTGGAGATGGATCCGAATGGGGACAACATTGAACTATTACCTGAGGATGTCGCGATTGATAAAGTTGGCTCGTATCCTACAATTCGGTTCTCAGAACGAGTACATGATCAAATTGATCGTAATATAAAAAAATGCCATGATTGTCCGCCCCATTAGTCGCACTATTGGCTTTCGTACTTTTCTTGCCAGAATCCACGCTCTGTGGAAATCCGTGGGGGACCTTCAACTTATTGATATGGAGAATAAATATTATTTAGTTCATTTTGCAGACGCTAGGGACTATACATTGATTTTGACAGATGGTCCTTAGACCATCTATGAGAGCTATCTTACTTACTGTGCAGCCGTAGAGCCAGAAGTTTTTTACAATTGAGAAATACCCTTCTAGTGTGATTGTGTGGGTTCCGCTTCTAGGTTTACCATATCGGTATTACTCTAAAAAACTATTCCGTGAAATTGCAGCGGTAATCGGGAAAGTGGTGCGAGTGGATTACAATACGAAAGTAGGGGAGCGTGAGAAATTTGCACGGTTGGCCATTATGGTGGATCTAAATCAGCCTCTACTTTCCTGTGTGGGGATTGATGGTTTTGTGCAAAAGATGGAATATGAGGGTATGCAACGAGTGTGTTTTTAGTGTGGAGTCTATGGTCACTCTCAAGATACTTGTCGTGTCGGTGTCGAACCCATGGATGATAATTCTCATAACGTTGTGGAGTCTGCTACCACTGAGTTTCGCCCGATTAAGTATGCGAAGGGAGCTGATTTGTATGGTTTTTAGATGATGGTTGAGAATAAAAGGTGGCGTTCGTCTCCTCGTACGTGGACTGCACCGGAAAAGGAGTCTGTGATAGAGGGTGTTGGTGGCTCTCGATTTGCCGTGTTAAATGAGTCAGATCACTTGGACGTGGATGTGCCTCCTCGGGTTTTGGAATCTAATGAGCCTAGCAGAGTGCAGGATGTTGTTAAATGAGTCAAATCACCGGAAAAGTGTTGTTATCTCGGACATGATGTATCAACATGCTTCTCACGTACAACATAAAACAGCTTATTTGGAGTCTAATCCCACTAGGAAATGGAAAGGTACTAAGGCTCGCTCGAAGGGGCTTGGTTCATAGCCAGAGGTGGTAGTACAGGGTGGTTCGTCTGACTCCCAGGTGCAGGTTCGAGCGACTAAGCAGGGTGCACATCAGGCAATCTCAATTGATGAACCATGGTTTAAGGATGCTCGACAGTTGGGGAACAAGGGCATTCGGGTTAATGGGGGAAATAATAAGGGATTGAAGGAAGTTAATCGTAAAGGGTTCAAGATTCCCAAGCCTAGTGATCATCGTGTTGTCGCACGACTACCTACGTCTGAATGGGTGCAACAGTTGGCTCCCTCACTCAGCCAGAACCGGGTGCACTTGGTCAGTTGCAAGGGAATGAGATGTATAGGAGCCGAACGGCACAAAGACTTGATCCTTCATTGGTTGATATGATCGATGTTGAGATACATGATGGATTGGTTGTTGAGCTTGTCCAGTGAGGTATCGTGTTCTCTCTTATTTTTCTATCATGATTAATATTATGTTTTGGAACTATCAGGGTGTTGCAAGCCTAACCTTCCGGAAGTATTTTAAGACTTTTCAACGTGCACATCGGCCTAAGGTGGTTGCATTGTTTGAACCTCAGATTACTGCTAGACGGGCATATAGAGTTATCGTTAAATTGGTTTTTCTGCAGTCTTTCAGAGTAGAGGCGCATGGTTTCAGTGGAAGAATTTGGCTCTTATGGGAAGAGAGTGTGAAGCTGGAAATCCTTCAGGTTGCCAACCAATTTATTCACAGCAAGTGTAGGGAAGATTGTAACCACCCGGACCCGCTTATGCGTTTCACCTAACTCCGAGCGGTCACAATCTATGATCAAACTTCATATCACAAATTTTATTTAAATATAAAAACTGGTATAGTTCCGCCTAATAGTGGCTATAACCCATACTTCAAAACCTGTTAGCAAGACATATCCTTTATTGTTCCAATCGTCTACAAAACCATCAAAGATGTTTTCTCATCCATTTCAAAATAGAAAGTAGAAGTTTAATATCGATGTATTACAAAATAAGTGATGTAAAGCATAAGTTGTCAAATAAGATCCTAGCCAACATCCGCCAAAATATATATATATATATATCATATCGTATCCAAAATATAGGCATAAGTCACCCCGAATACAGACAGTTAGGAAGATAAGAGCATTACAACAACTAGATGCTAAATGTGCCGATCCTCCAAATGCCGGGTCCACAGGGTAGCCTGTCGCAAGTATCTGAGAAGGGAAGAGGGGAAAGCATGAGCTAGGGAGCTCAGTGTGTTCCGATATGTGCAGATCAAGCAATCACAAGTATACATCAAGTATAACATATTAACATATTACAGATCAGAACAATGGTTCGAGAGCATACAAAGGTTTACTAATAACTACCCTCCTACCTTACACCATTATGCAGTCCCCCAGAACTGCATCCATAAGGACTTACCCTAGGCCCGATGGGCGTAGGTGCCACCTAAGGGGCTGCCTTAGGTCCATAAGGGTTTACCCGTGCCAGAGCATCGGAACCTACCCAAGGGGAGACCTTGAGTCCATAAGGATTTACCAGCTGGATCAGGGCTGTACCGACAAAGACTTTGTATCATATCCCAATAGTATACCCCAGACAGAAATCATAGTTCAGGTTCCATACATGAGTAGCAGAATACATATAGCAGACATGTTCTATTCAGGGTAACAAAACAGAAACTCATGCTTTCAACAGATAAACGGGCATACCATTGAGCAAACATATTCGTCATCATTATGCAAGCAAAACGTATCATCATATATCAAGTTTATTGATTTCAAAATCAATTACGTTAGACAAACATACTATGTTAATCCAGATCAAGCAGTCACACACAAAGTTAGATCAAGCATACTTACAATAGGCAAACAATGTATGAAATCAATAGTTCAATTCAACCTTTTATCAACATAATATCATTCATATTTCTTTGGTTATTTGGTCAATCATCAAGATATAGTAAGCATGCAACTCATATAGCAGAATGTAGCACACATAGAACACACCTCAAAATACGGTCGGTGGGTAAACTAACGGGCACCAGCCTCAGAGCGCTCAGATGTAGAGTCAGGTCCTAAATCACAGAAAATTAATCGGTCATATAGTGAATTAAAGGTTTAGTTGTTCTTATACACTGAGTTCAAGTTCATACTTATATTAACTGGAGCGTGAGGGTGAGCAGAACGAGAGGAGCTAGGCTGAGCTGGATACTGATCACAAATATCTCGAGCACCTTACACAATTAATACACTTTATCAGACCCTTAATCGACCTTATTATCATTTTAATTTAAGCAATTTAGTACATATGCATTATTTAGGTTTAAAGTCAGATTTGAGGGCTTTCGGGTTAGAATTTTATAAAATGGGCTTTAGAATCGGACTCAGGGCGTCGAAAAACATAAAATATGGCCTTTTCGAAAAATTTGACTTTCTGGTCAAAGTCAACGCATGACGTCAGCATAAGTCAACGCTGACGTCAGCATGACGTCAGCAGTCAAATGGGTCAAGATAACTGAGTCAACTCGGGCGAGTCAACTCACTGAGCTGACTCGGCGATTCAACCCAGCCGAGTCGGGTCGGAGAGCCCATGGGTCGGGTCAGACCCGTTTCTTACCCTTATCGGAAAGGTCGCCGGCGGCAATCGGAATCTCGACGGAAAAGTCTCGAAATGACGTTTTTTTGACCTGAAAGAAAGCCTTTCGATTACACAACGTTTAACCCAAAATTATTCAACCGAAACATCGCCGGATAAAGGTCGAAAATTACCGAAAATGTAATAGGGGTCTCGAAACTGTCGAAGCTCCGACGAAGGGCTTAACGGCGGCGAACGGAGGCGGTAGACTCAGGTTTTGCAGATCCGGACGCAAGGATCTCGGTCGTGCCCACGGTGAGCCATGAACGGCGGTGGATCGACCGAAAACGCGGCAGACGTGGCACACGAAGTTGCCGAACTTCGATCGATATTCAACCGTACACCGCTGCTCGAGGGCGCGCGTGATCGGTAACGGCGACCTCACGACGAGACGGAGAACACACCTCTGGCGGCGGTGTCACGAACGGCACGGTGGTGACGCGGCTGCAAGCTCGCCGGCAAAGAAGGAAAAAGAGAGGGTTTCGGGGAGAGGAAAAAATATTATTGGGATCTGATTTTTCATTAAAGCTGGTAGGTGAGGAGTCAGAAACTTATTAAATTCAGGTTCAATAAATGGTTCAAATAAAATTTTGGGAAACTTTGCACTAAGAGCTTGCTAGCTCAAACGGCTGGGTAACGGCCAAAACAAGGGGAGGTTGCGGGTTCGACTCCCCCCAACCTCCACCCTTTCCAGTTATTTTTTTTTAAACAATGGGGTGTTACAACTCTCCCCTCCTAAAAAGAATTTCGTCCTTGAAATTGACCTGAATTAAACAGATGTGGAAACTGTTCTCTCATGGGTCCTTCAACTTCCCAAGTAGCCTCGATGGGGCTCCGATTTCTCCACTGAACTTTAACCATCGGAATGCGTCGATTTCTCAGAACTCTCTCATCAAAATCCAAGATCTGAATCGGTTCCTCCTCGTAGGACAAGTCCGGTCTCAACTCTACATCCTGAACCTGGATAACATGACTCGGATCTGGATGGTACTGTCTCAACATAGACACATGAAAAACATTGTGAATACGGTTGAGCTGAGGAGGCAACTCAAGCTGATAGGCAACTAGCCCAACTCTCTTCACGATACGGTACGGCCCAATGAATCTCGGACTCAGCTTACCCTTTTTTCCAAATCTTAAAACTTTCTTCCATGGAGATACTTTCAGAAAGACTTGATCACCGACCTCAAACTCAATATCTTTTCTTCTCCGATCAGCATAAGATTTCTGTCTATCAAAGGCCTCTTTCAGGCGATCACGGATTAATCGGACTGTCTCTTCAGTCTCTTGGACCAATTCCGGACCCAAAGTCTTCTTATCATACAGCTCGGTCCAACAGATAGGAGTTCGACATTTACGACCATACAGAGCTTCATAGGGGGCCATGCGAATACTAGCTTGATAGCTATTATTATAAGCAAACTCAGCCAAGGGCAAGAAATATTCCCAACTACCGCGGAAGTCGATCACACAACCCCTCAACATATCTTCTAGAATCTGAATTACCCTTTCAGACTGACCATCGGTCTGTGGGTGGAAAGATGTACTAAAGTTCAATCGTGTACCCAGAGCATTATGCAAAGCAGACCAGAAATGAGAAGTGAACCTCGGATCCCGATCGGATATGATGGATAAGGGTACACCATGCAATCTGATGATCTCAGAGATGTATAACTTAGCTAGCTTCTCAAGAGAGTAGGTAACTCGGACAGGAATAAAGTGAGCTGATTTGGTGAGTCGATCAACAACAACCCAGACAGAATCCTTCTTGGAAGGAGTCAGAGGTAACCCGGTAACAAAGTCCATAGTGACACGTTCCCATTTCCACTCCGGAATCTTAATGGGTTGTAGTAAACCAGATGGGTGCTGATGTTCTGCCTTAACCTGCTGACAAGTCATGCACCGAGATACATAATCAGAGATATCCTTTTTCATGCCAACCCAACGGTACCTCTGTCTCAAGTTCTGATACATCTTATCACCACCTGGATGCATAGCATAAGGACTGCTATGAGCCTCACTAAGGATGGCCTGCTTTAGGTCAGTATCATCAGGCACACAATAACGACCCTTGAAGCACAGAACACCATCTTGATCAAAAGCGTAGGCAGACGTGGAACCTTGTTCCACTTGTTGTATGACTGGGAGTAAGGAATTGTCTAAACGCTGTTTGGCCTTGATCTCCTCGGCCAAGGTCGGCTTAACTTGCAATTCAGCCGATAAGCTGCCATCATCAAAAATACTTATCCTGGCAAACAAGGACCTCAAGTCTAAGATAGCCTTGCGGCTCAAGGCATCGGCAACAACGTTGGCCTTCCCTGGATGGTACTCAATCTCACAATCATAATCTTTAAGGAGTTCAAGCCAACGACGTTGTCTCATGTTTAGCTCTCTTTGAGTAAGGAGGTATTTCAGGCTCTTGTGATCAGTATAGATGTAACACTTCTCTCCGTAGAGATAGTGCCTCCAGATTTTCAAGGCAAAGACCACTGCAGCTAACTCAAGGTCGTGGGTGGGATAGTTGCACTCATGTGGTCGTAACTGACGTGAGGCATAAGCAATCACCTTCCCCTCCTGCATCAGTACACAACCAAGCCCAGAATGCGAGGCATCGCTATAGACCAAGAAGTCCTTTCCCGACTCGGGTTGTGTCAGGACTGGAGCTTGTGTCAGAGCTGTCTTTAATTTCTCAAAGCTGGCCTGTTGTGCATCGGCCCAAACAAAAGGAATACTCTTCCTCAACAGCTTCGTTAGAGGGGCAGCAATGATGGAGAAACCCTCGACAAAGCATCGGTAGTAACCAGCTAAACCCAGAAAGCTACGAATCTCTGAGACATTCTTAGGTTGCTTCCAACTAGTGATAGCCTTGATCTTACTGGGATCAACCTGAATACCTCGAGTTGACACAACATTCCCCAGAAATGTCACTTCTTTGAGCCAAAATTCGCACTTGCTCAGTTTAGCATACAAACGATGCTCTCTCAAGGTTTGCAGAACAATCGTCAAGTGCTCAACATGTTCAGATTCTGTCTGAGAATAAATCAGAATATCATCAATAAATACCACAACAAACTGGTCTATGTAGGGTCGGAACACGCGGTTCATCATGTCCATGAAGGCAGCTGGTGCATTGGTAAGACCAAAAGGCATCACAAGAAACTCATAGTGCCCATATCTAGTGCGGATAGTTGTCTTTGCAACATCAGATCCCTTTATCTTCAGTTGATAGTATCCAGACCGAAGATCAATCTTCGAGAAAATTGTAGCTCCCCGAAACTGATCAAACAAATCATCAATCCTGGGTAGAGGGTATTTGTTCTTAACCGTCAGCTTGTTCAACTTCCGATAATCAATGCATAATCGGAGAGAACCATCTTTCTTCTTAACAAAGAGGACTGGAGCTCCCCAAGGTGAAAAGCTAGGTCGAATAAATCCTCTATCTAAGAGCTCTTGCAACTGGATTTTCAACTCTTTAAGCTCCTTGGGAGCCATGCGATATGGGTTCATAGACACGGGTGCAGACCCCGGATAAGTCTCAATCTCGAACTCGACATCTCTATCCGGAGGTAGACCGGGCAATTCTTCTGGAAAGACATCGGGAAATTCGCTAACAGTGCGAATCTCTTCGATATTGGATAGAGAACCTTTCGTATTCCAAGAGCAAGCGATGAAGGTCTCATATCCTTTCCGGATCATTCTATCGGCGGTCAGAGCAGATACAACATTAGACAGATAACCTCGACGTTCTCCGATTAGAATCACTGATCGGTCGTCGAAAGTCTTTAAGATAGCCCTTTTTAACTCGCAGTCCAAACTAACCCGATGCTCTGACAACCAATCCATACCCAGAGTCAGATCGAACTCCTCCATTGGAAGCTCCATGAGATCAGCCAAAAAGATTTCCCCTTGAACCTCAAGAGGACAACGCCTAAGCACCTTATCCACAGACACAGATTGACCAACAGGGCTCATAACTGTAAGAACATTTTATGTGGCTTCGATACGAATCGGAAGGTCTCGAGAAACAGATCTTGAAATATAAGAGTGGGTAGAACCATTATCGAGCAATGCAAAGTATGGAACAGAGGAAATGGTAAAAGTACCTGCTATAACATCCGGCTCATCTCTATCATCTCGACGTCTGGTAGCATAAACGAGAGCTGGCTGCCTAGCCTCGGATAAAACGGGTCCTCCACTCTGATGGGATCGGCCTCTAGAATCGGACCTAGCAGCAGATGCAGATGGTCTATTCTGACTACGACCTCTAGCAGGAGTCTGTACAGAAGTCTGTGAGCGGGTAGGAGTCTGAGAGGAAACCCGAGGTGTAGACGGTGAGACAGGACAATTCTTCAGGAAGTGATCTCCAGACCCACAACGAAAACATGTACCAGCCTTCTTTCTACACTCGCCCCCATGGCGCTTATCACAGTGCACACAAAGGGGCATAGGGGTGAAACCAGATGAATCACCTCTACTAGCAACCGGGGTCGAAGAAGAATCGGGTCTGGATCCAAAATTGCTTCTATGATGGCCAGAAGTACGGTTCCTCTTACCAGGGCGGGTGGAGGACTCAGGAAAAGGAGGCCTCTTAGATCGCTCACGATCAACTCTAGCTCCTCCAGTAGCTGCTAGCTCAACCTCCTCAAGATCTTTAGCTTTCTCTACTAAGGTGTCGAAGTCCTTATCCAGGTGTCCGACAACATGCACACACAGCTCGTACCTCAGCCCCATCACAAACTTGCGGCACTTCTCTTTCTCAGTGGGCACTAAGCTAGCCCCGAACCTGAGTAAGCCCAAGAACTCTGTCTCATACTCTAATACTGACATATCTCCCTGAGTCAAAGTCCTGAACCGATCTTGCATCTGTCTCATATAGCGCTCGCCAACAAAACGGCTCTTGAAGCGCTCCTTGAAAAAGTCCCAAGTCAGACGAGCTACAGGAACGCTACTGACCACAGAATCCCACCAAGTGCGGGCATTCCCATAAAGCATAGAGACAGCCCCTATATATCTCTTGGGTGGCTCAAGACCCAAGGAATCCATACGTCTCTCTAAATCGTGGAGCCACTCTTCAGCCTCGGTAGGGGCTCCACCTGTAGGGCCGTCGAAAGTCCTCGCCCCGTTTGTGATCAGAGTCTGAGAGATGGGAACCTCAGGAATAATACCGGCTGCCCTAACAGCACCAGATATCAGCTGCAAAAATTGACTACTGAGGGTTTCATCGGTGACCAATGTGGGAGGCTCAGAAGAAGATGGTACTCCTCTAACCGGAGTAGACACATCGATCCCAGGGGTTGGCTGAGGAGCAGACTCTACAGCAGGACCAGAATGGGCGGAAGGCTCAATAGGACCAGGGGCGGTGGGTGGAGTAGGTGGCTCAACCACCGGGTCATTCACAGCATCGGCAAACCGAACAGGTCTACCGCGCCTCCGATTAGGTCGACGCCCTCGAACGGCACTCATAGCAGAGGATCTCTACAAGGAATAAACTTAGGATTAGTTTATGGCAATGGAGAATCGAACACTAAATGTAA
Organism: Hibiscus tridactylites; assembly: GCA_958450335.1. NCBI lineage: Eukaryota > Viridiplantae > Streptophyta > Magnoliopsida > Malvales > Malvaceae > Hibiscus > Hibiscus tridactylites. The sequence goes on from OY288277.1 coordinate 86,151,905, forward strand.
CCACCCGGACCCGCTTATGCGTTTCACCTAACTCCGAGCGGTCACAACCTATGATCAAACTTCATATCACAAATTTTATTTAAATATAAAAATTGGTATAGTTCTGCCTAATAGTGGCTATAACCCATACTTCAAAACCTGTTAGCAAGACATATCCTTTATTGTTCCAATCGTCTACAAAACCATCAAAGATGTTTTCTCATCCATTTCAAAATAGAAAGTAGAAGTTTAATATCGATGTATTACAAAATAAGTGATGTAAAGCATAAGTTGTCAAATAAGATCCTAGCCAACATCGATATTAAACTTGTCAAATATATATATATATATATATATATCATATCGTATCCAAAATATAGGCATAAGTCACCCCGAATACAGACAGTTAGGAAGATAAGAGCATTACAACAACTAGATGCTAAATGTGCCGATCCTCCAAATGCCGGGTCCACAGGGTAGCCTGTCGCAAGTATCTGAGAAGGGAAGAGGGGAAAGCATGAGCTAGGGAGCTCAGTGTGTTCCGATATGTGCAGATCAAGCAATCACAAGTATACATCAAGTATAACATATTAACATATTACAGATCAGAACAATGGTTCGAGAGCATACAAAGGTTTACTAATAACTACCCTCCAACCTTACACCATTATGCAGTCCCCCAGAACTGCATCCATAAGGACTTACCCTAGGCCCGATGGGCGTAGGTGCCACCTAAGGGGCTGCCTTAGGTCCATAAGGGTTTACCCGTGCCAGAGCATCAGAACCTACCCAAGGGGAGACCTTGAGTCCATAAGGATTTACCAGCTGGATCAGGGCTGTACCGACAGAGACTTTGTATCATATCCCAATAGTATACCCCAGACAGAAATCATAGTTCAGGTTCCATACATGAGTAGCAGAATACATATAGCAGACATGTTCTATTCAGGGTAACAAAACAGAAACTCATGCTTTCAACAGATAAACGGGCATACCATTGAGCAAACATATTCGTCATCATTATGCAAGCAAAACGTATCATCATATATCAAGTTTATTGATTTCAAAATCAATTACGTCAGACAAACATACTATGTTAATCCAGATCAAGCAGTCACACACAAAGTTAGATCAAGCATACTTACAATAGGCAAACAATGTATGAAATCAATAGTTCAATTCAACCTTTTATCAACATAATATCATTCATATTTCTTTGGTTATTTGGTCAATCATCAAGATATAGTAAGCATGCAACTCATATAGCAGAATGTAGCACACATAGAACACACCTCAAAATACGGTCGGTGGGTAAACTAACGGGCACCAGCCTCAGAGCGCTCAGATGTAGAGTCAGGTCCTAAATCACAGAAAATTAATCGGTCATATAGTGAATTAAAGGTTTAGTTGTTCTTATACACTGAGTTCAAGTTCATACTTATATTAACTGGAGCGTGAGGGTGAGCAGAACGAGAGGAGCTAGGCTGAGCTGGATACTGATCACAAATATCTCGAGCACCTTACACAATTAATACACTTTATCAGACCCTTAATCGACCTTATTATCATTTTAATTTAAGCAATTTAGTACATATGCATTATTTAGGTTTAAAGTCAGATTTGAGGGCTTTCGGGTTAGAATTTTATAAAATGGGCTTTAGAATCGGACTCAGGGCGTCGAAAAACATAAAATATGGCCTTTTCGAAAAATTTGACTTTCTGGTCAAAGTCAACGCATGACGTCAGCATAAGTCAACGCTGACGTCAGCATGACGTCAGCAGTCAAATGGGTCAAGATAACTGAGTCAACTCGGGCGAGTCAACTCACTGAGCTGACTCGGCGATTCAACCCAGCCGAGTCGGGTCGGAGAGCCCATGGGTCGGGTCAGACCCGTTTCTTACCCTTATCGGAAAGGTCGCCGGCGGCAATCGGAATCTCGACGGAAAAGTCTCGAAATGACGTTTTTTTGACCTGAAAGAAAGCCTTTCGATTACACAACGTTTAACCCAAAATTATTCAACCGAAACATCGCCGGATAAAGGTCGAAAATTACCGAAAATGTAATAGGGGTCTCGAAACTGTCGAAGCTCCGACGAAGGGCTTAACGGCGGCGAACGGAGGCGGTAGACTCAGGTTTTGCAGATCCGGACGCAAGGATCTCGGTCGTGCCCACGGTGAGCCATGAACGGCGGTGGATCGACCGAAAACGCGGCAGACGTGGCACACGAAGTTGCCGAACTTCGATCGATATTCAACCGTACACCGCTGCTCGAGGGCGCGCGTGATCGGTAACGGCGACCTCACGACGAGACGGAGAACACACCTCTGGCGGCGGTGTCACGAACGGCACGGTGGTGACGCGGCTGCAAGCTCGCCGGCAAAGAAGGAAAAAGAGAGGGTTTCGGGGAGAGGAAAAAATATTATTGGGATCTGATTTTTCATTAAAGCTGGTAGGTGAGGAGTCAGAAACTTATTAAATTCAGGTTCAATAAATGGTTCAAATAAAATTTTGGGAAACTTTGCACTAAGAGCTTGCTAGCTCAAACGGCTGGGTAACGGCCAAAACAAGGGGAGGTTGCGGGTTCGACTCCCCCCAACCTCCACCCTTTCCAGTTATTTTTTTTTAAACAATGGGGTGTTACAACTCTCCCCTCCTAAAAAGAATTTCGTCCTTGAAATTGACCTGAATTAAACAGATGTGGAAACTGTTCTCTCATGGGTCCTTCAACTTCCCAAGTAGCCTCGATGGGGCTCCGATTTCTCCACTGAACTTTAACCATCGGAATGCGTCGATTTCTCAGAACTCTCTCATCAAAATCCAAGATCTGAATCGGTTCCTCCTCGTAGGACAAGTCCGGTCTCAACTCTACATCCTGAACCTGGATAACATGACTCGGATCTGGATGGTACTGTCTCAACATAGACACATGAAAAACATTGTGAATACGGTTGAGCTGAGGAGGCAACTCAAGCTGATAGGCAACTAGCCCAACTCTCTTCACGATACGGTACGGCCCAATGAATCTCGGACTCAGCTTACCCTTTTTTCCAAATCTTAAAACTTTCTTCCATGGAGATACTTTCAGAAAGACTTGATCACCGACCTCAAACTCAATATCTTTTCTTCTCCGATCAGCATAAGATTTCTGTCTATCAAAGGCCTCTTTCAGGCGATCACGGATTAATCGGACTGTCTCTTCAGTCTCTTGGACCAATTCCGGACCCAAAGTCTTCTTATCATACAGCTCGGTCCAACAGATAGGAGTTCGACATTTACGACCATACAGAGCTTCATAGGGGGCCATGCGAATACTAGCTTGATAGCTATTATTATAAGCAAACTCAGCCAAGGGCAAGAAATATTCCCAACTACCGCGGAAGTCGATCACACAACCCCTCAACATATCTTCTAGAATCTGAATTACCCTTTCAGACTGACCATCGGTCTGTGGGTGGAAAGATGTACTAAAGTTCAATCGTGTACCTAGAGCATTATGCAAAGCAGACCAGAAATGAGAAGTGAACCTCGGATCCCGATCGGATATGATGGATAAGGGTACACCATGCAATCTGATGATCTCAGAGATGTATAACTTAGCTAGCTTCTCAAGAGAGTAGGTAACTCGGACAGGAATAAAGTGAGCTGATTTGGTGAGTCGATCAACAACAACCCAGACAGAATCCTTCTTGGAAGGAGTCAGAGGTAACCCGGTAACAAAGTCCATAGTGACACGTTCCCATTTCCACTCCGGAATCTTAATGGGTTGTAGTAAACCAGATGGGTGCTGATGTTCTGCCTTAACCTGCTGACAAGTCATGCACCGAGATACATAATCAGAGATATCCTTTTTCATGCCAACCCAACGGTACCTCTGTCTCAAGTTCTGATACATCTTATCACCACCTGGATGCATAGCATAAGGACTGCTATGAGCCTCACTAAGGATGGCCTGCTTTAGGTCAGTATCATCAGGCACACAATAACGACCCTTGAAGCACAGAACACCATCTTGATCAAAAGCGTAGGCAGACGTGGAACCTTGTTCCACTTGTTGTATGACTGGGAGTAAGGAATTGTCTAAACGCTGTTTGGCCTTGATCTCCTCGGCCAAGGTCGGCTTAACTTGCAATTCAGCCGATAAGCTGCCATCATCAAAAATACTTATCCTGGCAAACAAGGACCTCAAGTCTAAGATAGCCTTGCGGCTCAAGGCATCGGCAACAACGTTGGCCTTCCCTGGATGGTACTCAATCTCACAATCATAATCTTTAAGGAGTTCAAGCCAACGACGTTGTCTCATGTTTAGCTCTCTTTGAGTAAGGAGGTATTTCAGGCTCTTGTGATCAGTATAGATGTAACACTTCTCTCCGTAGAGATAGTGCCTCCAGATTTTCAAGGCAAAGACCACTGCAGCTAACTCAAGGTCGTGGGTGGGATAGTTGCACTCATGTGGTCGTAACTGACGTGAGGCATAAGCAATCACCTTCCCCTCCTGCATCAGTACACAACCAAGCCCAGAATGCGAGGCATCGCTATAGACCAAGAAGTCCTTTCCCGACTCGGGTTGTGTCAGGACTGGAGCTTGTGTCAGAGCTGTCTTTAATTTCTCAAAGCTGGTAGGTGAGGAGTCAGAAACTTATTAAATTCAGGTTCAATAAAGGGTTCAAATAAAATTTTGGGAAACTTTGCACTAAGAGCTTGCTAGCTCAAACGGCTGGGTAACGGCCAAAACAAGGGGAGGTTGCGGGTTCGACTCCCCCCAACCTCCACCCTTTCCAGTTTTTTTTTAAACAATGGGGTGTTACAAAGATGACTCGGATGATTGAGTTTTATTTACGGCAGTATATGTGTGTCCTCGCACTGCGACCCGTAAGCAACTTTGGAGTCAACTCTTAGGTATACATCCCGGGGATGGTGTTCCATGGGTAGTTGGGGTGATTTTAATGTGATTTTGAGCTCAGATGAGAAATGTGGAGGGTCGTCTCGGTATGTGAATTGTAGTAAACTATTTGTGGACTTCCTTTTTTATTCAGGTCTTGTTGATTTGAGTTTTCGAGGTCCTCCATTTACGTGGTCTCGTGGCTCGCTTTATCAATGTTTAGATTGTTGTTTGGTGAATAGTAAATGGGTATCGCTCTTCCCTACTTCGTTTTTTTTGCATGTGGATAAGTTGGGGTCTGACCATCGGCCTTTACTCTTATGCCCTATGGAGGTGGAGTCTAATAGGGATGGGTGGCCGTTTTGGTTTATTAGGGCATGGCAGGAACACCCACAATTTCAAGATTTTCTTCGATCAGTCTGGGATGGTGATGTGAGCCCTTACGCTAAAATTGCTAAGCTTCAAACAAAAGTTAGGGCTTGGAATAGAGAAGTGTTTGGGCACATGGACCAACGGAAATGTCATCTTATGGCTAGACTAAGAGGGATTGATCGGGCCTTACAGATTTCTCACTCATATTCTCTTGTGAAATTAGCATTGGATTTGAAATTCGAGCTTGAGAAAGTCCTTGATCAAGAGGAAATCTTGTGGAGACAGAAAGCGTGTACGAGTTGGGTGCGTGATGATGATCGAAATACGTGTTATTTTCATGCCTCGACTCTTGCTCGTCGTCAGTCCAATTCTATCACGGCTTTGCGGGATACCGATGGGGTGTAGTGTACAGATGTAGAGGCTTTGAAAGATATGGCGGTAGATTTCTTTCAAAAGCTTCTCACTAGTTCGGGTTGGTTGGGTCCTCTTTATGAGTGCTTTGGACGGTTTCCTAGAGTTTTCGAGGCAGATGCGAATTGCATGGCTTGTGCGGTCACGAACAAGGAAATTCTTTGAGCTCTCCGCGACATGGGTCCTTATAAAGCGTCTGGTGCGGATGGGTTAAATGCTCTATTCTTTCAGAAAAACTGGAACATTGTGGGTAAGGATGTGTGCATGGTTATCATATCGGTATTTGAGGGTGTGCAGGTTCTGGAAGCTTGGAACCAGACTCTATTTGTGCTGTTACCAAAGGTATCGCGACCAAAGTTGATTAGTCAATTATGTCCTATCAGTTTACGTACAGTGGTGTATAAGATCATGACCAAAGTTATTGTGAACTGGCTGAAACTGTTTCTGCCTGTCTGGATATCAGAGAACTATACGAGCTTTGTGTCTGGTCAGTCCATTGTGGATAATATTCTTATTGCCCGGGAGATTGTCCATACAATGCGTGGTAAGCAAGGTCGCAAGGGGTGGATGGCCATTAAAATAGACCTTGAAAAGGCTTATGACTGTTTAGAGTGGGCATTCATTAATGATACTTTGATTGATGTGGGTATTCTGGCTTCTCTGCGTGATGTTACGATGTGTATCCTCAGTTTCTACCCAAATCTTGTGGAATGGCTCTGTCAGTGATACTTTTGTCTCGACTCATGGTATTCGCCAGGGAGACCCTTTATCTCCTTATTTATTTGTTCTCTTTATAGAAATATTGGCACAAGCGATCCAATTGGAAGTTTAGAAGGAAGACTGGCATCCTTTTCGCACTTCTTTAAGTGGTCCTGCGATATCGTATTTGTTCTTTGAAGACGAGATGTTCCTGTTTGCTGAGGCTTCGTTAGATCAGCTTGCGATAGTTCAACGAGTGTTGGGTCGGTTCTGTGAGTTGTCCGGACACAAGGTAAGCATCGCTAAGACTATAATCTTCTATTCTAAGAATGTACTTCTGTCTCTGCGTCAAGAGACTAGTGCTGGTTTTGACTACAAAATCAATCTCTTAAAAAATAGAAATCAGTTTATAATTTTTTAATAGATTAGAATCAAATATATCAGCCTGTTCACATGGTTGTCGCGTCTATTAAATTTGGGTTTAAACTGATTTCTATCAAATAGATTTTAAAAAAACTGATTTCTATTTTTTTAAAGAGATTGATTTTGTTAGGTTTTAGGAGAATTTGGTATATTTGATTCTAACCTATTAAAAAATATTATAAAGTAACTATTAAATTTGATTTTTTAAGAGAAAATTTTAATTATAATTTTAGTCCTTTAGATTTTTAATTTTTTTAAAAAAAATTAATAGTGTTCATCGGTGTTCATCGTTAGTGGTGTTCATCAATGTTCGTCGCACGTGGTAGACTCATCCATATATATATATATATCTATAAGATGAAACTAGTTTAACTTGTTTTATATTGGATTGTAATATTTGTTGACCTTTATTTGTGCTATTAGTTTAAATATATTTGTTTGATAAAAATTATTTTTTATTTAAAGATATTTGTTTGAGTTGTTACTTTAAAAAAGAAAAAAAATTAATTGAATTCAGACTTTCAGATTTGTATTTGGATTTTAGATGTTTTATTAGATCGAATTTGGATTTATGTAATCGAACTTGAATTTTTTTAAATCCAATTATTAATTGGATTTAACTTTAACTTTATAAAGTCTAATCCATTGTCATCCCTACTGCATACATCTTAAAAGGTCAAATTAACTGGTATTTGTTCAGTAATATAATAATTATTTAATTAACATTTATTTTAAATTTAACGTGCATTAATTATACTTTATATGTGTTCTTCAATCACTCCTACTGAGATGCAAATGAAGAATTGTAGATGTGTTTGGTTGGAGGTTATTTTTATTTTCATTTTTTTTAGAAAATAGAAAACATTGAATTTAACATGTTTGGTTGTAAAATTTGAAAATAATTTTAAGAAAATGAAAACAAAAATAAGAGAAATTTTGGAAACACAAAAAAATAATTTTTACTATTTTCGTTGAAAAATTTTAGAAAAGTAAAAAACCAACGTACTTTTAAATTTTAACTCTATTTAATCCATATTCAAATCCTTCTAATGAACCTTCATAATTTGTTTTGTTTATTTAATTATATTTTATTTTTATTATAATAATATTTTTTTAATAATTATATTTTAATTTAATTATTTAATGAGTAATTATTTATTTATTTTTATTTTAAAAATTAGAATTTTTATGAACCAAATGTATTTTCTAATTTTTGAAAAACTAAAAATGAAAATCATTTTCTGGAAATGAAAAACAAAAATAAAAAATATTTTTGAAACCAAACGAAAAACAAATAAAGAGTTTTAATTAAACTATGATAAAACAATAGGCTTAAATAGGAAAGAGTTTTTTTTATCGATTATAAGTTGATCTAACAAGATAAGATATTGTAAACAGAACAAATTGAATCGAAAAGATTAACCTCACAATAAATATATAGATCTAAATTAGTCGATCAATTGTCGGATACCAATGATTATAAAGAATCGTTTTAAATCCAAAACTAACCGAGTCGCCCAATCGAAAATGATTCTAATATGTAACTTAAAATAACCTAACTCAAGAAACTTGATTTGAACCTAAAATAATTCGAACTTCTGAAATAATCTGAAAATTTTAAAACAAGAATTAAGCCAACTCAAACCGAACTAATCCAAAACTAACTGACTCGTCCGATAGAAAGGTTAAATTGTTATTTTAACCATGAATGAATCAGAAATTAATAATAAAAAAACGAGGTCCAAAAAGAATTTGATTCGACCGTGGAGTATTTACTTGCACGAATACCAGTTTCTGGTTGAGGCTTCTGTTTTTCTTCTTTTTTCTCTGAATACATACATTAAGGCCAAAACGACTGCTTCAGGAATCAGGATAATCTTTACATAAAACGGCCACTACAACTGCTTCTGCTTCTCGAGTTTTACTATACATACCTAAATCCGTTTCCGTGGAAGGCTTGTATCGGTGCAGCAGCTTGGATCCATAGAACCGTTGACGGTCGAGCTGAGGAAAATGAATCAAAACTTCAATAACAAAGCATTGCTCCGGAGTGTACCCACTGCACAAAACTATCTGAGAATTCCTCAAGAACATTGGATTGTGAATTAGAAGAAGATAGCTCGGTTCCAGTCTGCTGCCGTCCCTGCATGATATATAACAAGGGTTAGCCGCTTTATTTTCCCATCGGACAAACTCGTAGCTCGAGATTACAAGTTTTCAGAGACTCCTACATCTCGAGTAAACCATTTTCCAAAAAGAATCTAGTGTCTTGACTTGTTTTTCTTTTCGACTGCTGATTGCTTTCTAGTTTGCGTGCATCAATGTTACATGTAGTAAACAGAAAATAGGAACTTCCTACCAGCAGTATGAGTACCGACCTTCACACTCGATCCGTATTCGCTACTGGATGGGGTTGCTTCCCCCAATACACCATTAACAACAATCTCCGATGAAAGACCAGCATGGGAAGAGCTAGTCGACCTGCAGGTACCCAAGAGAATGAGTTATATGTCATGCAGTTTTAAAGTTTGAGCCTTGGAACATCCATGAACTACAGTAAAGGAAGAAGTACCTATCGGACGGTTCATCCTCACAAGAATTTCCGGAGGATGAAAGACAGTCCAGGTCAACAAAGTTAGAGCAATTGAAACCATCCCCACGTTCAGAGAAGAAAATGCGACCAGTTTCGAGACAGCAGTCTCTCTGCATGTCTCCAAACAGCTGCCTTGGAGGCATTGAGTGAGTGTACCTACACAAAAAACCGGATCATAGCCATATCAATTACGGGACTTGATGTGATAACTATGAAACATAAAACCCATTAGTTTGGTAAACTATGAAACATATGGTTCGGACAGCTGATTCACACAGAAATGTTTAAACAAAAATGAAATATGAAATCGTTGACACAAAACAGTCGTTTGGTCAAAACATTAAGAATATAGGCATTAAATGTTCCATGCAACTAACGATGCAAATTCAATCTCATTAGCTAACAACTGACACTAGAAATAGAGGAAATGCAACAATGAGAACTGAAAGCAAGGAACCTTGAATATGATATATCACTTTCACATGTTGATATCTCGGGCGATGACTCTGAAAGACCAGGCAAAGTTGAATTCAAAGATTTCTCTTGCTTTCCATTTTTGGCTGACTCAGGTGACTCACTTGGCCAAAGAATGTTTCCATCGGAAAAGGATCTTTTGAAAAGTGACCTGAAAATTAATTATTGGCAAGTGAATAGGTGAGCAGCGGTGAGAATCTCTTCCCGATTGACAAGACGAATGTGTAAGCACAAGAAAACGCTACCTTCCATCGTCATCCACATTTGTTTCCCCATTTCTTCCCTTATAATGCTGATAGGAACCCAACTCCCAAACTGCAGGTTTACCAGGCTGGGGCTCGTAATACCCGAGAAATCTGCACAAAGAATTGTTTAAAAGAATAAGCAAATAATTAATAAATAAATTCAAGGAACTTACAAAAGAAATGCAAAACTAACTCCAAAAGAAAAAAAAAGACCAGCATTTTATTCTAACACAGCATAGGATGTATTAACCCCAAAACACCAAATTTTTACCCCAAAAAGTATTACAGAAAAAAGACTAAAACTTACACGTTAATTGCATTTTGCTTCTCCGCATCTATGTATGCGTTGCTATAATATCTTTGAAGAGTTCTAAAAAATTCTTGGGACTGGGTCGCTGCTCTCCATTGACCCCTTCTTTGAGAAAATATCTGTATAAATATAAAAGATACAAGAGAACAGAGAGTTAACAGGCTGAAGACTGCATTTAGGACAGATTTTTGACAGGCAACAACAGAAGTACGGTACAAGAATGTGTGTCTTAAGAAACAAGGTTGTTCAATTCATTTTTTTTTGTTCCTGTTCAAATTATGTTGTCAGATAATGACTACTGACTACCACAATTTCTCACTCTTAAATCGAAAAGGGAAAAAAGTATGAAGCATCGAATGCACGGATTGATATCCCAAAATATTGGGAGCATTAACCTCTTCGAAAAGGGACAACCTAGTTCTATCAAAATTTAGAGAAGCCCGTTCTATTATTCCAACTTTGCAAATTGCATATGGTTACAACTTACAAGTATGATCACAAAAGTTGGATTACCTTGTTGTGAGCTGCAGAGCCACCATATTGATGAGCAAGTGTGTCACCCATTCTCTCATACAAACTCATTAATTCATCAGCCAAAGGATCATTGAGGTCTAGTTTTGGGGAATCCTTAATCCCTAAAGCATGAAGCTGGCTTCCAAGAGCAGCCAATCCGTATGCATACTGTGCAACATTTGTACGATCCAAACAATCTATGCAATTGGTCCTAAGCACACCTCTTTGGAATATGGGAGGCTTCAAGGAATGATTTCCATCAGCAACATTATTATCTCCAGAACAATTCCTCTTTGATCTGTAAACATCCTCTAGAATATCATTGCAATATTTCTGGGGCGACATGTCATCATCCTCGATATTCCTGCTTTATATTTTCAGAACCAAAATACCATTTTCAACTCGTAGCAAATAGCAAGACACTAATGATCATTGATCAATATCTTATAACACGGCGATGACATTATAAATTCCCAGTACCCCACAATAATTACATATAAGATAAAAATACCCAAGAAATCATAAAGTCTTAAGTATTTATCTAATGCAAGAATCCAACACATTGCAAATTTGAAAACCTAATAATAGATCGTTCAAGAAAAGCTAACTACAACCATTGCACATGTGAAACTGAAAGTGAATGAAACGTGATAAACTTACTCAGAGAAAGGCCGTGTCATACACTCCTCAGGTCCCAAGGCTGATGTCACCCGACAATAAAAGAAACCTGTTAGCGCTAATGCATATCTAGCCACTTTACCCAAAAGTTGCAAAACATTTGGCGATTTACTGGAAGGAAAAAAAGGAGTTTTTCTGCTGGTTAGGAATCAAACTTTAAAATGAATAAGACAAAGAACAAAGAGGGGTAGATTATAGAATGGGAGAGAAAGCAAAACATGAGTGAGTTAAGAGACAAAATAACAAGCTTAGAACATATACCTCCGAGAATGTTTGTGTAGATCCCAGTGAAGAAATCTCAAACGGCTCTCTTCAGACAAATCTTTATTAATAAAATCAATCGCATTAGCAAACTCTTTTCGGAGAATTGACTCTCGAGGCTTCTTCTCTTGTGTCTGCTCATCACAAAAAAGCAATTGTGTTCAGAATCTGATTAGCATATCAGTCATGTAATGACGCTACATCAACAAACTCCTCTTCAAAAGTGCCTTTCCTTGATCCAATAGAAATGGTACTAACTGAAAATTTTGTACCACGTGTAATTATCTTAATGAGATATACCAGGTTCAGAAGTAATACAAAGATGGAATGATTCGGAATAGAATGATTTAGGCATATGGTAGAGCAACCTTCTTACCTTAATCAAATTCAAGATAATTATGGGGTTGCCATATCTCTCGACAAGATTTTCAAAATGAAGTCTGGTTGCTTCATAATTTTGGTCCTTCCTAGACACTGGTAAAAAAAGAAAAGAAAGGATAAGTCATTCTATTTTCTGAACATAAAAATGGTCAAAGCAACATCTAAAAGTACTCTCATAGATTACAAGCACATACGTATGATATCTGGTTTTAGATTCAACCGTGAGGTTTCTTGAGACCAAAAGAGTGGGATTGAGCCTCGGTTCTGGACGACGGAAGTTATTTCTGTGGGAAACCCGTCAGGGACATCCTCAAAAACAATCTGCTCTGTCTCAACATCATTAGCTACTCTGCCTTTCTCATTTACTCCTCGTTTCAAATACCTAAATGCAAAATCAGATGCAAATTATGACGAGTTTAAGCCATTAACCTAAGCTTAATCCCATCTCATAAGAACTTCAGTAAAATATACTAAGCATTTTAGCACAAATGGGGCACAACTCTCTTACCTGGTACCTGCATAGTAACGGGACCGTCTTGCTATAAGCGTAAGTTTGAATTCTCGTCCAGGTACAGAAAGCGAGGCCTACATTCACAGCCCAATGTCAAACTATGAAGCTTAGAAAAAAAATAACCATCCATCGATTCAGCACAGCAGAACTGAACAAGAAAATTAGCCAAGCATCCATCCTTAACCTGTTTAAAGAAGCCATACACCAATGCAACTGTCCAGAGAGTATTCTGGAGGTGATTGCGGATTCCTCGGGTCAGAAACTCATTCCAAACAAACATGGTCTCATAAAGAACTTGGCCTTGTTCATTATTACACAAGTTCTTCTGAAGACTACGCATAACATGGTATGAATAGCTGAAGAAGAAGTCCTTTGTAAGATCCACCGTGCCTAGGAGCTTCTTGTACCTAAACGAAAATTAAATGATGAATATCAAATGACAAGCCACTTGCGTAAAATGACCAGCAGAAAAAAGCACTTGGGTTTAAAACAAATAAAAAGGAGACTCTATTACATACCAAGAATTTTCTACTTTTCACACAACAGAACAGAATATACAATCTTTCTGCAAAACATTAATGACATTTTAGCAGTAGACAAAATAGTTAGTACACGGAATAGAAGAAGACCTGTTCTCATTCCTAATGTCCGAAATGCCTGGGTTAACAGTTGAATTCGGGAGGGGAATCATCTCACTTTTCGAAACTGCGTATACATTGTGACCGCAAATTGCACCAATCCGTCTTCGTTTTGTAATAAGCAGCATATAGTAAGGCCCCAAAAATTTAATGAACCCTAAAACATGAAAAACAAATAGGCACCGGCTAAGAATTTACATAACAACAATAGTCTCCAAAAGTCAGGTACACATTTCAACATCCATACCAACAATGCCGTAGCAAGGCGTTACAAACTTCAATCCACCAGTGGATTTATTTCCTTCGTGTATTCGCCCCAGCAACTCCGAGCATTCAAACTCCGTGTAAGTGGTAGAATCCTCACGAATATTCAACTCGAAAGGATCAAGCCGATCGATCTTTAATACTCTCCAATAAGTTCTACTCTTATTCCTTCCAATCATATAAAAGTTCTGGACACAAACATTACAATGCAAACAATCAAAATAGAAATTATAGCAACTTAATTTAATAATCCAAAGCTTAAATCAACGGTATTTTAACTAAAATTACACATCTAAGTTAAATTACTAACAATAAAAATTAATCTAATCATAAATGGACCAAAGCTAACAAAATTAATACAATGAAAGCCATAAATAACAGAAGAAAAAATTTACCGATCGAGTTTCGTAGAGTCTGAATTTCTGCATACAGGTGGAAGTCTGAGATTGCGAGGAGCTGTCATTATTGTTAACAACGTCATAATTTTCTGCTGCCGCAGATTCCATGATAAGCTTCTTTTTTTCTCCGAATTTCGAATTTCTAGCTTCGGATCTCCTCCCCGAGCCTTAAGCTCAGGGAATTTAACAGAAGAACATGCACGAAGGCGAAAACCGTTCCTAATTTTGATTTTTAGTTTCCGTTGGAAGAAAAATTCCTTTTAACTTAATCCGTAAAATACCTTATTGTTGCGCCAAAACATTGCTCCGTGGAGATTGACTGCTTCAAATACAACAACAATGGAAACTCAAACAAAACCTGGCTAAAAACCTCTGACCGCTCTGGCTCCGGCTCCGGCTCCGACTACTTTCTCATTAACAACTTGAACAAGAAAAAAATACACAAACGCCGGTAAATTTCTCCAAAAATCTTCAAAATTCCATGATCTTCGTCAATCGCCGTGCAAATGAAAACGGAAGAGAAAATCGAGCAGGGAGAAGAAGATGAAGAAATAAATAAATAAATGAATGAAAACAGATATTCGCAGATTCCAGAAAATCAAAGAGGAAAAGGTAAGCGGCTAAGGCTAATATTAGTGAAGAGATTATAATCGTTTTAGGCTATTTTATTTTATTTTGTTTGTTTCTGTTGTTGTTTGTCGTTGGTGAAAATGTGAAATGTTTTGATTTATGATGTTTGTATTGAACTATAAAAATATGGCATAATGTAAAAAATGGTTCCTAATATTTGACTAAATTATTATTTTAGTCCTTATTTTTTTCTAAAGCATTTTAATACTTAACGTTTTATTTTAAGTTAAAATGATCCATCTATAGTTGAAAATTGTTAGTCTATTAACGATAAACAACTTGAAATAAAATGACACGTCAACAGAAAAATAATTTTATAAAATAATTTTTGATTGATGTGACATTCTTTGAAGTCAACACATTTGTTTATATGACATTATTATGTCAGCGTACATTGTTATATATGTTTGCCACATCATTTCAAGTCACTTATCGTTAATGACTAACATTTTTTATCAATAACGAGGCCATTTTAACCAAAAATAAAATGTTAAGGGTTAAATTGCTTTAAAAAAACAATGGTCAAAGTGACCGGTCAGTCAAACGTTATGGGTATTTTTGACATTATACCTAAAAGTATTGGGTAAGGCATAAAAGAAGTCATTGAGCTTTCCTAAAATAGTCATTTTGGTCACTAAACTTTTAAATTTTTAAAATAATCATAAAAATTATCGAAATGGTACAAATGGTCATTGTGATGTTAAATAATGATAATAAAATTTGATAAATTCAATGGTTAACAATTCGATAAAATTAATGACCATTTTATAATTTTGTGGTGATCTTTTTTTAATTGTTCAAAATATTTAATGATTATTCATTAATATTTGAAAATTCAGTGGTAAAAGAGATAATTTTAACCTGGCTAAGTGACATCTGATGTACTTTTCCCATATCACATTATCATCTCCAGATCCAACGTATTAAAACAATAAATGCCACAACTTTGCCTTAGTTGACCGTACATCCACGTATTGAGATTCCATTTATTTAACTTATATTATACGTTTATTGTTTTTTAATTTTTACTATTATAATTGTTGGAAAAAAAAGTAATATTTAATCTTTAAATTTGATAGTTTTTTTTAATTTAATCCTTGAATTGTATTTGTTTGTATTAGTCGGAATTTAGTGGTTTTTTAGTATTTTATTGACGTGGATAAAAAATGTTTAGATATCAATTTAAAATATGTCAAATTTATAGATTATATATCATTAATCGCGTATGTTAGCAAATAAATATTGAGATTTGGTGCATAAGTTAAATAATAATTATTTGATACATGAACTATGTAAAATAGATATAGTTGACGGTTGAAAAGATTTATTTTATACAGCCTATGTATCGAGTAATTTTTTATAACACTGAATCTTAAAAATTTAGACTCTAACTTTTAAATTACAACATTCAAAATATAAACATCTAACCCTAAATAAGACTCTTATATCATTAAAATTAATAGACTTGTTTAGTTTAAATAGTCTAAAGGTGATTACAATGTAGTATTTGTATATTTTTAACACTTTGAACCCGTGTTTTCTAGAATGAATCATTCGTTTTTTCATTGGGACACTTGTTGGGTTCAATAAAAGTATAATGAATTGATATGAGAATGGTGAAGCTTTTTAATTGTATAAGCGGAATGACGAGTAATCATGTATAGGTAGTATTTGTAGACAAATTGATTTGAACTCGAGTCTTTTAAGATGAATATTATTTTTTTACTGGATCACTTGTTGGGTTTAGAGTTATTACGTATCTTTAATTTATATAAATAAATAAAAGAGAGATATTACAAGTTTTTAATGTTTTATAAGATTAAAAAATACCACAAGATTATCAAATAACATTAGTTCATAGGTAATAGGTTAATAGAATTGAAAAAGTCTTATATTTTAGTTATTAAACAATACTTCAAATATTTTAACAAGTGGTAATAATTTGAAGTTAATAGGGTCGATGAATAAGAATAGTATTACTAATTAAACAATAAATATCGGTTGGATTTTAATTTAATCGATATTATTATTATTATTACTATTATTATTATTATTATTATTATTATTATTATTATTATTATTATTATTATTATTATTATTAGGGTTTAAAAATGATTTTAAATTATCTCATTCGATTGAAAGAGTAATTTTGTTCTTTTAGTAATTTAAATTAGTAATTTTATCATTCTCTTTTAATTCTATTAAGTTAGCTCTCGTATGTTTTTAAAATCAATAATGTTATCTCTCATTTTCAAATTTATTAATTTAACATTCAAATTTATGAATTGTATTAATCTAATCTTTTGACAGTTATTGACTAACATAACCGCCAAACTATGCACGTAGCCGCTATATGCTTCCACATCAACTATTATCGTCATTTGTCTTGTTATGTAAATAATGACGAGTTAATTTTGATGACGTGACAATATAAATAGAGTATTTCATAATTAACAAATTATTTTAAAATTACACATTTACTATAGAAAACTATGTCAGTTGTAATGTCACGTCTTCAAAATTGACCCGACATTATTTTATCGGAAAATTAATTTATTAAAGAAAATAACATGTCGACATGTTAATCCGGACACTATTAATTATTCAACGACGAAATGTCTAACGAGACAATTAACAAATAATGATAATTAACTCTATTAATCAATTCAGTTAAAGAATAAGATCGATGTAATTCAAAAAATTCAATGGTTAGATTAATAAAAATAATATTACTGATTTAAGATTTCTACATGGACAAAATTATCACTTAAACCTATTTTTTTAAGATGTTCATTCATAGTTGCTTTCACGATGCAACTCACTTAAAATCATGGTGGAATTGACTGAGCCTCTAATATGTTCAAGAAATCATATCATATCAAATCCAATCCAATATTTTGTTTAATACTCTAAAGACTTTAACCTACAACATGGTTACGGTATGATTACAGTGCGATACTAACCTAAAATGTTACAAAATATAAAACATAAAATGTTATCCACCAACTTAAAATGTTATATATATTTTATAACATTTTAAGTTGGTGGTCTCATGACAAGTATCGAAACTCAGAGACAAGTTTCGATACTAACATCAACCTAAAATGTTATCATAAGTGACAAGTATTGATACTTGAAGCCAAGTTTCGATACTTAACCACCAACCTAAAATGTTAACAAAAAGTGTATCATTTTAAGTTGGTGGATACTATTTTAAGCTTCGTATTTTGTAACATCTCGGTTAACGTCAACACCATAACTCTGCTGCAATTTATATAGTTAAATCGTTGAATTAACTGATTTTCAATTCAACTGATCAAACCGATAATTTCGATTCGAATTTTTAAATTCATAATTATAGTTGTCAATTTTAATAGGGTGATGCAAATTGCACGCTGCCCACGTTTCACTATCACTAGATAAGTTACTGCACGAGATTCACAGGTCCATCTAGCCTAGAGCACGAGATTGAAAATGTAACCTTAGCTTTGATGATTAAAGCAAGAACATGTATATATAATGGATTAATTGCACCATGTCCTCCAACCACGAGTCAAATTTTTAAATTGGTCATTAAATTTTAAAACATTCTGATTGAATCCTTAAACTAAAGTATTATTTCAATCATGTCCATCTGTTTGATTAGTTGTTAATTTTAACGTTAAATGTCAGCCTAGATCTATCGTATTTGAAAATATTTGTTAATTCACACATGTTTAGAGAAGGAACTACATCTAACCCAAGCTGACATTTAGACTTTGCTTCGTATGAAGGATGAAAAAGAAAAAATATGGAAAATTAGTTAGTCAAATAGTTAATATTCAAAGTAAGAAATTGGTTATGAATCTTAACTATTTGATTAACTAATTTTCCATCATTCATAAGTGTCAGAGTTGACATAAAAACCTTGTAGGAACAATACTTTAATTTGAGGATTTAATCGAAACATTTTAAAATTTGACAACATATCTAAAATTTGGCCAAGAATGTATGATGAAATTAACCTATTATCCGGGGGCAGATAGTGAATAGAGTTAGAGGGGTCTTTGCACCTCCAAAGTTTTGAAAATTTTGTATTATACCCTTAAAATATTTTAAAAATTTTAATTCACCCCTCAAATTTTATAAAAATTCTCATAAAATTTTAAAAATTAAGATATTTTCAATTATCCCAAAAATTATTTAAAATTTTAATGAAACCCTCAAAATTTTAAAAAGTTCTCATTAAGTCTCTTAAAATTTTTAAAAATTTTTAATTATGTCTCTCAAACTACAACGTCAAGATATGTCATTGTTTATACTACTCAGACCATCCCACCCGTAAATTAGAGGGTATTCGTGTTCTCTTGTATATTATGTCGAAAATGATGCCAATTTAACTAAATTCATTCCACCATTGTTACAACAAAATTGAATTATCTTAAAATAATGAAACAAAATCAAGTTGATTGTGACATTAGCTCTTTATATGGTGTTTCCTTATGCGTTATCCGTGATAGGGGTGGACCCAGAACTTTATGTTAGGGAGTACATTTATAAAATTTTAGGGGTGAATTTATAAAATTTTAAGGAGATAGAATTAAATTTTTAATATTTTTTAAATCATATACGAAATTTCGAATTTTCAGGGGAGACCGCCCCATAACCCCTCATACATCCCTCAGTAGTGGTATCAATTAATTTTGCAATTAGTGGAATCCATGTAAATTTGTCATATTATTGTTAAATGGCTTGAAAATGGAATAAACCTACTACAAAGTCTAGATTGACATGAAATTCAATGCCGTACAAAGAATTAGGTTCATTTTTAACATAAAAAACAATCATGTCTTTTTGGCTTGTACTAATAATAAGATTTACTTTTACTAAATTAATTTTCTATTTTAGGCTTTTCAAGGACACCCATAATGAGATATAAACCAGGGTTAGTTTTGGGTACATTAATAGTCATTAAATTATGAAAATTATCATTTTGGTCTCTGATCTTTCAAAAATTACAAAATAGTAGTTAAATTTATCTAACTGTTAAAAATGGTCATTGGATGTTATAACATAATGTAATAATTTGAATAATTCAATGACCATTTTGTAACATTTCGATAAATTTAACGACCAATTTGTAATTGCTTCATAAATTTAATGACCAATTTGTAACTTCTGAAATATCAAATAGAAAAATGATCATTGTGTTCATAGTTTAGGGACTACTTGTGTACTTTACCCTTATTTTTATAGAAAACAAAAAAAAAGTCCATTTTTGTTTTAGTCCCTCCACTATATTAAAATTAAGGTTTAATCTCTCTACTTTAATGTGGCATAATGATCATTGTTCTTATAATATTATCGATAGATCCGAACTAATAATATAAATAGTTGTTGTCACAATAGGTGACGATGTAAATTTATTATTAGTTGAATACAAGGACGATAATAGGGGCAAACAAGGTCTTGGCCTCTTGGTTAAATGATAAAAATCCATTTTTAGTTCGTCCCAAATATTAACAATTCAATTTAAGTCTTCTAGCCCTAGAGGGAGAAATTACATTTTCAACCCCTTCATAATTAATTATTTAATCTAATCCCTTGTTAAAAATTAGATTTTAGCTTTGGCCTCCTAAATTTCTATATTTCTATCTTGGTTTCTGTTGGGATTTTAGGGGCTCGATTCGATCAACCAAACTAGCTCACCAAGTGGTGGAGAGATGGATTTTTGGGTGGAAGGGTTGTGGAAGCTAAAAAGAATATTGACACAATGATTTATAGTGGTTCAACCTTCTAACCAAGGTCTACATCCACTACCTTAGCTTCCCACTAAGGATTTCTCAACCAATTCCACTAATTGATTCGTCCCCTTTTTTAGGATTAGGAGGAAACCCTTACAACCGATCAAGCTTCTACCCAAAGCCTTGATCAAAACCCTCTTTTACAAAGAGACAATGAAAGCAAACTTAAACCCTCTAATAGGTGTTTGTTTGCACAATGAAGCACTCACCCAAAACCTAAAACACTTGAGCAAATTTGACAATTTTGGCTCACTAGTGTTTGTCTATACAAGAAATGACAAATTAAGCACTAAGACAATTTCTTGATCATTTGATGTTTGACAATATGAGCATTAGCCTTCTATTGATGCTTGGAGGTCCCTTTTATACTCCCAATTGAGTTTGTAGCCGTTACTAGCCGTTGGGGATGAATTGGAGCCGTTGAGGACTTTATTTCCCTTCATAAATGCTGTTCTGCAGCTACCAGTATCGATACAGGTGGAACGATATCGATACGACCTTCTTGAGGAAATAGCCGTTGGGCTCTTGCCAGCATAGGGGTATCGATACACGTGGAACGGTATCGATACGGCTTGATATTTAAATGGCCGTTGGGAAATAGCCGTTGGGGTAGTTGAAATGGGATCGGTACGCTGACGTGGCATATCGAAACGACCCCTCTCCGTATCGATACACCAAACCCTTGTATCGATACGGGTTTTGACAGTGGCCAAACTGAGGCAAAATGGTATCGGTACGGGTACAACCGTATCGATACTGGGACGTTGAAAATACAAGTTTGGTTGTTTAAAACATGAAAAAACTTTGCCAAAAACCTCTTAAAATACCTCAAACATAAATTCAAGTTGTTTGGACTTAAAACCAAGTTTTAAATTCTTTTCAAATTAGTCCAAAACATTTTTCAATTATTATATCAAAACATTAGTTCTACAATCTCCCCCTTTTTGATATAATAAAACTAACTTGAAAAATTGTTTGGGATTCTCCCCCTTAAACTTTAAAATGTGAATAAGAGATTAAATGTATGAAATCAAATAAAGTTCCCCCTTATTCATTTTAAAATTCAATTTTTCAAACCATACTATTTCTCCCCTTTTTGTTATATCAAAAAGAATTTAAGACATTTAAGTTCAAAATAACAATAGAGGTAAAAAGTTGACACAAATAAGAATTTGGTTTAAAAATGGCTCCCCCTTACTCAAAGCATCATCAAAAGAGTTAGTCCATCAAATATGATCATCTAGTTGAATAAACTAAAAAATAAGACAAATTAAATCAAAACAACTAGAAGTTTTACCAACACTTGAACCCAAGGGAGGATGTGAAGCCTTCCTTCTTCAAGTGTTCTTCCTTGTGTGTATGGAGCTCTCCCTCAATGTTTGACTTGTTGAACATCTCCATCACACCTACAATAGACAATCAAGTAATTTTTGGTATCCAAATTGCTTTGGATCCATAAACGTTAGTTGCACAAAATTTAGTCCCCTTAGGAATCCATTTTTCAATTTCATCCTTTTTAGTTGAAGTGGTTAGTCCTTTTGGGACCCAAACACTTCTAAAACATTTTCCATTCACAAATCTAGGGGCACTAGATTGTCTAACATAAAAATTTGATTTTCCAAGATTGTTTTTCTTTTCAAGCTCTTTGGAAATCAAATCTTTTTCTTCTTGAACTCTTTGAAGCAATTTTTGTAAATCAAAACATTTTAATTCAAATTCTTCAAGTTTTGCTTCAAGTTCAAGTTTGGTTTTAGAAAGCAAATCATTTTGAATTTTTAACTTTGAAATCAATTTATTGTTTTTCAAAATGTGGCTTTTAAAATCTAAAACCAAATCATCATAGGCATCTTGTAATTCATCAAAAGTGTAAGAACATGAAGTAGATGAATTAGAAGTTACCCTTGAATCTTCTTCGATGGCCATAAGGCAAAGGTTGGCTTGTTCATCGTCGGTGGAGTCTTCATCACTCCAAGTAGCCACATATGCCTTCTTCTTATGGCTTGAAGTGCTTGCCCTCTCCTTTCTTTTAGGTTCTCGTTCAAGCTCTCTCAAGGCTTTCTTCATGAAAGGGGCACACTTCTTGAAGAGATGAACTATCTCTTCATCTTCATCCTCCTCTTCACTTGAGTAGACATGATGGCAAGTGGAGGATTTGAGAGCCATGGCACTAGCATTGATGCCAAGCCCTTTGATTTTCTTCTCTCCCATAGCTCTTATTTCTTCCCTCTTCTTCTCATCCTCCTTGTTCTTCTTCATGATTTGATGAGTAAGAAGTGACCCCATTAGTTCATCAAGCTTCAAAGTCTTCAAATTTTTGGCTTCGATGATGGCGGTCCTCTTTGAGTCTCAAGACTCGAGAAGTGAGTAGATGAGCTTTCGAACAAGCTTTTCCTCCGGGATGGCTTCTCCATAGCCTTTGAGACCATTGGTGATAGTGGAGAACCTATCAAACATCTTCTCGATGTTCTCTTTCGGATCCATTTTGAAGTTCTCATACTCCAAGGTTAGGAGCCCAATCTTGGTCTCCTTGACTTCATTTGTCCCCTCGTATGTGACTTCAAGCTTGTCCCATACCTCCTTGGCACTCTCACAAGAAGACATCTTCTCATAGATGGTAGGGCCAAAAGCACAAAACAAGATGTGCAAGGCTTTGCAATTAAGCTCCATCTTCTTGCGATCGTCGGCACTCCACTCCGCTTTACTCCTTTGAGGCACGAACGGGCCATCTTCAACTACATCCCATAGCTTATAATATCTTGATTTGATGAAGAATTTCATCTTTGTCTTCCAATGGGCGTAGTGGTCTCCGTCAAAGAAAGGCGGTTTGTCGATTGATTGTGCCATTGAGCCGGTTGATGAAAAAGTGATCGAGCTTGCCGGATCTTCTCAATAGGATGTGAATCCCTTCGATTGAGCCAAGCTCTGATACCAATTGTTGGGATTTTAGGGGCTCGATTCGATCAACCAAACTAGCTCACCAAGTGGTGGAGAGATGGATTTTTGGGTGGAAGGGTTGTGGAAGCTAAAAAGAATATTGACACAATGATTTATAGTGGTTCAACCTTCTAACCAAGGTCTACATCCACTACCTTAGCTTCCCACTAAGGATTTCTCAACCAATTCCACTAATTGATTCGTCCCCTTTTTTAGGATTAGGAGGAAACCCTTACAACCGATCAAGCTTCTACCCAAAGCCTTGATCAAAACCCTCTTTTACAAAGAGACAATGAAAGCAAACTTAAACCCTCTAATAGGTGTTTGTTTGCACAATGAAGCACTCACCCAAAACCTAAAACACTTGAGCAAATTTGACAATTTTGGCTCACTAGTGTTTGTCTATACAAGAAATGACAAATTAAGCACTAAGACAATTTCTTGATCATTTGATGTTTGACAATATGAGCATTAGCCTTCTATTGATGCTTGGAGGTCCCTTTTATACTCCCAATTGAGTTTGTAGCCGTTACTAGCCGTTGGGGATGAATTGGAGCCGCTGAGGACTTTATTTCCCTTCATAAATGCTGTTCTGCAGCTACCAGTATCGATACAGGTGGAACGGTATCGATACGACCTTCTTGAGGAAATAGCCGTTGGGCTCTTGCCAGCATAGGGGTATCGATACACGTGGAACGGTATCGATACGGCTTGATATTTAAATGGCCGTTGGGAAATAGCCGTTGGGGTAGTTGAAATGGGATCGGTACGCTGACGTGGCGTATCGAAACGACCCCTCTCCGTATCGATACACCAAACCCTTGTATCGATACGGGTTTTGACAGTGGCCAAACTGAGGCAAAATGGTATCGGTACGGGTACAACCGTATCGATACTGGGACGTTGAAAATACAAGTTTGGCTGTTTAAAACATGAAAAAACTTTGCCAAAAACCTCTTAAAATACCTCAAACATAAATTCAAGTTGTTTGGACTTAAAACCAAGTTTTAAATTCTTTTTAAATTAGTCCAAAACATTTTTCAATTATTATATCAAAACATTAGTTCTACAGTTTCCCAACACGGAGTTCCTAGTAACAATTAACAGTGTTATCAATTTGGACTTACTGTATCAAATTAAAGTAGAGGGAATCAATATCAAATTTTAGCATAGTGGAGGGACTAAAACCACAATTAGACGAAAAAATATTTACTAGTTGAAAGAAACCCTTTATGTAATAGGGCTAAAAAGGCTAAAAAAAAGACTATTTCATCTCATTTGAATCTCAATGTTAGATAGTGACAAGAGGGAGGGACTAACTTGAATTCAAAGCAAAGTGGGGGTGGTCGTTGTTGAATGTACTAACTTCTTACTTCTTAGTATATAAATATAAAAATAATTTTCAACGGGCTAATGGAAAAAAATAGACTTGGTAATATGGACATGGTGTACCATGTGCTCAATTATTGCCCCATTTGGCCTCGTTGAACTCCAAAAATCAAACAAAAGGGCTAAACGTCAAGGATTTGAGTGTCGGCAACATGATTTTAAGACACCTCCAAAAAAGGGGGGATTAATATGAATATACCATTTGAATGTGTTACCAAATTTGTCCCTAAATGTCTAGAATTAGGTTGGAACCATGATTAAACAATCAGAGGGACTAAAATGATTAATTTCAAGTGTGACTTAATTCGACGAGTATTTAAATTAATAGTGACTAAAATTTATAAGAAATGAAGGAGAGACCAACAAAGGTTGTGACCTGTGAGCGATGGCAAGACACATGGCTCTCCCAAGAAGAGAATTTGAGTTCGAACTTTGAAGACGATATTATTGAGAAAGAAAGCTATGAATCTCGAACATAAACTATAAAATAGACATTACTTTACAAGAGATTTATTAATTGATTTAGTGGTTGAGGATAATCATATTACTTCATCTTTTATGAATTCTAATCTTGACATAGAAATATAATATTTTTTATTTAATAAAAAATGAAGAAAAGAATTCACTATTGCATCAAATAGATATTTTACCATTTATTATTAATTATTACACTGGTTGTGGAAAATTTTAACACCATGGTCAATACATTTTATCATGAACCATTTTATCAAAAATCAAATACTTTACTTGTGGAATTAAATAAAAATTCATCGTCAATCAATAATTAATTGATCTAATGAGATAAATTGTCAGATCACTTATACAAGATCAATGATTCGAATTATGATAAAGTGTCATTTTCATAATCAGTGGTGAAACATCAAGTGGGCCTAAAAGAAGCTCATCCCCTTGTGTCCTGGTGGTAAAGATAGATGTTCATCATCCCTTGGGACCCGGGTTCGAGCACCAATAATGCACATGCTGTGTGTGTCATCTTTGAAAAGACTAAGAAAGTTGAACATATGCTACCCTTGCATCACACCAGCATATTCAAAAAAAAAGTAGGCCTAAAAAAACATAACACACCCCAACTTTTATCGTTTATTTTATTTTAAGCCTCCGAAAATTTTGAAACTATTAAAATTAACTTATAATCTCTCCCAAATTTTTCCAATTTAATTAATTTTAGAACCCTATCAATTAAAAATATTTTTAACAAACAGAGGAGATTGTCATCGTCTTCATCATTTTTTAATAAAAAATGAATGAACAATGAAATCGACTTGTGATCCTACCAACTTTACTATTATTTTAATAAAAATATAAACCGTAAAATCGACATATAATCTTAACGACTTTATCTCTTACTGTTCAAAATACTATAAATCCTAAAATAAAATGGCAGGCGCAGTATATGGGAAAATCTTTTCCCAGTTACAATATTGCAGCAAATTCCCGCGCAAAATTCCCAAGTGCCAAACATCAATTCAAGACAACCTTAAACATGCATGTACATTAGTTCTTGAATCATTGGTTTCTTTGAGAACCATAGTTCCTTTCACTTTCCCTTTTTTTAATGGTGGGTCAAAGAAAATAGTAATGGTTCTTCATCAAATCAAATTCAACTTAGTATTAAAAATGATAAAATCCAACGGATATCACTTAATTATAAGTTTGATAACATATATATTATTATTTTTTTAAAAGTTATAATTTAGTGTCTCGGTTAAAATTTTGTTACAAACTTGTCACTCTACTGTTAAAAATGATGATAGCTTGGTATAATAAATATTTTAGTCGTAGAACTTATACATTTTATTAATTTGGTCTTAATTCTAAACAATTCAATAATTTTAACCCTTTATATTTAAAAATTACATTAGTGAAGCGATTGTGTTTACTAGAATGCGTCGCTAAGGTCATAATGAGTATGTTCTATTAATTTGTCAGATGTTTGGGTAGTGGAGTGGTTGTGTCTGTCGAGCTATCACATATGTCGGTTATCAAGCTGATGGACAATAGCATTGAGTGCGGTAAGTGGTCAAAGGGTGTGTTAGGAAGGCGTAGTGTCAAAAAATTTAAATACGAATGACTAGATTTATTGAATTATTTTTTAATTGTGACCAAATTGATAGAATGTACGAATTTTGAAGAGTAAAACTATTATTATACTAGACCATGTTTTAATTTTCACGACATAGTCATATGTTTATAACATAATTTTAATTGAGTAACTTTAGAAAAAAAAGTAATACATTTCTTATCAAACTTATAATTAAATGACATGTGATGTATTTTACTTTAATTCTTATTAGACCAGAAGAGTTTTAAAATAACAATATATTGATAAGTATATTTTTTTTAAAAAAAAAAAAGGTTTAAAGCCCTCCCTTAATTATACATGTTCAATTTTTAATGATTTAAGATAAATAAATTTCAGCCAATTAGATGTTGTTCTGATTGCATTGAAAAATATGTAACTTATTGAATTCAAAATAAAATTTGGGTACCTAATTGCATTATTAAAAAGGTTAAATACCTAATTGCACATGAATGTCAAAATTAAGTATTAAAAATTATATTTACCCTTTCCGAAAGAAAAGCTTTATTTAAGCTCAACAATTAGCCCAGTACTTGATCTAATAAATTATTTGAGCCTGGTTTTCGACCCATATAACTGAGGACCTAAAGGTGACCCATCTTAATTGTCAGCCCATGGAATTATTTTTCAAAAATTACATTTAACTATATTGTAAAGTACATAAATTATCACTAAACTAAGAAAAAAATGAATTTTGACCACTTAAATTTTGAAAGTTATGAAATGATCATTAAATTTATCAAAATCTTACAAAATGGTTGCTACGTATTTTAAAATAGTGATAATTTTTTTAAGCTTAAGGACCATTTTGTAATAATTTGATAAGTTTAATGACCATTTTATAATTTCTAAAACTTTTTTTGGATAAATGGTGGTTTTTATTTATCCAAAAGCAGATAAACTGCTACGTAATACATCAAAACGGAATCAATAGATCCCCATTGTCTGCAGATCTACATATTTACATCATTTGTGGAATCTATACATTTGTTCTGTAACGTGTAGCGAATTGTCTCCTGTACAGTAATCAGCATAGTATCTGAGTCTCTAGATGAGGTCCTAAAAAGCCTCATATTCTTTTTGTCCCATAGGTGGTAAACAAAGGTGTACCAAGCTAGCTTCACGCAACAAAGGTCTAAAACCCCTTGCAGACACGTCTCGGAAAAGGGTAATCCCTAAATATATGATCCTCGGGTTCCTTTTTAGTTCCACATAACAGATAGAGCTCGTTATTTACAATGCTCATTGTTAAGTGTTCAAAAGTACTATTTTTATTACCCTTTTCACTCATATTATTGTTAGACTTAAGCTCATTTTAGTTGCATTATTAGGCATTCATGCATATTTTCATAATTTCCTTCACCGTTATGCTTGAGTTCATGTTTTGATTAGTTTTTTGTGAAAAAGATACTACTAGAGGTTGTTTTTTGTATGCGGGATTTATTGACCGGGCAAATTGGAAGTTGTCGAGGCAACCCAAGAAGGACATGCCAAACTTGGCACCGAGGCAATAGCCGACTGGAGGATAAGCTGATGTGGCAGACGAATTTGATGACTGGATGAACCTTACATGGCATGGAGCAAGAAGAAATCTTAAAGGAGTTGGAATTCCATGAAAAAGTCAAAGGGAGATTAAAGGTCTATGAAAGTAGGAGAAGTTTTAGGAAAATAAATAAATTAAAGAGATTTATCTCTTTAATGATATTTAATTCCAACTTAACTTCCTCTTCAAGAAAGACTTTGACCTAGATATCTCCTATAAATAAGAAGACCTGACTGCCAACTAAGGGGAAGTCTATTGAGAGAAAAACACCAAGGGGCTATGAAATTCTTCTTCTTCTTCCTCTTGGTTTGATTAGATTCATGCTAGGGAGATTATTCTTTGTATATCTTTCATTCCCAGCTATGAACTAATTTTATTTGGCTTGTGCTATTGTGTTTTTGTGGTTGTGAGAACGATTGGATTTGTTTAGGTATTTGAGATTGCAATTTTGATTCAAGGTTTGTTCATTCTTGGTTCTTAATTTTGTTTGCGAGTGAATTGGGAGAGGATCTCGTGATATCACCCATTTATCTAATATCGAGAGAGTTAGATTCAAGAAACGAATGAACATGATTTTCATTCAAACGATCGTTGGTGAAGACTAATTTGACTTAGGAATAAGTTGCGGATTTTAACGGCTAATAGGAGCGCAAAATCAGTTGTTGTTCACCCTTGGTTCACGCAGGGATGTATTATCAAGGCATACATAATTAACCAGTGTTTCGAATTAGAGATAAGGAGAAACCATTGAAGAACGCTTCGTCGAACCTTGAAGGTTGTCAACAGTTGCCCAGGAAATCGCTCCGATTCTACATTGCCTAGACAATCGCTCTGTTTCTACATTGCCCAGGCATCAGCTTCACTCATTGCCCAGACAATCGCATCATTCATTCACTGCCCAGGCAACCGCTTAACTCGTTGCCCAGGCAATACGATTGCTGCCAATTGCCAAAACAAATGAGTCATTCTTGCACTCAAGTACCAAGACAGTCCATTCAATTATCACTCCTCAAAATCACGATAACCCGACCTGCTCTCTCTTATTCTATTTTCTCCATCTTTTATTTTTTATTGCTCTTTTATTTTATTTATTAATTAGAACTCCTACAATCACCTACTTGTGTTTTTTCTCTTTTCCAATGCAGCAACTTAAGCAAAGTGACCCAAACCAATCCATGAAGAAACGATACTCGATACTTATCACTTTATTACTTGTGACGTGTACACTTGTACCAATTGTGAAGCACTTATTACACGCAACACCCATCCTTGTCAGGCGATCCTTTGTTGGGAGACGATTAAGTAAGGCCATCCAAAAGATCAAATAAAATTTAGGAACATGGAAAGCGAACCACACTAACCGATGCAAAGGGACCTTCTCTTGTGCCTCTCAGATATCTTCCCAAATGAGTCTGACCTTGATTGTACCCTAGTTCATAGTTAAAGGCGATCTCCACTCCAAGGGAGGTACCCCTCGTAACTTAAACAGCTTCATGATAATCCAGCTGTGGCAAAGTTTTTCATCAATCTGCCAAAAATCACCTCCCTTTAGAAAATAATGTCTAATCCAAGCGACCCATAGATATCCTTCATTTGTAAGAACATCCTTCATAAGGAACATCAAACAAGCTTTATTCCATGAAAAGATGCTTTTCAACCCAGTCCTCCCTTATATTTAAGACAGCAAATCTGGTTCCATCCAAATCTTGCCCCCTTAGCTGCAGTATCCTCACCTTTCTAGAAGAATTTTCTACACAGTTGCTCATTCCTGTGTATCACTGCCCTGGGTAGAACAAGTTGCATTCACTAATAGTTTGAGACACTGAAGATAACTGCTTGGATCAATTGAAGCCACCCCCCATAACTTAATTTCCTGGAAGACTATTGCCCTAGCTTCGATTTAATCTTTTCTATTAAGGGCAAGCAATCCTTCTTAGAGAGTTTGTGAGTTACCAGAGGAACTCCTAAGTAGCGAACATGGAGTTGTCCCATTTTGAATCTCGTATATCTCTGAATTTCTTCCAATCGTTGAGAAGAGATCCTTAAGGAGAATAGCTCTATTTTGCTTGCATTTGATTTTACAAGGATTGTCTAAATACCTATGATAGAGTCAATGGATCCTTTGTAAAATATTAGCAAGTCATCAGCAAAACATAAGTGTGTGAGGTTAACTTTGGCACATTTTTGGTGAAATTGGAACAAACCATCATTGACTGCTGTATTTAACAAAGCTGAAAGCACATTCATCAAGAGCACAAACAAATATAGGGAGAGAGGGTCCCTTGTCGAACCCCCCGAGCCCCTTTGAAATATCCTACTAGGCTTCTATTAAAGGATATGAAAAACCTAGAGGTAGTGATGCAAGCCCATATCAAACTAATAAAGAGTGCATGGATTTCCATAGCCTTCAAGACAGAGAGCAAGAAGTCCCAATGAACATAGTGAAAGGCCTTTTGTAGGTCAACCTTTAAGGTGCATTGAGCTGATAAAAATTTCCTTGAATAACCTCTAACAAGTTCCTGAGCCAATAAGGTGTTGTGAATAATGCTTCTACCTTTCACAAACGCAGATTGATTAGCCGCAATCATCCCAAGAAAAACAATAGCAAGTCTGTTTACTAAGATGCGTGTGATGGTTTTATAAATGACAGTACAACATGAAATGAGCTTGAAGTCTTTCGCATGGCAAGCGTTAGGGACTTTAGCTATTAAGGCAATAGATGTTGCATTGAAGGTTGGGAGTAAATCAACACCAACAAAGAAGTATTTAATAGCTGCAACCACATCACCTCCTACAATTGCCCAGGTAGACTTGAAGAAACCGGCGGTGAAACCATCTGGCCAAGGGCTTTTCTTGTTCCCTTGGCTAAACATTGCTTCCTTGATCTTACTAGCAGTGACTTCCCTGACAAGACTATCTCTAGCTGCATCAAGGAAATTGTACTGTAATAGGTCTTTTAGAGTCTATCTAGGGCAGCCATGAACCTCTGTATCCAGAGTCCCAACTAATTGAGTGAAAAAGTCAATAATCTTAGTAGACATTTCCTCAAAACTGTCTAATTTGTTGCCATCTTTGTCAATGAAAAATCTGATGGTATTTTTTGATGACCATAGTGTCATGAAAGAATTTAGTGCATTTCCCCCTGTTGCAACCAAATAACTCTAGCTTTTTGTTTATAGAATTGATGCTCCGCCTCTTCAAGGGTGGAGAGTTCTATTGCTAAGTCTCTTTCCTTGAGTAAACTCAATTGAGAAGGGGAATTTAGATTTAGTAACTGTTGATGCTGCAACTGATCCCTTTTTAAACATACCTTGCATGAGATGTCACCAAAATGCTCAGCGTTAAGGCCTAAGGCTCAACTTAAGTCTCTTTAGTTTGAAAATTAGTTGTTGCATAGGATTTCTAGAAACCTCACATTTCCATGAATTCTTTACCACTTGCAAATAAGAAGGATGAGAAGTCCAAATGGTAAAGAATCTGAATGGATTTGGCCTATTTGCAGGTGCTTCTTTTGAAAGCCAAATAACCCATGAGCTATGATCTGACTCCCCAAGACTTAGGAACTCCATAACAGAATGAGGAAACGAATAGAACCAGTGTGCATTGATGTAGCATCCCCTACCTGGTTTAGAAGATAACTGAAATCGAAGATGTTGCTGAAAACAAAACACAAAAAAGAGTTCGTAAGCAGAAATCATACATTTAAAAATATTAAATTCCACTAGACTTGGTTGTTTACAATTTTTTTCTTAAATCAAAATCAAATCATATACATATAACATAAAACAAATCCTTCATTACTTAGCATATCAAGTTGTGGTTTATTTATAAACTTATGAGATCAAGGATTGCCATTTGCAAAAATTCATGTCAAATATAGTATGAAATTTGTGTCTTTACCTTAGGGTTTAATAATAATTCAAACCATAATGCATATCCAAAAGTACTTCTAAAATGTAATTAAGGTTCATCCATGATCATTTTATCATCACTTTCGATTCTTTAAACAAAAGATTAGAAGAATTTTATTAACTGAACTAGTCATACATATTATTAATTAGAACCAAAGTAACAAAGTTTTAAACTATACCATTAATCTAGATCATAAATCAAAGTCAATCATTTGAACAAGTGCACAACCATATGATTGATTTATATTAATGAAATTCAATGTCTATAACTTCCAAGTTTTCTACTATACTATGCACATATTAAGCTTAATAAGACATGATTCAAAGCTTAAAGAAACTATGTTGTACCACTCAAAGCTTGTTTATAAAAACATAACTATTTAGCTAAGTTTAAAAGGTATTCCTAACTAGTTTGATTATTTCTCAATGATCACAAATTCATTATAATTAACATGCTTTAGATCAAGACTGTGTAATTTAAACTAGTCAATATGTCATAGTTTTCTTTTAAGACCATATACTTTAAACCAAAATACTTCGAATTATGCTAGAGTCAATCCAAACCCACTTAAACATATCATTAGTCATTTAGACTTTGATCTAACATGCCTTACTTTTCAAATTTTTTTATGAATAATCACTTAACCAAACAAAACATATCGTAGTTAACAATACCCAGAACAAGCATCATGCAATCGATGTATCATGAGAATTACACCATAATTGGTTACATTAAAAATGCCTTATACAACCATTCAATGCCTTTAATATATTGTAATCATAATGAACTATTTACTAATATGCTTCTAAACATTTTGATATGCCACCATCTAAGGAGTTTAACTAAGCAAACGAAATCGATACTCATAAACTTAAATGTGTACTTGCAACCTTCAACCATGATCGAGCCCCGAAAACTTTTCCGGGGCTTGTAAATGCATGAAATAAATGCATTAGGCTTGTTTAGCCTAGTGAGGTAGTGACCATATGATGGCATAGTATAATGTAATTGATGAAATCAAATGAATCAATCCAAGTAATAGAATTACGAACACATTTAATAAAGTTTATGCAAAATATTTATTTGAGTTCACATCTATAGGTCACAATTGTATTTCAAGGACATAACTTAAGTTAGTTTTGTTTTATGAAAGCTTTATTAGAGTTCCGGAATTTTATAGCTTACAGAGAGCATACATTCTTATCTTACACCTACTTATTCTTATTAGAGATCATTCGGAGTTCTTATAAAAGTGTTTTCGGAGTCCGTGCATTTTAACAATATTTGTCTTGGATCATATTTGGACATAGGTAACATTGGTCCATGTTTGACTGTATTGGTCCGTGTTACACATAGCACAAAGCAATGGCTAGTGTTAAAGCATATCAATCAATCTTCACTTCACCTTCATCACCTCCCCCGTTACCTCCTACTATCGCCAATATATCACAACATGAGATCGCCATCAAAGAGCCGTAGCCCATGAACCGTAGTCCCAATATACCATGTACCATGCAAAAGTGTCTAAGGGCTTCCATTATTTAAGCAACTTATACATTTTGTATTTTGGTGTTAGGAGATGTATCTTATAACATAAATGAGCTTTTGCTCTAGAGGATTTAAGATTTCATTACTTTTAAGCATTAAATATTGAGGAGCATTTCTTGGTGTCTTATGGCAAGTGAGCATTTAGCTCCAATTAGGAGTTCATTGTAACTCATGACGTTATAGGTCAATAGATTTTTCAAGGATTTATTACAAGATCTTTTATTAACTTCTTAGATTTACTCTAAAACATTACAACATAGTAAGCCAATAGTGCATATGTAATGCAAACATAATCAAAAGACTTACCACATATGCTAAGCTATGAATGTGATTTTCGCACTGTGCTCTATGTGAGCCATATGTAGAACAATGGTCATACGCATCCATACATAAATATTACAAAAATTAAACACATAAAAACAAGAATCAGGATGACACTGTGTCATCCCGAATGCATAACTATACTCACCTTATATTCCCAAAATATCAAAGATCCCAAACTTCTATTTCAATTTGATTATGAGTTGATCTCCCTTTGTGGACTTCACTTACTAATATCCTCCTTATCAATGCATGTACCTACAAATATCTCAACTAATTGAATCCTTCAAAGTTTTCCATGATCACAAGGAGGGGGATGCCGAAGGCAGGGCTAGTGACTGGAGTGAAGTCGTAACAAGGTAGCCGTACTGGAAGGTGCGGCTGGATCACCTCCTTTTCAAGGAGAGCTAATGCTTGTTGGGTATTTTGGTTTGACACTGCTTCACACAAAAAAAAAAGCGAACTACGTCTGAATTAAACTTGAAGATGGAAAGCCTTCTTTCGTTTCTCGACGGTGAAGTAAGACCAAGCAGATGAGATTGTTTTTTTTATTTTCTTCTTTTTCCTATCTCTCTCTAATGATCAGTTTACCCCTCATAAATCTAAATTTTCTTTTTATTTTATTGCTAAATATGATTATTATTCATCACCTACTTAGTTCATCTTCAGACACATGTATTTTCACTCACACCAATGGGCAAGAACATGCAAACCCAAATATTCTACCCTTATTTCAATCTTGTCACTACACTATTTTTTTATTTTTTTATTTGATCCTATCACCTTAATACATATAATCCCTAAACCCTTTGGTTCTTAAATGCAAAACATGAAGTTTCTCTATTTAAATTTTTAGGAGAATTTGCTAATTATCACAATAAGGTCATACAACTTCTTAATTTACAAATTCAAGTCACTAATTTATCAATTCTCAGTACAAACAATAATTAGTCGCTAATTAATCTAATAGCGACTAACCCAATTTTAGGGGTATTACAATTGACCAAGACTCAACCCAACTTCCTACAAACTAGGGAAGCTTCTGGCTTATTACTCCAAGTGTAGATAGGACCAAAGTAGGAATGATCAATCAGCTCAGTGGATTGAAAGGCCTGCTGCAAATTTTGGATGCGAGATGTACTATAGACTTCCAAAGATGCATAGTCAAAACTCTCTTTAGTAGACGCAACCACATTAAAATCACCACCCACAAGCCATGAAACATCACCAATCATAGTACTAATAGCATCACATGAGCTCCAAAGACCTTTCATGATAACACCATCATTACTTCCGTATACCCCATAAATGACAAGCATCTTCCCATTAACAGTGCCTCGAATGGAAACAACTTGAGTAGAGACATCAAGAAAAGATAAAGATAAATGCTTCTTCCACAAAAACTAAATTCTACCATTCTCAATATGAGAGTAGTTAAAATAGTAATGCCAATCATCTTGTAATTGCTTATCACATCCTTTGAATTGCAGTTTTTAATTCTAGTTTTAACAAGACAGATCATATCAACATCAAGCTTAGCTAACCTAGTCATAACTTTCTTTTGTTTACGAGGATAGAAACCGTTAGTCAACAGGCGTTGATCGTTTGAGGCTGACGTGGCACGCAAGCGTGGCATAAAGGGATGACGTGGTAGTGCCGCGTGGTACTTTGCTAATGAGGCAGTGACACGTGGCAATTTTTTCAAAAAAAAATTAAAAAAAATATTTTTTTTTATATTTTTTAAAAATTTAAGAAATAATTAATTTTTAAAAAATCTCTAAGTTTTTCATATTTCACAAAATAGCCTCCAAATTTTAAAATCCTTAACTTTCCCAAACCCAAATCTCGATTTAAGCTGATTCCACCGCCGATTGCCATGCCATTGGACCATCACGATCATTTACCCCACCATCTCGTCCCCAAAAATCGATCGACGCTGTGAAAAATGTCGAACGAACGAGAAATCGGCGAATGGTTCATTTGACCAATTACCAACGAACGGTGGTAAAATAGACGGTGAACTATGCGTGGGTCGTTCGGCGAGGGGAGGGCACTTCATTCCCTCGCTAGCAACGCGGCCAACGTCGACGACAATGATTGAATTTTGGGGGTTTAAGGTTTTAGGGATTGTTTTAAAAAATATTTCAAATTTTAGGATATTTTATTTTTAATATATATATATATAATTATTTTTTAAAAAATATATTTTTAAATATTTTTAACCAATCAGATGATGCCATGTCAGCAAAGTTCTACATGACATCATTCGATTGGTTAAAAATATTCAAAAAATATTTTTTAAAAAATTTAAAAATTGTTTTAAAATGCCACGTCAGCAAAGTGCCACGTGGCATTGCCACACCATCTCCCCATGCTACATCAGCCTCAGGCATTGACCGTTAGTTGACTAACGGTTTCCATCCACTTAGGGTGAAAGTTGAATGAAAATCAAACGTTGGGTGCTTGTTTGCACCAAAAAAAATATGCGATGAATTGACTAAATGGTGAAACGTTGGGGGCTATTTTTAACCTAATGTTGATTATTAAACCTTCAAATGTACCGAAAGCATACTATCATTTGGTAGGGAAGGAAAGGGACAAACCAATGGCTAAGATGTCAAAATCGTAAGGGGAGTGGTTGCTTTCGCAAGCTGCTCTTTCTTCTTCATCTTAATATCCTGAATTAAACCTGCAGCGCTGTATCCACCTTGACCCAGTCTAGATGCCAGACCGAACCGAGTGAGCTGCATTGGATTTGCCGAAACAAACTTGAAAATATTTAATTCGAATTACACCATTTTTATCTTATCTAGATGCAACATTATAACTTAAGGTGTGCATGCCGGTAACGGGTGAAATATCAACTAAATCAGGTGTCAAAAAGACATCCGATTGCGCATGATTATAGATTAGAGACCAAATTGAAAATATATAAAATTACAAGGAGATAATTAGGTTTGAAGTTACCAAAACTTAATTAGTCAGGTTTCATGCTTTCATACTAAAGTTTAGCTCAAAACGATCATCTAAACTCATACAATTGCATTCACAAATATCATGGACTAAAATTAAAGAATCAAAAACTCACAAAAACACTTTAATTGAAATAACAACATGTATCGATACACGAGAAAGTGTATCGGTACACTTTTATAATTCCAAAATTCCAGATTCCAGTAGCTCAAAATCGTACGGATACACCAATCTTCGTACCGATACGCCCAGCCAAAATACACTTTCTCGTACCGATACACCTTCTAGTGTATCGATATACCCAGACCTGTAATGTTCAGTTTTGCTGATTTTTCATACAATCATGGATCCAAACATGCTGTAACAAGTCATAAACAAGTACACCTCTAAACTAAAGATCAATCAATGCCAGAATATCAAAGAAACATACTAAAAACATAGCAACATACTTAAGTCATAGATCTAGAGGCATGCTTCCTAAAAACCAATCCATCCAAAGCATGAAACATAAATCCACAACATAATCAAACACGTAAGGCCAATTGCAAACCCACAACAACAATATAAACTTGCACAAACAAGGAGTTTAGCAAATAACCCTCCCAAACAACAATGAACCTCATTGCCTTTATTACTACTAGTCTTATTCAAAAACCATACTTTCAAATTGTTCAATTCCTTGAATTCCCTTCACTTGCTTGCTGCCTTCAACCTTTAATTCTCAGCATTGATGGACAAAGAGAGCGTAAGCACACTAGGATTAGTGATGAGTGCTCAAAAACAAAACACTGTCAATGCATTTAAAATCGGTTATCAAGACCACTTAAAAATCTTATTTTAAACATCTTTCAAAACATCATGCCTTATAAACCATGCACTTAACATTTCCAAAAATAAGCATATTAAACCATATGCAACATGTATCATGAATCCACAGCAAAATCCCATTTGCAAACCCTCAACTTAAGCTTTCTCATGCATAACAACCCATATGCAAGACTTAAGGAGTAAACATGTATTATCCAACATTATATAACACAATCCATCAACATGATACATTATCATTTTTATTGGCTTTCAAGTGATCATCAACCAAGTTCCACTTTACAAAATATTACATCGCATACACGGATTCAACAAGTGTCCTCACAACACCTCATACATTCTCAACCGCAATTAAAGGTACAATCACAACCGAGTACCATCACAATCCAATCATTGGTTAGATGTATAATCCACTAACGAGAGTTTTCGTTACCATATAACCCCTCGACCATTAAGGTACTCGTGGTGGAGTATTTGATACACATAAACCCCTCAACACCCAAGGCGACTTATATATAGTCCACTATCAATTCTATGTCCATTCAACTATATCCGATAACATTTTAAACCACATAACTTACAAATATAATTCATTATTAACCATGTACCTCACTGTTTTTATAAGCAACATTCAAAACTATTTTTAATGCATTAACAAGTATTCCTCATACTTACATGAATCATTTTCCAAATGCATTCATCATCAATATATGATCAAAATAAGTATAAATCATACTTTAAACATGCTTAAACAATAGGTACCATGTAATTAAAAAACAAGTGCATAAAACCAATTTTCTCAAAACTAGACTAAGGGAGAAATATCATCAGACTTACTTCTCAGTTTAAACTAGCATTTCAAGCTTAATTTAAACTCCTAAAATAATCTTTAAACCATTTCAAAGCTGAATTTCATGTTCTCACTCACCGACTACGCAAAACCTTATTTGTCGATGCGAACTACTCCTCCAAAACTTTTGAAACGGTGCCATAAGCTTGAGGATCAACCACCCCTGTTTTATCCACACAAAAATAGATGATTTAATGTATCTGAATGCATTCAAAGACTCAGCAACATTAATCCACAACAACTTTAACCAAAAACCCCTCATCAATAACCAAAATCAACATCATACACCTTCCAAACTTAACCCAGCCAAAACCTAAAGGTTTAATCCATCGATTAACTTTAATTAACATCCAAAAATAATCTAATATCATCCTTATACCCCAACATTCATAAAATAACCACAACTCCTCAAAACTCCTAACTAACAACCTAGAAAATTAGAGATTCACCTAGTTTCGGGATTTCATTGTTAAAACCAACTTATTAACATTATAAAATATCAAAATCATGATTAGAATCAATCAAGAACTTAGCAAAACAGATTCAAAATGAAAATCAACAAATCTCATCAATTAAACCTTGATTTAACCACTTTTTCATAATTAAATCATCAAAACTCATTAGAAAACACATATAAAGGATCAATAACTTGGAAATTTTAGTAAAGAACCTTTCATTAGAGGAGAAGAATGAAATTTACCTCTAATGAGTGACTTTCCTCTCAATTGGATGTTTTACTCTTGAAAAATAAAGGGGAAACAATGAGATTTTGGAAAACAAGATTGAAGAATCCATTAGAAATCATAAGCTTAAGAAATCAAGAAGATTACCTGAAATTTTTTATGAAAAAGAGAGTGTTTGGCTAAAGGAATTTTGAGAGAAAAATGTTAGGGAGAAAAATTACGTCAAAAGTATTTTTAGAAATAACTACTTTTCTTTTATTAAATCTCATTTAATTCACTAATTAAACTCGTTTAAAATAATCCAAATTGAGAGAAAAATCATATTAAAACATTTGGTAAATTAGCTCCTTAAAATTTTAAGTTTAGACCTTTTTACAAAATAGTCACTAAAACAGTTTTACATTCTTTACATTTTGATCACTAGCCCAAAATGTCAAATTCTGAAAATCCATTTTCCAAAATTTACTTTACCAAAAAAATCCATATATTAAATAGTAATTTTAGGATATTTTTCTATATTTTTATCTCACTCAAAAATATTTATTTTAATTGTTATCCCAAATCCGACTCGAATCTCTAATCCCGTTCCACCAAACCGTCTAATCAACCTAGAAACACTTAGGTCCACAACTGGAGCGTTAAAAGCGCCTTGAACATTAGGCTTAGAATCATTTAATCAACCAAGAAACATGAATCGCCGCCGAGCAGTGGCAAAACTTCAGCCAAGATAGGCCAGCTATCGTGCGTCGAGTTTTGTGCTTAGAGAAAAACACTCAGGTTCCTTATGTTAAAGATACAAAAAAAATCTAAAACTTTAGTGGTAAAAAAGATCAGTTTTTTTTTTCTTCATTTAGTGATTGTTGCGTACGCCTAATTTTTTAGGTTAATCCTTAACATCATTAGTAATTTTTAACTGGTCTGATATAATTACAAGATAATATATGTTCATTAATTTTAGTCCTTTAATAACGCACACTCACCATGTAAACAAGGACGAAGGGACTAAGGGGGTGGGAGGGCCATGCCCCCAACTCCAATTTTTTTTAACATTTGGTACATATAATTTTTTTAGATGAATTAACTATACCTTTGCTCCCTCACTTTTTAAATATTTATGTTTAAGCACAACATTCAATAATGACTCCATCCTTACATGTTAACAAAATATTCGAACTCAAATCACTTAAGGATAAAACATTCCAAATTACCTAATGGATTCAATATCATTAGTATTTTTTTTTCAAATTCACTTTTTATCAAATAATATGATTAAATGGGTAACCGGTGGTAATTTTGGAAGAAAAAAAATATAATTGTGTCGATGATTCAAATAAAAAAGAGTCAATGATAAATCTGTCAATATAATTTAGGCGAATATCGATATATGCTACTATACTTTATTTTATTGATATTTGTTATTATACACGTTAAGCGGTGTAATTCATTAGTAATAAAGTGACATGCGGTAAATAAGTATCAAAATTTAACATTATTTATTAATGAGACCATTTAAAATATTGAAATTTGTGGGGTTAATAATAATATCATGCATACAGTCAAAAAATACTTCTAATGTTTGATTAAATAGTTATTTTAGTCTTTTTTGAAGCAATTTAACCATCAATGTTTTATTTTTTACCAAAATAGCCCTTTCGCGGATGAAATTTGTTAGAAAACTGACGGTAAACAGTTTGAAATGACTTGACAAAATGATAAGTCAGCAAAAAAATTATTTTATATTTTATATAATTACTTTTTGACTGGTGTAACATTTCTTCAAGTCAACACATTTGTTTATATGATACTGTCATATAGGTTTGTCACGTCATTTTAAGTCTTTTACCGATAGTTTTCATTCGCATATGGGCCATTTTGACCAAAAATAAAATGTTAAGGGTTGAATTACTCAAAAAAAAATAGAGGCAACAATGACTATTCAGTCAAACCATAGGGTATTTTATGGCTTTATACCATAATATTATATACATAATGTATTTGGAGACAAAAGCAATTTTACCATTATTTAACTTAAACTTTTGTCATTGGGTGTATTTTACCCATAAAAATTATGCACATGAAGTGGATTTTGCATGAATAAAAATATTATACGCCAGACAACTGTTTGAGATTTAGCAACATAATGATTTGATTGTTACAACCGATTAATTGAGTGACTTGATTGTGTTTTTTTAAAATATCGAGACATAATTGTAAACTTACGAATAATAGTAACGTGTTGTGTAATTTACCCAAAAAGTATTTACACGAAGTGAATTTTGCATGAAGACAAATATTACACACCATACATTCGTCTGAGATTCAACTACATAATAGCTTGATTGTTATAATTTATTAATTGGGTAATTCGATTGTGACTTTTTGAGACATTGTGATTTAAGTGTAACCTTACAAATAACAATGATATTCTGTGTAATTTGTCCAGAAAAAAACAAAGACCCATATTCGTAGTTTACACTTAAATCATTATGTCTCAAAAAATCACAATCAAATCACTCAATTAATAAAGGCAAAATGACAAAAGATGCCCCCAACGTTTGCATGTTTTGTCATTTAACCACCTATTCTTTTTTTTGGTCCAAATATGCTCCCAACGTTTGCTTGTTTTGTCATTTGGCCCCCTATTCTTTCTTTTGGTCCAAATATGCCCCCAACGTTTCATTCGTAGTCCAAATATGCCCTCAACGTTTCAATTTGGTCCAAATATGCCCCCGTTAGATGGAAACTGTCAGTTAACTGACGTTCAACAGCTGATGCTGACTGGACTTGCCACGTATTAAGATCTGCTGATGCCACGTCAAAAAAATTTTTATAAGCCGTTGATCGTCAGTTGATTGACAGTTTACATCCAACATGGGCATATTTGGACTATGAATGAAACATTGGGGGCATATTTGGACCAAAAGAAAGAATAGGGGGCCAAATGACAAAACAAGCAAACGTTGGGGGTATATTTGGACCAAAAAAAATAATAGGGGGCCAAATGACAAAACTTGCAAACGTTGGGGGCATCTTTTGTCATTTTGCCATTAATAAATTGTAACAATCAAGTGAATATATGGTGCGTAGTATTTTTCTTCATGTAAAATTCACGTCATGTGCATAGTTTTGGGTAAATTACACCACATGCAATTATATTATTCAGAAGTTTACAATTATATCATCATATTTTAGAAGGTCACAATCAAATAACTTAATTAATTAATCGTAACAATTGAATCATGATGTTGTTAAATCTCAAACGGTTATCTGACATGCAATATTTTTATTCATGCGAAATCTACTTAATGTGCATACTTTTTATGGATAAATTCTCCCAAATTTGTTTGACACCTCATATTAGTACTATTTTCTTTGTTACCCTAGTTTCTAAACTTTTCTCACAAGCGCCACAATCGATCTTTATTTTTATTTTTTATTTGTTTTTCTTATCGATGGTCAGCGATTAATTTTAATATTGGTTGTCGATTATTGGGGTTCGTTATTTTCTTGTTTTTATATATTAATAAGAATCTTTGTCTTTGTGGCATTACTTTTGTGACACATGTTTCCTCTACTTTTGTGGCACGTTTTTTATTTTATTTTTTGTGGTTCATTTTATTTGTTATTTTGGCATGATTTCAGCATAACTTTACGGTTGTTTGGTGCTCGTCAGAGATCTTCACGGTGCTAATTTTTTATTTTAATTTTGTCGGTGCTCATAGAAAGATAGATCCCCACTCGGTGATGGTTGTTTGCCTATTTAATCAGACAGGGTAGCGAAGCAATCTGTCTGATAGTTTGGTTTGCTCACCACTCTTTTTCACCCCGTAAAACATCTCGTTTGGATAAAGACAAGGAGATTCGAGATGTAACACCCCAAAAAAAGAGAAGATGAATGATAAGATAATATGAAAGGAAAAAAATGAGTGTTATTCATGAGGTTTGAACCCTTGACCCGAGGCTTGGTGAGCCTAAGGTTTAACCGTTTGTGCTATGAATCATCCTTGGTTATGTTTTCCCCCCGTTTATTAATAAAATAAATTCTTTTAGTTATACAAAAAAAAACAATTAAGTTGATTAAACCCTCCACCTATCGAGACAATGCCTTAGATTTAGGATTTTGGAATACCAAGAGCCCTCTTACCTAACCCCCCACCGTCACCATGTCTAATCTCGGCCACCTCTCGCCGGTGTCGTGCACCGCTGTAACCTCCACGTCCGCCGTCGAGCCCCGACCAAAGCCCCTCTAACCACTCGCTCAGCCGCCGTTCCAGTCGTCGGGAATTTAAGGTTAAAGGTTCGTCGAACCTAGGTTTTGGAAACCCGTTTGATCGTCGTTGATTCCGGCCGCCATTGACGTCAGTTTGTGGACCCGTGGTTGCCATTGTCTTCCTTGCGTTGAGATGGTCCCGACCCCTCCCTCCG
This sequence comes from Hibiscus tridactylites, assembly GCA_958450335.1. NCBI lineage: Eukaryota > Viridiplantae > Streptophyta > Magnoliopsida > Malvales > Malvaceae > Hibiscus > Hibiscus tridactylites. The sequence continues at coordinate 86,195,853 of OY288277.1, forward strand.
TTCATCGGTTCATCACCGTTAGGGAGCTCGCCGGAGTTGCATCGAGTTCGACGGTGTTCCCTTTCGTTTGGTAAGATTCGGTAAGCTTCCGACTTGAATTCGGTTTGTTGATGTGAATAGTAGAGTTATCCAGTTGATTCTCGTTTTTTCCCAGCAAAAATCAGTGTTTTTAGGGGTCGCTGGTGAAATTTCCGGCAAGTCGTCGATGAGTCTAGAGTTAAATAGTTGGTCGGGTTATTTTTCGGCCCAAAACCCGACCCGTCTACCCGACCTTGAGCCCGAACTGCCTCTGACCCAAAACTCGAGCTGAGTCAGCCGAGTCAACTCGTCCGAGTCAGCCGAGTCAACTCGTCCGAGTCAGCCGAGTCAACTCGTCCGAGTCAGCCCGAGTCAACTCAGTTGACCCTTATCAGTTGACTGCTGACGTCAGCATTGACTTTGACCCTGTTGACCATTGACCGTTGACATGCTGACGTCAGCGTTGACTTTGACCGTTGACCAAAAAGTCAACATTTTCTGAAAACTCCTATTTTATGTTTATCGACGTCCTGAGTCCGATTTTGAAGTCCGTTTCGTGAAATTCTAACCCGAAAGCCTCTGAATTGGACCTTGAACTCGAGTCTGCTTATGTATTTTAATAATCAATTATGAGCAATGCGAATAAGGACTGAAATTGGAATTTGTGCGATTGAAGGTATTCAAAGTTCCTTGTATTCGGGATGTTGGGGACGTCGCATTCGGGTTCAAGAGTGATCGAACGGAGCATCTTGGTCGACCGATATAGCAAGTATTAAAGGTAATACACTACTACCTCTAGTATGTTTTATGAACATGTTGGTATTCGGTAAATGCATGCATAAATATGACGAGGAGTGATGTTAGCTCTGCTTAAGTCAAACCGGATATGAAATTGAGTATGATAACTTGGATAAGATTAAAATGCTCGAACGAGAAAGTTAATAAATGTAAGGATCTGGAGTTCAATAAATAACTAATAAGGCAGCTAATCTCAAAATCCGATTATCAGTGTCAAATGATCAAATGTTAAAAATATTCGGATATAAAATTACGAAAATGCCCTTAAAGTATGAGAATAACTAAAATATCCTTGGAATTAGAAGCGATCTAGAAATCTATGCTAGATATGGTAAGACGACATGATTCATCTGAAAACCTCGGAAAAACCTAGAAAGTTATGGTAACAATATTTGAACCTTCGAGATTGTAAGAAGTTAAGTTTCCTTGAATTCGGAATGAGTCTCTGTATATAGATTTACGATAAGTTATTCATACTCCTGAATTAATCAAGCGGCTCGAAATACGGAATTGACTGAAATGACTATATGTATTGGAAATACTGTTATGGTTAATTAATTGGAATGGTCGTATTGACCAAAAAGACTAAAGTATCCTCAGACATCGAGGTTTGCAAAATTAACTAGAATGATGGATAGATATTTGAGTTCTGAAATGAATGAAGTGGTTGGAGGTACGGAGATTACTTGAATGGTTGAAATACCCACGGGTACTTAATTGATTGAAATACTATATATGGTTCAAGTGACAGGAATGATGGATATCCCGAGCTTTAAAATGATTGAAATACCCCATTGACTGGAATAAGTAAATTACCTCTGATAAAATTTTGGAAATGCCAATAAAGTTGATAATGACTAAAATGCCCCTATGGGTTGAAGCATGACTTACGTACATCAATCACTCCGGATATTAATATAAGGTTGGAAGTTTTTCCGCACAGAATATAAGTTTGACTATTTCGTGGCAAGTTTTGTGGTGAAATATGAAAGCAACCGTTCAGATATTCGATACAGTTTGATACATTAGAAGAGTTGGTTAGCACTGCAAGGTTGGAATATGTTAGTTCGAATGGTTTTGGAGGCTCGATAGACTTCTGGAAATCTTAAATATTGTGAATCGTAATTTCATCATTAATGGGCTAAATTACAAATCATCCCTAATAGTTAAATGACCAAAATGTCCTTGTTGGCCAAAGTAATCAAAATAGCCCTGAATGTATCTGATATCGTGAAAGATCTTGACATAGGAATCTCCGAATGCCAGGTTGGAAACCTAATGAGCAAATAGAATTCCCGAGCTACTGTTTATGCTTTGTTGGTATAAATTCCCAAAATGCCCATGTATGATTAAATGACCATAATGCTCATGGTAGGCTTAAATGGCTAAATCACTCACGATATGCCCAAACCCTCAAAGATCTTGATGTATCATCTCCTTAATATCCAGTTTGAACCGTTAATACAAACCCCTCTTTTAATAAGAGCCTTGTTTCAAAGATCCGTTCAACTGTCAAAAGTTTAATGTGTTCTCTTCTGTAAATGACAATTATCTCCAAGGAAATAAACTATTCCACCTAGTGTGTTCCATGTGTGCTACACGACTGTTTTTGCATACTGATTTACATGTTATAATACTGATCACGTGCACATGATTGACATACTTGAACTCACATGAACATGACATGTTTTATAAATTAAGCATGACCGTACTGTATTTCTGATATATGTCTATGCATCCAATATGATAAACATGCTATATGGATAATGTGTTACTAAAAATACAATTATTGATTAATGAACTATTGATGATCTGATTCACTGGGGTACTTGGGACATGATATGAAGTTACCGTCGGCTCAGCCCTGATCCAGCTGGTAAGTCCGCCCGTATTCGGATCCTAAGCTTCGGCTAGGTCCGCCCGTATTCGGATCCTAAGCTTTGGCTAGGTCCACCCGTTTTCGGATCCTAGGCTTCGGCCAAGTCCGCCCGTTTTCGGTTCCTATGCTTCGGCAATGGCTGCCCGTATTCTAAGGTATATCCTCAGGATGGTACCCACGCCCAATGGACTAGGGTTAATGCTTGTACATGATACCGCACTGGGGAAACTATATACTGGAGTATGGTTGGAGGGTAAATATAGAATTAAAATGAACTTTATGGCTACTTGAAACAAATGTATTTTAAATAAAAAAGATTTACTGCATTTTTACATTCCATGCATTAACGTTACACCGTTGGAACACACTAGACACCAAACTCTCTGATTCCTACCTCGTATGTTACCCGCCTATATAATTCCCATCTAATTTTTAAGGTCTGATTAAAGAACAAATATTGTTATTCTCGAGTATGATGCAAACCTCGAAATAGTAGAACAGAAATGGAGACCGTTACTGTGCGAAACATCCTGAAAATGATATGCCTACCATATATCTGCATGAGCTTATAGCATCTTTTGGTAGTTCTATATTACTGAGCTTTTCCAAGCTCACGTTGTTTTTTTACCATTGCAGGTTAAAGGAATATATCATGGTATAACGTTTGACATCAGTGTTCGGAGTTCTCTCGACGTTGCTTTTGGAGTACGGTATTGTATAGTTAGTGGGCATGTATGTCATGTATTGTTTTATGACAGTGTCTGTAAAACACTTTCTGAAATTTATGTTATATGTTTAAATGACTTCCTGAAATAGTATTTTAAATAGAAGTTGATTTTACAGTTTAATAAGTGTCTTGAGAAAAAAAATGTTTTCATGTGTGTTTTTACTGTGGGTTGCTCTTGTGACCCTAATGTGACTTCCTAGGATCCGTTATAACGCATAGGCGGGTCTAAGGGTTACATTTAGTGGTATCAGAGCTTAGAGTTGCGCTATTCTTGGTAGATCAGCCGATCGTCTGTCATAGGGTGTTTGGTATGTGCATGCCCCTAGATCCTGACCGTTCTCCACCAAGCCGTTACTCTGATGTCGAATCTTTTCTCTGAAATAACTGAATCTAAGATTTATGTCTGCTGTATCTTGAATCGTAATGACAAGGAATGTCTGTAATATTCGTTTGTGAATTGGATTTACTTAATGGATTTGAATCTGGATAGAGAACTTGAGATGGTTTATGCATGTGAAATTGAAGATCTGAATCCTATTAAGAATAAATGTTTGATCAAACGAGGAAATCGATATAAGATTACAAGTAAAGTAGCTCAGTGATAATGTGTGTGTTTGAGAATATTCTGATGACAATTCGTTAAAAATATTACGAATTTAAAAGAAAGGTGTCTGTGAGATCGGTGAAAGTATAGTTTATGTGGTGACTGTTATGTACGAAGAAAACAATTATCGGAGTATTGCAATGAAGGTAAGTCATATGTATCCTACTTACTGAATTTTATTGTTTACATCTTAATTCTGGAGGGCCCTGGTTGAGGCTTTGAGTACTCGCTTAAGCTTCACGCACAGTTTTTCGTCCGTAAATTGATGGTCAACCTAGTAGAGTAATTCAGATTCTGAAAGATATACCTTTGGGTTGTATGATTGACTTCAGTGGTAGTTCAAATTGTCTCTTATTCTTGACTAAGATTGGTTATAATAAAATATATGAGACAAGTTTTTGCTTGGCACCGTATGAAGTTTGGTATGGTTTAGAATGTTGTATTCAGATAAGTTAGTCTGGTGGTAAGACGAGATGGTTTTGGGCCAGGTTGGTCTAAGTGACCGAGGACGCTACTATATTGATTTGTGACCGTTTGAGAGTCTCGAGGAACAAACATAATTTGATAGTTAAGTTTCAGCACAAGAATGGATGAAAGAGTAGTTTCTGCTTCTCTCCGACTCTGGTAAATTTTGAAGACAAAATTTATTTTAGGGGGAGAGAGTTGTAACACCCAAAAAAAAAGAGAAGATGAATGATAAGATAATATGAAAGGAAAAAAATGAGTGTTATTCATGAGGTTTGAACCATTGTCCCGAGGCTTGGTGAGCCTAAGGTTTAACCGTTTGTGCTAAGAATCATCCTTGGTTATGTTTTCCCCCCGTTTGTTAATAAAATAAATTCTTTTAGTTATGTCAAAAAAATAATTAAGTTGATTAAACCCCCCACCTATCGAGACAATGCCTTAGATATGGGATTTTGGAATACCAAGAGCCCTCTTACCTAACCCCCCACCGTCACCATGTCTAATCTCGGCCACCTCTCGCCGGTGTCGTGCACCGCCGTCACCTCCACGTCCGCCGTCGAGCCCCGACCAAAACTCCTCTAACCACTCGCTCAACCGTCGTTCCAGTCATCGGGAATTTAAGGTTAAAGGTTCGTCGAACCTAGGTTTTGGTAACCCGTTTGATCGCCGTTGATTCCGGCCGCCATTGACGTCAGTTTGTGGAGCCGTGGTTGCCATTGTCTTCCTTGCGTTGAGATGGTCCCGACCCCTCCCTCCGTTTATCGGTTCATCACCGTTAGGGAGCTCGCCGGAATTGCATCTAGTTTGACGGTGTTCCCTTTCGTTTGGTAAGATTCGGTAAGCTTCCGACTTGAATTCGGTTTGTTGATGTGAATAGTAGAGTTATCCAGTTGATTCTCGTTTTTTTCCGGCAAAAATTAGTGTTTTTAGGGGTCGCCGGTGAAATTTCCGACAAGTCGTCGATGAGTCTAGGGTTAAATAGTTGGTCGGGTTATTCTTCGGCCCAAAACCCGACCCGTCTACCCGACCATGAGCCCGAACCGCCTCTGACCCAAAACCCGAGTTGAGTCAACTCGTCCGAGTCAGCCGAGTCAACTCGTCCGAGTCAGCCCGAGTCAACTCAGTTGACCCTTATCAGTTGACTGCTAACGTCAGCGTTGACCTGCTGACGTCAGCGTTGACTTTGACCCTGTTGACCGTTGACCTGCTGACGTCATCGTTGACTTTAACCGTTGACCAAAAAGTCAACACTTTCTGAAAACTCCTATTTTATGTTTTTCAACGTCTTGAGTCCGATTTTGAAGTCCGTTTCGTGAAATTCTAACCCGAAAGCCTCTGAATTAGACATTGAACTCGAGTCTGCTTATGTATTTTAATAATCAATTATGAGCAATGCGAATAAGGACTGAAATTGGAATTTGAGCGATTGAAGGTATTCAAAGTTCCTTGTATTTAGGATGTTGGGGACGCCGCATTCGGGTTCGAGAGTGATCGAACGGAGTATCTTGGTCGACCGATATAACAAGTATTAAAGGTAATACACTACTACCTCTAGTATGTTTTATGAACATGTTGGTATTCGGTAAATGCATGCATAAATATGACGATGAGTGATGTTAGCTCTGCTTAAGTCAAACCGGATATGAAATTGAGTATGATAACCTGGATAAGATTAAAATGCTCAAACGAGAAAGTTAATAAATGTAAGGATCTGGAGTTCAATAAATAACTAATAAGGCAGCTAATCTCTAAATCCGATTATCAGTGTCAAATGATCAAATGTTAAAAATATTCGGATATAAAATTACGAAAATGCCCTTAAAGTATGAGAATGACTAAAATATCCTTGGAATTAGAAGCGATCTAGAAATCTATGCTAGATATGGTAAGACGACATGATTCATCTGAAAATCACGGAAAAACCTGGAAAGTTATGGTAACAATATTTAAACCTTCGAGGTTGTAAGGTGTTAAGTTTCCTTGAATTCGGAATGAGTCTCTGAATATAGATTTACGATAAGTTATTCGTACCCCTGAATTAATCAAGCGACTCGAAATAAGGAATTGACTGAAATGACTATATGTATTGGAAATACTGTTATGGTTAATTAATTGGAATGGTCGTATTGACCAAAAAGACTAAAGTATCCTCAGACATCGAGGTTTGCACAATTAACTAGAATGATGGATAAATATTTGAGTTCTGAAATGAATGAAGTGGTTGGAGGTACCGAGATTACTTGAATGGCTGAAATACCCACGAGTACTTAATTGATTGAAATACTATATATGGTTCAAGTGACAGGAATGATGGATATCCCGAGCTTCAAAATGATTGAAATACCCCATTGACTGGAATAAGTAAATTACCTCTGATAAAATTTTGGAAATGCCAATAAAGTTGATAATGACTAAAATGCCCCTATGGGTTGAAGCATGACTTACGTACGTCAATCACTCCGGATATTAATATAAGGTTGGAAGTTTTTCCGCACAGAATATAAGTTTGACTATTTCGTGGCAAGTTTTATGGTGAAATATGAAAGCAACCGTTCAGATATTCGATACAGTTTGATACATTAGAAGAGTTGGTTAGCACTGCAAGGTTGGAATATGTTAGGTCGAATGGTTTTGGAGGCTCGATAGACTTCTGGAAATCTTAAATATTGTGAATCGTAATTTCATCATTAATGGGCTAAATTACAAATCATCTCTAATAGTTAAATGACCAAAATGTCCTTGTTGGCCAAAGTAATCAAAATAGCCCTGAATGTATCTGATATCGTGAAAGATCTTGACATAGGAATCTCCGAATGCCAGGTTGGAAACCTGATGAGCAAATAGAATTCCCGAGCTACTAATTATGCTTTGTTGGTATAAATTCCCAAAATGCCCATGTATGATTAAATGACCATAATGCTCATGGTAGGCTTAAATGGCTAAATCACTCACGATATGCCCAAACCCTCAAAGATCTTGATGTATCATCTCCTTAATATCCAGTTTGAACCGTTAATACAAACCCCTCTTTTAATAAGAGCCTTGTTTCAAAGATCCGTTCAACTGTCAAAAGTTTAATGTGTTCTCTTCTGTAAATGACAATTATCTCCAAGGAAATAAACTATTCCACCTAGTGTGTTCCATGTGTGCTACACGACTGTTTTTGCATACTGATTTACATGTTATAATACTGATCACGTGCACATGATTGACATACTTGAACTCACATGAACATGACATGTTTTATAAATTAAGCATGACCGTACTGTATTTCTGATATATGTATATGCATCCAATATGATAAACATGCTATATGGATAATGTGTTACTAAAAATACAATTATTGATTAATGAACTATTGATGATCTGATTCACTGGGGTACTTGGGACATGATATGAAGTTACCGTCGGCTCAGCCCTGATCCAGCTGGTAAGTCCGCCCGTATTCGGATCCTAAGCTTCGGCTAGGTCCGCCCGTATTCGGATCCTAAACTTCGGCTAGGTCCACCCGTTTTCGGATCCTAGGCTTCGGCCAAGTCCGCCCGTTTTCGGTTCCTATGCTTCGGCAATGGCTGCCCGTATTCTAAGGTATATCCTTAGGATGGTACCCACGCCCAATGGACTCGGGTTAATGCCTGTACATGATACCGCACTGGGGAAACTATATACTGGAGTATGGTTGGAGGGTAAATATAGAATTAAAATGAACTTTATGGCTACTTGAAACAAATGTATTTTAAATAAAAAGATTTACTGCATTTTTACATTCCATGCATTAACGTTACACCGTTGGAACACACTAGACACCAAACTCTCTGATTCCTACCTCGTATGTTACCCGCCTATATAATTCCCATCTAATCTTTAAGGTCTGATTAAAGAACAAATATTGTTATTCTCGAGTATGATGCAAACCTCGAAATAGTAGAACAGAAATGGAGACCGTTACTGTGCAAAACATCCTGAAAATGATATGCCTACCATATATCTGCATGAGCTTATAGCATCTTTTGGTACTTCTATATTACTGAGCTTTTCCAAGCTCACGTTGTTTTTTTACCATTGCAGGTTAAAGGAATATATCATGGTATAACGTTTGACATCAGTGTTCAGAGTTCTCTCGACGTTGCTTTTGGAGTACGGTATTGTATAGTTAGTGGGCATGTATGTCATGTATTGTTTTATGACAGTGTCTGTAAAACACTTTCTGAAATTTATGTTATATGTTTAAATGACTTCCTGAAATAGTATTTTAAATAGAAGTTGATTTTACAGTTTAATAAGTGTCTTGAGAAAAAAAATGTTTTCATGTGTGTTTTTACTGTGGGTCGCTCTTGTGACCCTAATGTGACTTCCTAGGATCCGTTATAACGCATAGGCGGGTCTAAGGGTTACATTTAGTGGTATCAGAGCTTAGAGTTGCGTTATTCTTGGTAGATCAGCCGATCGTCTGTCATAGGGTGTTTGGTGTGTGCATGCCCCTAGATCCTGACCGTTCTCCACCAAGCCGTTACTCTGATGTCGAATCTTTTCTCTGAAATAACTGAATCTAAGATTTATGTCCGCTGTATCTTGAATCGTAATGACAAGGAATGTCTGTAATATTCGTTTGTGAATTGGATTTACTTAATGGATTTGAATCTGGATAGAGAACTTGAGATGGTTTATGCATGTGAAATTGAAGATCTGAATCCTATTAAGAATAAATGTTTGATCAAACGAGGAAATCGATATAAGATTACAAGTAAAGTATCTCAGTGATAATGTGTGTGTTTGAGAATATTCTGATGACAATTCATTAAAAATATTACGAATTTAAAAGAAAGGTGTCTGTGAGATCGGTGAAAGTATAGTTTATGTGGTGACTGTTATGTACAAAGAAAACAATTATCGGAGTATTGCAATGAAGGTAAGTCATATGTATCCTACTTACTGAATTTTATTGTTTACATCTTAATTCTGGAGGGCCCTGGTTGAGGCTTTGAGTACTCGCTTAAACTTCACGCACAGTTTTTCGTCCGTAAATTGATGGTCAACCTAGTAGAGTAATTCAGATTCTGAAAGATATACCTTTGGGTTGTATGATTGACTTCAGTGGTAGTTCAAATTGTCTCTTATTCTTGACTAAGATTGGTTATAATAAAATATATGAGACAAGTTTTCGCTTGGCACCGTATCAAGTTTGGTATGGTTTAGAATGTTGTATTCAGATAAGTTAGTCTGGTGGTAAGACGAGATGGTTTTGGGCCAGGTTGGTCTAAGTGACCGAGGACGCTACTATATTGATTTGTGACCGTTTGAGAGTCTCGAGGAACAAACATAATTTGATAGTTAAGTTTCAGCACAAGAATGGATGAAAGAGTAGTTTTTGCTTCTCTCCGACTCTGGTAAATTTTGAAGACAAAATTTATTTTAGGGGGAGAGAGTTGCAACACCCAAAAAAAAAGAGAAGATGAATGATAAGATAATATGAAAGGAAAAAAATGAGTGTTATTCATGAGGTTTGAACCATTGACCCGAGGCTTGGTGAGCCTAAGGTTTAACCGTTTGTGCTAAGAATCATCTTTGGTTATGTTTTCCCCCCGTTTGTTAATAAAATAAATTCTTTTAGTTATGCCAAAAAAATAATTAAGTTGATTAAACCCCCCACCTATCGAGACAATGCCTTAGATATGGGATTTTGGAATACCAAGAGCCCTCTTACCTAACTCCCCACCGTCACCATGTCTAATCTCGGCCACCTCTCGCCGGTGTCGTGCACCGCCGTCACCTCCACGTCCGCCGTCGAGCCCCGACCAAAACTCCTCTAACCACTCGCTCAACCGTCGTTCCAGTCATCGGGAATTTAAGGTTAAAGGTTCGTCGAACCTAGGTTTTGGTAACCCGTTTGATCGTCGTTGATTCCGGCCGCCATTGACGTCAGTTTGTGGAGCCGTGGTTGCCATTGTCTTCCTTGCGTTGAGATGGTCCCGACCCCTCCCTCCGTTTATCGGTTCATCACCGTTAGGGAGCTCGCCGAAATTGCATCTAGTTTGACGGTGTTCCCTTTCGTTTGGTAAGATTCGGTAAGCTTCCGACTTGAATTCGGTTTGTTGATGTGAATAGTAGAGTTATCCAGTTGATTCTCGTTTTTTTCGGCAAAAAATAGTGTTTTTAGGGGTCGCTGGTGAAATTTCCGGCAAGTCGTCGATGAGTCTAGGGTTAAATAGTTGGTCGGGTTATTTTTCGGCCCAAAACCCGACCCGTCTACCCGACCTTAAGCCCGAACCGCCTCTGACCCAAAACCTGAGCTGAGTCAACTCGTCCGAGTCAGCTGAGTCAACTCGTCCGAGTCAGCCGAGTCAACTCGTCCGAGTCAGCCGAGTCAACTCGTCCGAGTCAGCCGAGTCAACTCGCCCGAGTCAGCCGAGTCAACTCGTCCGAGTCAGCCGAGTCAACTCAGTTGACCCTTATCAGTTGACTGCTGACGTCAGCATTGACCTGCTGACGTCAGCGTTGACCAAAAAGTCAACATTTTCTGGAAACTCCTATTTTATGTTTTTCGATGTCCTGAGTCCGATTTTGAAGTCCGTTTCATGAAATTCTAACCCGAAAGCCTCTGAATTGGACCTTGAACTCGATTCTGCTTATGTATTTTAATAATCAATTATGAGCAATGCGAATAAGGACTGAAATTGGAATTTGTGCGATTGAAGGTATTCAAAGTTCCTTGTATTCGGGATGTTGGGGACGTCGCATTCTGGTTCGAGAGTGATCGAACGGAGTATCTTGGTCGACCGATATAGCAATTATTAAAGGTAATACACTACTACCTCTAGTATGTTTTACGAACATGTTGGTATTCGGTAAATGCATGCATAAATATGACGAGGAGTGATGTTAGCTCTGCTTAAGTCAAACCGGATATGAAATTGAGTATGATAACCTGGATAAGATTAAAATGATCGAACGAGAAAGTTAATAAATGTAGAAATCTGGAGTTCAATAAATAACTAATAAGGCAGCTAATCTCCAAATCCGATTATCAGTGTCAAATGATCAAATGTTAAAATATTCGGATATAAAATTACGAAAATTCTCTTAAAGTATGAGAATGACTAAAATATCCTGGGAATTAGAAGCGATCTAGAAATCTATGCTAGATATGGTAAGACGACATGATTCATCTGAAAACATCAGAAAAACCTGGAAAGTTATGGTAACAATATTTGAACCTTCGAGATTGTAAGGTGTTAAGTTTCCTTGAATTCGGAATGAGTCTCTGAATATAGATTTACGATAAGTTATTCGTACCCCTGAATTAATCAAGCGGCTCGAAATACGGAATTGACTGAAATAACTATATGTATTGGAAATATTGTTATGGTTAATTAATTGGAATGGTCGTATTGACCAGAAAGACTAAATTATCCTCAGACATCGAGATTTGCACAATTAACTAGAATGATGGATAAATATTTGAGTTCTGAAATGAATGAAGTGGTTGGAGGTACCGAGATTACTTGAATGGCCGAAATACTCACGGGTACTTAATTGATTGAAATATTATATATGGTTCAAGTGACAGGAATGATGGATATCCCAAGCTTCAAAATGATTGAAATACCCCATTGACTGGAATAAGTAAATTACCTCTGATAAAATTTTGGAAATGCCAATAAAGTTGAAAATGACTAAAATGCCCCTATGGGTTGAAGCATGACTTACAGACGTCAATCACTCCGGATATTAATATAAGGTTGGAAGTTTTTCCGCACAGAATATAAGTTTGACTATTTCGTGGCAAGTTTTGTGGTGAAATATGAAAGCAACCGTTCAGATATTCGATACAGTTTGATACATTAGAAGAGTTTGTTAGCACTGCAAGGTTGGAATATGTTAGTTCGAATGGTTTTGGAGGCTCGATAAACTTCTGGAAATCTTAAATATTGTGAATCATCATTTCATCATTAATGGGCTAAATTACAAATCATCCCTAATAGTAAAATGACCAAAATGCCCTTGTTGGCCAAAGTAATCAAAATAGCCCTGAATGTATCTGATATCGTGAAAGATCTTGACATAGGAATCTCCGAATGCCAGGTTGGAAACCTGATGAGCAAATAGAATTCCCGAGCTACTGTTTATGCTTTGTTGGTTTAAATTCCCAAAATGCCCATGTATGATTAAATGACCATAATGCTCATGGTAGGCTTAAATGGCTAAATCACTCACGATATGCCCAAACCCTCAAAGATCTTGATGTATCATCTCCTTAATATCCAGTTTGAACCGTTAATACAAACCCCTCTTTTAATAAGAGCCTTGTTTCAAAGATCCGTTCAACTGTCAAAAGTTTAATGTGTTCTCTTCTGTAAATGACAATTATCTCCAAGGAAATAAACTATTCCACCTTGTATGTTCCATGTGTGCTACACGACTGTTTTTGCATACTGATTTACATGTTATAATACTGATCACGTGCACATGATTGACATACTTGAACTCACATGAACATGACATGTTTTATAAATTAAGCATGACCGTATTGTATTTCTGATATATGTCTATGCACCCGATATGATAAACATGCTATATGGATAATGTGTTACTAAAAATACAATTATTGATTAATGAGCTATTGATGATCTGATTCACTGGGGTACTTGGGACATGATATGAAGTTATCGTCGGCTCAGCCCTGATCTAGCTGGTAAGTCTGCCTGTATTCAGATCCTAAGCTTCGGTTAGGTCCGCCCGTATTCGGATCCTAAGCTTCGGCTAGGTCCGCCCGTTTTCGGGTCCTAGGCTTCGGCCAGGTCCGCCCGTTTTCGGTTCCTATGCTTCAGCAAGGGCCACCTGTATTCTAAGGTATATCCTTAGGATGGTACCCACGCCCAATGGGCTCGGGTTAATGCCTGTACATGATACCGCACTGGGGAAACTATATACTGGAGTATGGTTGGAGGGTAAATATAGAATTAAAATGAACTTTATGGCTACTTGAAACAAATGTATTTTAAATAAAAAGATTTACTGCATTGTTACATTCCATGCATTAACGTTGCACCGTTGGAACACACTAGACACCAAACTCTCCGATTCCTACCTCGTATGTTACCCGCCTATATAATTCCCGTCTAATTCTTAAGGTCTGATTAAAGAACAAATGTTGTTATTCTCGAGTATGATGCAAACCTCGAAATAGTAGAACAGAAATGGAGACCGTTACTGCGCGAAACATCATGAAAATGATATGCCTACCATATATCTGCATGAGCTTATAGCATCTTTTGGTAGTTCTATATTACTGAGCTTTTCTAAGCTCACGTTGTTTTTTTACCATCGCAGGTTAAAGGAATATATCATGGTATAACGTTTGACATTAGTGTTCGGAGTTCTCTCGACGTTGCTTTTGGAGTACGATACTGTATAGTTAGTGGGCATGTATGTCATGTATTGTTTTATGACAGTGTCTGTAAAACACTTTCTGAAATTTATGTTATATGTTTAAATGACTTCCTGAAATAGTATTTTAAATAGAAGTTGATTTTACAGTTTAATAAGTGTCTTGAGAAAAAAATGTTTTCATGTGTATTTTTACTGTGGGTCGCTCTTGTGACCCTAATGTGACTTCCTAGGATCCGTTATAACGCATAGGCGGGTCTAGGGGGTTACACGAGAAAGTTTCTGGATTTTGATGATATGTTAAATTTTATGAAAATATTTACTTTTCTTTGCACCTTTGGGTTGTATGAGATTTAGTAGACTAGTCCTTATTATTCTCTCTTCTAGATGCGTTGTATTTGTAATATCTTTTACGATTTTATTAATAATATTCAGTTGTCATTGTCAAAAAAAATATTATGGATAAATTACAGGCGAATCTAAAGAATGATATCTTTAACTTACTACTATAAAACGACAAGTTTCGAAATTTGTCCAAACAACCTAAAATGCTATACTTTTTGATAACTTTTTAAGTTGAGTTTTTTTTTTCAAAAAGTTTTAGAAACTTATAAAAAATTATCAGAAAACCACCAATCTAAAAAATTTAAGTTTTAAATTTTATCATTTTTAGCCTTACATTAAGATGTTGTAAAGCAGATAGACCATTAAATTACAGTCAAGTAAGAGAAAGGCTTAGGAAGCATTAAGTGTAAAGTGAGGGTAGAGAATCATGAAGCTCCGAAATCAACAAAGACCCATCATTTTTCTCTGAAACCCAAAGCAAGAAACCGAGTCATTTGACATCAAAGGTCGCCCTCAGGCCTCACGGGCATCAAATACGTAGCTTTCCAAACCGCAACATACTTCAAATCGAAGCTTTTTTGATAAGTGGGGAGATGCTTTATGTGATGCAATGGTTTTAGGGTCTTGATTAAATGTTTGTTCCATTGCTTTTTGATTCATTATGGAGAACAGGTTGTAAAAGAATCCGAAATTCCCAAGTTGCAGGACACTGTTTTCTGGGATTTTCAATGGTGGCCGAATTTCCAGAGGTTGCTTAAAGGTTAGCTTTTTTTAATTTTCAATTTTGTGCCTTACATTTGGTATTAATTGTTTGAATTGGGAATTTTGATGCCATCATCTGTTTATTGTTTCTGAAATTGAATTTGTTTGTGATTCTACACTGCTTTGGCATTTTTCAACTAGAGAATCTGTTCTTTTGGTACCTTCCCTTGAATCCCACTAAGCATGATTGTTCAACATCATTCATTGTCTTTTGTTGACTATTACATCACTTGGAATTCCGAAAGCTCTTCGATTTCTATACCTGTTTTCGAGTATACTCGTACTCGGTTTAATGGAATAACTTGACCTGTTCAAGCTTGGTAATGATCAAGTTTACTTCCCATTGTGTTGTTGCCTTGTTGAGCTCTCGTTAAGCATGAACATGCTTTCTAAAGCACTTAGATTCCTATACCTGTTTTCGAGTATACTCGTACTCGGTTTAATGGAATAACTTGAGCTGATCAAGCTTGGTAATGATCAAGTTTACTTCCCATTTTGTTGTTGCCTTGTTGAGCTCTCAAGCGTGAACATGCTGAGTAATTTCTCCTTCTGCATCTGCCAATAGGTTCGGAATAAGCCGAATGGATAGTTACCATTTTCGGTACATGTAAACTATGATCTTCCTCGGATGCATTTACATGCTTCCTATAGCATTCTCTTTATTAATCATGCAAGTTTGGTCTGTCACTTAATGCAGTCAGAATAGATGATGTACCCTTTTATGGTTAGATCGAGAATTGTCGAATTCGACATGATCGGATGAAGATTGTGAACTTGTTTTAAGTTCTAACAGTGTTTTAATCTATGATCAAAAAAGGATCTCCAACATATATAGCATTCTCTTATCTGTTGACTTAAATTGATATCTCTGAGATGGCTCTGCAAGTGTAAAACACAAGTTGAATTTTTTGAGCTAAGATAATGGTAAAATTGCATTTTGACCTGTAAATGATAAAATTTCAATTTAAAAAGGTTTGAATATGTTAGTGGTCCCTGTACTATTTCAAAAACTAAAACTTAGTCCATATACTTTGATTTTTTTGTGAAATTGAGTCCTTACACTATTTTTTATTTGAAAATCTTGGTCCCTCCCCTGATTTCTATTCAATTTTATTATTATTTGTTACTTTGACAACTATAAAAAAAGAAAACAAACTTTTTAGTCCTCTATGTTTACAATTTCTATCAATTTGACCCTTAAAAGGCTGTACATCTAGATGATTGGAAAATCGTATTGTTCAATTAATGATAAGTTATATGCTAAAGCAATGAAACAATATTGTAATTAATCCCTTACAAGTTTATAATTTACCTCTGACCCCCAAGAAAAATTCTTAGTTTGTCCTGTCTACATCATAAAAATTTTGATATTTTGATAGCAAGTGTAGTCAAGAATAACTTTAGTATGCTTTTCAGCTGTGTATGCAGTGAGCATGATTGAGACTCATTATGCACTCATCAAAAGAGAAAAAAAGAATGTAGAATCTTGTAGTCCCAGTTTGATACAGTTTATCTTAGGACATGTTTTTGTACTTGTTTTTATGCTTGTGTTTTTTTTTCGTGTCGTATCTAAAATTATCATATTTGACTAATCTTACCTACTGTGTAAAATTCGATGCCTGCCTTATTACATGTTGGAGTTTCTCCTGCGAAAATGGCCATAACCGAATATCAAATACAGATATGTTCATTTCTTATTCGACTCCGATAATAGGCAATTCCATCTCTTAGATGCGCCTAAAAGAACTGTTCTTGATACCCTCCAACCCTGAAACAGACAAATCCCAGTACTTCAAATGTAAAATATCTGTTATTCTTTATACGTTGAACTATTAAAATCCCAAATAGCTACACGCGCGCGCGCACATATATATATGGAAAAATATTTCATGCACTAGCGGTGAAAATTTGTTTTCCGCAAGCGGGTCTAATTTAGGGGTTTAGTTTAAAGTTTAGGATTCTAAGTTTTAGGGTTTAAAATTTAAGGTTTATGGTTAGAATTTAGGAACATGGTTTAGGAGTTAGAGTTTAGTTTTTAAGGTTTTAGAGTTAAAGATTTATATTTTAGTTTGTAGAGTTAAATTAGACATGTTTGTGGAAAAAAAGTTCAAATATTGACCTTGTGTGTGTGTGTATATATATATATATATAAGGAGGCGAGGTACTTTAATCCCACATCGAAAAGAAAAAAATGAGGTCTTGAGATATAAATGTGGTGGTGCAACCTTTGACTACCCATTCCACGTCGAGTGTTCCAGGGGTAGAGTAGTCAAGGTGGACAACTGTGACAGTGGCCCATCACAAGGACGGATGACTTGTCTCCTCATCACGAGATTGAATGGGAAATATCACGTCCTAAAGAGACGAGTGCTTTGGAAGATAGATTTATTTTAGTTTCATTTTTGCTGTATAAATATTATTCTTTAAATTAAATAAAAATTTGATTCTTGACATTGTGAATGAGTGTGACCCCTTTAATGAATTTATGTAAAATCTAATTTGTATTAATTGACCAATAAATTAGATACATATAATTATATCAGAAACATATTTGTCTTTTTGCTTAAGGCTTTTATAATAATGTTAACCGGAAAAAATGGTTGAATATTGTTGTTTGAATTTTTTTTTAATAAATTGTACTCTAGATTATTTTCAAATCTATTGTAATTTTTACAGTAAAGTTGAAATCGGAATTAATACTTTAATCAGTATTTACATATTTCATTAAAAAATTGAAGACGAGTGGCATATAATCAGTCTTTAAACAGTGTAAAATTCAAAAAGAAAGAAAATGGCTTCAATTTTTTCTTTACATTATTCAAAGACGGGAAGAAGGAAAATCATCTTTATTTTTTTTTCATTAAAAAATATAAATATTGTTCAAAATCGAATCGTAATATTTCCAACTTCAAGATCACTGTAGAAACTGCAATAGATTGGAAAATAATCTTGTAAGTACAATACATTGAAAAAAAAACCTTTTCCAACTTCAATATTTAACCAATTTCCCCGATGTTAATCACACATACATTTTTTCTCTTATTTTAAAAAAAAACGGTAAGATCCGTCAACACAATGTAATTTTTTAATAATTTTATATATTTTTTTAGAATTATTAGATGATCGAGACTTTTATTAAAAAATCGAACGATTCTCCACTTAAAAGTCTTCAATTTAAAAAATTAATAATTGATTAAAAAATAGGTAAAGATGAAATGATGTGCTCTCTTAAGCTTTAGCTTTAAGCAGCAAAAGATAAATCAAATCAATCACTTGATTTCAACCATTCTCTTTTGTACACACAAAAATAAATTCCCAGCTTCAGCAAATTCATTACTTTCTTTGTTTTTCCTTTATGCATTTTGGTATGACCGTTCATATCTTAATTTGTACATATATATAAGTTTTATGAATCAAATACTTTATATTATATAAATTTTGTTTCTAAAGTTTGTGTTGTGTGCATTTATATTGTAATCAGTTATTAAAGTTTGTTAAGGCTTTTATTAATGAGATTGTTCTAAGTGGTAAATAGTTTGGATCGTTTAAGTATGTCTCGAGTTCGAGGTTTGTGTATGCAGAAAATTTCTATTGAGAGACTCACCCGCCAAAGTTATGTGCGAGACGAGTCAGTTCAAATTAATTATGACAGAGCTCTGAAAAACCGAAGGTGCAACTAAAAAAAATTTGTCAAGACTTTTGTAAGGAAGTAAGAAACCAATAAAACTTAATTTAATTTTTTTCAAAAATATATGGCTTATTATTTGATACTACAATTTAATTAGTGGGATATATAAATTGATATTTGTCTCATTATTTATGGGTAAACTACAATGAATGTCATTCAATTATGGGTAAAATTATATTTGAGTCATTCAATTATTAAAATATTTATTCATACATATTCTTAACCCTTGTAGCCAAAGCGATTTAAACTCGTGTCTCCTAAGATGAACATCATCAGCTTTTCCACTAGACACTTGTTGGATTTATTTATTTATTATTTTTAAATATTAAGAACTCATGATTATTTATTTATTTCATTTGTGGGTTTAAAGATTTTATTGTGTGTACCAAATAATTATCTATGATTTATATTTGATATATCAATAATGAAAATATTCGTACTGTTAGTGAGTCAAAAAAATAATGTCAAAAAATCACAATTATATATATATATATATATATATATATATATATATTAATGATTTCTATTTTTATGACGTAATTAATATTATGACTTTGTTTCGGCATTCAAGCAGAGCTGTCTCATACATTTTCGAGGTCTTGAGCGAAAATTAATAAATGGGCCCATATAGAATGAAAATACAGTAAAATTTTTATAAATTAACAATGTTAAGACCACGTAATTTTATTAATTTAAAGAGATATTAATCTAATTATTAATTTAAAGAGTTTTTTTTCTGATTCAACGAACCTACATTATTCTTCATGAATAAAACCTATAACATTGTATTGACTAATTAAATGTTATTCATGTACAATGTGACTAATTAAATATAATGCATACCCTTAAAAAACAAAGTTTATTGTAGTACGTAGTACTAGTTAAAACTTAGTGCAAGTTCATGTATGGCAAGAAAATCAACCACTATATAAACAACATCAAACATTCCTAATTAGAGATGAAATACAGCTAGATTTAAATTTTAAGAAGAAACAAACAACAATAGAATCATATTTTACTAAGTCTTTCTAGTTATATTTGTAATTTTATAGAATAATTAATTTATAATATTGAAGGGACCATAAATTTATATAAGAGTCTCCCGAAAAAATTATTATCTTATTAATTTATCGAAATTATTAATTTAAACCTTGGGCCTAAGTCGGGACCAGAAAAAATATTATTTTAGAAAGGTTATTAATTTATTGAATATTAATTTTGTAGAGCCCGATAAACACAATCGAATTGTTTGTCAAGTGGTGGAGAAGTGATAGTTTGGGTATTTGTTGTAGAAGCAAAAAGATAGAAAAATATGAACAAAGATTTATAGTGGTTCGACTTTCTAACCAAGGCCTACATCTACTACCTTAACTCCTCACCAAGGATTTTACCAAATCACTAAGAATTCTTCCTCTTTTCTAGGCTTAGGAGGCAACCTTTGTTGAGAAACGCCGGTACAGCCCATGGCGTAGCGAAAAATTATCCGACGAATTCTGTCAGTGATCCATGTACAAGGGACGAATTCGTGGTGAATAGGGATGAAATATTACCTTAATAAATATGGTATCTTGATATCCTTAGGGAGTTAGGATAAACCAAATTGAATCCGAGTCGTCACAATAGTGTTCTGACCTCTACGCAGTCCATCCGAACGAAACGAACAATTTTTCTCTTCTCTAAATGTTAGAGAGGTTTTCCGAAAAAGCATACTTTGGTTGCTAGACCTTATGCCTTTATATAGCATTCAAAAACATGTTTCTAATTAAATTAGGATTCATTAAATATACAATATATTTAACCGAATATAATTAAATATGTAGAATCTAATTCTACTTTAATTCGAATTCATTAAATATATAATATATTTAACCGAATACAATTAAATATGTAGAATCTGATTTTACTTTAATTAGGTTTCTTTAGATATATATATATATATTAATAGTGTTTGATAATTACAATAATTATCTAGTATTAAAATATATATATAAATGAGATTATCTATAATTACAATAATTATAATAATTTTATTTTAATAATTATTACGTATACAACAAGTTTGTACACATGTTATCTAGTCGATATTTGTTCGTTTCAATCATAGGGTGTAACCCTTGTAGGTTCATGTGACATTAGTAGTAATATCTAGAAGAATTCTAATATTACAAGAAATGAGTGACATCTAGCAATACATCATTGCTACCTAAGTTACATGAAGTCGTGGTTCGACTTTACCTTTTTTTTCGTGATTAACTTCTTTTATGTATTACATCCTTTTGTTCTCATATCTAGATCAAACACAAGTCATGGATTAGTCACACTTGTAGAGTTCATCTAATATTTCTTGATATCTTGAGTAGACTATGATAAACAAATAACTATGATATCTCATATCAATTTATTCGAGCATGACAATGCATTTTCTAGTCTCACTCGATCAAGTGGCCTACGATATTACTCCTATTATGTATGAGGGACAAATCCTATCTTGATCAATCATATTTCGCTATATAGATTGTGACATATCCAATATCAATCTTTATAGTGTAGTCTGTTACATCACACGTTTGACCGCATCAAAATACGTCACTCTCGGTATTGAAATAATGATGATCTCAAGTCTGAGGATCATACACTTAGTTATCACCATGAGCAATGTTGTGACTGTCATACAATAATTCAAGAAACATGCTCATAGCAGGTTAGTCCAATGTGTCGTTCTCTAACATATACTTATGTATTGATTTTGACATCTAAAATATTTTTCATTTGAAAATCTAAGGGCACTAGATTGTTTTGATAAAAAAATTATTTTCCAAAATTATTTTTCTTTTCAAGTTCTTTGGAAATTAAATCTTTTTTTCTTAAGATCATCAACCTCTCTTTGATGATCTTTTTCTAAACTTTGAAGCAAATTTTGTAAATTGACATTCTTTTGCTCAAACTCATTGAGTTTTGCTTCAAGTTCATCTTTGGTTTTAGAAATCAAATCATTTTGAATTTTCAAATTTGAAACAAATTTCTTGTTTTTCAAAATGTGATTTTTAAACTCTAAAACCAAACCATCATAGGCATCTTATAATTCATCAAAATAATATAAACAAGAAGTAGATGAATTAGAAGTTACCCTTGAATCTTCTTCGATGGACATGAGACAAAATTGAGTTGCCTCAATATCGGTGGAGTCCTCTTCATCACTCTATGTAGCCATATATGCCTTCTTCTTATGGCTTGAAGAGCATGAACTTTTTTCTTCATTATCAATTCTTGTCTTAATTTTCCCTTCTCTTTCTTCATGAATCGAATGAATTTGTTGAAGAGCTTGGCCATCTCTTCATCCCTACTTTTTTCCTCACTTGAATCTTCTAGATGGCATGTAGAGGATTTAAGAGCAATGTTGTTTACATCAACTCCTTGCTCTTTGATTTTCTTCTCTTTCTCCCTCTTTAAAGGTAAATACATCATTTCACGGGTGAGCAAGGAACCAATAAGCTCATCAAACTTGAGCTCTTTCAAATTTTTTGCTTCTATAATTATTTTCTTTTTGGACTCCCATGATTTAAAAAATGAATAAATTAATTTATGAATGAGTTTGTCTTCCGAAATCTCCTCTCTGAAATTTTTAATTTAGTTGACAATTGTGGAGAAACGGTCAAACATCCTCTTGATATCTCCATTCGGGTTTATCTTGAAGTTTTCATATTCGAGGTTGAGTAGACCAATCTTTGTCTCATTCACCTCGTTTGTACCTTCATGGAACATTTCAAGTTTATCCCAAACATCCTTAACATCTTCACAAGAAAAGAATTTTGCGTATTCATCGGGGCCCAATGCACGCAATAGAATGTGAAAGGCTTTGCAATTTAACTTTATCTTCTTCTTGTCATCGCACTTCAATCTTGCCTTCTTTGTTGTGGCACGAACAGTCCGTCTTCAACAATGTCCCAAAGACGGTAGTCTTTTCCCTTGATGAAGTACACCATCATATTCTTCTAATAGGCATAATGTTCACCGTTGAAGAATGATGGCTTGTCGATTAATTGCGTAATGAACATGGTTGATTGTTTGTTGATCGAGCTTGTTGGATCTTCTCAATAGGATGTTAGCCCCTATCGATTGAGCCTCGCTCTGATACCAATTGTGGAGCCTGATAAACACAACCGAATTACTTGCCAAGTGGTGGAGAAGTGATAGTTTGGGTGTTTGTGATGGAAGCAAAAAGATAGAAAAATATGAACAAGGATTTAGAGTCGTTCAACTTTTTAACCAAATTCTACATCCACTACCTTAGCTCCTCGCCAAGGATTTCACCAATTCACTAAGAATTCTTCCCTTTTTCTAGGCTTATGAAGCAACCTTTTACAACCTAGACGTATAACCCAAGTCTAGCATCCAAAGCTCACAAATCGAGTTTTAAGAACTCTCTCAAACAAGAGAAAACTTAGCGATAAAAAATTCTTCTCTAAAGGTTGATGTTTGCACACTAAATCACTCACCTAAATCCTAAAACACTTGAGCATACATTGACAATTTGAGCT
Organism: Hibiscus tridactylites; assembly: GCA_958450335.1. Taxonomy (NCBI): domain Eukaryota; kingdom Viridiplantae; phylum Streptophyta; class Magnoliopsida; order Malvales; family Malvaceae; genus Hibiscus; species Hibiscus tridactylites. The sequence goes on from OY288277.1 coordinate 86,219,064, forward strand.
CACAAGTGTTTGTCTATACAAGAATGAACAATTTAGCACTAAGGCTGATTTTGATCATAATGTTGCTGACTTGTGGATCATTAGTCTTTCATAGATGCTTGGAGGTCCATTTTATACTCACAATTGAATTTGTAGCCGTTGAAGATCGTTGGGATTGAATTGGAGCCGTTGGGGCCTTTATTTCCCGCAATAAGTGTAGTTCTTGAACTGTCCGTATTGATACGCGGGTAGTCGTTTGGTACGGGTTCTTCAGAAACTAGCTGTTGAAGTCTAATGCAGCTTTGCGTATCGATACGCCTTGGTGTGTATTGATATATGGGATCGATACACCTTTATACCGTATCGGTACGAGGTTCGTTAAGCTGCATGAAACTAGCCGTTGGGGGTTGTTGAAAATAACCGTTGGGCATTTAAAATATAATGTATCGATACGCCACATAGCATATTGGTACGACCCTATCCGTATCGGTACGCCTAAGCTGTATCGATACGGTTTTTGGCTACTGGAAAAATACTATAGCTAAAACCCTAAAAAGTATCGATACGGTGTATACCATATCGGTACGATCGTGTTGAAAATAAGAGTTTGACTACTTTAAAACCTTTCAAACACTTCCAAAACCTTATGAAAACATCTCAATCTTATTTTCAAGTTGTTTGGACTTAAAATCATTTTTGAAATCTTTTCAATTTAATCCAAAATTATTTTTCAATTATTATATCAAAACAAATATTCTAACAAATTTATAGAGGTTCTAATGTATATTACATTATTTTGAACAATTAATTTAATATTTCATTAAAAACCATAGAAACATGATTAAAATTTATCAAACACATTATTTTCATTGTTTTGTTAAGAAAACACCATAAATACAACTAAAAAATAAGTGGCAATCACTAATTTACTAGATTGTTAGTTGAAAAATTTGTAAAGTTATGAAGGTAGAATGTGGGGGCTTGAACGGTCGCTCATGTCGCTCCCCTTGCCAAACGCCACTGCATTAAAGTATGTTTGATCTCACGTTCTTTTGTATATTGCTATTATAACGACATCAATCGAACTAAATTCAACCAATGATCACTGTTACGTCTTAATACGATTCAATGATGATATACAAATTTATACACGATTAATATAAACTCATGTATTGTCGACCGTCGGTAATTTATATTTCTACATTTTTCTTCTATTTGTTTTAATTTTTTCTTCGCACATCTTGTTGCGCTCCTTTGTGGCACATTTTCTCCGTTTTATGACATGTATTTTTCTTATGGCACGCTTCTATTGTTATTTTTACAGTTTTTGGTGTTCGTGCGAGTGACCCTCATGACACTTGTTTATGATTTGTGTTTCTCGGTGGTCACTTAGAATACAATTCCATCTTGAGTTGTTTACCGATGTAATCTACAGCGAATCATCGTTTTGAGAAATAGGCGTGAAAGGTGGTTTACGATTTTAGGTATTTTCATCTAGTTCGCGTTTTGACAATTTTCCAGGACCTTTACTACAATAGATCGTAGAGATTTTATTTGGTACAAAGAGGAAGTGTTTGTTCTTACTGCTGGTGCAACACGTATATTTTCTTTTTAAATTTACCATTTTCTTTTTTTTTGTTGTTTTTTTTGGATGTTCCAAAACCTCTACTAGGTTATGTTTTGGTTTTATTTTTATTTATCAATAAAGCTGTCTGAGTCAAAAAATATAAACACATATATATATTTTAATTATTTTGAGAAATTATTACATGCACATACAATAATTTTTTTCAAGCAAACTTTTAATATTTTCATGTGTTATATTTCAAGGTTTAAGATTTAAAATTTAGCGCCTCTAAATATAATATACGAAACCGTTTATGGAATAAAACAATTCACTGGAACATGAAATAATCACCTATTATTTTTAAAGCAGAATTAATAAATAATAATTGGGGTTTTGTGGCTAATTTCGTAATTTGAAGAACAGCCACCAAATTCCAAAGGGTCTTAACCTCTCCACCTTTTTCGGGACGGGTTGAAACTTCTTTTAAGTGAAATGACCAAAATACACTTGTGTTGTTGACAATAAAACCATTGAGGTAGCTTCACGCTAGGGTAATTCCGTAAAATCACCAGCTCGCAAACCATGAGCTATTGTAACGGCATATATTAAAAAGCGGAACGGAAGCGAGAAAGTAACGGAACGGACGAACAGAATATCTGTGACGTGGACGAATCACAAGCTTACACGTCACCAAAAGAGTAGAAAAAAATAATATTTAGATACTATATGGAAAACAAGAGAAAAGATTAGGTAAAAATGTTATACTAGTCACTGAACTTTTACGATATTAGAGATATAGCCTTTAAGCTTTGGTCAAATGTGCAATGTGACACATGAACTATTTTGTGTAATTATATACACGAAGCTCCGATTAGATTCAATTTTCACAAATAAAATTGTTATCTACATAGTGTCATTTTAGTTTACGTATTGCATACGCATATAATTATTTATTATGGTGTTCGAATCATAGTGTTATGAATAGAAAAAACTAGATGGATTGAGAGGGTCACCTCCATATAGGTCCGTGCAATACCTGATCCTGATTAGTCGATCAATAAGTCGGATACTGGTTGTTATACAAAAAATATTTATTTTTTATCTTTATCGCCGAGTCATACGAGGATAGAATAATGTTGACAAACATTGATGTAAAATGTCAACAATATTAATAATTGGATTAAAATCCTTAAACCGAAAAAGTAAATGGACTTATTTTTTCACAAAAACAATATTATAGAGATTAAATCCAAATGTTATTAAAGTAGAGGGACTAATAATGTATTTAAACCTAAAGTTAATATAAAGAGAAATAAAAGCTAAAGGGAGCGGTTTTTCTACGTCAAAAGCTAAACATCTTTTCATTCACTTGTTGTAGTACAGCTGCTACACTTCCTTTTTGGATGCTAAGAAAAGAAAAGAAATCGTCTTCTTCTGCTGACACTCAACTCACTGATTCACTCACTTCCTTTGTAAGCGCTCTTTTTATCATTTAGTATTCTTTATTTTATATTTTAAAAAAACTTAGTATTTGGTCAAATGTTTTGTCTGTTTTAAGGTTGGGTTTTTTTTTTGTTGGAAACCCAGTTTGCATGTTGGAGTATTGGATGATTTTTAAGTGCTGGGTTTTTGTAGAATTGCTGTAAAAAAAGAGAATTGATAAAAGGGTATAATGAACTGTTACAGCATTTTCCTTTTAGTACTGTTTTACTTTTGATTTTTCATGTTTATTGATGAAGATGTTAACTTTTAGTACTTTAATATACGTGTGTATATATATATGTATATATTCATCATATATAGCCTCAGATTTAGCATCTCAAACTTTCTTCTTAAAGAAGGTACTTATATCCCATTCCCACTTCCTAATTGATTTGTTTCTTGTTGAATGCTTGTGACTTTGATTTTTCTTCTTTTAGGAATATATATAGCTTTATGTCAATTAATCATATATATATATATATATATATGTATATATATATTGTGCAGGATATTGTGAGATTTGTATGTAGACAATGGATGACTATCTTGATCAGTATTTCTGTTCCTCGTCATGGCCCGATGTTGATGTTAATGTTAAGGAAAGGTCATCTTGGCCGGCTGGTTCGCTAGGAGTGTACCAAGATGATAAGAATAATGTGCCGGTAAGCTTGATCGGTTCGAACCACGGCATGGAGGGCTTAGCTGCACATGGTACTTCTCTAGGTGTTGTTGAACATGGTTTGATGTCTGGGGAAGGTGGACCACAAATGGGACTACAGTTTAATGGGGATGTTCATTGCTCTGGCTCGACGAGCCTCGGTTCTTTAAAGGGTCTTCGAGTTGTTGGTGATATGACTTCGTCTCAATCGTTTAACGAGAGAGGGAATGTGATGTGCAATGGAGGTGAATCTTCTGAGTTTCAGAGATCGCTTACCCTTTCTCCGATTCCCCAATTGTGGCATCCGCAACCGTATGATGGTCTACTTTCTTCCCTTCCTACTTTGATGGGACAAACCCGAATGCAGAGCTCTTGTCTTCGAGGAGATAATGGAAATGCAGATGACAGATTTGTGGAGATCGATACGATTCTGCAACCCGAGAACTTATCAGCATCAATCAATGGAAAGGTATGGTGTCAAAAGCCAACTCTTTATTCTTTTAGTTTGGGGTTAAAATTTTGAGTTACCTTTTGTTGCTTATAATGTACCAGGGGAAACAAGATGGGGAAAATCCTCTTTACTCTTCTTGTCCTTCTGAGTGTCCGATAACGAAGACTATGATAGGTTTACCGTCTCTGCTGCAGGTATCAATTTGCTCGGTACTTGAATTATGCTCCCTATTTCTCATCATCTTTTTCCAGGCTTACTAGTTTTAACTTTTAATACAGAATTCATCACCTACTCCCAGCAGTACTTGCAATGGAACCGGGAAGCCTCGAGTTAGAGCACGTCGAGGTCAGGCTACTGATCCACATAGCATTGCAGAGAGGGTCAGTCACACGGTTATAGTATTTTTCTCATCATATAAGTTCGTAGTCTCAAGTTGTTTTCCGTTTTCTGAGATTAGCATTTGTTCTATTGTTTAATTAATCACAGCTCCGAAGAGAGAAGATTGCTGAAAGGATGAAGAATTTGCAAGAGCTTGTACCTAATTCCAATAAGGTATTCTCTTCTGTATGTATTTTGCTATGGTCATTTAAAGGCCTAAATTGAGCACGTTGAATTTGGTTTCGAGTACATGTAAAAAACATTCTGGATCTATGTTACTCGGAATCGGGTAAATGTGTCGGATAAGAGTATGTGCCTAATACCAATATATTCAAATTTTCTTTACGTGTGACCTTGGTGAACTTTGCAGACCGACAAGGCCTCTATGCTCGACGAAATCATAGAGTATGTCAAGTTTCTTCAACTCCAAGTCAAGGTAAGACTAAGCTTTCGTTAATATCACAAATCCGAGCCAAGCCGAGGTGCCATTAAAACATTTACCGGAATTTTAGTTACCTCAAGTGAACTCGATTCTTCGGAAAATTATTGCAGGTGTTAAGCATGAGCAGGCTAGGGGCAGCAGGTGCAGTTGTTCCTCTCATCACTGACAGCCAAGCCGAGGTGCCAAATTCTTGCTTTCTCTAAACCATAAACCGTAAGCCTTAAAACATTGAAATTCCCGGATTTAATTGTCAGCTATGTTTTCTATCAGGGATCTAATGGTTTAACACTAACACCCTTGGTGAGCGAAGGAGTTGATCATTTGCCGTCTCCCGAACAAGTCGTTTTCGAACAAGAAGTGGTGAAACTCATGGAGTCCAATGTGACAAAGGCCATGCAATATCTGCAGAGTAAAGGTCTCTGCCTTATGCCGATCGCGCTCGCCGCTGCCATATCGAACGGGAAGGCATCATCGTCGTCACCGGGTCCTGCGTCCGAGGAAAGGAATGGCAGCTTGTTGTCTGGTGTTGGGATTCATCAATTAACAACCTCTGATGGTGAATTTATGATTGAAAAGATCAATGGTTGCAATGGCACATTCAAACAAGAAGATGTGAACACTCTATGCACAGCCAAATGACTGAAATGGTGGACTTACTTTATTAACTGTTTTCCTTCTCTCTGGGGAACCTGTGTCTGCAAATATGTACATATTCTGCACATTTACATATTTAGTACATTTATCTTACCATTATTATCATTTTATAAATGCTTCATCTTATATATATATAGGACTAGTATCCATTGATACAGTGTAAAATTTAACGTTTTAGATCATTGGATTAGTGAAAATTGATGGTTGAGGTTAGGCGCAGGTAACGAAAAACTTTTCAGTGGATTGGTTTATTCGGTGTAAGTAGATCCTGACTATATATATATATATATATATATATATATATATATATATATATATATACTTTGATATATAAGCCTTTTAATTTAGGGTTTAGGTTCTCGTTTAAAGATTTAGATTGTATGGCTTAATATTTAGGACTTAAGGTTAGAATTTAAATTTTAAAGTTTAGGGTTTAAGTTGTAAGTAGATTCTGACTATATATATATATATATATACTTTGATATATAGGCCTTTTAATTTAGGGTTTATGTTGCCGTTTAAAGATTTAGATTGTATGGCTTAACATTTAAGATTTAAGGTTAGAATTTAAAATTTAGAGTTTATGGTTTAAGTTGATAGGGATTTAGGTTTTAATTTTATAGTTTAAATATGAAAGATTGTGTAACTTCTTACTTTTTTTCCAAGTGATATTCACATATTCTAATTTTAATCTCAGTCATTCGTTTTACCCATCAAATGATCCAAAAAACGTGTAAAACTTAAAAAAAATTTACACTGTATAACTAGATATATATATATATATATATATATATATATATATATATATGTCAAAGTCCTTATACTATTTTATACTTTAGTATTATACTTTAATTTATCTCATTAAATTTATTATGTTTTAGTTAAAAATATTAACCCCTCTACTAACTACTATTCAATTTTATTGACCTAACTACTATAAAAGAATAAGATAATATTTTAGTCCTCTAGATTTATATTTTTATCAATTTAGTCATTATACAATTGTAAATATAGATGATGAAAAAGTTATACCATTCAATTACTGATAATTTTTTTATATTTTAATCTTCTACATTTATATTTTTTTTATCAATTTTATCATTACAAAACTGGGAATGTGGATGATGGAAAAGTTATACCATTCAATTAATGATATTTTTTTATTATTTTAAAAGATTAAGGATTCTATTCAAAAAGAAAAAAAGATTTAAGGATTAAATTAATAAAACTAAAAACTAGAATATTAAAAAGGCTATTTCTCCCTTTTTAATACTTGCCAAGTTAGTTGACAATAAGGCTTAATAGCCAAATAAGTGCTCAAACTATTTTTTTTCTCTTTTAGGTGTTTAAACTTTTTTTGCCCCTTTTAAATGCTTAAACTATCTTGTGTTTTTTTCATTTAGGTCCTTAATTTTTTGTCCCTTTTAGGTCCACAAACTATCATTTTTGGTCCAAACAAATTTTTAAACTATTATTTTCTGGTCAAAATAGATGGCTTAGTTTGACCTTAAAAGAGACAAAAAATAATAGTTTAAATACCTAAAAGCGCCAACAAAAAGTTTAGGCACCTAAAAAGACTAATGATAATTTAAACCCGGACAATAAAGTTTGAACAAAAAAAGAAAGAAAATAATATACAAGAATTCAATATCGCAAAATTAAAAGAGGAGCTAAATTTTAAATATTTTTAAATAGTACAAGGACCCTCGACTTTTTAAAACCATACATAATTAGTAAATTATCTTACGAAATTAGTCTTCAAACTTGCAAATATTGTATTGAAGTCCTCAATGACCAAAAGCTAACTCATCAAATCTAATAGAATAAAAATACGAGACATTCTTCTACAGTTACTCTTTCAACTCTATTTCGCAGAATACAAAATCAGGTGGTGGGGTACTCTTTAATGGCTTGAGCCATATATGAGAACAACAATGGAGGGATGGTCATACAATACACTAATTACATTTCCTAAACTGAGTGCCAACCAATGTCAATAACCGTTCACAGGTTTCGGTTTCTTCTTAAAATTCGATATGCTGCAGTGCGGACAAACGTACTCCAGCCCATCCGTTTTCGCATAGTCCTGTCGTTCACGAGATAAAAACGTAGTCGGTTGCATAATCCTATTGTATTCTAGTTTCATTTCTAGTTAGGAAAAGTTTGGAAGGTATACCTTAAAAGCTCCGAGCCCTTGCCGCCTGTCACAGCCGAAGTGAGCCCATTCGCCGCAAACTCCACAGTTCACCCAGTCACCTGCTGCGCTACTGTTTTCACACAAAAACGTTCCGCCGTCAGTATCGCAAACAGTTCCGAATACGTTCGAACATATGTGTGCAAGTGAGAGGGATACCTGTGACATAACAAGCAGCATTCTCCATCCACGTCGTCGTGAGCCAATTCGTACTCTAAAAGGTAAGTCTCGTAATGTCTTTTCAGAGTGTTGCCCACTCCCTAGGTAAATTAGAGGAAAAAGCAATGGTTATTGTCCCGGTGTTAGAAAGTCGTCAAGGACCGAAAACTCGATAGGATGAAACAACATACTGTCATTCTATTTGTCAACGTGTGATTGCGCATCTTTGAAAAAACTTGTCCCTTCCAATTTATGCCGTTCCCGACATGAAAGCCTCCTCTAGACACCACCTGTTACGCTCAATCCTTCAATAATAATGATATATATAGCCATATTCCCATCATATTTAGCTCATAGAATAACCTACCTCTCTATACAAGTTAAAAAGGTCAAGACGCTTCGCATTCAGAATGGCGTCGGGAAACTCGGCTAACCCACCTTGAGGAACCAGCCGAGTATGTCCTCTAAGAATCAGAAACTGCATTACATCTCTCAAAAATTCTTCCTGCCAGAAAATAAACAGACAAAAATATAAATATATATTCGAATAATATGAAGAAGTTCAAGTATGATGCAAAAATTCTTAACTCGAAACTTAGAGAAGAAGACAAACCTCTGAGCAAGCTTGTATTGGGGCTCTACCACAACCATGTTTCTTAAGAGGTAAGGGATTTAAAGATATAATCTGCTGGGCCTGATAAGAACTCGACAATGCTTTCCGATGCGTAACTGGTGCAGGTTGCTTCACGGGAACTACTGGCAAGTTAACCTTTCCTTGGTCACCATCATATTTCTCAGTCTGGGAAAATCCAGAAAAGGGAAGCATCTTATGACGATGGGTGTGCGGAATTGGTCTCATAGCAGCAACATTAGTTTTCGGTCTTGCAATACCATTTACACCTTCCATGATGGTACAGTTCAGAGGTTTAGTGTCTTTACATGGCTCTGATCTTTTCCGACTAGGTGGTGGCGGCACCAACCAGCTCGGAGTTCTGGCAATTATTGAACTACCCAAGGAGGGATCCTTGCCCAGGTTTTTGCAAAAGAAAATAAGGCGTTCAGCATCATCTTTTTCGAAAGATGCAACCGACAAACCCTGAATGCTAGCAATCCCCAGCATAACTAAGCTGCGGTATGACACATCTGCAGCAAGTTGCCTTAATACCTGTCAAAAGTCATTCCGAAAAAACTCGTTTTGGTTTCAAAAAAATCAAGAAAAGTTGAGCAAACTTTAAAATGTTAAAAGAGAATCATACCAGTGAAGCCCATGTGGGCACCTTCATGCACACTTCAAACACGCTTGCTCCACAGGCAATTGAGGAGGATCTACGAGGTTCGGATGGGGGAGATTTGCTCTCCTCAGAACTTGACTGCGCACGGACTAGCTGATTCTTCTCGATAAGTTCATTTTTTATGTGATTTTCCAAAATCTGAGACGGAAAGAAAACAAGAAAGGAAATTTTTTTAGGCTTGAACTTAAAAGTAACAGCGCTATCAATTAACCCGATCACAATTACTTGCCTGATCAATAAAACAAGTCTGTGCACTACCAGACACTAGAAGTGATATGTGAGTCGAACTGCAGGTTGAAAAGTCGCAACGCATGGTCACTACACCACGAGAAAATGTCCCCGCCTGAAGAGGTGGTGGTGGAGCACTATAAGAATAGAACCTCGTAAGTTGATGATAACACACAAGTAACTTCGAGGAAGAAATAGTATGGGGAATGGGAACTCCATAAGAGAAAAGATCGAAGTAACAAACATTTAACTCAAAACCCTCAAAACTGAACAAAGCCAAAAATCAACATCCCGAAAGAAACTATAACTAAGCTCAAATTTATCAATACCTCGCTCGGTTATGGAGCTTGCTCCCTCGTATCTGAATCAAGTGACAATTGGATCTAGTTACTAAGTGGAGAAAACAGAACATATAAGTCCGACAAAAAAACAACCGTTCGAACTTACTTCTATGCTTAAGAGGGCATTAAGCCCATCCTCCAAAGATCCCAAAAGGAATGCATCCTGCAGAGCATACAGTAAACAGCCAATATGAACAGGGGTAAAAAAAGTATTTACTGTTTCAAGAACAGAAAAACTAAAACACAAACCTACCGATACGCATGGCAATCCACAAACAAGAAACCTCATAGTCACATCATCATCATATATCTTTACGGCAGTAATATTTTCAGGAGAGCTTTCTTCCTCTTGCGTGTCAACCTCCGGTTGAGAAACATCAATCTTGGGAGGTTCCCCAAGCAGACAAGGTCCTGGCTTAACACTTTGTTTCTGACTATTAGAAGAGACGCTATTGTTGTTCCGTACACAGTACAGTCTAAAAGAAGCATGGGCGAGTTGGAACGCATCCCATGTATGGCTACATGAACTGCAGTAGACCAAAACTGCAGAACTTTAGAACGGTCTCCAGTAAATTTTCTTTCAATTTGTAGATGATATCTCAGTAAGCCTTAAAATATGTTAAAATCATCGAAAGTGGAGTGCTTAAATTTGTGTTATCAAATGATTTCCGAAGTTAACAGCACTATCAGCAACCTCTCTTAACAATTAAGAGAATGCATCCGTCATTCAGGAAGGTAGGAGAACGGGTCATGCTTTATCGATATAATGAGCAGAAGCAGAAGATTTGTACCTTTGAATCACCGATAACAATGCTTGACGAAAATGGCAAGCTGCATAACGTGAGACTTTATTTTTCCAATATATAACATACGGTACTCCCTGCCACGAGAAATGAACATCAACAACTTTTATGTGAAGATAAAAAATGAATGTACAATCGTTTTCCCATTATCATGATCGATAATAGTTTTACCTTGGAGTGAAGTGCCTCTGCCAATTCGTCACCATCGGGGACCTCTAGATAAACCTAGATAAACATTTAGGCCTAGATTATTTCAAATTCTAACAATTATAACCAACTTCAAGTAAGCAAAGAGACCAGCAAAACTCGAAAAAGGAAGTCATAGAAGAACTGAACCCTGGCATGTAAAAAGAACAACTTTTCATATATTTCAAGGAGAATGAAATCAAATTATAAACTCCATGCAACAACTATCATAATCATAACATAGTCATATGCATCATCACTCACAGTGGTGGGCAATGTGGATCCGAAGAGTTCACATAAAGCTTCTGGAGTGGACAAGTCAACATCTCCCCAAACCAGAGAGCCAATTTCTTCACTATCCGGATTCTGCTCTCCTTGCAAGTAAAGGATATTCGGCTCCGATGATTCAAGAAAACGCTGGAACTCATCAATGCTAGGATTATTCAGAAGCTGAACCTGCACTCACACGAATAAAAAAAACATCACAACATTGCAGTAAAACTATGCAGAACTATTGGCATTGTTTATATACCTCTAGGCGGCCTGAAGAAGCAAGCTCCGGAAACGGGTATCTCCGCTGATCATCGGAAACCTGTTGCTTTTGTTTAGTATCAGAAACTTTACCACCACAAAGAACTGCAAGGAGACTGCAATGGTTCCTTGAAAACCCTTGAGAACCAAACATCATGCAAACATGCCAGACCAAACAAAACTCAAGCTTGCCACTAAACCACCATTGATTCTGTCTGATAATCCACCAAAACTTAAAAAAAAAAACTACTGTGAAATCAAATCAAAACCCTAAAAAACTTACAGTAAATCTGATAACTCAAAAGTCCCACCACTCAAAATCTCTGGATTTCCCAAAATTTCTACCAGAAACCTACAAGGGAACTTCCCCTCTGTATTTGCAGTCACTTCAAAATCCCTAAAATTGAAGAAAACTCACCGACCCAGATTAGATTAGCAAGAGAATCGAGAACCCAAAATGAGCAAAATCCCCAAATAACAGAAGGAAGAACAAAAATCGAAAAGTGAAAAAAAGAAGGAACCCTAAGTTTAATAAGAGTCTAAATGATAAAGAAATCTCAAATAAGGACACATCTTTCTTTCACCTAATAAAAATCCCACCTTTGACAAGTAAAGATAAAAACCCAAAATCAAAACTTTATATTTTGGATTATTGTTTAATTTAAAATTAAAAAAGGCCATTTCATGAACCGTTTGATCAGGAAAACACACCCACAAAAGAAAATTCGTTTGTTTAATTAAATTCCCAATTGACTTTTTGTTTTAATCTGTTCCTTTCCTTTCCACGTTTGTTTGATAGTAAAAGCCTAACAATTAACATCGTGTTACCGTAATTCAAAAGATTTTATTACAAACTTTGACAAAAATATATTCTTTTTGTGTTCTTCACTAGAAATAATTCAATAAAAAACCTGAATTTAGACACTAATTCAGGAGTGGTCGGATTATTCTCAGTATCCAAGGTTGTCCTTTTCGTCTCCAATATCATTGCCATCAATTTATCATCGACTTTTTGCATTTGGGTTTTTTAAAGGTTGATTCTTGTTTAATTAACAGAAATTAGAACCCAAAACGAAGATTATCAATAGTGTTGAGTTTTTAAGTGATGTTCTTGTTTGGTTCAAGGAAGAACTGGGGACCCAGTTTCCATGAAAAAGACTACTTTTTTTCTTCAGTCTTTTCTTAATTTCAGCTAAAAAACACACAATTCGTCTTTCTAGTTCATGTGTTGTGTTTTGCCGGTAAAAAATCGCTTTTGATTCTGTTTTGTTTTTTTTACAAATTAAAACTCGAATTACACTTCTTAATTCAATTTGACGGCAATCTCCCATTTAGGGATGTAAAAGATAACTCTGACTCGAAAATCCGATCGAAATTTACTAGAGTCAGGATCTGGTTTGACCCGAAAATGTGGTAACTTGAAACTGATCTGTAATCGACTGTTGTTGACCCGAACCCGAGTTGGACATGTTACTGTAGTAACCGAACCCGACCGAAAACAACCCGAACTCGAATTGAACATGTTAATGTGGACCCGAAATCCGACATGCACCCGACTGAAACGAACCGGAATCCGACACTAACCTAGTAGATAACCGATATTACCCGACTAAATCACTCAAGATCCGATTTTACTCGACATGTTTTAAACCCGACCTGTTAATTGACCCGACTTATTTTGAACCTGACCTATTGTTGACCTGAATTGATATTGACCTGGCTTGATAATTAACTGACATGTAATTAAGGAAGTCTATGATTTGATGATTTTAAAGTGTTGATAAATGTAAATTATTAAGTGTTAATAAATGTAAAGTATTAAGGGTTGATAAATGTAAACTATTTTTTTTATAAAAATCAATTTAAAGTGTTAAATAATCTTTTTGTTACATATACATATATAATCGTTTAAAATTGTATAAAATATTGTGAATAAAATAACAAAGAACAATAATAAGAACAAAGAACAAAAATGGAAGAAAAGAGATGAGAGAAAATGGAGTTTTGTATTATTCTCAATTATACACTTGTGTACAATGCCTTCAGTAAATAATCTATTTATAGGCATAAGAAGTACATAATACATTAAACTCTAATTAATGCAGATAATATTCCTAATGATAAAGTAAGTCAAATCTCATTGATAAAGTTCTTATCATGATAGACATCCACATAGATAAATATTTATTACACTCCCCCTTGGATGTCTATGAAGATAATGTGCATCGTTAAAACATTACTAAGATAAAACCCAATGGAAAAAAATCTTTAGTGAAGGAAAAATAGTACACACATCTTTGATACGCATAACATGTTGCCTCATTAAAAACCTTACCATGAAAACTTATTGGGACAAAACATCGGTTAAGGGGAAAAGAGTGCAACGCGTATTTACTCCCCCTCATGAAAACATCACATAAGATATTTGAATCTTCATAATTCAATCTTAAATACTATTTTTCTAAAGATCGTGGGGGATGAAATTTTGGAGTAATATGTTCCATGATGTATCCAACTTTCGATTGAGATATACATCTTGCATTATCTCTACACAAGATAGCTTTCATCGTATATTGTGAAAGTAAATTACATATCTTCTGGATATGTTGGGTCAATAGTCTTAGCCAAACATTTTGGGTTGCCTCGTGCACAACAATTATTTCTACAAGATTTGAGGAGGCATCGACGAATGTTTGAAGATCTAAAGGTAATGATCTTTGTATATTCATGGATATTTCTTGACCAACTAATATATGATGCTTCAAGACCAAGAAAATATATAATTATCTTCATTCACACCCAACAATCTTACAATAGATATTTTTATCCATATTTAATCTTCTTTAAGATTCTTTCAACTTACGTCCATTTATAGACAAAAGAAATATATAAAAACGCTCGATCTTCAGGTCGAGATAAACTTGATGTCAAGATTCAAGTATTTGTATTGAAAGTACTTCATGAGTTTCCAATTTGAAGCTCTTTAGGAGTTCTAAAATTATCATAATGGATCTTGATCCAAACTCCTTTATAAAATACATAAGGAAATCTGATCATTCTTATAGTATTTTCTCAATTAGTATTCACTAAGGCGATTATATCAAATGCGCCAAAAATATTCATGAGACATATCTAAATAAATTTTTTCGAAAATTTCAAAATGCTTTTAGCATTTTAAATCCTTCAAGAATAAATATGGATCCACAAATAATTAGACGCATGTAAAATTTTTCATAACTGCCAAAGTAATTGCATCTACCCTGAAGTAATTAAAACTTTTCATAAATCATAGTTCAAGTCGTATTTACGACTACTTATTTGTGCATCACTTGCATTACACCTTTAGGTGTTTGGACTGCTGGTCTAAATACTTCAATTTTAAAAGTTTAAAGCGTCTTTCAACATCGTCCAATTCAATATCTATACTTCTGGATAAATTTTATACAAGATCCTCGATTTCTTTCTTTACTTCTATAGAAGTATTTTATGTAAAATTGTTTGTAAAATCGTTGTTGACAACTTTTCAATTTTCTGGTTCCATTCTCGTAATGACATAACTCATCAAGATCTCTTCAAGATTTCAATCTTTATTTCAGGTACCTGAAACTCTTCAAGAGTTTTATTATTAGTTATGTCTTGTGTCTCTCTAGGAGCACCTGCCTCTAATATATGACCATCTCATTATACTTTTCATTTACGAGAATTTTGATCATTGGAACCATTTCAACTATCATGCTTCAAGCATGATTTACATCCACTTGCTCTAACATGTAATTTAAACTTAGAACATTTCAGCTGGTATATGAGACTTAATTACTCTCATTGAGTCAGTAAATATGCCTGGCAGTTGACATGAAATAACATGAATTATCTTATGAACTTTTAGTTCATATTCGAGGATATAGATAATGATAATTCATTTATTTCTTTATCCAGCTGATTATTCTCTCTCCTTGATGTTGAGAAAAATCATCTAATAAATGATTCTCCAATTAATGTTTAGAATTTAAACATAAAAGAGACTCGTACTCAATATATAATTCCCAACCCTTTGTACTTTTCCATTTTGTGTGTTATAGTGGAGCAATTCAACTATATATCGCACATTCAAAAATTTAAAAATAGGAAATATGACTTCTGACCAAAAGTTAAATTATAATGTAGAGTTTATTATAACTCGTTGGCTTGATGCGTATAAGTGTTGCTATATGAAAATACCATATAAATAATAAATATTTTATTCTCACAGTTTAGCTATTAAATATGAGGCATCCAACTAAAAATTTGCTAAACCGTATTTTTCATAATCAATAGGCTTTGTAACAACTGATATAGCCTAAAATATAAACCCACAAGCTTTTGCAAAACAAATAGTATAATTGCATAATCTGGATCCTTTTAGAATCAATCTCACAAACTTCTGGTTGTAAGTTGATAAAACAATGTAGATGCATCTTCAAAAAAACTTTCCATATTTGTGGATATATGGGCCCATATTTCGTTCAGATATGCAAGACATAAAATCTCAACTTCAGTACAAGAACTTCAAGTTCTAATTCTTTTGGTAAGTGTGATCATCTATATCTTTTGAAAACAAACAACACAAGAACTTCAGGTTCTTTTAGTAAGTGAAATTTAATTAATTCCTTTAAGCAACACAAGAACTTCACGTTCTTTAATAAGTGAAATTTAATCCATTCTTCTGAGAATAAGCACCATAAGAACTCCAGGTTCTTTTAATATATGTGCATGTAAATCTCAATAGCTTTCGCATCATTATTGATCAGGATGGTCTAACCGATCATACCATCTACATACAAGTGTGTATATACATTTCTAAATTTCGTAAACTTCTGGTTTACCATAACATGTGATTTAATATCACTCGTACATGTCTAGTACGATCATCAAAATTGTTCCTTTGAATAAGAATATATTTAGCTCTTTCGGTGCTTTCAATAGAAATTATCTTTTGGTAGCAATATATATAACTTTTCTAGAGCTTTCAACTGACTTTTTGGCTACCAGAACTTATATCCACAAATGGATTATTTCAAATGTTAATTGATAACATATGTTATCTATAATTCTCAAATGAATATTTTGCGAATTCATATTTGCTCTCTTAAAATTTCCAATTTTAGTGGTGACGATATTATTACCATTAGCGGTAATTATTGCAATATTCACAATTCTGCACTTTTCATAGTGTGCTTTCTCTAAAGAATTTATTGCTCCTCTAGAGCATCAATATTTTCAGTACTTTGAGATATAGTACTCACATTATTCCCTTGCATAAATGAGAAAATATATCTTATGCTTATGTTGAGCATAAATCGTCACCAAAGATTGTTGATTTTTCAACGTACGACAAGTACGAGACCAATGGTTTATAACATCACATTAGTAATAAAACTAATTTTACTTCATTAGAATGATCTTTATCACTCTTATCATCCTTATAACCTCACCACCAGTGGGTAGAAGTATCCTTAAAATGCTATGTTTCCCATGTCTATATTCATGGTTTCAATCACGACCACAACCTCTAATGTGACTTTTATTCTTTCCATAATATAATCTCACATTCACTTCAGGGAATGGAGTAGAGCCATTGAGCCTTTGAAACATTTTTCACGATATTGTGTCTAAGGACAACATTATTTGTCGTGAAAAGTGGAGTATGTTTTTATTAACATATCCTCATCACAGATAACAAAGATTTAATCCTCGTACGTGACGTTGTTAAACAAGTCCATAGGGTCCTTTAAAAACCTCCTTTGAGACCAATAGCCTCGTAGAACGGGATGTCCAGCCAATATACTTGGATTATATCGAAGTTATGTTCCCAATTGAATAGTGATTTACCATGTTTGCATTCACTTCAGGGAATGAAACAGATCCAATAATTGCATAGAATAAACATCATGCTTGCATTCACTTCAAGGAATGTCCCATCATTGATAATCACATGAAATAAACATCATGTTTTGCATTCACTTCAGGAAATGCCTCCTACAAAACTTTTTGGATTAAGATGATTTTTCGTAACTTGAAATTGGGAGAAGTCTATGGTCGAGTTTTTCGACGAAGAAGAAATATTGCTTTCGAGCAAATATAGACTTTATAACAATCTTTTTATAGATTGAAATTCACCATGATTTATCACACATTAAAATCATAATTTAAAGGAAAAAAAATAAAATTAGAATTTACTGATATTGGTTTTCCTCTCGAGGACAATTGAGACGTAGCAAATGACTAAGACAACTTCTCATAATGTCATGTCTCTTTCCAAGTCATTATATCATGCAAAAACTCAAAACATGGTTAAAAATATCAACTATTATAAAATAAATAAATCCAATATAAAATATGAAACATTAATTTTGTTCTTAATTATGGAAGAAACATATCATCTACTCATACAATTTGAGCGCACAAACAGACTGAGTTTTTCTTCCATGATTTTAACTTTAGCGTATAAGCATAATTATTAGCAATGCGAATCATGCGTGTCAAAACAAATATGGGCGTCTTCCTTTCAAAAAAAAATGTGTGCGTCTAACTATAGTACAAGTAAAAACCCTAGGCTATGTCTCCGAGAAAGTCGGAAGATTCGATCAACACTGAAAATCAAAACCCTAACGTTGGCGGGGCTTCGCCGGTGTCGCTGGGCTTCTCTGATTCTGCTGGGCGTCCTCCGGGACTTGATAGAGGTGTTCTCGCCGAGAATGGTGGGATAGAACTTGATGCGGGGGCTGTTGAAGCGAGGAAGTTAGGGCTAGTGACGGGTACGCCTGACGGTTCAGGGCTGTCGCATACGGTCTCTTCTCTGCATGTGATTGAAGGGGCTGTGGGGGTGAACGGTAATGGAGTTTCGAACGTGGGTATGGACGGTAAACAGTGGGTGGACGTGATGGTTCCGGATGGTATGAAGGTGGTTGGGAATCCTATGTTTGAAGTCGGTGGTAATGCGAATACAGGATCTGCTGATGTGAACATGGCTGTTGATGATCCGCCTACCGTGCTGGCGGCGTCGAAATCTTATGCTAACGCCCTAAAGAGCTCTAGTGAGGGTAAGGGACCAACTTTCTCAAGTGTCTCTGAGGCGGAGGTTATCGTGCGTGATGAGGATGTGACTGTTAGTCTAGGTGGACCTTACCCGACCATTAAATTTTCTGAGAGAGTTCATGAATTAGTTGATCGTACCATGGAGAAGGCGTTGGTTGTTCGATTGCTTGGTCATTCTATCAGTTACCGCGTTCTCTGGAATAGGATTCAGTCGTTATGGAAATTAGAGGGTCATTTTCACTTGATTGATTTAGAGAATGATTTTTTTTGGTTAAGCTGGAAAAGGAAGAAGATTACATTCGTGTCCTAACTACTGGTCCATGGACTATTTTTGGGAGCTATCTTACGGTGCAACCATGGAGTAGGGACTTTTCTACCACGAAGTCCTATCCATCTCAGGTTGTGGTTTGGGTTCGGCTGTCGAGTCTGCCTTTTCGCTATTATTCGAAGAGCCTATTTCGCCACATTGCAGAGGTAATTGGTAAGGTTATCAAAATTGATTATAATACGGTTGCTGGTGAGCGGGGTAAATTCGCTCGCCTTGATGTTCTGGTTGACTTATCTAAGCCATTGTTACCCTGTATCGGAATTGATAATTTTCTTCAGAAAATTGAATATGAAGGTTTACATCTAATTTGTTATCACTGTGGTGTGTATGGGCATCCAATGGATTTTTGCGCTAGTAAAGTTGTGGAAAAATCTAAGGAGTCAACGGATTCTCTGACGAGTCCCACTCTGGACGTAGAGCGTGCCGATCTCTACGGTCCTTGGATGGTTGCCGAAAGTAGAAAGCGTAGGTCGAGAAAGACGGGTGAGAATAGTTTTTCGGGTAAGAGTGGTGGCAGTGGTAATGCTCACTCTCGTTTCAATGTGCTTCGCGACCTTGAGAATTTGGAGACGGTTCTTGAGGCAAGTGGGAGTGGGGATCCTATCCACCCAACTACTTTGAGAGAAATTAAGGGGAAGCATATTCTGGTGGAGGAAGCTCCTACGGAAGCTGCTGCTTCCCAGGTTTTCGAAGTGGGTGGTGGTGCTAAACGTGGTTCATCTGTGGCGAATGTTCAGGGTTCAGCTGGCCGGCCGAGTACACCGAAAGATAGTTCTAGTAGTAAGCACGTTGAGTGGAATATCTCACCAACTATCCTAGGGGTGCAACCGACTGTGGTTGAGCATAGCAGCGGTAATGTGGGCTCGAATCATAATGCGATTTCCATTATCAATGACGGACGCAAGGTCCACGCGACGCAAAAACATAGCAAAGTGCGTGTGCAAGGTGTCCAAAAGAGCAGTAAAAATCTCGTTAAACCGCAGGCACGGGGAAAAAGAAAATGGATCGGCTACCATCTATGCCGTTATTGTCGGATTGGGTTAAATCGGCAACGAGTCGGCTGGATATTATTCAAGCGGAAGGCCAACACTTTGAATCCTCACCGGTAACTGATACAGCGGTTAATAACCGGGATGATGGTGGTCCGTAGGAAGCTTCCGACGTGAATGCCGGCAAATCTTTGGCGGTGTTTCGAGACGGGGGAAGGGTTAACCCTGTGCTTACCAACACTATGTTGGTTGATTAGGTCTATTCTTTCCATCTCTTTGTTTTTATGGTTAATTTACTGATTTGGAATATTCAAGGAGCCGCGGGCTCCTCTTTTCATGACCATCTCCGCAGGATTCACTCGTCTTCCAATCCGTCGATTGTTGCGCTTTTGGAGACTCGGACTAGCGGTTTACGGGCTGATCATATTGTTAGCCGGCTGGGGTTCCAGTCCTCGTTCCGGGTGGAGGCTCAGGGCTTTAGCGGTGGTATTTGGTTACTCTGGAATGGTGATATGAGGGTTCAAATTCTTACTATTTCCAATCAGTTTATTCATTGTAATATTCAGTGTTTATCTTTGCCGTGTCCTGTGTTCTTGACGATTGTGTATGCTAGCCCTCATGTTCAGTACAAGAAATTTCTTTGGGATCAGATTACTGCGGTTAACCCTGGGAGTAATCATCCGTGGCTGATTGGTGGTGACTTTAATGCCATCTTACATCTGGATGATCGTCGTGGTGGCCAAGCTCGTCGTCATTGTATTAGTAAAGACTTCCAGAATTTTGTTTTTACTAACGCTCTGCAGGAAGTTGTTTTTAAAGGTCTGCGGTTCACTTGGGCGCGGGGTGATTTATATGAGAGACTTGACCGGTGTCTTTCGAATCTGGCTTGGGCTGATAGCTTTTCGGATACCTTGGTTTTTCACCTGGATAGAATTGGTTCTGATCACCGTCCCCTCCTTCTTAGTACGGACTCTTTTGTGGAAAATGTGGTGGAAAGGCCTTTTCGGTTTAGTCCTGTCTGGCAGAAATCTACGGACTTTACTACTCTTCTCAAGAATTCCTGGGATGACGATTTGTCGCTCCAGGAAAATATTGAGAAGCTTCGGGTTGTCTTATCTCATTAGAATAGCCAGCACTTCAGTGATATGGTTAAAAAGAAGAAACGCATTCTAGCGCGTCTGAAGGGTATTGATAGGGCCTTGGGGCAGAGACATTCTTCAGCTCTTAGTGATCTTGAGAGTTCACTGAAGCTTGAGCTTGAGGAAATTCTTACTATGGAAGAAAGTATGTGGCGCCAGAAAGCTCGGTGTGAATGGATTAAAGATGGGGACCGAAATACTAGCTACTATCATGCGATTGCGAATGGTAGACGCAAGCGCAATACTATTTTACGTCTTTAGGATAATCATGACAGTTGGGTTTCGGATCCGGAGAGCTTGAAACTTTTAGCCGTGGATTTCTTTGAGAAGCTTTTTACTTCTGAGGGGTCGAATGGTTACACTTTTAATTGCCGTGGTCATTTCTGTGGGCTTGGGCATCAGGATAGTGAGGCGTTGGTAAGGCCTTTGTCGCGTGAGGAGATCCGTGAAACCTTGTTTCAAATGCATCCGGCGAAGTCTCCTGGTGTGGATGGGTTTCATGCTTCTTTTTACCAGCGTAATTGGGACACGGTTGGTGATGCGATCTGCAGCACTATTCAGCATATTTTTTCCTCGGGCGTGATGGACCCTGATCTTAACAGAACTCTTCTTGTGCTTATTCCTAAAGTTGAGAATCCTGAGACAATTGCTCAATTCAGACCTATTGGCTTATGTACGGTGGTTTATAAGATTCTTAGCAAGATTGTGGTTAACAGGTTAAAGTCGTATTTGCGTAGTTGGGTTGTAACCCCCTCGTCCCGGTCCGGACGCTTGACCGGTCTGAGTGGGCCACACGGGGAAAACCGAAGCGAAACCCGTTAAGGTTCCTCCTCGGTTAACAACCCAGAAAATTTCTTTTAAAATTAATCTTCTCTAAATGCACATTTAATTCCTATGTGATCACAGCAACGGAAGACATGCATTCGCAACGCAAAAACTCGAACAACCTAAGCAAAACAGTCCATTTTTATGTGATTTAACAGGCCGTTTCGAAACACCCTCAAGGTGTATCGAAACGCCTTGACCTGGTCAACATTACTAAACCTGCACGAGGAGGCCGTATCGGAACGGGGGTCAACCGTTTCGAAACACCCTCCCTGGTCAACTTCTCGTGGTCAACGAGATTTGACCGTTTCGAAACACCATAGACCCGTTTCGGAACACCTTCATCTCGCCAATTTCTCAAAATTCCAGTAGCGAAAGTGTACCAGAACGGCCCCTACCCGTTTCGAAACGCTCGGCCAAAACAAAGGGGACCGTATCGAAACATGGTAACCCGTTTCGAAACGCCCTCTGTCTGCAGACTGGTTTTAGCTGTTTTAAGGCACAAGGGTGCCCCTAAACCCCACCAAAACCTCCAACAACATACTAACAACGATCCTAAGGCAAACCAACATATAAGCATGCTTGAACATCATCATAACAAGACTAAACACTAAGGCACAACAACACAAAACCATACATCCATGCATATCATTAAAGGTGTTAAGCTTCAACATAGCCAACACTTAGACAATCCTAGGTAGCAAAATACTAACATGGTTACAAGCAAGGCATACATCCCAAAAGCCAATTTAACAAGCACATACGAGGAGTCTAACATGCTCCTAAACAACAACCATAGCAACATGATCCAAAAACATCATAACACGATTACATGTCCCATTGCTTGACCATTACATCTTAATTTAAAAGTTCATACTTGGTAGCCAAACAAGCACCACAAGCACACTTGGAGGCCCCCTTCTTGCTCCTAGCAACCCACGAACTAAGGATCTGCATTGTCGAACAAAGAGAGAGCGTAAGCGATAAGCTTAGTGAGGGTAAGCTCTTTAAAAACAAACCTCGACAATGCAGGGTCCAAGCACGATCTTAGCCAAGGTAAATGCATAATTACCAAGGATCCTCAAGAGCCAAAAGTTAAAGATGCATGAACAATATTCAATTATGTGCCATGCTCAACAAGCTCTATTTCACAATATATGTAATCACATATAAACATCCAAATATAGAGATCACATTTCACAAAACATTGATACACATATCAATCAATATTGGCACCTAGCAATGACCCGAATACGCGGATAAACACGTTGGAACTCACATCCAACAACCACTTTACCTCACGGTGGGATTGCACTCATCACCGGTCTCGCGGAGGGGATTCCACTCATCCTCACGCCCCGTCGATGGGATTCCACTCATCATCGACTAATATAAATACAATTTCCGGGCGAACCCGTACTCCTCCTTGGTGACTCAACGCCACCAAGGCCACGTGCGACTTTAGACTCATGTGTGCACACTAACATCCTAATGATCGATCATTTGTACTCAAGCATACTAGTGCCAATATTTAACTCATTCCACATTATTCATTTCAATCAATTCAGTGCTTAGCACGTACTCACCATGGTCACAATCATGAACCATTTCTATACATGCCATAAGCATCACAAATCATGCCTCATCTCACATGTATAACACAATATACATACATCAATCATATCACAAGTCATACAAGGCATAAACATCCAAATACAAGTTCATCCAATGGCTCTAGATCAAGTTTAGGATTAGGCTACCACCCTAATCCTAACTCTAGGTGGGTCTACCAAGCCCGACCTAGTCCACATGCTCGAACCAACCATTTAAAACCACTTTAAACATTTAACCACTCATCTAAGCTTCCAAGCTCCAAGCCAAGAAAGCAACCACCCTCAAGTTTCCGAATTTCCTCCCGATGCTTCACCGACCCAAGTTCTTGCTTCTAAACAACCTCAATGCAATTCAAATAACCTCAAATCAGCCCAAACATCAAAATACTAACCCGGAACATAATTCAAACACAATTCGCACAATTTCAAGCCATGAACAAACCCCATATTTTGCAAACTCGGGCAGCCCCAAAACCACATCCAAAATCCATGTTTCCAACACCTTTTACACCCACAATTGATCCAAAATCAACCCCTAACCATAGTACTACCAATAGCCTATCAATTCCCACCTAAAACAACCCCCAAAACTCACCCAAAACCCTCCAAAAACCCCATTTATACCCAAATTCGGGAATTGCTCAAAATTAAGAGAAATTCATATATGTTGAACCATTTAACTCCTAAACCTCATAACTAACCATATTAAATCAAAATATTAGGTTTAGCAACACAAAGGCATCATTTTTAATCAAATCTTTTGAAATCCCCATTTTCAAAACTTTAACGAAAATAAAAACTAATGGTACTTTTGAAGAGAGGGAGTTGAGGAGAAGTCAAAAACGATGTTACCTTTCAAAAATGAGTTGAAATGGAGGAGCTTTTTGATGGAATAGTGACTTGTAGAGAGAGAGCTCTTTTCACGTTGGGGAGTTTTGAAGAAGAAGGTGAATAGTGAAAATTTGGGTGTTTTATTTTGTTTTAACTTAAAGGCCTAAAGACCAATTTGCCCTTAATGAAATGGGATATTCACAAGAGTATATAATCCATGGCCATTTGGGGTTTAATCCCAAAGCATATTCAACACAATTAATTAATTTGAAAATAAGACCCGAAACATTATTTAAATTATAAAACCGAGCCCAAATAATATTAAAATATTATTTTCACCTAACCCTTAAACCCGGGTGTTACATGGGTGTCAAAAAATCAAACAAGCTTTGTTCCTGGCCGTTCCATTACTGATAATGTGATTGTTGCCCAGGAAATTATTCACTCCATGCGTGGAAAGAAAGGTAAGACTGGTTGGTTTGCGATTAAGGTTGGCCTTGAGAAGGCGTATGATCGCCTTGAGTGGTCGTTTATTGACGACACGCTAGCTGATCTTGGTATTCCCACTCATTTGTGGTCTCTTATCATGAGCTGTGTTTCAACGGTTTCTACTCAGATTCTTTGGAATGGCAGTCCGACGACGAGCTTTCAGCCTTCTAGAGTGATTCGGCAGGGTGATCCTTTGTCACCGTATCTCTTTGTGTTGTGTATGGAGCGCTTAGCTCAGTCTATTCAGTGTGAGGTAAATCAAGGAAATTGGAAAGCGTTCCGGTTTAAGCGAAATGGGCCGTTGATTTCCCATCTTTTCTTTGCGGATGATCTTGTCCTGTTTGCAGAAGCTTCTCTTGATCAATTTGATGTGGTTAGTAAGGTTTTGCGGGATTTCTGTGAGTGTTCTGGACATAAAATTAGTATCTCGAAGACTAATATTTTCTTCTCGCATAATATTCACTCTTCTCTTCGGGATGATATCAGTGGAGCTTTTGGTTTCCAACGTGTCTCTGATCTTGGGCGTTACCTGGGTGTACCTCTGATTCATGGAAGAATTACCAAAGGTACCTATCGTTATTTAATTCAAAAAGTGGCTGATAGGTTGTCTGGTTGGAAGGCGAGAATGCTTTCCTTCGCTGGGAGTATCGTTTTGGCCAAGTCTATCCTTGCGACCATCCCTATGTATTCCATGCAGTCTATTCGGTTGCCAAGATATGTGTATGTTGAGATTGAGCGTCTGGTTGGAAACTTTATCTGGGGCCATGGTAGGGATAGCAGAGGATTTCATGCTGTTAGCTGGGATATGGTTTGTTCGCCAATCACCAAAGGTGGTCTGGGGCTTAAAAGAATGGACTACCAAAATGAGGCTTTCCTTCTGAAACTTGGGTTTATTATGATCTCGAAACCTAGTCGTCTTTGGGTCCAAGTGCTCCGCTGTAAGTATGGCATTCAGGATGGTGTTCCGAGTTCTCTTCCGAGAAGGAGGGGTTTGCGTCTTTGGCAGGGTATTAATCTCATTTGGTCTGATCTTGTTCGTAATATTGTCTGGAACATTGGTAATGGTCAACACGTGGATTTTTGGCGGGATGCTTGGGTTGATTCTTTTGGCCCTCTTCTTCGCTATCTTGACCTTGGTGCGGATATTAGTAATCGCCGAGTCACTGTTAGGGAGATGGTTACTTAAGATGGCCAATGGAACTGGGGGGCTTTTGCGGAGCTTCTGCCGGCTAATGTGGTGTAAGGTATTGCCGCTGTTAAACCTCCAACTATTTCTACTTTTCCTGATACGCCTGGTTGGAGTCTTGAAGGATCTAGGCATTTTACGGTTCGGTCGGCCTATGGGGTGCATGCTAACGAGAACACGGTGACGCCGGATCCAAGTTGGACAGTTATAGCGAAGTTTCGTGGTTTACCCCGGATAAAGCTTTTCCTATGGCAGGTTTATTATGGACGTATTATGACCAATGCGGAGCGTGTTCGCCGCCATATCGTTAATGATGCGAGTTGTTCTCTTTGTGGAGCGGCACTGGAAGACACTGCCCATGTTCTCCGTGATTGCATGGCAATCAAAGGTGTATGGTTGCAGCTTGTGAAACCGGAATTGGCTACTGATTTCTTTGGTTCTAATATTAAACAGTGGATCATGGAAAATATTAGCTTCCTGCAGCGGTTTGGCCGGTGTCATGGGGACTGGGATTTGCTGTTTGGTGCTGTATTATGGCTGGCCTGGAGGCATCGTAATTTGGCAATTTTTGGGGCGAACGATGGCCCGCAGAAGCCGTTGCTGCAGCATGCAAAACGACTCTGTCATGAGATGTTGCAGGCGATTACACGGCAAGACAATGTTGGGAATTTGCCGCTGGTTGCGCGATGGACGAAGCCTCCACCCGGGTGGATCAAACTTAATGTTGACGGGGCTAGGAATAGTTCGACCGGTTTTGCCTCTTGTGGTGGTTTGGGGCGAGACGGGAATGGTCGTTGGCGGTTTGGTTTTTCTAAGAAGATTGGTATTTGCTCAGTGTTTGAGGCTGAATTATGGGCTGTGTATGAAGGCCTTTCGACGGCTTGGGCGATCGGTGAGTCTAAAATTATTATTGAGACGGACAATAGAGATGTTTTTAACGTTCTGATGTTGCGTGAGCCTTCAAAGATTGCATCAAGCTTGTGTAGTCACCTTGCGGAAATTCTTTCGCGGAGTTGGGAGGTTAAATATTCATGGACGCGGCGCGAGGCGAATGTTTTAGCGGATGAGCTTGCGAAGTCGGCGATGAGGTTGCTGTTGGATTACTACAGATTTTTTGATCCCCCCTAGCCATCCGCGAGAAATTGCGCTTGGAGGCTGGGGAGAATTCGAATCTGATCGAGGTAAGGGGAATGGGGAATTTCGACTGAATGTCTTGATACTTGGCCTGGGCAGGGAGATTGGGTGCCGCTAGAGGCAGTGGTCTTTGTTGAACGTTTGAAGGGGTTGGTTGTATGGGTTGAGGTATTTTCGGTTTCTTTGCCTTTTGTATCATAGCGCTACTATACGTACTCTTTTTCCTCCAATAGGTTTAGGGAGGTTTTTTAACGAGGCGTATAGTAGATGCTTTCTCTATTTATCAAAAAAAATGTGTGCGTCTAGACTTATTTTAACTTTGTTGTAAAATAAATATAAATAGAAGACATACCCGATAACCAAGAAACTCAACTTTCAAACACATTACAAATTCAATCGGTTATATATGGATAAGTTTATCAAATGCATTACTATATGGATATGCTTTCCAAGCTTTTAAAAAATATTGTTATTTTCGTTAGAAAAAAATTGTGATTTCCAAAACACATTGATATAACGAAAAAATAAAAATTAATTTACGATAAGATAAATATAATATTATCTAAAAGACAGTTTAAAATTACCGTGAACCAAGAAAAAAGAATATTGCAAAAGGAGAAGCATTGCTTGAGGCGTTGAAAGTAGAATCATAATAATTGAGCGAGAACGTACTGATAACGTGTTGTGAATAAAATAACAAACAACAATAATAAGAACAAAGAACAAGAATGGAAGAAAAGAGATGAGAGGAAAGGGAGATTTGTATTGTTCTCAATTATAGACTTTTGTACAATGCCTTCAGTAAATCATCTATTTATAGGAATAAGAAGTACATAATACATTAAACTCTAATTAATGTAGATAATATTCCTAATGATAAAGTAAGTCAAATCTCATTAAAGTAAGTCAAATCTCATTGATAAAGTTCTTATTATGATAGACATTCACACAGATAAATATTCATAACATAAAAAAAGAAAGATTGGATTTAGATATTCATTTGACACTACTAAATTTAAAATTTTATAAAATAATTCAGTGCTTAGTAATAATGCAATATGCTTAGTAGTACCTCATTTAATATAAATTATTTGTGAAGTTAATAAATTATTTGTAAAGTTAATAAATATTAACATACTTAAATTCTTTTTTAATGACATGTTATATTATGTTTCTATTTTTAGACATAAAAGACAATTATTTTTAATTATCTTTTGAGTAAACTACCCCCTAACTTAATGAATTTTTTTCTTATTAACTTGATCAAATTATATTGATTAAATTGACCAAAATTTATTAGGAAAGATTGAAAACTTTTTTTTGTTAATTACTTGATTTGATTAGAACAAAATGTAAGAGAACTTAAAAATAAATAAAACAGACGTTTATTACAACTTAAAAATGTATTACAACTTAATAAACTTACAAATGTACAAACTGAAATTATGAAGAAATTATGAAATTTAACATAAGCATTAGATAACAAATGTACAAATTAAAATTAAGAAACAAAATAATAATGAATTGATTCCAACTTAAAGTTTTGTTGTGTGAAAATTTAAGCTCTCAGATCTTATAGAAAAAGTTTTACGAGGTTAAATGCTCGACTTTACTACTAAAAATTTCCCCATCAAGCTCCCAAAATATTCAAATGCTACCATCATGGTTAAATTATGAGAAACTTTTCAGCTAAAAACCATCATAATTTAATCAAGGGCAACTACTTAAATAAGAAAAAAAAAACTATAAGTCATCCAACAATCAGCAACGACCAACAATCAGCAGTAGGCATGAAAATTAAGATCTTGATCAACATTTCTGCATTAAGCAAAGAAACCTTTTATTCTGAAAGGCGGAAATAGATTTTTCATCAACAAAAGGGCAACTATGACAAACAACTTCTATCAATATTTCTGCATTAAGCATTTCAGGAAAGAAAAATGAAACCTTTTTAGTAACGAGATCCTCTTCTACAACATGAAAAATTAAGATCTTGATCAAACATGGCATTACCAAAATCACAAAGCTTCAGCACATTTTTTGCCTCATTTACCTGAAAAGAAAGAAGATTGCGAAAAATAATACATACCAGCACGTTATTGGGCTTTATATCACAATGAAGAACACCGCAGTTTTTTAGATGCTTAAGCGCAATAAAAAGTTGCTTAGCATATATTCTGACAGCAGTTAGTTTAAGACCAATATTGCGACCAAACTTCTTCAGAATTTCACACCGATTCATATGAAGAGACTCAAAATCTAAACATAGATGATTCATGTACTTGAAACTCAACAAAAAACGAACATAGTGGTGCTTATCCTCTGAATCTGCACCAGCTAATTTTATTTTTACCAGCATTAACACAGGGGTATATGCTCCAAGTTAAATGTTTAGGATTATGGGTTAAGTTTAAGGGTTCGAGTTTAGGGGATTAGGCTTGTATTGTAATTATTAGTGATGGTAATATTTAGAGATTGAGATTTGGAGTTTATGGGTGTATGTTTCAAGTTGGATGTTTAGGGTTATGGGTTTAATTTAGGGATTTTGTGTTTAAGGGATTAGGCTTACACTTTAATTATTTGTGATGTAACTTATAAGGTTTAGGGGTTGATGTTTGAGGTTTAGGGGTATATGTTTCAAGTTGAACTTTTGAGGTTATGAGATTAATTTAGGGTTTTAGGGTTTAGGGGATTAGGCTTCCACTTTAACTATTAGTGATTGTAAGGTTTAGGGGTTGAGATTAGGGGATTGGGCTTCCACTTTAATTATTAGTGAATATTGAATAGTTGATTGTTTGAGGTTATGCAGTTAGTTTAGGGATTTAGGGGTTGAGATTATGGGATTGAGCTTGCACTTTAATTATTAGTGAATAGTGCTTATAAGATCTAGAGGTTCTAGTTTAGGGATTAGGGGTAAATGTGTCAAGTAAAGTGTTTTGGATAATGTTATTAGTTTAGGGATTAGGCTTGCACTCTAATTATTAGTGAATAGTGCTTTTAAGATTCAGGGGTTCATGATGATGTTTGAGGTTTAAGGGTAAATGTTTTAAGTGGAATATTTGGGGTAATAAGATTAGTTTAGGGATTTAGTGGTTGAAGTTGGGGCTTTAGGAGTATAAACAATACATGTTTAAGCTAAGTGTTTGGAATTTGGGTTACGAGATTGGTTTAGGGATTCAAGGATTAGGCTTGTACTTTAGTTATTAGTGATCGTAAGATTTAGGGATTGAGATTTGGGGTTTAAAGGTAAATGTGTCAAGTTGAGTGTTTGGGGTTATATGATTAGGTTAGGGATTTAAGGTTTATTTCTGTTTATATTAGTCCCTAATTTTTAACTGAATTGACGCCAATTTATTTCAATTTTTTAATCTAGCCCAATGTTTTAAATATGATGATATTTTGTTCATTATAGTCCCTATTCTTAAAACTTTATTTTTAGCAGAAATCGACTCATATATATTTTTATTTTTGATTATTTAGTCGAATAATATTTTTGTTTATTATATTCCCTATAATTTATTTTTAGTTAAAATTGCTCCATATTAATTTATATTTTTGGTAATTTAGTCCAATTTATTCTAGTCCCTAAAATTTAATTTTTCGTCCAAATTAATTTTTTTTTAATTTAGTTCAAAGTAAAAAAACAACAACAACAAAGACCATTTTTAGCCCAAATCCCAAGAAACAGTAAGTACCTAACCAATCCCAATTCCCAATGGCCAATTTCCATCTTTCAATTTCAAATGAAATTGGAGTTTAGGGATTATGATATTAGTTTAGGGATTTAGTTTGTACTTTAATTATTAGTTATTGTAAGATTTAGTGGTAGAGTGTGGATGAGAAAAGTGTGGATGAGATGGGTGAATAAATGGGGAATGGAGCTCGTGATGCCTAGTAATATGAGAGATTTTTTGGTGTTATGGATGTCGAGTGGTGTCCCAATAAAATCTGCCTCTGTGTGGTACTTAAGCATGGCAAGTATATGTTGGTCCATATGAGTTCACAGGAACGAGGTGATCTTTCGAGGAGCTAAAGTTGATGAGAAAAGTTTGTTCGATACTTGTGTTTCCACTCTCGATTGGTGGTGCAGGAGCAAATGGCCACATGCTTTTTAGTCGTCCGAAGTGTGCTGTTTAGATCCCTTGGTCCTGAAATCGATCAAAGTTGACAGGCAGGTAAAGGAA
Organism: Hibiscus tridactylites; assembly: GCA_958450335.1. NCBI lineage: Eukaryota > Viridiplantae > Streptophyta > Magnoliopsida > Malvales > Malvaceae > Hibiscus > Hibiscus tridactylites. The sequence goes on from OY288277.1 coordinate 86,250,201, forward strand.
AAGTGCGAGTGGGTTAAACCACCTCTTAACACCCTCAAATTTAACGTCAATGGGGCTGTGGAAGGGGGTTCGGTAAAGGGGGGTGGGAGGTATTTTAAGGGATTAGGATAATGTGTCGTTGTTTCTTTTCTCCAAAAACATCGGAGTATTGGATGCTACCTCGGCAGAATTATTGGCAGTTAAGGAAGCGTTGTTCGAGTTTAAGGATCTCAACTGAGCAACGAAATACAAACTGTTAGTCGAGACGGATTGCGCCTGGTGTGTGGAATGGTTGCAAAACCCAAAGGAAGCCCCTGCAATTTTTGCGAGCACTGTTAAAGAAATCATTTGCGGCAGTTCTGATGTAGAGTGGCAAATCCAATGGACCCCGAGAGAAGTAAACTCCACTGCCGATAAGTTGGCAAAGAAGGGAATTACGAGGGATACATCATTTCGATGGTGGCACAAGGATATGGGCTAACAGGGCTTGAAAATAGAGTTGAAGGGTAGGAGATGAGCAAGCAGAGCACGAAAATAGAGCTGAAGGGTACTGGATCAAGAAACTTATGAAGGTGTGGGAGCGATGGCTCATCTTCGTATATGTGGAAGGTGTATTAGTGGGAGCTCAGTGTGTTTTATGTACTTTAGTATGTGTGTTGGTGTAACTCCATTAGCAAGCTGCACTCTTTTTCCTTCACCTAGGTTTAGGAAGGTTTTTTAACGAGGCTCTTGCTAATGGTAAGACGTCCTTAATAAATTATACTTTTCAAAAAAAAAAGATTTAGTGGTAGAGGTTTGGAGTTTAGGGATTCAAATTCACAACTATTTAGTTTAAAATTGTCCAATTTAGTCCAATGCTTTTAATATGATGATATTTTTGTTCATTATAGTTCCAAAAATATTATTTTTAGTCCACATTGATCTCTATTCATTTTTTGGTGATTTAGTCCAATGTCTTTAATTTTAATTTTTTTGTTCATAATAGTCCCTAAACTTTATTTTTATTCCAAATTGACCCCTGTTTATTTTTTGTAATTTAGTCCAGTGTTTTTAATATGATGATATTTTTATTCATGTTAGTCCTTAATTTTTTTTTCATCGAAATTGACCCTTATTAATTTGTAATTTTTGTAATTTACTCCAATATTTTAGATATGAATTATTTGATGATATTTTTGTTCATTCTAGTGCCTAATGTTTATTTTTAATTTGATTCGTGTTCGTGAAAGACGAAAGGAGTTAAATAATTCTCTCGAAATGAACCCAAAGTCTATCGACTTCAACTATTTGTACCAAACTCAAACTTAATACGAATTTGAAACCCAAATTAACCTGACCTAAAATGGAACCGACTTGAAATTACCCAACCTGAAATGAACCCAACTTGAAACGAGCCCGACCTGAAATTAAACTGACCTGGAATTGAAGAACTAATGTTTTGATATAATAATTAAAAAATAATTTTGGACTAAATTGAAAAGATTTCAAAAGTGCCTTTAAGTCCAAATAACTTGAAAATAAGTTTGTGGATGGTTTAAATGGTTTAGGCAAGGTTTAAAACGTTTTTAAGTAACCAAACCAGACTTTTCAAGGTAACCGTTTCGAAACAGGGGGACCTGTATCGAAACATTTTGAAACTGCCAAAACTCTTACTGAAACAGGGCTTGCCCGTTTCGATACGGAGGGTATTCGTTTCAAAACACCCCTTTGGTGTTTCGATACGCCCAACGGTCAAAACCTCCCCAACGACTATTTTCCCAACGGCTTTTTAAATTGTAGCTCAACTGTCACTCGTTCCGAAACGAGGTTGCTACCGTTTCGATACGATTAAAAGTGTTTCGAAACGGCCAGAGGCGTTTCGAAACGGATTGCTACTTCAGACTTCAACGACTAGTTTTGAAGAAGGGCGTTCCAAAACGGACGTCTGCAGAACATCATTTATGGTGGGAAATAAAGTCTCCAACAACTCCAAAACAATCCCAACGGTCCTCAACGGCTATAAACTCAATTGAGAGTATAAAAGGGACCTCCATGCATCAAGAGAAGACTAATGCTTCAATTGTCAACAAATATATGATGTCAAAATTGTCTTAGAGCTTATTTGTACATTTTCTTTTATAGACAACACTTGTGAGCTTAATTGTCAAATTTGCTCAAGTGTATAGGTTTTGGGTGAGAGCTTAAGATTGCAAACAAATACCTATTAGAGGGATTTCAAGTTTGCTTAGAATTTCTCTTGTAAGAGAGTATTTGATTAAGCTAAGGGTAGTTAGCTTAATCATTGTAACGGTTTCCTCCTAAGCCGAGAAAAGGGGACGAAATTCAAAGAGTGAATTTGTTGAAATCCTTAGTGGGAAGCTAAGGTAGTGGATGTAGGTGCTTGTTAGAAGGCCGAACCACTATAAATCATTGTGTCTTTTGTCTATATTTCACTTAACACAAATTCACCCAAATATCCATCTTCTCCACACTTGGCGAGCTAGAACAGTTGAAGGAAATCAAGCATCTAAAAACCCAACAATTGGTATCAGAGCTTGGCTCAATTAAAGAGGATTAACACCCTATTGAGGCGATCAGGCAAGCTCGATCATCATTTCAAACAACCGGTTCAATGGCACAATCCATCGACAAGCCAACCTTCTTCGACATGACCAATTATGCTTATTAGAAGACAAGGATGATGTTCTTTGTAAAATCCAAAGACTACAAGCTTTGGGATATCATTGAAGATGACCCGTTCATACCAAAAGGAAGTAAGATAGAGTGGAGTGCCGGCGATCGTAAGAAGATGGAGCTAAATTGCAAGCTTTGCACTTCATCGTTTGTGCACTTAGCCTCAATATATACGAGAAGATGTCTTCTTGCGAGAGTTCCAAGGAAGTTTGGGACAAGCTCGAAGTTACATACAAGGGGACAAACGAAGTAAAAGAGACCAAGATTGACCTTCTCAACCTAGAGTATGAAAACTTCAAAATGGATCTGGAAGATGACATTGAGAAGATGTTCCATCGATTCTCCACCATCACAAATGGACTCAAGGGTTATGGAGAAGTCATTCCGGAAGAAAAGCTTGTCCGAAAGCTTATCTATTCTCTTCCCGAGTTATGTGACTCAAAAAGGACCGCCATCATCGAAGCAAAGAATTTGAAGACCTTGAAGCTTGATGAACTCATGGGGTCACTTATCACTCACCAAATCATGAAGAAGGATAAAGAAGAGGAGAAGAAGAAGAAGGAAGAGATAAGAAAGATGGGGAAGAAGAAGATCATGGAGCTAGGCATCCATACAAATGCCATGGCTCTCAAAACCTCCAAGTGCAACCATGTTGATACAAGCGAGGAGGAGGATGAAGAAGAAGAGATAGTTCATCTCTTCAAGAAGTGTTCCCCTATCATAAAGAAAGCAATAAAAGAATTCGAATATGAGTCTATGAAGAAGAAGAAGAGGGCAAGCACTTCAAGCCATAAGAAGAAGACATATGTGGCTACATGGAGTGATGAAGACTCCACCGACGATGAATAAGCCAACCTCTACCTTATGGACATCGAAGAAGATTCAAGGGTAACTTCTAATTCATCTACTTCATGTTCATATTCTTTTGATGAATTACAAGATGCCTACGGCGATTTAGTTTTAGAATTTAAAAATCACACTTTGAAAAACAAGAAAATGATTTAAAATTTGAAAATTTAAAATGATTTGATTTCTAAAACCAAAATTGAACTTGAAGCAAAACTCAATGATTTTGAACAAAAATGTTTTGATTTAAAAAATTTGCTTCATAAAGTTCAAGAAGAAAAAGATTTGATTTCCAAAGAGCTTGAAAAGAAAAACAATTTTGGAAAATCAAATTTATATGTAAGACAATCTAGTGCCCCTAGATTTATAAATGGTAAAGTTTTTAAAAGTATTTGGGTCCCAAAAGGACTAAGTACTTCAACCAAAAAGGATGAAATTGAAAAATGGATTACTAGGGGGACTAAACTTTGTGCAACTAATGTCTATAGATCCAAAGCAATTTGGATACCAAAAATTACTTGATTGTCTTGTTTAGGTATGATGGAGAGTGATAAACAAGTCCAAATATTGAGGGGGAGCTCCATGTACACAAGGAAGAACACTTGAAGAGGAGTGCTTCACATCCTCTCTTGAGTTCAAGTGTGGTAAAATCTAGTTGTTTAATTTGATTTATTTTTTTTAATTTTAACTAGATTATCATATATGTTAGACTAACATTCTTTGATGATGCTTTGAGTAAGTGGGAGTCATTTTAAAACAAAAATTCTTTTTGTGTCGTTTCTTTTACCTCCCAAGTTATTTTGAACTTAAAGTTATCTAAATTCTTTTTGATATAACAAAAAGAGGGAGAGTTTGGTTTGAAAAATTGTATTTTCAAATGAATAAAGAGGAGCTTTAATTACTTATCTATTTTGAAATCTCTTATTCAAATTTGTAAACTTGAAGGGGGAGAATCCCAAACCTTTTTTCAAGTTAGTTTTATTATATCAAAAAAGGGGAGATTGAAGAACTAATGTTTTGATATAATAATTGAAAAATATTTTTGGACTAAATTGAAAAGATTTCAAAAGTGCCTTTAAGTCCAAATAACTTGAAAATAAGTTTGTGGATGGTTTAAATGGTTTTTGCAAGGTTTAAAACGTTTTTAAGTAACCAAACCAGACTTTTCAAGGTAACCGTTTCGAAACAGGGGGACATATATTGAAACATTTTGAAATTGCCAAAACCCGTACTAAAACAGGGCTTGCCCGTTTTGATACGGAGGGTCTTCGTTTCAAAACACCCCTTTGGTGTTTCGATACGCCCAACGGTCAAAACCTCCCCAACGGCTATTTTCCCAGCGGCTTTTTAAATTGTAGCTCAACTGTCACCCGTTCCGAAATGGGGTTGCTACCGTTTTGATACGATTAAGTGTGTTTCGAAACGGCTAGAGGCGTTTTGAAACGAATTGCTGTATCAGACTTCAACGACTAGTTCTGAAGAAGGGCGTTCCAAAACGTGTTCGATTGTTTTGAAACGGACGTCTGCAGAACAAAATTTATGGTGGGAAATAAAGTCTCCAACGGCTCCAAAACAACCCCAACGGTCCTCAACGACTATAAACTCAATTTGGAGTATAAAAGGGACCTCCAAGCATCAAGAGAAGACTAATGCTTCAATTGTCAACAAATATATGATGTCAAAATTGTCTTAGAGCTTATTTGTACATCTTCTTTTATAGACAACATTTGTGAGCTTAATTGTCAAATTTGCTCAAGTGTATAGGTTTTGGGTGAGAGCTTAAGATTGCAAACAAATACCTATTAGAGGAATTTCAAGTTTGCTTAAAATTTCTCTTGTAAGAGAGTGTTTGATTAAGCTAAGGGTAGTTAGCTTAATCGTTGTAACGGTTTCTTCCTAAGCCGAGAAAAGAGGACGAAATTCAAATAGTGAATTTGTTGAAATCCTTAGTGAGAAGCTAAGGTAGTGGATGTAGGTGCTTGTTAGAAGGCTGAACCACTATAAATCTTTATGTCTTTTGTCTATATTTCACTTCCCACAAATTCACCCAAATATCCATCTTCTCCACACTTGGCGAGCTAGAACGGTTGAAGGAAATCGAGCACATAAAAACCCAACAGAAATGAACCCGACCTAAAGTCTACCCGAGCCTGAATTAACCCGTCAATTAACTAATTCGGACCCGAACCATTTTGACTCGACCTGAAATGAACCCGACCCGAAATGAGCCCGTATCGACCCGAATCGTGTCGAAACATCAAATCGACTAGAAATGACCTCTATCTGATTTGACCCGACCTGAAACCCATCCGATTACCTGTTTTTACATCCCTACTCCCACTTCTATCTAATTTTTTTAAAAAGGGTAAATCTAGCAAATCATCACTGAACTTTACTCTTAAATATATTTTAGCCATTAAAGTTTCAGAACGTTCAATTTACTCACTAAAGTTTAGACATTGATCGTTTTTTGTCACGAAATTTTAGACATTGAATGTTTTGGTCACTTTTAAACCTCAAATGGTCGTAGATGGTGGTCGTTCGATCCCGAATTTCACCAACCACTTCGTCTCAACCCCTTGAGTCTAAATTCGACCTCCTTTTTGTCAGAAAGTGCTCTGAAGTTCATGAATCGTTAGTTTCTCTCTCGTCGATCTCCCTCCTTCGCCATCGGATGGAGCCCATTTCTCAGTATGTTGCTTCTCTCATGTCGATAAAGTTTTCTACCATTTGGATCTTGGAGAAGTTTCTTCGTTCGCCGATAAGTGGACATCGTCAAAAAATTAACGGAAGAGTGACAAAAAACTTCAATGTTTAAACTTCAGTGAGTAAATTTCAGTGACCAAAATATGTTTAAGAGTAAAGTTTAGTGATAGTTTACGTAATTTACCTAAAAAAACACATTATAGCCTGGTTTTATAGACTAAAGAGACATAGAAAATGATGTCTTTTTCCCCTGGAAAATATATCATTTTATTACAATAATTTTCATCTAAAATTACTTTTTAAATGAGTACATATTCCGAAAAAATCTCTTATTTATATAAAAGATATGGTTTGGAGGACGATATACTAAATCTTTTTAGTAATATCAGATATTCGAATGATGACACCATGAATTGAGTAAATTGTGTTTGGAGGACGAGCCTCATGTAGTATGATATGGATTAATCAACGAATTGTGATAAAAAAAATTTGCACCGCAAGATCTAACTTAAAGGAAAATAAAATTACAGTGACAAAAAATGATATACTTATGTATAAATTGAAAATTTAAGATTGTCATATTAAAAAAATCAAATTCAAAAATTTAAATTTGTTGATAAATATAAAAAATTAAATTAAATGCCAACACGAGATTTTCGGGACAAAAATGGTGACAAGACACCTTTTATATATTGCCATTAAGTAGATCTCGGAAAGTTATGTGAATTAAAAAATCACCTCAATCACATACATGAGCACAAAGTTATGACTTTTCAAGGTTTTACACTATATTTATAATTTAAATAACAATATGATTGCAACTAATGAGTGGTTCAAATAAAAAAGAAGATAATGTTTATTTTTAGAAGATCTCAAACAACTGTGTGTGTGAGGTGTGTGCGCATTGATAAAAAATTTAAAAAATATTAACATATACTCTCACGCTATCGTGTAATTTCACTCAAATACTTGTGTTTCAAACCTTTGAAAAAAGGTAATATGTTCACGTGATTCAGAAAATCTTTTGAATCATGTTGACAAAGCTACCACGTAAAGGTAAAGATGTGTACTGTCAAACAAACTTTTATTATTGTGTCATTTAGAAATTTAACTAGGAATATATGTCAGAGCGAAAAAATTAATGGAGATATTTGGATAAAAATATTGTTTTTTTAGGTTGATAGTTGGGGGTAAGAATGTTGTTTCTCTCTCTAAAATAAGTCAAGTGAGTTTTTTCTTCAACAATAGCAAGAAATTAGGTTTCATTAAAAGTAAAAAAAATAAACAAAATAAGTATAACACAAGACAATAATGTTGCTTGTGGTTATAGGAGCACTAGAATATCGTAAAGATAAAAGAAAACAATGTTACAAATTTGTGTCATAGAGATAGATCAAAACTATGTAATTTTTTTTTGACAAATTCTAAACTTAATTATAATCTTACTTAGAGGAAAATATGGACTCTAGAAGAAAGAAAGAGAGTACTCTTAGTGGTTTTAAAACTCATGGCCTAAGGAAATATGAAAGAACAAATATGAGCAGCTTGTTGAACTTGTGGCTTGAAAAGTCAAGCTTGGTGGGCACCGATTTTGACATATTCAATTTGTCAGGTTTAGGTGCAGCAAATGAGGGGAAATGGAGCTGTAAATTAATGCTCCAGCGGTAAGTGTTGAAATTATCAATGAGAAAATTAATTTTTGGTCCCTACACTTTAGGCTATTTACAAGTTTAGTCCTTAGAGCTCAACTATAAATAGGCCTAGCATTTTCCATTTGAAACCATCCCAACATCCATACCATCTCTCCCATTTGTTTCTCTTCTCCCATTTGTAATATTTGGGAATTCTTAGGAATTCTATTTGTTTGTACTATTTTGGTATTAGTGAAGTTATCATCCGGTGGTGGTGTCCGAGGAGTAGACGACATTTTCGTCGAACCTCGTAAATTCGGTGTGTTCTCTCCATTATTTATTTTGCTTGTTCAACACTGGTTTTTTCCATTAGGTTTCAATATTCAATAGTTGATGGGTTTGTTCGCTGTGCAAATTTTGGTAGTTTCAATCTCGACATTTCAACTCAGATTTGAAGCTATGTTCGTGTGGGAAATAACCCGATTTCCCCAACAATTGGTATCAGAGCTTCGATGAAGGCTATCCCAGTCGCTCGGTTGCTGCAAAGAAGTGTGGTGTTGTGACAGTGCATGTCTAGGAAAGTTCTGGCTAGGAAAGACTTGGTACTTAAGCGATCCGTGTGATCCACCTCTCTTTCCTGGGAACTTACATGGTGTAGTGTTTCAATATCCAGTTCGTGTTGTTAAATATTATTCGTTGCCGTGGCAAAAGACGGGTCAGATGGTGCGTCAAGCTCTTCCTCTATATCGATGAGGAGGATAATGTCAAATGCAAACTTCTCGGTGGAGTTGTTCGATGGATCTGGTCACTTCGACATGTTGCAAGGCGAGGTGCTAGACTCTTTATTTCAACAAGGTCTAGGCATTTCCATTGAGGAAGAAAAACCCGCAGATATGGTGGAGAAAGATTGGAGAACAATCAACCGTATGACGTGCAATATGATTCGATCTTGTCTTTCCAGGGAGAAGAAGTATGCCTTCAAGAACGAGATTTCTGCAACTAAACTGTGGAAAGCGCTGGAGGAAAAATTCCTAAAGAAAAGCTCTCAGAATCGTCTTCACATGAAGAAAAGATTGTTCAAATTTGATTATCAGCCAGGCACCAATATGAATGAACACATCACTGCCTTCAATGAGTTAGTGGCAGATCTGTTGGGCATGGATGAAACTTTCAAAGATGAAGATTTGGCTTTAATGTTGTTGCCACCCCTTCCAGATGAATTTGAGCACCTTGAAACAACGTTAATTCATGGAAATTATGAGGTGACCCTTAAAGAAGTAACTGTTGCTCTTTATAATTACGAGCTTAGATATAAAACCAAGATGGAGAGCAAGTACAATACAGCGGAGGCCATGGTGGTAAGAGGTTGCTCGAAAAGCCAAAAGCCAAAGATGAGAGGGAGATCAAAGTCAAAGTCCAAACTTGGGAAAGATGAATGTGCCTTTTGTCATGAGAAATGTCATTGAAAGAAAGATTGTCCGAAGCTAAAGAAGAAAGGAAAAGCTGCTCCAGATGCATGTGTTGCAGAGCATGATACCAGTGACTCTAAAATATTACTGGTTGCTTCATCATCATCATTCTGTTCAGACGAGTTGATATTGGATTCGGGTTGTACCTATCATATGTCCCCTAATCGAGAGTGGTTCTTCGATTTAGTAGAACTAAATGGAGGAGTTGTTTATATGGGCAATGATAATGCCTGTAAAACTGTTGGGATAGGTTTAATCCGATTGAAGAATCAAGATGGATCAACCATAATTTTAACTGATGTTCGATACGTGCCCAGTTTGAAGAAAAATCTCATCGCGCTAGGAGCCTTGGAATCTAAAGGCTCAATTGTCACTATGAGAGATGGAGCTTTGAAAGTCACATCGGGCGCACTCGTGATAATGAAGGGCATCAGGAAAAATAACTTGTACTACTATCAAGGGAGTACAATTATTGGAACAGTAGCAGCAGCTTCCGGTGGAGACAAATTGGATTCCACTCAATTGTGGCATATGCGGTTGGGACACGCTGGTGAGAAATCCTTGCAAATTCTGGCAAAGCAAGGATTTTTGAAAGGTGCAAAAGCTTGTAAGTTAAATTTTGTGAGCATTGTGTTCTGGGAAAGGAGAAGAGAGTGAAATTCGGCATTGCTATCTATAATACGAATGGTATTTTGGATTATGTTCACTCAGATGTTTGGGGTCCTTCCAAGACAGAGTCGTTGGGAGGAAAACACTATTTTGTAACTTTTTTTGACGACTTTTCCAGAAGAGTTTGGGTGTATACAATGAAGTCTAGAGATGAAGTGCTCATAGTTTTCCTAAAGTGGAAAAATATGATCGAGAAACAGACTGGCAAGAATATCAAATGGATTAGGATGAACAATGGAGGGTAATACAGAAGTGACCCGCTCTTTGACGTTTTCCAAGAGCATGGTATTGTTCGACACTTCACTGTTAGAAATACACCACAACAGAATGGGGTGGAAGAGCGTATGAATCGAACACTACTTGAGAAAGTTTGATGTATGTTGTCCAATGCTGGGTTGGGAAAACCATTTTGGGCTGAGGCTGTGACATATGTTGGCCATCTCATCAATCTACCGTCATCGACGATTGGAGGAAAAACACCGTTGGAGGTATGGTCTTGAGTACCCGCTACAGATTATGATTCCTTACATGTATTTGGATCCACTACTTATTATCATATGAAGGGGTCAAGCTTGATCCTAGAGCAAAGAAGGCTCTCTTTACGAGAATCACCCATGGAGTGAAGGGATTTCGTTTTTAGTGCTTAGACACAAGAAAGATAATCTATAGTAGAGATGTTACCTTCGATGAATCTGCCATGTTGAAGAAGGTAACAAATGGAGCTGTTCAGACAAGTAGTACTCCACAGCAGGTGGAGTATACTCCAAACCAGGTGGAGTTTCAAGAGACGGTGATTAGTCCAACAATTGATGCTACTAATTCTTCAACACCAATGGAGGAATCAGAAGATGGAGAGGTTCAAACCCAAGAACCATTGGAGACACCAGAACCACTTGCAGTTGCAAGGCCAAGGAGAGGAATTCATAAACCTGCTCGATTTACAGATATGATGGCCTTTGCCCTTCCAGTTGATGATGATGATATCCCTGTCACTTATCAAGAAGCAATGCAAAGCTTAGAAAGTGACAAGTGGAAAAGCGCCATGGATGAAGAAATGCAGTCTCTCCAGAAGAACAACACCTGGAATTTGGCATATTTACTAGAAGGTAAAAAGGCAATTGGATGCAAGTGGGTATTTGCAAAGAAAAATAGATCTCCCAGCAAGAAATGTGTTCGCTACAAGACAAGATTGATAGCTAAAGGCTACGCTCAGAAGGAGGGAATCGACTACAATGAAGTATTTTCCCATGTTGTGAAGTATTCATCCATTAGAATATTGTTGGCCTTGGTAGCACGGTTGAATTTAGAGCTAGCTCAACTCGATGTAAAAACGGCTTTCTTGCACGATGATTTGGAAGAGGAGATCTTTATAACTCAGCCAGAAGGATACATGGATGCTAGTGGTGAGAAATGGGTTTGCAAGTCAAACAAATCTTTATATGGATTGAAGTAATCTCTGAGGCAGTGGTACAAGCGATTTGATAGCTTTATGAGGAGGCAGAGGTACACAAGAAGCAAATACGATCATTGTGTGTATTTGTGAAAACTACAACATGGATCTTTCATTTATCTCCTCTTGTATGTTGATGATATGTTGATCGCTTCAAAGCGTCAACAAGAGATAGACAAATTGAAGGCTCGGTTGAATCAAGAGTTCGAGATGAAAGATCTGGGTGAGGCCAAGAAAAATCTCGGCATGGAGATAAGTAGAGACAAACGAAGAGGCAAGCTTTGTTTGACTCAAAAGCAATATCTAAAAAAGGTATTACAATGTTTTGGTATGAAAAACACAAAACATGTAAGTACCTCACTTGCTTCTCATTTGAAACTTAGTTCTCAATTATCTCCTAAAAATGATGAAGAGCGAGAATATATGGAAAAATTTCCATATGCTAATGCAGTAGGGAGCTTGATGTATGCGATAATGTGTACGTGGCCTAACATTTTACAAGCAGTTGGAGTTATGAGCAGGTACATGCATGATCCTTGAAAAAGGACATTGGAAAGCTGTGAAATGGATTCTACGATATCTCCAACAAATCGTAGATGTTGGTTTAGTGTTTGAGCAAGATGAAACACTTGGTTAGTTTGTGGTTGGATATGTTGACTCCGACTATGTTGGTGATTTGGATAAGCGTCAGTCTACTACTGTGTATTTGTTTACTCTAGCAAAAGCCCCAATGAGTTGGAGGTTTAATTTACAATCAACGGTGGCTTTGTCAACTATAAAGGCAGAGTACATGGCGGTTATAGAGGCTGTTAAGGAGGCGATTTGGCTTAACAGATTGTTGGAAGACTTGGGAATTGTTCAAAGTCACATTAGTATCTATTGTGACAGTCAAAGTGCTATTCACTTAGCAAAAAAATCAAGTGTACCATTCAAGAATGAAGCACATCGACGTGAGGTATCACTTTGTGCGGGCGATCTTCGAAGAAAGAAAGATTCTACTTCATAAGATTGCGACGGCAGAAAATTCTACAGATATGTTGACCTAGGTGGTAACATCAATCAAGTTCAATCATTGTTTGAACTTGATTAACATCTTACAAATCTGAGCACCTTCGGGTGTATGGTGCTCGTGAGCGCATTTGGAGGCACTACATAAGATAACGTTTGGGGAGAAGAAGATTTTGAAGAGCTTGATGAATTCAAGCCAAGGTGGAGATTTGTTGAACTTGTGGCTTAAAAAGTCAAGCTTGGTGGGCACCGATTTTGACAAATTCAATTTGTCAGGTTTGGGTGCATCAAATGAGGGAAAAATGGAGTTGTAAATTAATGCTCCAGCGGTAAATGTTGAAATTACCAATGGGATAATTAATTTTTGGTCCCTACACTTTAGGCTATTTACAAGTTTAGTCCTTAGAGCTCAACTATAAATAAGCCTAGCATTTGTGTTGAGTGGATCGCAAGATCGATATAAACCAAGAGGGGGGTGAATTAGAAATTTAAAGATTTTGTGGTGGAAATTGCAAATTAAAAATAATAGACAAGGAATTTAGAGTGGTTCAAGTTCCAAATGAACTCTACATCCACTACCTTAGCTTCACTAAGGATTTGCAACAATTCCACTAATTGCTCTTCCCCTTTTCTAGGCTAAGGAGGCAACCCTTACAATTTCGGTTGAAATTTCTACCCAAAATTCAACCCATTCCTCACACAAATGAACAAAGAAATTTGTTGGCTAATAAGGTATCTCTCAATACAAATGATAGCCCAATTACAAGCACTCAACCCAATTAAACAAGATATGAATGAAAATTACAATTGGGGTTTCTAGACAAAATGGGATTTTTGCACAATTGCTTGGATTTGATGTTTTGATGTTTGCTTTAGGATCAATAGTTGTTGCTGGAGCTTTTAGAGGTCTCTTTTATACCTTCTCATTGATTTCTAGCCGTTGTGGTTGTTGCACTCATCAATAGAGCCGTTTGGGATGTTATCTCACCTCCATAAATGAAGTCTGCAACAACTCGTTTCGAAACGCGGGGTACCTGTTTCGGAAAGGACTAAAATAGAAAGAGCCGTTGGGGTGCATTTAAGAGCCCGTTTCGAAATGCCTTAGAGCCGTTTCGAAACACTTTTGCCACTGTCAAGGGTCGTTTCGAAATAGTCTTTGCCCGTTTCGAAACACCCTAACGGTTTTCAGAAAATCAGTTAAAAACAATTTCAACGGTCATATTTTCAATTTAAACTGAAGAACAGTTTCGAAACGCTAGGCCTCGTTTCGAAACGGTTTTGCTACTGTCAAGGGTCGTTTCGAAACAGTCTTAGCCCGTTTCGAAACACCCTATTTATCTTTGAAAAATAGGTTAAATAATATAACAACCGTTATGTTTTTCAAATCAAAATTGAAGAACTGTTTCGAAACGTATGAGACTGTTTCGAAACGGGTTCAAGTGTTCTAAAGCCGTTTCGATACACGTTTCGGAACAAGGGTTGACAGTGATGAAAACGTTTCGAAACGCCTTAGGCCGTTTCGAAACAGGGACTTGAAAATCACTGTTTTAGCTTTAAACACTTAGAAAAATATTTGAAAAACTTTGTTTTTAACTTTGGCATAATCTTGAAATTATATGGGGATGTTTTGAGGACTTAAAATTCGTTTTGACATTTTCAATTTAGTCCTTAGGTTTTTAGTTATATCAAAATTAAAATATTTGTTTCACAATCTCCCCCTTTTTGATATAACAAAACCAAAGTTAGAATTTTTAAGAATTTTGAAAGTTTTGAAAATATTCTAACTCCCCCTTAATTTAAGATAGGTTTTTAAAGTTTAAAAAATTGTTTGACTTGAAATCCAAGTTGTAAAGCTTAAAAAAAACCTTTTAAAAATTTAAAACGAATTTTAGTTTGTGGCTCTTAAATTTCTTCTCCCCCTTTTTGTTAGATCAAAAAGAATAATGAAAGCTCATAAAGAAGACAAAGGATTAGTACCAATAAGCATTAATAAGCAACAATAATATTAATTCATAATATCAAAATATCCAAAACATAAACCAACATTATGTTCATAATAAAATCTCAAACAAAAGATCAAAGACATAGGTTTTTAAAACATAATAAGACATAAAGATGCAATCTTAAACCTAAAAAGCATAAATAATATGATATGATATGATATGATATGATAGTCCTAAGCCTCGTCATCATCATCGGAAGTCTCATCGTCGCTCTTGACTTGAGAACGGTGAAACTTCGTCCATTGCCCATAGAGAGTAGAGAAGAACAAATCCAAGTTTGAATGGGAAGTCTCAAGAGTATGAAGGCGATCCTCGACATTTTTCAAACGATTGTCCATGGCATCAAAACCCGAAGCAATGCGAGTATCCAAAGCATTGAACCGCTCGGTAATGAGAGCCGTGAGGGCTTCATTGTTTCCAACTTGAACTTGCGGTGGAGGAGCAACGGGAGGAGGAGGAGCTTCTCTATCAACTCTTTCCCAAACATCATTCAAATATCGAAACCCGGATTTGCGTAGAGAGGACTCACCAATCTTGGACTTACGAGGTTCCGGAGAGTCGTAGGTACAATCGATACCAAGGTCATTAAAGATGTAGCTCAAGATAGTGCCATAGGTAAAAGACTTCAACTCATTTATGTCAATAAGCTTAACATTATTGACCATCTCGGCAAAAATAATCTTAGGCACATTAGGGCGCTCACCTCTACGAAAACATTCAAGCCAAAAATGATCAACTTGACGGATATGAGAGTATTTACCTCCGGAAGGTCGAAAGAACCATGAAACCATCAAATGAAGAAAGCGATCGTGCACATCCAAAGTAAGTGCCGGACCGGTGAAAGTGCCAAAGTGACGTTCATCCTCAAGACCTTCATTTTTAAGTTTGAAAGTTGACTCCAAGAGAGCAATATCAACAACAAACTTTTTACCCAATATTAAAGATTCAATTCCTATAATCTCGGTCTTGGTCTCATCATAAATAAAACGAGCATCAGAGTAAAAAAGGAGTACCATATGTTTGTAGCGAATATCCAGAATGCTCAACAAAAAGAGAAGATTCCACTCACTCAAACGCTCGAGATAACGAAATAGGAAACGCTCGGAATTGAGGAAATCAAGATCAATGACACGTTCTCTACGAACTTCGAAATCCTTGACATAAGTGAAGTGACCTCGCATCTTATTAGTTTTAAGGGATTTCTGAAAAAGCAGAGCAAGATTCGGACGAATGCTCGAATCACCGGTTTGAACGATCTTACGCTTTTTGTTAGCTTGATCCGCCATCTAAAAACATTAAGCAAGTATATTTTAAAATTAAGTGTATGCATTGATATTTAAAATCAATCCAATAATAAATCCCACTTAGGTTTTTGAAACAAAATTAAAATAAACAAAAGAAAAAAAACAGTAAAAAAATACGACTAAAAAATTTTATATTCGAATCAAAAAATTTGAGATTTTGAAAAATTTTCAAAAGATATGGAAAACCCACAAATGAAAACATATAATTTATACAAAAATAAAATTTTCTAACCTAAGATTCAAACATAAATTGAAAGAAAAATAAAAAAGGGAAAAATACCTTAGTTAGGAATTTTGGATGATTCGATGAAAATCCTTGCACGATGTTGATGAAACTTGCTTAGACTTGAGTTTAAGAGTAAAACCCCTCACAATTTTGTGAAAAACAAAGAGTTTGAGAGGGTATTTATAGAGAGGGAGACGGTTTAGGGTTTTAGGGTTTTTTAAGAGTTCGATAAAAAGTAGAATTTTAACATTAAAAGCCCTAAATAAAGCTATCCCGATGCTGTTTCGGAACAATCAGGACCGTTCCGAAACGAGACGACTAGGGTTTGACCGTTTTGAGACCGTTTCGATACGGTGTTGACCTTATCGAAGCCCTGTTGACCCGTATCAAAACACGTTTCGATACACCCCTTGGCAGTAGCCAAAACGTTTCGAAACACATTGAAGGCGTTTCGAAACGCCCTTCTCTCAGAACTGGATTTAAGGTATCCGTATCGAAACAGGGTCACCCGTTTCGATACACCTGGGCCTGGAAGTGCAGATGAGGCTCTAAAAGTGCAGAAAAATGAATTTTTCTTAGGCCTAACATGCATAAATGTCATGAATGAGCAGGCAAAACATATTCAAACATAAACATACTCCCCCTAGCTATAAGCATGGATGAAATTAGGAGTCTAAACACATAAACATGACATTTCACAAGATCAAGCAAATTTAAACACAAAAGAGGTCCTAAAAGGTCAAGATAGGCTAGCTAGACCTAACTCTCTCCTAAGGGACCAAAAACGCTCTTTGTCTAAGGGTTTTGTAAATATGTCCGCTAATTGATTCAAGGTGTCTACATACTCTATAACCACATCTTCCTTAAGGACATGATCTCTAATGAAATGATGCCTTATTTCTATGTGTTTGGTTCTAGAGTGTTGGATGGGATTTTTTGTTAAACAAATTGCACTAGTGTTGTCACATTTTAGGGGTATAGTTTCAACTTTAATTCCATAATCTAAGAGTTGTTGCTTCATCCAAAGGACTTGAGCACAACAACTCCCTAAGGATATGTACTCGGCTTCGGTGGTAGATAAGGCTACACTATTTTGTTTCTTAGAGAACCAAGATATGAGCATACTACCTAAGAATTGACAAGTTCCTGAAGTACTTTTCCTATCGATTTTGCAACCCCCATAATCCGCATCCGAGTAAGCATGAAGGTTGAAGGTAGAGTCTCTAGGATACCAAAGACCTAAACAAGGAGTATCTCTAAGGTATCTAAAGATTCTCTTAACGGCTATAAGGTGAGACTCTCTAGGACTAGCTTGAAACCTAGCACACAAGCAAACACTAAACAAGATATCCGGTCTACTTGCGGTAAGGTAAAGCAAAGATCCAATCATAGAACGATAAAGCTTAGAGTCAACACACTTACCTCCTTCATCTTTGTCAAGCTTTGTAGATGAGCTCATAGGAGTGGCTTGAGGCTTTGCATTCTCCAAGCCAAACGTCTTGAGCATATCCTTTATGTATTTTGCTTGGTTGATGAAGGTGTCATCCTTCTTTTGCTTGATTTGGAGTCCCAAGAAGAATGAGAGCTCCCCCATCATGCTCATCTCAATTTCACCTTGCATTAACTTAGCAAACTCTTGACAATGACATTCATTAGTAGAGCCAAAAATAATATCATCAACATAAATTTGAACTACTAAGATGTCATTTTTATACATTTTTATAAAAAGTGTAGTGTCCACCTTACCTTTTTCAAATCCTTTTTCAATCAAAAAATTTGAAAGCCTTTCATACCAAGCTCTAGGAGCTTGTTTTAAACCATAAAGAGCTTTGGTAAGTTTGAAAACATGATTTGGAAATTTTGAATCTTCAAAACCCGGTGGTTGTTCCACATACACTTCTTCATTTATAAAACCATTTAAAAATGCGCTTTTAACATCCATTTGAAAAAGCTTGAAATTATGATAACATGCATATGCAAGCAACATCCTAATGGCTTCCATTCTAGCTACGGGTGCATAGGTTTCATCAAAATCTATTCCCTCTTCTTGAGTGTAACCTTGTGCTACAAGTCTAGCTTTATTTCTTACAATGTTACCACTCTCATCTAGCTTATTCCTAAAGACCCATTTAGTTCCTATTGTAGATTGATTACTAGGCCTATCAACTAATGTCCAAACATTACTTCTCTCAAATTGATTTAACTCTTCTTGCATAGCCATAATCCAAAAGTCATATTTCAATGCTTCTTTAAGATTTTTAGGCTCTATGCATGAGATAAATGCAACATGGTTCATTAATCTAAGAGAAGAACGAGTGGTTACCCCCTTGGATGGATCACCCAAGATTTCACCATCTTTGACATAGTTCAACTCCCTTGGGTAGCTCACTTCCTTTTCCTCAAGAGCCAAGTCCTTCAAGGCTTCAAGAGATGGATCTTGTGTGTCCTCTTCTTTTGTTGGAATCTCATCCTCCTTTGAAGTTTGACCTCCATCAAAGGCATTTATGATTCCTACATCATCATCATCACAAGAATCCTTCCTAGGAAGGAGGTTATCATCGAATACAACATGAATAGATTATTCTACTACTAAAGTTCTTTTGTTAAATACTCGATAGGCTTTAGAGGTTAAAGAGTAACCTATAAAAATGGCTTCATCACTTTTTGCATCAAATTTACCTAAGTTGTCTTTTCCATTATTTAAAACAAAACACTTGCAACCAAAAGGGTGAAAATAGCTAATGTTAGTCTTTTTAGATTTTAAAATCTCATAAGGTGTTTTCTTTAAAATTGGCCTAATCATTATTCGATTGACAATATAGCAAGCGGTGTTTGTGGCTTCCGCCCAAAAATATTTAGGTAAATTGTTTTCACAAAGCATAGTTCTAGCCATTTCTTGTAAAGTTCTATTTTTCCTCTCAACTACCCCATTTTGTTGAGGAGTTCGAGGAGCCGAAAAATTATGGCTAATACCATTTTCATTTAAAAAATCTTCAAACCCTAAATTTTGAAATTCGGTTCCATGATCACTTCTAATATGTGAAATTCTAAGTTTAAGATCATTTTGGGTTAGTTTTGAAAATGTGATGAATTTTTCCAAAGCCTCATCTTTAATACTTAAAAAGAGAACCCAAGTAAATCTAGAAAAATCATCAACTAGCACAAAAGCATAAGACTTACCACCCAAGCTCATAGTTCTAATTGGCCCAAATAAATTCATGTGAATTAATTGTAAGCATCTACTAGTAGAAACATCATTAATGAATTTAAAGGAAGACCTATGTTGTTTACCCTTTGAGCATGCATCACAAATTTTATCATTTGAGAACTTTATTTTGGGTAAACCTCTAACTAGATTTAGAGAGACTAGTTTTTCTAAAACACTTATGCTAGCATGTCCTAGCTTCCTATGCCACAACCATGCATCATTTTCATTTTGAGCAACTAAGCATGCATGAGATGTATGTATGTCATCTAAATGCACCATGTATATGTTTCATATGCGATGACCTATGAGCATAATATTATTAGATTTAATGTCTATAATTTTGCATCCATTTTTATCAAATAAAATATTAAATCCTTTATCACACAATTGACTTATGCTCAATAAATTGTGTTTAAGACCATCGACATATAAGACATTTTCAATGAGAATAGTAGAGTGATTACCTATGGAGCCAATACCTTTAATGTGGCATTTGGAGTTGTCACCAAATGTTACTACTCCTCCACTTTTTGGCTTTAGATCCATGAATCGACTCTTGTCTCCGGTCATGTGTCTCGAGCATCCACTATCAATGTACCATGAGTTTTGACTTTGTGCCTTGGCCTTGTAGCAATGCTCCCCCTACAAACAAAGATATTAAACTTTGGTTTTTGGTACCCAAATCATTTTGGGTCCATGAGTGTTAGCTCCTAAAACCTTGGTTCCCTTAGGAATTCAAGATGACATAGCAATAATATTATTAGATTTAACAAGTTTCTTAGGAACCCATACACTTCTAATTCTTTTAGTTCTACTATGTCTAGGATAGCTACCTTGTTTGTAGTAGTTACTCTTTTTCCTAGGTTGGTGTGTTCTAGATGATTCTCCTACTTCATGCTTAGCACTACCAACATTTTTTAAAGACTTTTTGAGCTCATTTAGCTCACCCAACACCTTTTGGTGTTCACAATTACATTGAGATAAAATATTATTAAGATCAACATTTTCATCTTGAAAGAATTTTAGTTCATCTTTTAATCCTAATATCTTTTTCTCAAATTTTGAATTAGCTTGAGTAAGTGAGTCATTTTTCTCATTTAATTCTAGAATAATCTTTTTATTCCTAATGACCGACTCCTTATATTTCTCAACTAATTCATCATATACCTCTTGCAACTCATCATATGCATCATTTAATTCTTCATAATCTAAAATAGATGAGTTAGAGGTTACCATGGAGGAATCTTCCTCAAGTGCCATGAGGCAAAGATTAGCCACTTCTTGTTCGTCATCCTCCGATGACTCCTCATCACTCCAAGTAGCAAGCTTAGCTTTGAGCTTCTTCTTCTTCTCAAAGCCCTTCTTCTTGAGTTGAGGGCACTCCGAACGTATGTGGCCGGGTTGTTTGCACTCAAATAAAATGATAGGATCCCTTCCTTCTTCTTTGTTCTTGCTTTTGAAGTCCACCTTCCTTTGGATTTTTCTTCCCCGGTTGGACCTCATGAAACGTGAGAATCGTTTGGCTATCATAGCCAATTCTTCAAGTTCATCCTCCTCACTAGATGAGCTCTCATCATGTTGTGAAGCTTTAGCCTTGAGAGCTATTCTCATCTTCTTTTTCTTCTCAACCTCAAGCTTCTCTACCCTTTTCTCTTCCTTCTTCTTCTCATCTTCCCTTCCTTGCTTCATGATCTCATGAGTAAGGAGAGAACCCACAAGCTCATCAAGCTTCAAAGTTTTCAAATTCTTTGCTTCGATGATATCGGTTCTCTTCCCATCCCAAGACTCGGGAAGTGAATAGAGTAGCTTCCGGACAAGCTTGTCTTCCGGTATGATCTCTCCAAAGCCCTTTAGACCATTGACGATCGTGGAGAAACGATCAAACATCTTTGACACCGTCTCATCGGGCTCCATCTTGAAATTTTCATAACTAAGATTGAGAATTCCAATCTTAGTTTCTTTAACATCATTGGTGCCTTCATAAGTAGTCTCAAGAGTGTCCCACACTTCTTTGGCACTTTCGATGGATGAGACCTTTGAATAGATGTCTGGACCGAAAGAACAAAATAACATGTGGAGAGCTTTATCATTGACTTGAATCTTTTTCCTCTCCTCTTCACTCATCTCCACTTTCTTCTTCAAAACCATCTTGCCTTCACCATCTTGCTTCAATGGAATATATGGCCCATCTTCAATGACATCCCACACTAGATAGTCATTTGACTTGATGAAGAGACGCATTCTATTCTTCCAAAAAGAATAGTTATCACCGTTGAAGAAAGGAGGCTTTGTAGTGGATTGTGACTCGTACATGCCGGAACCGGAGGTTGAAGTCATCTCTTGATATTTTGATGATCACACTCTTCCAAGGAACTCCTCTTGTGGTTGTTAATCCTCAAAGAGGTAGGCTCTGATACCAATTGTTGATTGGATCGCAAGATCGATATAAACCAAGAGGGGGGTGAAGTGGAAATTTAAAGATTTTATGGTGGAAATTGCAAATTAAAAATAATAGACAAGGAATTTAGAGTGGTTCAAGTTCCAAATGAACTCTACATCCACTACCTTAGCTTCACTAAGGATTTGCAACAATTCCACTAATTGCTCTTCCCCTTTTCTAGGCTAAGGAGGCAACCCTTACAATTTCGGTTGAATTTTCTACCCAAAATTCAACCCAATCCTCACACAAATGAACAAAGAAATTTGTTGGCTAATAAGGTATCTCTCAATACAAATGATAGCCCAATTACAAGCACTCAACCCAATTGAACAAGATATGAATGAAAATTACAATTGAGGTTTTTAGACAAAATGGGATTTTTGCGCAATTGCTTGGATTTGATGTTTTGATGTTTGCTTTAGGATCAATAGTTGTTGCTGGAGCTTTTAGAGGTCCCTTTTATACCTTCTCATTGATTTCTAGCCGTTGTGGTTGTTGCACTCATCAATAGAGCCCTTGGGGATGTTATCTCACCTCCATAAATGCAGTCTGCAACAACCCATTTCGAAACGCGGGGTACCTGTTTCGGAACGGACTAAAATAGAAAGAGTCGTTGGGGTGCATTTAAGAGCCCGTTTCGAAACGCCTTAGAGCCGTTTCGAAACACTTTTGCCACTGTCAAGGGTCGTTTCGAAACAGTCTTTGCCCGTTTCGAAACACCCTAACGGTTTTCAGAAAATCAGTTAAAAACAATTTCAACGGTCATATTTTCAATTTAAACTGAAGAACAGTTTCGAAACGCTAGGCCTCGTTTCGAAACGGTTTTGCTACTGTCAAGGGTCGTTTCGAAACAGTCTTAGCCCGTTTCGAAACACCCTATTTATCTTTGAAAAATAGGTTAAATAATATAACAATCGTTATGTTTTTCAAATCAAAATTGAAGAACTGTTTCGAAACGTATGAGACCGTTTCGAAACGGGTCCAAGTGTTCTAAAGCCATTTCGATACACGTTTCGGAACAGGGGTTGACAGTGATGAAAACGTTTCGAAACGCCTTAGGCCGTTTCGAAACAGGGACTTGAAAATCACTGTTTTGGCTTTAAACACTTAGAAAAATATTTGAAAAACTTTGTTTTTAACTTTGGCATAATCTTGAAATTATATGGGGATGTTTTGAGGACTTAAAATTTGTTTTGACATTTTTAATTTAGTCCTTAGGTTTTTAGTTATATCAAAATTAAAATATTTGTTTCACAATTTGCCATTTGTAACCAACCCAACATCCATACCATATCTTCCATTTGTTTCTCTTCTCCCATTTGTAATATTTGGGAATTCTTAAGAATTGCATTTGTTTGTACTATTTTGGTATTAATGAAGTTATCATCCCGTCGTGGTGCCCGAGGAGTAGATGACATTTTCGTCGAACCTCATAAATTCGGTGTGTTCTCCCCATTATTTGTTTTGCTTGTTCAATGCTGGTTTTTTTTCCATTGGGTTTCAATATTCAATAGTTGATGGGTTTGTCCGCTGTGCAAATTTTGGTAGTTTCAAACTCGATATTTCAGCTTAGATTTGAAGCTACGTTCGTGTGGGAAATAACCTGATTTCCCCAACACAGCTTAACCAACCGACCAAATGTGATTGCTCGAAAACTATGCACTTATAAGCATATTATGCATATTTTTACTAAATGCAATTTGTTGATTGATTCATGTGATGTGACACCCATTGTCATTAGAGATGATAATGGAATGAGATGAAATAAATTTAAGGGTAAAGTACATCAATGGTCACCAAATTTTTAGAACATTTTCATTTTGGTCACCGAACTTTAAAATTTTTATTGGGGGTCACCTAATTTTTATTTCGCTTTCATTTTGGTCACTCTTGTTACCTTCAGATAGAAAATGCTAACGTGGCCCGTTAATTTTCCTTTTTCTCAAGGGTAAACTACATAAATGGTCACCAAACTTTTATGGCACTTTCATTTTGGTCACCGAACTTTTAAAACTTTCATTGGAGCACCCAACTTTTATTCTGCTTTCATGCTGACATGGCCCGTTAGTTTTCTTTTTCCCAAATAAAATAAAGCTTGAGTCACTGCAAAATGATGCTTAATGTACTCTGCAAAATAATGACTCAAGGTTTATGTATTTATATTTTAAGATTTAATATTTAGCATCCACAACATCTTCCCTATTACTAAGCTATGTTCTCCTTTCTATATAGAGAAATGCAAGAAGATGCTAATTTCCAAGATAATGAAGCATGCAATCAATAAAAGAAATGTATTTTTTAGCTTCTAGTATTCTAGCTTTAATTGTGTAAAATAAAGTATGTTTCTAGTTTCTAGCTTCGACTCAGTTTCTTAGCCTCACATACCCCAAATTATATTTTTATCAATTGGGTCGGGGGATTGCTAGGTTGAAACAATTTGATATGTAAAACATGTACTACGCTTTACCCCAAGTTTATAGGTAAAACTTGGTGAAAAGAAATAGTATGCTATAAATTTATATGTCAACCGGTAATTACATTATGTCATCAACATAAACCCATTTATGTTTGGAAACTTCAGGGTTACCATGTCATCAAAATTTAGCCTAATAAGTAAAAATATTTTGCAGACGACTTACTAGTGTCTAACAAGTGATCCGTGGAGGACAATTAAAGAAAAAGATGTAATCGACAATAACTGTAACACCCTGATCCCAATCTGAATTCGAATTCAAAGTGCTACATTTGAGTCACCCAAAAAAACTGACCCATCAGATTTTCAATTTAAAACCATAAGTTTAGCCTTCATTTAAAAACATTAAACATCCATAATTTTGCATAGTTAAAATAACCATATAAAATAGTTTACAAAAAAGAGCTTCAAGTTAAAAACATTGTATATCAAAATAGTAAAGTAAATAAAGTTTACAGACTTAACATTTGTAAGGTCCCATGAATACATAATCCCCAAACTAAATACTAAGCATTGTACTTTGAAGCGGTGCAGTTCTAAAAAATCCTCTTTCGATGTGCTCCTCGGCCACGATCAACCTACTAACCTGTGAACGAAAACCACGATTCCAAACACTGAGCTTACAAAGCTCATTGGTACATTTCTACTCTACCGCAATTCATAAATATCATAAAATAAGCATGCAAGATAAGTCTAGAGAGCATAGACAAGGTGTTGGGTTTGTAGCACGCTCGAATCGATCACTGAAACCGTCAAGGAGGATTGTAAATGTGTGGAATGAGTTTCTAGCCGTTTATGGCCGTTGGGGATGAGTCATAGCGGTTGGGGATGCAAAATAGCCGTTACCGACCTAAAAACACAACATTTATTGCACGAGGGATCGATCTTTTTGTAAAAGAATTGATCCTTTCTTATGAAAAACATGATCTTTGCAAAAAAGGATCGATCTCATAGACCAGGGGATCGATCCTTTTGCACTAACCCAAAATTTGTATGAAACTGTCAATCAAGGGATCGATCATTTTTGACTTGAAGACTGGAAAATAGTTTTCTTAGTGCAAAAACGGATCATACTTGTTTTGAAAAAGATCGGTAAAGTTGGAAAACATTCGAAACAAAATTTTCAAGTTTGTTTGGACTTTGAATTATTTTTGCATGAATTTATATATTCGATTAAGTCCAAAAACATTTTTCTTTTAATTTGTTATATCAAAATATTAGTTCATCACAAGGCTTCAATATCTATGAGTCATCGCCTCGCCTACACAAGCTAGAGTTCTTAGATCACCTAACTCGAGGCATCAAAAAGTCTTACATGTTCCACAATGCTTAAAAATACTCGAGATTAATCAGCCTATCGAGCACACAAGCTACCATCTATATCATCCATACAACATACATAAATAGGTTCATACATCATCTACATAATGGCCAAATAAGCCCTACTTTACCCATGCTCACACAACCGTCAGGTTACCCGTGCTCACACAGCCGTTGGGTTGAATGGACCATATCCGGATCACCATAGCAACGAATATGTCCTGGACGTACTTGGGTCACATTAGCCACAAGAAGTCCTTAACTGAGGTCACTCATCCATCAGGTTACTCGAGCTCACTCATTCTATCGAGTAGGTTTTAACCGCACCCTAATCACTCAGCCATTGGGTACGTCAAATATATTTGATCACACAACCCTGAGTACACATCCCCTTATATAAGTACCGTTGTACTGACTCTAGGACATCTGAATTCCTTTACAACAACCATAAGATAAGTCATGTTCCCCTAGCATTCATACACCTCACCAAGAGGTAAGTGGCACCAAGCCAAACTATTAAGCAAATACCCCAAGGCATGACACCAACCAACATGGTTATTATCAAAACAAGTCGCCCAATTAAGTTACCGAGTTGTTACTCATTTTGCTCGTCTAAAGGAATAGAATCTCAATTCTCAGTTTTATAGCTCTTTTTATCTCATTAGAAGTCCATTAGACCACATTCCATAATATTTCAACCTATATGGCTCAAACGCAACATTTTTTTGGCAGAATGCCTAGTAGGTACCGGTACTAACCTTCACATACCAATACGGTACCCTTGGGTACCGGTACTCATGGCGTACTGATACCAAAATAGTTCACTGGAATTTCTCCAAGCCTTTGCGTACCGGTACGGGTCGACCCGTATTGATACTACTCTGCATGACGTACCGGTACAGGTTACTCGTCGTACTGGTACCCCTCTAACAGTTCATATAAATAGAATAATGTTTTCAACCCCAAAACACTAGGGTACCGGTACGGGCTCCCCGTGTACCGGTATCAAAGCCTAGAAATGACTTCTTAGGCTCAGGAAATCGTCTCTCAAGCCTCCAAAACATACACCACAACCTTATATCTCGATCCTACATCTTATAAAAGTTGTTTAGGGTGGTTTATTAAAAAATTTACATAACATTAACACCAAATCCAAGTTATATCATTTTAAAGTCTCAACCACCCAAAATGCACCCAAACAACCATAAACACAAAATCTAGCAACCTTAAACCATAAAACCAAGCAAGACAATTAATTTATGATCTTCAAAAAGAATAAGAGTCAGAGATGTACTGGCCTTAAGCCAAAAATTCTGAAATGCCCTGTTACCCTAAGCTCCTTCAAACTTCCTCCTTAACTCAAGCTTGGAAAGGCCCTTTAACCTCTTTCACATGCCATACAAATATGAAAATCGAATCAAAGCTTGAACCAACTATCATGGTGAGCTTAGCTACAAAATTATAACCTTAAAATCTTGAGAAAACTCCATGGGAACCCCCAAAGCTTAAACCTTAAAAAAACCCATAAATACAACCCTTACCTTTTCACCACAATATTATGCTTTTCTTGAAGATCTTGAAGAGGGGATTAAAATATCTCAATCTTGAATCTCGGATGGAGAAAATGAGGTAGAAAGCTTGAATCTTTAAGCTTAGGAAATGGGGTTTGAGGAAGAGAGAAAATGAAGGTGTTTGGGAAAAGATGAAGAGGGGAAGAGGGTGATGTAATACCCCGATCCCACACCGGATTCGAAGTGCTACATTCGGTCACCCAAAATCCAACCCATCAAATTTCCAATTTAAAACCATACGTTTAGCCTTCATATAAAAACATTAAACATCCATAATTTCATATAGTAAAATCAACTCATATAAATCAGTTTACAAAATAGGAGCTCCGAGTTTAAAATGTTGTACATCAAAATAGTAAAGCAAATAGAGTTTACTGACTCAACATTTGTAAGGTCCTATGAATAAACAAGCCCAAAACTAAATATTAAGCATTGTACTCTAAAGCGATGTAATGCTGGGAAATCTCTTCTGGATGTGCTTACAAAGCTCAGTGGTACATTTCTACTTTACCTCAATTCATGATTATCATAAAATAAGCAAGAGAGATAAATATAGTCTAGAGAGCATAGATAAGACTTCACTATCCATGAGTCATCGTCTAGCCTACACTAGCTAGAGTTCTTAGATCATCTATCTCAAGGCATGAATACGTCTATAATAAGTTTTACATGTTCCACAATGCCTCATAGAACTCGAGATCACTCAGCCTATCAAGTAGGTTTCATACTGCACCATGATCACTCTGTCATTAGGTACATAAGCTATCATCCATAGCATCCACACATCATATATAATAAATAAATCAATAAATCATCTACATAATGGCCAATGAAACCCTGCTTTACTTGTGCTCACACAATCGTCGGGTTACTCGTGCTCACGCTATCGCCGGGTTGAATGGACCATATCTGGACCACTATAGCCATGGACATGTCCTGAACATACTTGAATCACATTAGCCAGAAGTCGCCATTACCTAAGCTCACTCAGCCTATTATGTTTCTCGAGCTCATTTAATCGTTGAGTTACCTACCTTATCTGGATCACTATAGCCATAGATAGGTTCCTAACTGCACCCAGATCACTCAGCCCGTGGGTATTTCGGATGTACTTGTTCACATAGCCCTAAGTACACATCCCCTTGATAAGTACCGTAGTACTGACTCTAAGATATCTGGATTCCTTTACAACAACCATAAGTAAAGTCATGCTCCCCGAGCATTCATACACTTCCCAAGAGGTAAGTGGCACTGAGCCAAGCTATCAAGCAAATGCCCTAGGGCATGACACCAACCAACATGGTTATCTCTCGATTTATCATCAACAACCTTACAAATGCCCATCTGGTACACAAGGACAACATCAACACATTTACCAACCTCTATGATTATTATCCTAAACAAGTCACCCAAATAAGTTACCGAGTTGTTACTCATTTTGATCGTATAGAGGGATAAAATCAAAATTTCTCAATTTTACAACCTTTTTTATCCTATTAGAAGTCCATTGGACCACATCCCATAATCTTTCAGCTCTCATGGCTCAAATTTAACATTTTTGGACAGAATGCCCAAGGGCTACTAGCACTGGCCTTCGCGTACCGGTATGGTTCCCCTGGCTACCGATACTCACAACATACCAATACCAAAATAGCTCACTATAATTTCTCCAAGCCTTTGCGTATTGGTACAGGTCGACCTGTACCGATACTACCCTGCATGGCGTACCGATACTGGTTAGACATCGTACTGGTACCCCCCTCTTAGTTCATCTTCAATCGAACAATGTTCTTCAACCTGGAACACTATGGTACTGGTATAGGCTCCCCGTATACCGGTATCGAAACCTATAAACGACTTCCTAGGGTCAGGAAATCACCCAAAGCCCCCAAAACGCAACTAACAACCTCTTAACTTGATCCTACATCTTGTGAGAGTTGTTTAGGGTGGTTTACTACCAATTTTACACACTACCAACATCAATTTCGAGTTATATCATTTTAGAGTCTTATCCACCTAAAATACACCCAAACAACCTTAAACACCAAATCTAGCAATCTTAAACCACAAAATCAAGAAAAGCAATCACTTTATGATCTTCAAGAAGAATAAGAGTCAGAGATGTATTGACCTTTTAGCAAGAATCCCGAATTAAGTATTCCAACCAAAATCCCTTCATCTTCTCTCTTGACTCAAGCTTGGAAGAACTCACAAATCACCTCATTTTTGCCTCACGAACGAGGAAATGAATCAAGACTAAACCAAAAACTAGAGAAAGGTTTGGCTACAGATTAACAACCTTGAAAACATGGGAAAAGCCCCAAAAGCTTAATCCCCTTCAAAAACCCATTAATGGAGAACTCACATTTATACCTCAAGAGTATACTTTTCTTGAAGCCCTTGAAGAGATTATTAACATATCTCAATCTTGAATCTCGGATGGAAGAATTGATGTATAAAGTTGGCTCCATTAAAACCAAATGGACATGGGTGTTCTTGGCCCAAAGGGTCCAGTTACCCAATCCAACATGAGGGTCTATGACCTGGGTCAACATCCAATTGTTGACTTGAAAATTCAAGTTGTTACAGGTGATATCACTTTATCCCTTCTTCCCATGTGATATGCCAAGAAAAATAATTGGTGTTCAGCCTTTATTTTGAAAAGAGGTATAATCGCCTCATAAAACCCTCCATTTTCTCCTTTGTTACAATTTAGTCACTACTCAAGCTTGTAAGGTCTCATTCTCATCTAATTAGGCCCAAACTTGGCCCAATGGTTCCAAATACTCAATCTAACATGAATGGGTTTTTTTACTCGGGTCAACGCCCATCGCTGACTCAAAAATTCAGGTCGTTACAATATCAACCGGTGGGGTTGATAGGTTGTTTTGGTGAAATTGAAGCAACCATAGATGACTGTTGTTGTTGATGGAATTTAGAGAATGAGAAGATGAAAGAGAAGGGTTCATGTGGGATGATATTTATTTTTAATCAGTTGAAAGTGGGACCCAAAGTATATTATTTTATTGAGGAAAAGAAAACTGACGGGCCATGCCAGCATGAAAAGAGAAATAAAAGTTGGGTGACCCAATGAAAATTTTAAAAGCCGGTGACTAAAATGAAAGCACCCTAAAAGTTCGGTGATCATTGGTTTATTTTACCCTAGTTTTAATTTAATTGATTTTGTAAATTTGCTAAAAATGACCGATTTCTGTTTTTGAATTGATTTTAAAGTAAAATAAAAGGAATATGCTGAGATATTTGATTTTGATATAGCTCAATGAAAAATGTTTTTGGACTTAAACAAAATTGCAAAAATATTTCAAATCCATAAAACTTGAAAATATGTTTAAAAATGTTTTCTAAGTGTTTTGACTCTTTTTTTAACTTAAAACATTTTCACGAAGTCAAAACTACTTAATTCTTGAAATTGCTAGATTAAAGTTTTTAAACTTTACCAGAAGTTTTGAAACTCCCTCTTATAAGAGTTTCCATACTTCTACAGAAGTTTCTATGTAATACCTCAAATTTAAAAAAATGATGAAATAAAATGAAAAAAAAATGAAATTCGAATTAGGGCTGGTGTTTTTAAACCCACAACCTCACCCTCAGCCTTGTGCCCTTTGCTTAAACCGTTGAACCAATGGCTCATTTCTCTCTTAGAGTAACCAGTAAATCAATTTGAAGTTTGGATGATGGATCTTGCTGGAATGATTTAATATCCCAGCTACTCCCACCTACCGATCTGAATACCCATTTGAATCTAACATTTCCAGAAATCTCTCTCACATGACCTCTCACCTTCCCTAAAACCTGTCCAACCTCCGATCTCCGGCCACTACCTAGTCGTGGCGTGCACCGCCAGCACCAAAGAGAGCGTTGTCTTCCCCTAAGTTTATCCTTGTCCTCCACTCGCAGCAAGCAATCGTCGTTCGCCGTGTAGTTCTGTTTGAAGGTTTGTCAGAAAAAAATCTCTTTCCAAATCTGTTTTCCATCGATTTCGGCCGCCTCCGTTGTCTGTGATGCTCGGGACCACCATCATCGGACTCACCGTGCCGTGGCGAGCCAGATCCTACCCATCTATTGATATTTGGTCACCGTTCAGGGGTCATCGGAGTTCAAGGAAACCTTTCAGTTTTCTCCCTTTTCAGGTCATTTTCTACCGTGGTAAGTGAGGTAAGCCTTTAAAATTCGATGTGTGTGTGTGTTGTTACCGTTTTTGCAATATTCCAGTGATGTTTTTAGCCGTTTGGGTCGCGCGTAGGAGTCACGTGCCGCATATGGGCAATTTTCGACCACCATGACATGCACTAGGTTTGAATCGGCCCTGGACCAGTCTGATCATGAACTAAGTCTGTTCGGCTTGGACTTGATTTAACCAATCTGAACCGGTTTGAGCCCCAACCCGTGTTCGACTCGATTTAGGTTTGACCCGATCCGTACTCGTCTGACCCAACCCGTCTGCCCGACCCATTAACCCGTTGACTAGTCAACATGTCTAAGTTAACTTAGTGAGTCGACCCGTCCAAGTCAACACAGTAAGTCATTTCATCCGAGTCAACTTGGTTAACCGTTGACCTGACCTAACCCGTTGACCGATGATCTCAACATTGACCGTTGACCCATGTCAGCGTTTACCATTGAATTTGACCCAAAGTCAACTTTTTTCTAAAAACTTTTGTTTTATGTCTTTCAACGTCACGAGTCTATTTCGCAAAATTCTAACTCGAAAGCCTCCGAATCTGACCTCGAACCCGAGAATGCATGTGTTTAGCTTTTCAGTTTAAGAGTTATGTGATTAAGTTGATGATTGATTATGGATTATGTTTAATTGAAGGTATTCATATATCTGCGTATTCGAGAGGCAGGGGACGTCGAATCCACGTCCGATAGAGTTTGAATGTCGTTTCAAGGGTCGATCAATATAGCAAGGATTCAAGGTAATACATTACTATCTTGTGTATGCTTTATGAAACATGTTGGTATCCGGTAAATGCTTGCATGGTCATGTTTAAGCTTGGTTAATTTTGTTAATGGCTAATCAAATACGGAAAAATGATAGTAAACCAGTTAAGACTGAAATGCTTGGTTAGGAAGAAGGGTGACCTATAAGAAATGACGGAAATCTGGTAATGCCTGTTAATAATCTAACTTCTGAAATGGTAAGTTAAAAAATAACAGAAATGCCCTTGAGGTATAAGAATGACAAAAATACCCTTGATAATGAAAGCGATTTAGAAATATGCACTAGAACTGGTAAAACAACTGATTCATCTGAAAACCTTGAATTACTTGGAAAGTTGTAACAAGACTTAAACCTTGGATATTGTAAAGTACTTGGGTTTTCTTGAATTCTAAATAAATCCTCGAAGATAAATTTACAAAAAACTATCCGTACGCCTAAATTAACCAAAGTGGCGGGAAGTACTGAAGTGATTGAAATAACTAAAAGGATTGGAAATGTTGATATAGCAGAATTGATCGGAACGATCATAATGACAAAAAAGACGAAGTATCCTCGATCACCGGAATTTCCAAATTATCTGGAAATGATGGATAAACCCTAGAGTTCAAAAATGAATGAATTGTCTAGAAGTGCCGAAAGTACTTAAATGACTGAAATACCATCAATCACTTAAATAATTTAATACCTACGTGACTTGAGATAAGTGGAAGCTTGGAAAAATCCTGCAATTTCCGATAGATAGAAAATGATTGTAATGCCCATGTGGGTTTGAAGCCTGACTTATGTAAATCAATCATTCTTAATACTATAACAATAATGAAAGAATACTGCATAAATACATGTTCAACCTTTCGAGGCTTGTTCTGAGATAATATGTGACAGTGATCTGTTCATATGTACAATGCAACCAGAACTAAATATTAAACACAGATAAGGTGTGCCAATTTGAATACTTGGAAAGTAATGCATTGATGAGATGAGTATAGTGGAATGGTCTTGGAAGCTTGGCAAACCGTTACCAATCTTTAGCGCCACAAGTCACTAATTTACCCTATCGAGGTTAAACTATGAAATTGCATCTGAATGTTAAAATGACCAAAATTCCCTTTTGAGCAAAATTGGTTGCAACTCTCCTGATATATTTGAAATCTTGTTTGATCATAATCTACCCGAATTCCCAAAATCTATCATGATATATCTAAATTTCCTACATAATCATGATACACCGAAATTTTTGAATGATCTTGAGGTATAATTCCTAAATACATGGATGAAGATGATAATTATCAAATTCCTTCGAATATGGCTCATGATTCCAAAGTCAGTCTAGAATGAACTATAATTCAGTCTCATTTATGTAATTAGCAAGGATTCTTGAGTAATAAATTGGACCATTTAGTGTGCCCCATGATTACATGATTAATCTTCCTGATTGGAAACCAGTTTATCCATTCTGATCCAAAGTGATCCTATTATATGAAGTAAAAACATGACTTTTGGTTCATAATTTCTGATACAAGTATACCTAATTCATAGTTACCGAGACTCTGGTTCTACTGATTAAAATCTACATCTATCATGGATTCTTCGCATACTACCGTTAATCACTGAAATGGTTGTCAATGTTCGATACTGTGTTATTGGGTACTGAATATTGACTGAAGACTGTTGGTCTAGGCCTGATCAGGCTGGAAATTCCGCCTGTATTTGGTTCATATGCTTCGGCTAGGGTAATTCTGCCTAGGACCTAAGGTAACCCCTCAGGTCGGTACCTATGCACATTGGGCTTAGGTTAACGTCTGTATAAGGTTGCTATGCTTCAGCTAGGGTAATTTCGCCCATATTCGGTTCATACACTTCGGCTAGGGTAATTCTGCCCAGGCCTAAGGTATTCCCTTAGGATGGTACTCACGTCCAATGAGTCTGGGTTAATGCCCCTTATAGATGCAGTTGTGGGGAACTACATACTGGATTTCGGTTGTAGGGTAGATAGAGAACTAAAATGAACCTTACTCCTACTTGAATCATTGTTATCGAAATAAAATGTTTACTGCATTGTTACATTTCATGAATTAACATTGCACTATTGGAACACACTAAACTCCTTGGTTTAATTTCCTTAATCCATCACTCATCTGATTCTCTGAATTATAGGCTTCTCGCCTGATACTCAGTGATCGAATAAAGAACAATTATGTTATCTTCAAATATAACAACACTACACTAAAATATCGAATCGTAATTGGAGTCTGTTATTGCCTGGAACACTATGACAATGTTATGCCTCCCATATACATGCACGTGCTTATAGCATCTTTTGGTAGTTCTGTATTACTGAGCCTTTTCAAGCTCACGTTGTTTTTACCAACACAGGTTAGAAGAAATCTATCATGGTATAGTGATCGAAATCAATGTTTGGAGTTCTCTCAGCGTTGTTTTTGGAGTACGATACTGGTACAGTTAGTGGGCATGTATGTCGTGTCTTATTTTATGTCAGAGTCTATAATGTATTTTCTTTGGATTTCTGTTTTATGATTTTCTGTATTGATGTTCTGACAAAGATTTTATTTTATGGTTTTAAATGTATTAAAAGGAAAATAATTTTATTTGGGTTCTTATTGTGGGTCACTCTTGTGACCCTAATGTAACCTTCTAGAATTAGGTTTAACACATAGGTAGTCTAGGGGGTTACATTCTAAAATTCTGATTCTAGACAGTTTTCAAGTTTCGTAACTATAGAGTAAGTTTCGAAACTTTGGGCTCCAACGATCAAATTTTCAAATTCGACTCGAAGAGTTTCGAAACTATTTGAGTAGTTTCAAAACTTATGTGTAGGTGAGCATTGAATGCTCTGTTTTAAAGTTCTCTAACGGCTCCAAACGATCTCCAAAAGGCCATAAACGGTTAGTAGCTCATTCCACACTATAAAAGAAGGCTTGAGACACTTGAGAAGAAGAGGATGGGCATCCAAGCTTAAAGATGAAGAGAGTATAGTTCTTTATTGTCTATTTTGTAATCTCTTGTAATTTAGTCCAATCCTAGTGAGCCAAAATGTGTAAACACCCACCTAGAGAGGTAATTAGTTTACATTGTCAAGACCTCGTAATTGAGGGATAGGTTCTAGTTGATCCTTATAAAAACTGGGAAGAATGTTCTATCTTAGCCCGTGAAAAGATATGGATGTAAGGGTACCCCTTGAACCCGTAAAAAATAAAGAATTCATTGTTAGTGAATTGAGAAATCTCTATTGTGGATGCTAAGGTAGTGGATGTAGATCTTGGTTAGAAGGTCGAACAACTCTAAAATCGATCGTGTCAAATTGTCATTTCTTTTTCGGTTTTTGTTTTCCCAATTTCAAAAGAAACCTCTACATCTTTCATCGACACTAATTTCGATTGGAGTACATTGAGCCTTTCAGAATATTTTTTGAACAATTTCTATCTGGAGGAGGGTGAAGGGAAATTTGTTCCAAATGGATACTGAACCCACAGCCAGAGGATAGGGGAAGATGCCAATGAGAGCTTTTAATCACATGCACTAGAGATTATTGATAAAAAAATATTTTAAAAAATAAAATAAAATAAAATAAAAAATAAAACCACATGTATAGATCAAAGGGAAAATTTCTCATGCCAGAAACCTTTTGTTTTCACAAGTGCCCTAATTTTAGGGGTTAGAGATCCGATTTATGGTTCATAGTTTAGAGGATTATGGTTAGTTAAAGTTTATAGGTTCAAGTTTAGATTTTAGGGTAATATGTTAGGAATTTATGTTTTAACATATAAACCCTAAATTCTATCCATGAATCCTAAATTTAAATCACAATCCTTAAATTTTAAGCATGTGGACATAAACACATAAACTACAAACCCTAAACTCAAAGACAATGTTAGGATTTACAGTTGCGGGAGAAACATAAATATTAGAAAGTAGGGAGCGACAAATTCATAAATAAATCAATTGCTTCCGCCCCATATAGCTCCGACACTGTTTAAACTAAATCTTTAACCCATAAAAATAGAACGCTTGTAAAAACAAAATATTTTCACCGTGGGTGCATGGTATAATTGCCCTAGATCAAAATGTGATAAGTTTGAGTTGTTTTACAATTCTTACCCAATAGAGATCGTTGACTTATATATTGTTTATAGAAAGAAAATTGGAGTTAAACGTCCTTTGTTATGCTGGGTTAAAAACGATTTAACCCATCAATTCAATCCAGTAATTTTTGTTAATTTGATTTTTATAACTAAATCGAATATGATTCGATTAAATTAATTTTGTTGATCATTTACTAAAATTTATAAATGAATCAATTGATTTAATATATATTATTTTAAATATATGTATAATATTATATAAATAAGTAATGAGTTTTAATTATTATATATATATATATATTATTTTTATTTTAAAAATAAGCCAGGTACTAATTACATGATGAACTGAGGAGGGCTGGAGGGCGCAGTCATCCCCTAAAATTTTGAATTTCATTTATGATTTAGAAATTTTTTAGAATTTTTTATGTATATTATATTAAAATTTTATTTTCAGTCCTCTCCTTAAAATTTTATAGGTTTGTCCTCCTAATATAAAATCTTGTGTCTGTCCATGACTAATTGAGCATACCAATATTATGTTGATTAAGATTAAGAAAGGTTGTTGATTTAGTCCCCGACTAAATTCAACCGATTTAATCATTTGTTCGTCTTTAATTACAATAACAATAATTCAATTGAGTTGTTAGTTGTCTCATAATAAACTTCTACATTATTTAAATTTAAATTAATCAATTAATAATTATATATTAAATAGTATAAAAAATGACTATTCAAAATATTATGGCATAAAGGTAAAATTAGGCCCTTATTCTATTTTTAGAGCATTTATGCCCCTAACGTTTTAATTTCTGGCAAAACTACCTTATTTGGATGAAAACTGTTAGTTAACTAACGATCAACTTTTTTTTGCTGATGTGGCACGCCATGTGGACTAGACTAATGACATGGTATGCACATGCGTAGCTAGATGATGATGTGGCATGCCGTGTGTCATCTGATTGGTTTAAGGGAAAAAAGATTAAAATTTAGACTTGTGTTTAGTGGGAATTGAACCTAAGACTCTTGGATGAAAAGACAAAATAGCTTATCATTAAACTAACTAAGAATATCAATTTATTATTACCAAACATCAAATTTAATTAATTTATATTGTGATTATCTTTAATTATAAAATAAATTAAAGTATATTTAAGAGATCAACTTTCTAGTTTGTTCCTAATGTAATATTTTTAAATTATTGAAATTGATATTTTTCTAAATTTTAATTTTTAAAATTTTTTATTTTTAATTAATTATTTGAAAATAATATAAAATAATTAAAATTTAAAAATAAAATTTATTAAAAAATAAATTTAATTTTTAATTTATTGATAATGATAGTTTTTATTTATATATTTTAATTAATGTTATTTTTATTTTTAATTATTTTTTATAATTTTGCCAAATATTTAATTAAAATTAGAGAAAAAAACTCAAAAATTAGAAATAAAATTAGCAAAATATATTTTCAATAATTTAAAAGTATTATATTAGAAAAAAACAAAGTCCATCTAATAAATATACTTTAATTTATGTTATAATTAAAGATAATCACAATTTTAAACTAGTTAAATTTAATCTTTCGTAATAACAATTTGAAGAAACTTGTCGTGGCCGTTTTTTAGGCCCGTTTGTAAAAAAACAACTTGACGATTATTATTTTTGAAAATATAAAGAGTAGTTTTGTGTGGGGGGGGGGGAGGTTTTCATTTAATTTGATCTTGAAATTAGGGGTTTTTTCAATTTTAATCAAATTTCCTTTATTTTCTTAAAAATTATTTTGGAGTCGCCACCAGTCACTTTGGTAGACTAGACACCATAAAAAGCGGATCAAGGATTTCTTTAATAAAATTCGGGTTCGGGAGTCGGTTACGTGCAGGGAAGGGTTAACATCCCTACAAGCGTCCGTTATCGGTACCTTATTAATTCCACGTGGCATTTTGACATTTCGAACATTAATCGGAATTTAATTAAATCTTTAATTGTTAAATAAATTGCATTTCAAATGAGGATATCATTTTGCAAGAAAATACATTTTAGACGAATATAAGTTTTGAAATGTACAAATACATTAGGACACTTCAGTTTATATTCAAAATGTATCTCAACACAAAAGTTTTAATGCATGTCCAATTATTTCGTTGTTCATTCTAAGTAAACCCTAATTTAGGCTTCATTAATTTATCAATTAAAATTCTATGAATATTATTAATTTTTAAACTCTTATGGTAACACCCAAATAATTGGACACTACACATATTAGACCCAAAAGTAACAATATTTCTAACTTTATTGTCACTAATTATTTAATCCTATTTTTAATTTTATTTTAACTAACTATGTGAATGCCATTTTCTAGGTTTAAATGAAACATTGAATCTCTTAAACACCCCCCTTGATTAACATCACATTGCAATGTGATACTAATCAACTTAGAATATTTAAGTTTTTATCCAATATTCATTTATTTTCTATAATGTTCTTTCTTAGCAATTTAATTAAATTTAATTAAAAAACATAGTCTTAAAAGGCTCTAATATTATTAGACTATATGAATTAAATTTCTCTAAACAAGTATACTACATGTATATTTAAAAAGCATGCAATCATACAAATAATTAAAACAAATTAATTAAAGATGTAAAGGGGTTAAATTGAATTAAAACGGAAGTTAATGGGGCAAAATTTTGATATTATTACAAAATAGACCCAACTTACTAATATGTGCAGCCCAAACCCTTACAATAAGCTCAGATCCAAACCATACAACTCAATCGGTGGCCCAAACCCAAGGAAAAGACAAAAAAACGGGTTGCGGATCACCCAAACTCGACCCGATGACTGCGTGCGGGTCATCCTCAAAACGACATCGTATAGAACCGGTAAAATAAAGCCGCTATTACCCAATTTTTTACTCTTTTCCCCTTATTTTTCATAACTACTCTCTCTTATATTTAATTCTCTCTACCTTCTCTCTAACAAACATAATTTACCCAAACTTTTGGATCCAAACGGATCAAAACACCACTTTTCACCAAAACCATCTTTGTTCTTTACTTTTTTTATGTTTGATCCGAATCCAACCTTCATCGATCACCAAATACGTTTTTCGGCCACCGCCAAGCCTCTCCGGCCACCTTCGTGCCTCGGCCGGCCACCTCACTACCACTTCGACAACCGCTCTCCTCCGGCCTGAACCCTAAAATTTCCCTAAAATTTCATTTTTTAACCTAAAAATCCTAAATATAACCCGGATTCGTCAAAATCGTCCCATCTCCGACCGTCCTATGTCTAATCTACCCCGAACCGAGACCTTAACCACTCATTTTCAACTCCGACAAGCCCTCAACGAACTCCGACGACCGGAAACCGAACCTCGATTACCTTCTTTTTCGATATAATATTTTCATGTTTTCCGTTTTTTATATTTCGATCTAATATTTTCATGCTTGTTTTATGGGAAAATAGAGAAATTTGGGAGGTTTTACCTCAGTTACGGTGGTCGCGGCGGTCTCGGGCGTTTCTCACGACGTCTGTTGATGCTCCAACAAACTTTTCGGCGGCCCCAACACCGTTCTAGGACGGTCTGCGATGGTTCACGACGAACCCTTCAAGTACCAGTCACCTAGCATTCTGAGGACTTCCTCTCTCCTCGCATTCTGAGACATTCTCTCTCTTGCTTTTATAATGAGTGGATTGTGACGTCATCTATGACGTCACAAGAAAGCACAATCCATGTGAAGCTTTCTAGACCAATAGAAAACTAACACTTGACAAATTTAGGCAGGAAACATCTGATTGTAGGCCAATTTGTGTTTCTTTGCGTGTTTGTTGGGTAAAAATGAGAGGAAAAATTGTATATTGGACCTGAGCTGGGCTTTTTGAGTTTTGAGATGTAATTTGGACACTATTAAGAATTTCATTTATTTAATATGGGCTCTTAACACTTATTTATTTATTATTTTAGCTTTATTTATTTACTTACTTAAATAGAAACGATTGCAAGACAGGTTCTTGGCACCTCCCGTGCAAGACATGACAGAAGGAAGACCTTCAGAATACAGTTTCAGAGATGATAGAGTTTCGCATTTAAGAGGCAGAATAGTGGTATCGATTGACATAGTGTTTTGAGACGTATTGTTTTGGCCGAAGCACACGGTAGTTCATTTGTATTGCACCTGAGTAGTATGAAGACGTATTGTGGGTTGAAGATAGGTACTTCTGGATTGAGTTGATGGATGGCATTGTTCAGTATGAGAGTAAGTGTATAAATTGCCAGCGTGTCAAGACCGAGTATCAGTTTTCTTCTAGTTTGCTACACCCGTGGAAGATTCGTAATGAAAGTGGGTAATAGAGATTCGAGATTTCAACCAGATTTTGAAGACGTCTGCATAGTGTTTGGTTACCTGTTGAAGTCAGATGATCAGTCAGAGAAGGTTATGGGTCAAGTATTCAAACAGTGTTGTATGAGATTGTGAATCGGGCTAGTTCTGTTGTTTATTTGTTGCGGCTACCACCAGAGTTAGAAAGAAATTTGTGATGCGTTTTGTGTATCTATGATTCGGAAGTGTGAGTCAGATTTGTCCCGTGCCATGTTGTTGAAGAGATTGAGTTGAGTTTTAAATTGACATGCCTTGAAGGACCAATTGAGATCTTAGCATTAGATAGCTATTGTTGTGTGGTAAGTCTACTGAGTTGGTTAGTATGTTGTGGTGAGAAGGTAAGTGTGGAGGAGTAGATTTCGTGGTATTTTCATGTCCGATAAATTTCGGGGACGAAATTTCCTTAAGTGGGGGAGAGTTGTAACACCCAGGTTTAGGGGTCGGGTGAAAAATAATATTTTAATATTATTTCGGGTTCGGTTTTATAATTTAAATAATAAAATATTATTTAAGTCTTCATATTTTAATACAAACATTATATGTTGGACTCAAATTAAATTAGGAATCAATTCCATGGATTTTTAAATATGGATGAGATATGACATCTCATTAATGGCATTTTGGTAAATTGAAAAATGAAGGAGAAATAAGATGACAAAAAGGGATTTTATTTGAAAAGAAATGATCATCTTCTTCATTCCATCATTTTTGAAAACCTAAAACCCCTCTTATCCCTTAAAGTACTATTTCATCAAATCTCTTCA
Organism: Hibiscus tridactylites; assembly: GCA_958450335.1. NCBI lineage: Eukaryota > Viridiplantae > Streptophyta > Magnoliopsida > Malvales > Malvaceae > Hibiscus > Hibiscus tridactylites. The sequence continues at coordinate 86,291,389 of OY288277.1, forward strand.
TCAATTCAAGGGCTCTCTTCGAGGTAATTACATTTTTGAATTCTCCTCATGATTTCCAACATTTCCATAGCTTTGGTTTTCATAGAAATCATCTTTTTGAGTTTTTGAAGTTTTCAAGTTTGAAGAAAAGCATGAAACTTTAACAGCTTTTTGGGTTGTTCTTGATTAATAGAGTTGAGTTTTGATCTAACCTTGCCCAATGGAACATTATATCTCAATTTGGTTGGGTTTTACAAAGAATCCCGAAATGGGTTTTTAGGGGTATATTTAAAGTGTCAAAATTTGTGTTTTTGGAATGGTTTTGTGAAGAATTGTTGGGCTGATGTTATAGCAACTTTGGGTAGGTGTTTTTAGATGTTTTATGATGATTTTTTAGAGGTTATAGTGTTGGTTTGATGGGATTCCCGTAGCTACTGTTGTAGGTGATTTTTAAGAGTGGAAATTTAGAGTTTTTGAAGTGTTTGTGGGGGGGGGGAATGAAGGCCTGATGGTTGTACAACATTATGATGATGTTTTGGACATGTTTTGGAGTGTTTTAAGTGTTTAAATTGGGAGGTAATGACTGGGTTTTGCTGGAGTACGAAAATGAGATTATTTGGGAGGATTTCGGCTTTGAATTGTTGAGAAAATGTTAAAGAATTGAGAGCTGATGTGTAGCAGTAAATTTGTGGTTGATTAAGAGGTTAATACATTGCTTTTGTTTGGTTAGAAACAACGGATGTGGCCTTGGGAGGTTCGGGCACGATTCCGGAAGTTGTGGAGGCTTGGGTCGGCTTTGCTTGGTTTGCTTAAGGAAATATGGTGAGTGGTTAAATATTTTAAAAATGGTTTTGAGTATTTGGTTCAAGCATGTGAACCTAGGATGGGCTTGGTAAACCCACCTAGAGTTGGGATTAGAGTGGTAGCCTAACCCCAAGCTTTGATTAGAGACTTTGGTTGCACTCTTTAATGGTTGTTTATGCCTCGTGTTAAATTGTGATGGTGTTGGTTATGTATATGTTGTATACATGTATGTTGAGGCATGTTTGATGCATTGTTATATGCATGTTGATGATAAACATGATGGAGATATACCTATGCATGAAAAATGATGTGATATTGTGTTAATGATATACATGTGGTGTTGACACGTGAAATGATATTATGAGGTGATTGTATGATCCGAGGATCATGGTGAGTACATGCTAGGCATGGAAATGTGGTTTGTGCATGACGGTGAGTCATGGTGAGTACGTGCTAAGCACAGAAGTTATTATGAAGTGATATTGTGAAAGATTAATGAAATGTGTGGTATTGGCACTAGTATGCTTGAGTACAAATGATCGATCATTAGGATGTTTAGTGTGCACACGTGATTCAAAATGCGCGCGTGGTCTTGATGATGGTAGTCATCAAGATGGAGTACGGGTTTGCCCGGAAATCTTCTTATATATATATATGTCGGTGATGAGTGGAATCCCATCGACGGGCGTGAGGATGAGTGGAATCCCCTCCGCGTGAAATGAGGCGTGAGGATGAGTGGAATCCCCTCCGCGTGAACGATGATGAGTGTAATCCCACTGTCAGGTAATGGTTGTGTTGATGGATGTGAGTTCCAACGGTTATCCGCGTATTCGAGTCATAGCTAGGTGCCAATACGGATTGTGGATTATGTTGCTCATATGTGGTTATATGTGTTTCTATATGTGTGGATATGGACTCGTTGAGCATGACATGACATTGATACTATGATCATGCATAATTTATATTTTTGGCTCTTGCGGTTCGAAGGTAATAACTCATGCATTCTACTTGGTTGCATGCTCGTGCTTGGACCCTGCATTGTCGAACGTTTGATTTATGAGCATACCCTCACTAAGCATTTATGCTTACGCTTCTTTTTGTTTGACAATGCAGATCAGAAGCTAGAGGGTGGCAAGGGCAAGGAAAGGCCTCCAAGTGTTGCTTACGGTTAGCTCAAGTATGATCTTTAAATTGAAAGATTGTAATAGTAAAGCAATGGGATATGTGTCGTTGTGTGAGCCTTTGAAGTATGCTATGTTGGTTGTTAGGGGCATGCTAGACTCCTTTTTATATGTTGTGTTGATTTGGCTTTTGGATGTTGGATTTGCCTATCTTAAATATCTAAGTATATGTCCTTGTTGAAGCATGTTATCTTTAATGTTATGTATGGAGGTATGATTCTTAAGTTGTTGATTCCTTCAATGTATGGTCTTGATATGTTTGATGTGTGTAAGCATGCTTGTTATGTTCGATCTGCCTTAGTGTTGTTGTATGTGTGTTGTGGGAGGCCTTAGTGAGGTTTTGGGGCATCCTTGTGCTTTAAAACCAGCTAAAACCAATCTACAGACAGAGGGCGTTTCGAAACGGTCGACCCCGTTCCGATACGACCCCTTTGTTTTTGGCCAGGCGTTTCGATACGCCTAAGGAACGTTTCGATACGATTTTCCACTGGAAATCTAAGAATTTGACGATAAATTGATGTATCGAAACGGACCTTAGCGTTTCGGAACGGTCTTCGTATCGTTGACCACGAGAAGTTGACCGTTGACCTCGTTTCGATACGGTCTACCCCTGTTCCGAAATGGTCTTATCGGTTTGACTTTGGCCAGTTGACCAGGTCATGGCGTTTCGAAACACCCTAAGGGCGTTCCGATACGGCCTTCTTAAAAAGGATAAATGGGCTGTTTTAATGTGCTGATTTGGATGGTCGTTGTTATATTGTTTGTGTTTCCGCTGTCGTGTTTCACATAGGATTTGATAATGCATTTAGACAAGATAAGGTTAAAAGAAATTTTCTAGGGTTGCTAACCGAAGTAAGACCTTAACGGGTTTCGCATCGGTTTTCCTCGTGTGGCCCACTCGGACCGGTCAAGCGTCTGGAGTGGAAATTTAGAGTTTTTGAAGTGTTTGTGTGGGGAAATGAAGGCCTGATGGTTGTACAGCATTATGATGATGTTTTGGACATGTTTTGGAGTGTTTTAAGTGTTTAAATTGGGAGGTAAAGGTTGGGTTTTGCTGGAGTACGAAAATGAGATTATTTGGGAGGATTTCGGCTTTGAATTGTTGAGAAAATGTTAGAGAATTGAGAGTTGATGTGTAACAGTAAATTTTTGGTTGATTAAGAGGTTAATACATTGCTTTTGATTGGTTAGAAACAGCGGATGTGGCCTTGGGAGGTTCGGGCACGATTCCGGAAGTTGTGGAGGCTTGGGTCGGCTTTGCTTGGTTTGCTTAAGGAAATATGGTGAGTGGTTAAATATTTTAAAAATGGTTTTGAGTATTTGGTTCAAGCATGTGAACCTAGGATGGGCTTGATAAACCCACCTAGAGTTGGGATTAGAGTGGTAGCCTAATCCCAAGCTTTGATTAGAGACTTTGGTTGCACTCTTTAATGGTTGTTTATGCCTCGTGTTAAATTGTGATGGTGTTGGTTATGTATATGTTGTATACATGTATGTTGAGGCATGTTTGATGCATTGTTATATGCATGTTGATGATAAACATGATGGAGATATACCTATGCATGAAAAATGATGTGATATTGTGTTAATGATATACATATGGTGTTGACACGTGAAATGATATTATGAGGTAATTGTATGATCCGAGGATCATGGTGAGTACATGCTAGGCATGGAAATGTGGTTTGTGCATGACGGTGAGTCATGGTGAGTACGTGCTAAGCACAGAAGTTATTATGAAATGATATTGTGAAAGATTAATGAAATGTGTGGTATTGACACTAGTATGCTTGAGTACAAATGATCGATCATTAGGATGTTTAGTGTGCACACGCGAGTCAAAATGCGCGCGTGGTCTTGATGATGGTAGTCATCAAGATGGAGTACGGGTTTGCCCAGAAATCTTCTTATATATATATATATGTCGGTGATGAGTGGAATCCCATCGACGGGCGTGAGGATGAGTGGAATCCCCTCCGCGTGAACGGTGATGAGTGTAATCCCACCGTCAGGTAATGGTTGTGTTGTTGGATGTGAGTTCCAACGGTTATCCATGTATTCGAGTCATAGCTAGGTTCCAATACGGATTGTGGATTATGTTGCTCATATTTGGTTATATGTGTTTCTATATGTGTGGATATGGACTCGTTGAGCATGACATGACATTGATACTATGATCATGCATCATTTATATTTTTGGCTCTTGCAGTTCGAAGGTAAGAACCCATGCATTCTACTTGGTTGTATGCTCGTGCTTGGACCCTGCATTGTCGAAGGTTTGATTTATGAGCATACCCTCACTAAGCATTTATGCTTACGCTCCTTTTTGTTCGACAATGCAGATCAAAAGCTAGAGGGTGGCAAGGGCAAGGAAAGGCCTCCAAGTGTTGCTTACGGTTAGCTCAAGTATGGTCTTTAAATTGAAAGATTGTAATAGTAAAGCAATGGGATAGGTGTCGTTGTGTGAGCCTTTGAAGTATGCTATGTTGGTTGTTAGGGGCATGCTAGACTCCTTTTTATATGTTGTGTTGATTTGGCTTTTGGATGTTGGATTTGCCTATCTTAAATATCTAAGTATATGTCCTTGTTGAAGCATGTTATCTTTAATGTTATGTATGGAGGTATGATTCTTAAGTTGTTGATTCCTTCAATGTATGGTCTTGATATGTTTGATGTGTGTAAGCATGCTTGTTATGTTCGGTCTGCCTTAGTGTTGTTGTATGTGTGTTGTGGGAGGCCTTAGTGAGGTTTTGGGGCATCCTTGTGCTTTAAAACCAGCTAAAACCAATCTACAGACAGAGGGCGTTTCGAAACGGCCGACCCCGTTCCGATACGACCCCTTTGTTTTTGGCCAGGCGTTTCGATACGCCTAAGGAACGTTTCGATACGATTTTTCCACTGGAAATCTGAGAATTTGACGATAAATTGATGTATCGAAACGGGCCTTAGCGTTTCGGAACGGTCTTCGTAACGTTGACCACGAGAAGTTGACCATTGACCTCGTTTCGATACGGTCCACCCCTGTTTCGAAACGATCTTATCGGTTTGACTTTGGCCAGTTGACTAGGTCACGGCGTTTCGAAACACCCTAAGGGCGTTCCGATACGGCCTTCTTAAAAAGGATAAATGGGCTGTTTTAATGTGCTGATTTGGATGGTCGTTGTTATATTGTTTGTGTTTCCGCTATCGTGTTTCACATAGGATTTGATAATGCATTTAGACAAGATAAGGTTAAAAGAAATTTTCTAGGGTTGCTAACCGAAGTGAGACCTTAACGGGTTTCCCATCGGTTTTCCCCGTATGGCCCACTCGGACCGGTCAAGCGTCCGGACCGGGACGAGGGGGTTACACAAACCCTCAAATCGCTGCCGCTTCTGTCGTCGATCGCCGCCCCATGACTACACCCCTTTGGTCGTCAGAGCATGGCAGTCATTTCCCCCAACACGTCGTCATCAGAAATGGCGAACGGCGTGCAACCGAACGTCGAATGCGAAATTGACGTTCAACTGGCACGTCGTTCACCGTTTTTATGACGTCGTGTTGGGGGAAATGGCCGCCATTCTCCGGCGACCAAAGGGGTGTGGTCAGGGGCGAAAATCGGCAGCATAAACGACGGTGATTTGGGGTTTGGGTTTGGGTAATTTGAGGAATTTGAAGACTTTTTTGTAAAATTTCAAAAATTTCTGGATTAAAGATTAAAATTCTGAGTTTATTTCATTAGATTGATTTTAAAAAATAAAAATAGTGCCACATGTTGAGCATTGATTGGTTGATAATTTTTTAACACCCCTTTAATGGTCTGACACCTAAAATTATAACAATTGAAACTTTATGTACCTATTTTTACAAAAAAAAATACTTTAGGCACCTGAAGTTCAAAAAAGGTATATTTTAGGCACCTATTTTCATTTAAGCCTTTCGAATATGCTATGTAAACATTGTTGCATGTAAATTGGGCATTATTTTGTACTAAACCATATTAAGAATTACAAACATTATTTGAAACATGGATATATACGGTGATGTATTATAATATACGGTGTGAATTGAGGATTAATATAATAGAAAATTAAAGATTGAGTTAGTTGGAGAAGAATATGGAAGATGGTGGAGGTGAGAAAAATAAAAAATGTAAATGTGGAGGATTAAATGTGTAATTATATAAATTATTTTTATTTCGGTGGTCAAAATAAGAGTGAAGTAATAGTTTAGGGACCGTCTAGGTAATTTATCCTTTTTTATTATCTCAGATCAGTCTCCCGTTAACATTTAACGACAACAAACAACTGAGTGACCAAAAGTTTATGCCCCGAAAACGTAAGTGACCTTACTGGTCGTTTTTCAGAATCGATGACCAACTCTGTATTGGGGGAAAACATAAGTGACCATCCCAGTAGTTAACCCTAATTTAAAAATATTTGTAATGACACATCATCATCTAGTTACACGTGCATGCCATGTCATTAATCTAGTCCACATGGCGCCACATCAGCAAAAAAAAAGTTGACAATTAGTCAACTAATGGTTTCGTCCAAATAAAGCTATTTTGACATAAATTGAAAAGTTAGAGGGCTTACATACTCCAAAAAATAAAATAAGAGCCAAAATGACCAAATTATCAAACGCTGGGAGCTAATTTTGGCTTTATACCAAATATTATTGAGAGATATATTTTTAACCTATATTTTTGTGTAATGCAGTAAATTTTTTTTCAGGCTTAAAACTTTCTTTTATAATAAGGGTAAATTTTACTATTAGTCACCAAACTTTTAAGGTGTTTTTATTATGATCACTGAATTTTTAAAACTTTCATTATGATCACCTAACTTTTATATTGCTTTTATTACGGTCACCCAACTTTTATATCGCTTTCATTATGGTCACCCAACTATTATATCGCTTTCATTATGGTCACCCAACTTTTATATCGCTTTCATTATGGTCACTGCCGTTAAAAACGATGTTGCGGCACATTATTTCTTTATTTTCTCTCCTTTTTCTTCATCCTCTCTTTCTCTTTCCTCCATGAATATAAAAAACTGATAAAATCAAGGCATTTCATCTCTTGATTTCCTTCATTTCTTATTTCGTAAATGTTAATTTTCCCATCTTAGATAGTTGTTGAGGTAATGAGATAACTGAGATTGGTTTGGGAGTAAATGAGGCATTATTCATAGGTAAAAAGCTTTAACTAACATCGCATAAAAATCCCCATTGAAAATTTAACACAATCCCAACCATGTTAACACCAAACCTACAATTGCTCATGTTTTAGCTTTCCCGTTAAGTAAAGATTTTAATATTTCTAGCTACACTCTTCAATTTCAATCAAATAATAAATCTAGGCTGATTTTAAATTTTGATTCTTTACTTGATATCTCTCTATTTTTCTGATCAACCAAGTATAATTCTTAGCATTTTATTCTCCTACGGAATAATTTCGTTATTATATGAAAAACTCAAAATTTAGAACGTTGAGAGATTCAAATATGAATCCGAATTTAGACAAACCAAATCATAACTGTAGTATGAACATCATATGATAAATGAAAGTATACATAACATATAGGCTTAACCGTTAAATAGGTGCCCAGACTATACCCTTTTTTCTAGTTAAGTGCCCAAACTATTTTTCGGGTCAACTAGGTGCCTAACATTTCATTTCGTAACCCATTTAAAGTTCGTCGTTTATTTTTTCCGTTAAAAGACACGTGTCACCTCCAGAAAAATCCAAAATTATAGTAAAAATAAATAAAATTAATAAAAGAAAATAAAAATAAAAATGTATCATGAAAATTTCAAACATTCCCAAAATAGTCCTCAAATCCTTAAACCCCCCAAATTCAACCACTCCCCCAGCCGCCGGTCGCGTTGCTGGCGACGAAATGAAGCGCTCTTCCCTCACCAAACAACCCCACGTCGTTCGTCTCCCTTCTTGAAGTCGTCCGTCGCGAATCGTTCGAAAGAACTATTCGAAAATTTTGTACATTCGTACGACGTCGGTTGATTTCCTGTGACAGGATGGTGGGGAAAATGGGCGTGATGGTCCGACGACCGATTTGGTGGGCGGCGGCGTGGCAATCGGCGGCGGAATCAGCCTAAGTCGGAATTTAGATTTTGGGGTTTCGGGATTTTGAAATTTGGGGTTGTTTTGTAAAATCTAGAAAATTTAAAGATTTTTTTGAAAATTAATTAATTATATTTATTTTTAATATAATTTTAGATTTTTCTGAAGGTGACACGTGTCTTTTAACGAAAAAAAGTAACGGTGAACTTTAAATGAGTTACAGAATGAAATGTTAAGCACTTACTTAATTGGCCCGAAAAATAATTTGGGCACCTAACTGAAAAAGATATAGTCTGAGCACCTATATGACGATTAAGTCTAACATGTAACCAAACGAATATGCAAATGGATAGCTGGGCATTTTGCCTATTTGATGCAAGCATGAGATCACGAGCTTGTAAGAAGTGGAAAACGACATGAACAAATGAAAACAAAAGTCGAACTCTGATCTTAAATTAGAAACTTTAAAAACTTAAAACATACTACAAAATGAATGCTTTTGAATTCTAAATTACAGTTTTTTAGGAAAAAGAATTAACGTTTATAGAAGAAAAGAAATGAAGGAAATCAAAAGATGAAATGCTCTATTTTTATCCGTTTTTATAACCATGGAAGAAAGAGAGAGGTAAGACGAAGAAAATGAGACAAAATAAAAAAATAACGTGCCATATCAACATTTTAACGGTAATTTAACGATAGTGACCGTAATAAAAGTGATATAAAAGTTAAGTGACCGTACATTTAGTTCACGAAACGTAAGATTACTTTTGGGAATAAGATTTCTGAAGGTAACATTACTTGACATATTACTGTGAATGTTACATTACCTTGTTTGATTTATTATGCAGGAATGTAAGATTACTCTGTTTGGTGGGAGGTATATAAAGTTATCTAGAAGTAAAATTTACTAAATTGTCCATATATTATATTTTCTTTTTAACACGTTAAACTTTCAATATTAACTTAAAAATTCTTGCACAAAAATTAATAGAATTTTTTTTGTTACACTATCTAAAATTTGCAAAAATTATATATTTATCATATTATTAATATAATTATTATATTAACTATTTTTTAAATGAACCCAACAAGTGACCTAAGTGAAAAAATGGATAAGGTTCATCTTAGAAGATCTGAGTTCAATCATTTTGTCTATACTACCTATTAAAAACTATTTTGTATTTACTTACCCTCGTTATCCTCTATTAAAATATTTTTTTTGTTGTGAATAAAATAACGAAGAACAACGAACAAGAACAAGAAGAACAAAGAGATGAGAGAAAGAGGGAGATTTGTATTATTCTCAAAAATAGAATCGTATACAATGTCTTCAATGAATCATCTATTTATAGGCATAAGAAGTACATAATACATTAAACTCTAATTCATAGAGATAATATTCCTAATAATAAATAAATCAAACTCCTTTGATAAAGTTCTAATCATGATAGACATCCACATAGATAAATATTCATAACACTCCCCCTTGGATGTCTATGAAGATAAAGTGCCTCGTTAAAACCTTACTAAGATAAAAACCAGTGGGAAAAAAATCTTTAGTGAAGGAAAAAGAGTACACACATCTTTGATACGCATAACCTGTTGCCTCATTAAAAACCTTACCAGGAAAACCCATTGGGACAAAACCTCGGTTAAGGGAAAAAGAGTGCAACGCGTATTTACTCCCCCTCATGAAAACATCACAGAAGATCTTTGAATCTTCATAATTTAATCTTGAATATCATTTTTCTAAAGATCGCAAGGGATGAAACTTTGGAGTAATATGTTTCATGATGTATCAACTTTCAAACTGAGATATACATCTTGCTTTATCTTCACACAAGATAGCTTTTATCATATCTTGTAAAAGTAAATCCACATATCTTTTGGATATGTTGGGTCAATAATCTTAGCCAAACACATTTTTTTGGCTTGCCTCGTGCATAACAATTATTTCTACGACATTTGAGGAGGCATCAACGAATGTTTGAAAATCTAAATGTAATGATCTTTGTATATTCATAGATATTTCTTGACCAACTAATATATAGTGCTTCAAGACCAAGAAAAGATATAATTATCTTTATTCACATCCAACAATCTTACAACTATTGGGATACTCAATAGATATGTTCTATTCATATTGAATCTTCTTTAAGATTCTTTCAGCTTATGTCTATTCATAGACAAAAGAAATATATAAAAATGCTCGATCTTCAGGTCGAGATAAACTTGATGTCAAGATTTAAGTACTTGCATTGAAAGTACTTCATGAGTTTCCAATTTGAAGCTCTTTAGGAGTTCTAAAATTATCGTAATGGATCTTGATCCAAACTCCTTTATAAAATACATATGGAAATCTGATCATTCTTATAGTATTTTCTCAATTAGTATTCACTAAGGCGATTATATCAAATGCGCCAAAAATATTCATGAGACATGTCTAAATAAATTTCCTCATAAATTTCCAAATGCTTATAGCATTTTAGATCCTTCAAGGATAAATATGAATCCACAAATAATTAGACGCATGTAAAAATTTCAAAACTGCCAAAGTAATTGCATCCACCATGAAGTAATTAAAACTTTTCATAAATCACAGTTCAAGTCGTATTTACGACTACTTATTTGTGCCTCACTTGCATTACACCTTTAGGTGTTTGGACTGGTGGTCCAAATACTTCTATTTTAGAAGTTCAAAGCGTCTTTCAACATTGGCCAATTCAATATCTATACTTCCGGATAGATTATACAAGATCCTCGATTTCTTTCTTTACTTCTATAGAAGTATTTTATGTAAAATTGTTTGTAAAATCGTTGTCGACAACTTTCCAATTTTCTAGTTCCATTCTCGTAATGACATAACTCATCGAGATCTCTTCAAGATTTCAATCTTTATTCCAGGTACCTGAAACTCTTCAAGAGTTTTATTATTTGTTATGTCTTGGGTCTCTTCAGGAGCACCCGCCTCCAATATATGACCATCTCATATTACTTTCTATTTACGAGAATTTTGATCATTTGGAACCATTTCAACTATCATGCTTCAGGCATGATTTACATTCTCTCGCTCTAACATGTAATTTAAACTTAGAGCATTTCAGCTGGTATATGAGACTTAATTACTCTCATTGGGTCAGTAAATATGTCTGGCAGTTGACATGTAATAACATGAATTATCTTATGAACTTCTAGTTCATATACGAGGATCTAGATAATGATAATTCATTTTCCTCTATCCAGCTGATTATAATCTCCCCCTGATGTTGAGAAAAATCATGTCATAAATGATTCTCCAATTAATGTTTAAGAATTTAAACATAAAAGGAGACTCGTACTCAATATATATTCTCAACCTTTTTTATTTACCCATTTTGTGCGTTGTGGTGGAGCAATTCATATCGCACATTCAAAAATCATAAAATGGGAAATGTATGGTTTCTGACCAAAAACCAATCATAACGGGGATTTTATTATAACTCTTTGGCTTGATGCGTATAAGTGTTGCTATATGGAAACATCATATAAATAATAACTCTTTTGTTCTCATAGTTTAGCTATTAAATAGGAGGCATCCAATTGAAATTTTGCTAAACTATATTTTTCATAATCAATAGGCTTTGTAACAACTGATATAGCCTAAAATATAAACCCACTAGCTTTTCAAGACGAATAGTCTAACTGCATAATCTGAATATTTTTAGAATCAATCTCACAAACTTCTGGTTGTAAGTCGATAAAACAATGTAGATGCATCTACTAAAATCATATAAAACTTTCCACATTTGTGGATATATGGGCCCATATTTCGTTTAGATATGCAAGACATACAGTCTCAACTTCAATACAAGAACTTTAAGTTCTAATTCTTTTGGTAAGTGGGATCATCTATATCCTTTGAGAACAAACAACACAAGAACTTCAGGTTCTTTTAGTCAGTGGAATTTAATCAATTCCTTTAAGCAACACAAGAACTTCACGTTCTTTAATAAGTGGAATTTAATCCATTCCTTTGAGAATAAGCACCACAAGAACTACAGGTTCTTTTAATACATGTGCATGTAAATCTCAATAATTTCTGCACCATTGATCAGGATGGTCTAACCGATCATGCCAACTATATATATGTGTGTATATATCTCTGAATTTGTAAACTCCTTGTTTACCATAACATGTAATTCAATCTCACTCGTACATGTCTAGTACGGACATCAAAATTGTTCCTTTAAATAGGAATATATTTAGCTCTTTCGGAGCTTTCAATTGAAATTATCTTTTGGTAGTAATATATAGCTCTTCTAGAGCTTTCAACTGACTTTGGCTACCAAAACTTATATCAATATTGGCTTATTTCAAATGCCAATTGATAACATATGTTATCTATAATTCCCAAAGGGATAGTTTGCGAACTCATATTCCTCTCTTTATGACTTTGACGAGTATAACGCACTGTGAATATGGAATAAAGTTCCATTTGACAATAACATATTTGCTCAACCAGAGCCTTTTGTGATATTAGTACTTCCGGATATAGTACTCATATTATTCCCTTGCATTTTAATCGAGAAATGCATAATTGTTCACCTTTCAAAATGTGCTTTGTTTCATTTACTTCAGGTAATGAAAATATGTACTTTGTATCATTCACTTCGAGGAATGAAAAATATAAAATATAGCACATCATATGAAGTCGATTATCTATCAGAGATAAACTTTCAAGTGCTCTTTCGGAGTATTGATATTTTAGTATTTTGAGAAATACTACTCATATTTCCCCTTGCATTTAAATGAGAAAAATATTTCTTATGCTTAAGTACAATATGAGTACTTGCATTATCTGCTAGGCATAAATAGCCACAATTCTAGGCATAAATAGCCACAATTCATTGTATATTTTATTCCGGAAGTAATCATATTCTTCAATTAATAAATTAACATAAAACGTAAATAAATAATATGTGAAATAAATAAACATAAAGCAAACTAACGTAAATAAATAATAAATAAAACGAATTAACATTAAAAAAAATAAAATAAATAAATAAAACAATTATTTCTGTTAGAGGTTATAAGGGAAATAAAATAAATGATAAATTATTCCCTTCAAGGGTTATGAGAAAATTAACAATATCCAATTGAGTTGGACCAATAACGCCATAATTATTTTCGCCATAAACAAATTTTGTTTATATTTTATTTCATTTATCATTCATGATTATGGATAAAGTCCATAATACTTTGGCGTTTGACAAGTACGAAACCAATGGTTTATAACATCACGTTGGTAAAAGGATTTCACTTCCTTAGAATGATCTTTATCACTCTTGTCATCCTTATAACTTCGCTACCAGCGGGTAGAAGTATTCTTAAAACGACTATATTTTTCATGTGTATATTCATAGCCTCGATCACGATCACAACTTTTAATGTGATTTTTTTATTCCTTCCATAATATAATCTCACATTCACTTCAGGGAATGGAGTAGAGCCAGTGGGTCTTTAAAACATTTTTCTCATATCCTTATCACAAAGAACAAAGATTTAATCCTCGTACGCGACATTGTTAAACCTGTCTACAAGGTCCTTTAAAAACCTCCTTTGAGACCAGTAGCCTCGCAGAACGGGATGTCCAGCCAATTATACTTGGATTATATCGAAATTATGTCTCTAATTGAATAATGATTTACCATGTTTGCATTCACTTCAGGGAATGAAACAGATCTAATAATTGCATGGAATAAACATCATGCTTGCATTCACTTCAGGGAATGCCCCATCATTGATAATTGCATGGAATAAACATCATGCTTGCATTCACTTCAAGGAATGCCCCATCATTGATAATCGCATGGAATAAACATCATGCTTTGCATTCACTTCAAGGAATGCCTCCCATAAAACTTTTTGGATCAAGAAGAATTTTCGTAACTTGAAATTGGGAGAAGTCTATGGTCGAGTTTTTCGACAAAGAAGAAAAATTGCTTTCGAGCAAATATAGACTTTATAACAATCTTTTTATAGATTGAAATTCATCATGATTTATCGCACATTAAAATCATAATTTAAAGAATAAAAAATAAAATAAGAATTTACCGATATTAGTTTTCCTCTCGAGGAAAATGGAGACGTAGCAAATGACCAAAACATCTTCTCATAATGTCGTGTCTCTTTCCAAGTCATTTAAATACATGTAAAACTCAATACATGGTTAAAATATCAATATCATCAAATAAAATATTATAAACACATATTGATCTTAATACAAAGTTCAACCATTGTGTCAAAAATAAACATATATGAAACCATAATAATAAGATTTATATGTATGAGCTGAATTGAATATATTAGAAATTAGAGGATCTATGTCATAATTCTCTCTTTAAAAAAAAAACTAAACCAACAAAGGTGTTTCATTAATGTACAGATCTTTGTTACTAAAAAAAACCTTAAACCTAGAGTACATATTTTAATGAATTTATATGAAAGACTACCATAGTTCTACGTACATAACTTTGTTATTCATGATTACAAAGTATAGTCAGTAAATCGAACAGGCTTTACATGCACCATCATCAAACTTCATGAATTTACAAATATACAAATACAAATAATAATAATTAAGTATGAAAAGCATAAGCAGTTGAGTACCAAAAATGAAAATCCACAAATACTTTCGCTCAACAAACCTTAATCGATTCCATCGTTCCCTGCTTTAAAAGCCGAGGAGGCAGGTAAGGAAAACAGCGCGACATTATCGATTTTTTCCGCTAATTAACCCTTTTAGGAACAAGAGAAAACACACGTAATTTACACCAAACACAATCTCTTCGTCTCTGTCGATTCGTCTTTTGGTTTGTGAAAAGCCACAAATTTATCTCTTTCCAATGTTCGAATAAAATCAAACATACTTCCAAAATTTTCAAAAATTAAAGCAAAGTTAAAATATAAAGAGAAAGACAATCGGTAACTAAAAAAATAAGGAGAAAAAAAACTTATCTTTGGTTTATTCTATAATCGAATTCTTCCTGGTAACTTCTTTTGAATTATAACGATGAAGGCCTCAATTGATTAGAGTCTCGTGCTGATAACGTGTTGTGAATAAAATAACGAAGAACAACGAACAAGAACAAGAAGAACAAAGAGATGAGAGAAAGAGGGAGATTTGTATTATTCTCAAAAATAGAATCGTATACAATGTCTTCAATGAATCATCTATTTATAGGCATAAGAAGTACATAATACATTAAACTCTAATTCATAGAGATAATATTCCTAATAATAAATAAATCAAAATCCTTTGATAAAGTTCTAATCATGATAGACATCCACATAGATAAATATTCATAACATTTTTGTGAATTTTTAAATGCTAAACATTTAATATGTTCAAATTCCAACATATAACCTATAAACATCATAAATATAATATTAATAGAAATACATTAAATATTAAAATAAAATTTAAATATTTGTAACACCATTTAAATATTAAATTAATATTAAATAAAAATATTTAATTAATTTACACCACACATATTTAATCATCTAATTAAATTTAACAAAGGATCTATATGAATAAAATTCATTAACTTAAGGGCAATATTGTCTAGAGGGGAAGGAATTGACAAATACCTAAAAAAATCCAAAAGAATTACATATTCTCAGCATTTAATAAAAAAACTGCTACGGTTAAAAAAAGTAAAATTACCCCTTGGAAAAAATGTTTTCTAGCCAAATCTGGGTATGTAATTTCGAAAAAAATCATTATCTCATGTAATAATTTTTTTCACGAACCAAACGCTCTTAGGGGGCGTTTGGTTCGCGGAAAAGATCATTACTATGGGGAATAATCTTTTCCGGAATCACATACCCACGTTTGGTTCAAGAGCATTCTCTCCCATGGGTAATTAAATATTCCCAACAGTAGCTATTTTTAGGTCTTTTCCCAGGAATGTTATTCCCTCCCTTTTCTTAGGTATTAGATAATTCCCTCCCTTTGGACAAGAATACCCCTAAAAAATATAGTTATTTTAAAATAATCTTTTTTTATATAATTACAAAAGTATAAATCTATTTTATTTTTTAGTGGTTTAGGGTTCTAATACTTATTATAAAATAATACGATGCATATAAAATAAAAATATATCAGATTTTTATTTTATTTCGGTTTTTTTATATATGCGTTTGATTCAAATTTTATTATTGGTATGTGTTTTATTAAATTTATTATTTAGAATCAATTTTCATAAAAAGGTTTTCATATTATATTTTTTTTATATTTTCTATAAACTTTTATGTAAATATTATGACTTTAATCTTAAAACTTCAGTTGGTTAAAAAAGAAAATATATTTCAAGGACAATTTGGTAAAACATGTATTTTTCCTATCTTATATTCCTTCAACCAAACAATATAACCTTATATTCCTGCCAAACAAATCAAACAAGGTAATACAATATTCCGGGTAATATGTTAAGTAATGTAACATTCCGGTAATCTCATTCCTAAAGGTAATCTTACATTTCGTGAACCAAACGAGCCCTTATAGTAAAAAAGGGAAAGGAGTTGTTAATTATTTGCATTTGCAAAGGAAAAAAAAAAGCTAAAATATAAAAAGAAATCCAAAAAATTAAAAGGGTATATTATATAATAGGTCACTCAATTGCCAGTAAGACTACAAGTGGATCATTAAATTTTCTAAACTATTACTCACAGATCAATTTATCGATTATTACAAACATAGCACCCTGCCTTTAAGAGTGAAACGAATGCTAATTTTTTAGTTGCAATTAAATGAATCGATTGTAAAAATCCTAAATATATTGATCTAATAATAATTAAAAAAGTTAACGTTCATTTCATTTTTAACAATAAAGTAACATATTTGTAACAACTCGATTAATTAAGTGATCTATTTATAGCTTTCTGAAATTTAGTGACGCATTTATAATATTACTGATAATTGAAAGACCTGAAGTGTAATTTACCAAAATAAAGAAAGAAAAAAGCTAACAAATAAACGAAAAGGACACAGCAGAAAGCACAGACTTCACAGGAAAAAAATAATTAAAATCGTATATATTTTTTCATTTGATTTCCATCACTGCCGTCATCTTTTACAGCGAAATTGAAGTCTGGCGGTGAACGGATTTTGATTCCGATTCCGATTCATCTCTTTCTGCAGTGTCAGTGCAATTTCCTGTTATGGAACTGCTCAACGTGTTAATATAGTTTTGAAAACAATTAAACGAGTAATTCGGTTTTTTTTAATGAGATTTTCGTTGATAGAAGATCCGATTGAACTTTTCATCCGATCATATTTTTTTTCTTAATCGGTCTCACTGAGAACTAGCTGATTAATTTATTTTCTAGGGTTTACCAGTGTCATTTTGTTAATTGTTGAATTTCGTTGTTTCTTGGATCGAGCAGCGAAGAGAAGTTATCGGTAGAACTGAAAAAGAAGGGAAAAGAGGCAAGATATTGTATTAGGGCTCGTGGATATTGGAATTTGAGTGCCAGTATTTCAGGTAATTTAATCTTGTTTATGTTTTCTCGTGGAAATGTACAATTAGTGTCACGCTTTTCATGTAATTGCAAATTAGTTGATCAAGCGTGTTAATTTGTTTTTATCAGTAACGTCATTTGCAATCTAAGTTGTTCCCCATTTTCGGTTAGTTTTATAAAGTTTTAAGAGTAGAGGAATTTGAAGTGCTTGTATTTCAGGTATTAATTTTGTTAATATTTGCTTTTGGAAATGTATAATTTGTGTTATGCTTTTCATGTAATTGAAAATTAGTTGATCAAACTTTTATTAGTAAATTCATTTATCTGCAATCAAGTTGTTCCCTCATTTTCGGTTAGATTTATAAATTTTTAAAGTAGTGGTTATGGTTCAAACTCTTTTATTTGTTTTGATATTCATTGGTTTTGATATGGTCAGGTATTGGGGGTAGTGGACTCCTGTGGTTGTGGTTGTGAGAGTGGAAAATGAATGAATTATGATGACTGGGATCAGATGGGATAGTTGTCGATGGGCACCCCTGACAACAAACTATCTGAACTGGTTGACATAGTTAGGTCGTGGATACCTAGGAGGACTGAGCCACCAAATGTGTCAAGGGATTTTTGGATGCCAGATCAGAGTTGTAGGGTATGCTACGAGTGTGATTCCCAGTTTACTGTATTTAATCGTAGGCATCATTGTCGAATTTGTGGCCGAGTTTTCTGTGCGAAGTGTACGGAAAACTCTGTTCCTGCCCCATCGGATGAGCCGAGGACTGGTCGGGAAGATTGTGAAAGGATTAGAGTATGCAATTATTGCTTCAAGCAATGGGAGCAGGGGATAGCAGCTGTTGATAACGAGACCAAGGCTCCTAGTCCTGGTCTCAGTCTGTCACCATCTGCAACAAGCTTGGCCAGTACCAAGTCCAGCTGCACCTGTAATAGCGGCAGCAGCACTGTCGGTTCTACTCCATATTCAACTGGACCATATCACCGTGTGAACTATAATTCTGGTCCCAGTCCTTGTGAATCTGCCCAGATGAATGCACCAACTGAACAAAACAATGACACATCTGGGCCGAGAACAAATCCAAGTTCAGCTACAGTAGATTCTTCTTCAAACCATTTCGCCTTTTGCAGTAACAGGTACCTCCTCCCTTGCTAACATATTTTTGAGTTGGAAGAAAGTGTTTAACCTATCCAACCCTGTAATTTGACATGCCTTCGCACATGTTTTTTCTCCAATGCTTGTTGAGAGGGGTGAGGGTTAGCAATGCATCCTTCATGATGTAGATTGCGCCTACATGAGCCATTGCTTATTTGCTCATTGTTTTTGTGTTACATTGTCAATTCATGTTTGAATAACACAACCTGCCTTGACTGGAATTCATAATGTCAAGTTCTTGTGCTTTATTTATTTATAAATGATGATTTTGAGCTATGCACTGGTGCTTATTGCTTCCTTATCTGTTGGTTTCAGAAGTGATGATGAAGATGATGATTATGGTGCATATTGTTCCGATTCAGAATCAAGGCGTTATGCTCATGCCGAGGAGTATTCTAGTGCTATCAATATCGATGAAATTGGAAGTGTGTATGGATTGGATAAAGTGCATCCTGATGGAGAGGATGTTGATTCAAAACCTTTGAGTGGTTCACCATTAGCTGAGAATTTCAGTGTACAAAGTGTAGATGGAGTCAAGAAAATTGAGGAAGTAAATGAACAAGAGAATGCTGATCAGGATGAATCTCCTGCCTATGATGTGGATGAGACAGATGCCGAGCCTCTCGATTTTGAGAACAATGGACTACTGTGGCTCCTTCCAGAACCTGAAGATGAAGAGGACGAGAGAGAAGCTGCACTGCTTGATGATGAGGATGATGATGAGGGTGCTATTGGGGAGTGGGGATATTTACGCCCTTCAAATAGCTTTGGCAGTGGGGAGTATCGTAGTAGGGTTAAGTCTGGTGAGGAGCATAGACAAGCCATTAAAAATGTGGTGGAAGGGCATTTTAGGGCTCTGGTAGCTCAACTTTTGCAGGTTGAAAACGTCCACGTGGATGATGAGGATGGTGGAGAGAGTTGGTTGGATATAATCACATCTTTGTCATGGGAAGCTGCAACACTTCTGAAGCCAGATACAAGCAAGGGAGGAGGAATGGATCCTGGAGGATATGTTAAAGTTAAATGCATAGCTTCTGGGCGTCGCCATGAAAGGTAATATCACTGAACTCAATTTGATTATTTGTTAATTGTGCTGCTAAAAGAATGCAACTTCACCTGTTTGAGTACCTTTAGAACAGTGCATAATTCTTAGCATGTGGCCGCTGGCTGATCTATCATACAAATGATATTACTGGTTTTAAGACAGTTAACTGTGTTTCATGGCATGAGCCAACTCATTAGGTCTTGAAAATATTTTGTTGTTATGTTGTTTGATATACTTCCAGTATCTATATAATTTATGTGCAAGAGGTTGATAGTGCCCTGAATATCAAATGGTTCATATGCTTTTCCTCCTCCTGTAATGATAACACTGATCCTCGTTCTTTGACTTTATTTTGTAATGTAAGCCTAAGTTCTTTTGCAATCATATCTCTTAAATAGCTGATCAGCTATCACTTGTACACATCTCTCATTTGTAGTTGAGTATTCAGAATTTTTTTGCACTGATTCTTAATGTTAATCTGAGGTAACTGATACGGAATAATCTTGGAGAGATTGTGAATTTCTTGTGTGGTAGTTATATACATTGCCTTAATAGAAACAAAAGTACAAATTAATTATTAATGCAAATGTTGCTGAAAGAAGGCTTTTTGGTGGTTTATGTGCTTCAACTTTTTATAAACCATTTAATTATGCAGATAAGATTCTGATTTTTTTTTCCAAATAACTTTTTTAGTGCTGTGATTAAAGGAGTTGTTTGTAAGAAAAATGTGGCTCATCGTCGAATGACATCAAAAATAGATAAGCCTCGTTTTCTTATCCTTGGAGGAGCTTTGGAATATCAGCGTATTTCTAACCACTTGTCAAGTTTTGATACGTTGTTGCAGCAGGTTTGTATTTTTAGCCTTCCTTCTATTTGGTTTGTAATTAACCTTAGGTATATGATAATGTTAAAATGAAGCTGTTAAAGTTAATATATATATATATATATATATATTTATTTATTTACAAGCTTACTCTCCTTTACAGGAAATGGACCATTTGAAGATGGCAGTTGCTAAAATAGCTGCACATCAACCTAATGTTCTTCTGGTGGAAAAATCCGTGTCACGGTATGCTCAAGAGTACCTTCTTTCTGAAGATATATCACTTGTTCTAAATATTAAGAGGCCACTCTTAGAGCGTATATCCCGCTGCACTGGTGCTCAAATAGTTCCATCCATTGATCATCTGACATCACCGAAGCTGGGGTATTGCGATGTATTCCGTGTGGAGAAATTTCTTGAAGAACATGGAAGTGCTGGTCAAGGTGGAAAGAAATCAACAAAGACTCTAATGTTTTTTGAGGGTTGCCCTAAGCCTCTGGGTTATACTGTAAGTCCTTTCATTATACATGGCACATTTATCATGCCTTAGTGCTGAGATACAAAAATCTGTTTGTGTTTTGGAAAATTTTTCTGGTAGAAATTTTGATCTTAATAAGATTTTAGTCGTCTAAACATTTGCATGAAAAGGAAGTTTCTTGTTTATGTATTTTACGTAGGATATCTTTTATTTATGTTTTTCTTGGTAATTGATGATGCATTAGACACCATATGCTCTGCAACATACACCCCTTAATTGAAACTAAAAAAGTCTAAAATATCCTTCTGCTAAACTTAAAAAAAATGATAAAGGCACCAGGTTCTATAAAAATAGTGAGCAATCATGGAAGTATACTCAACATTCATTTGCCATTTTTTACCTAAGTCCAGTTTTTTAACCCCGTCTCTTAAGTGCATATGAACATCTGCAATTCTTTTAATTAACATTTCTGAGCAATCAGTTTGCTCTTTGTTGAACACTGGTGTTTCTTTCCATCCATGTTGTATACACAGCTGTAGCCAAAGTAGTACCATGGAGCTTTACAATCATATTATTGTAAGATTCAATTTTCCAGTTAACTACCATTTGCTAGCTTTAGACTTGGTAACTGGCGTGTCTTTTTGTAGAATACTTCTACCTGGAGTAACTGCAATCTGTGAAAGAGCTGATGTAGTTAGCTTCATCTGACCATAACCTACCTTTTCCCTCCACTATGATGCATTATTTTCTATGATCTCTAGTTTTCACTCCACTCTTTAAAGCAAACAACAATCTTTGGGGGAATAACTTGCTTTTTATTTAAAAATATTGTAACAAGAAACAGCTTTGCTACGCATTTTAACCACCCTCAGGCTCTGTGTTATAGGTGATAAATTAACTTCTCATAATATGTAAAGGGGAGCTCAGACCATCTGACACATTTTGCATGGTCCTATAGTTTGCAGGTGGAAGAATCCATCTGCCATTTCTCCATCATTCTGCCACCTTAACTTGACTTTTCGGTGCTCTTTGTGGTGCACAATTTCCGGATTAAATTTATTGCTGTCTGCAACTAGATTGGTTTGCAACTGTTAGGATGCTTAGATACATATAGTGACTGTGGTGATCATGCCATGCCACTTATATGCCCAGAAAGTCATTTCTTCTTCTTTGTAATATATTTTCCCAGATGTTAGATGCTAAGATTGGTCCAATGCTTACTTTGTTTCAGATTTTGCTCAAGGGTGCCAATGGAGATGAATTGAAAAAGGTGAAACATGTAGTCCAATATGGAGTTTTTGCAGCTTATCACTTGGCTCTCGAGACATCATTTCTAGCTGATGAAGGTGCTACACTTCCGGAGCTCCCTTTAAAGTCTCCTATAAATGTTGCTTTACCCAATAAACCGTCAAGTATTGACAGGTCTATTTCCACCATACCTGGTTTTACCATCCCGTCCTCCGGGAAGCCCATGGCTTCTCAACCTAGAAATGAATTGCAGAAATCCAACAAAGTTGTCAACTCAGATGGGCCATCATCTGCCAACATTGAGCTCCCTTGTAAACTTACAGGGACTATTTCATCTTGCTTGTCAAAAGGTCCTCATTCTCAGACTACGCCCAAGGAATCTGCCTCAGACAATGTTGAAACTATTGCTTCCTTGAATTCACTGTCTGCTTTGAGGGAGAGTCTTTCTTCTTATAAAAATATTTCCTCCCTAAACCATGCATGTAGACAGGTTGATGGAGTGGATCCTAACGAATCTCTTCAAACCAAAACTGCTACCAATGGAGAAGCTGTAATGGGTGACCAATTTATTTCTCTTTGTCAAAGATTATCAGAAGCACCAGAGCAAGACGGTGGACCTGATGGCAGTAGTCATGCTGATGGCAACATGATGGCTGCAAATCATCTAGGTGTCCCAGAGTTGGCATCCTCAAAACAAGGGACTGGCAACAACAATGAAGAGGTGGGGTCCTCTAAGGAAGAGTTTCCTCCATCACCTTCAGACCACCAGAGCATTTTGGTGTCTTTATCAACACGTTGTGTGTGGAAGGGCTCTGTGTGTGAACGGTCCCTTCTCTTTCGAATAAAATACTATGGGAGCTTTGATAAGCCTTTGGGGCGGTTTTTGCGAGATCATCTGTTTGATCAGGTAATTGTTATTGTTGTTACTTCATGCACAAAACATATCCCCCTCTGTTTCTCATTGCGACAACTTAAGATTCTTCTTATCAGAGCTTCCATTGTCGTTCATGTGAGATGCCATCTGAGGCACATGTTCACTGCTATACTCATCGGCAAGGTAGCCTGACGATATCTGTTAAGAAACTATCAGAGCTTCCTTTACCAGGAGAGCGGGAAGGAAAGATTTGGATGTGGCATAGGTGCTTGCGATGCCCTCGGATCAATGGGTTTCCTCCAGCCACTCGAAGAGTTGTAATGTCTGATGCTGCTTGGGGTTTATCCTTTGGGAAATTTTTGGAGCTGAGCTTTTCCAACCATGCAGCTGCTAGCAGAGTTGCAAGCTGCGGTCATTCCCTTCACAGAGATTGTCTTCGATTTTACGGGTAAGTTTTTATGTAAGAAATAAGTACTGCGTATATTAAAGGATAAATATTATTGTTCTGAATAGAGTGAGCACTACAGAGATGGCACTTACTGAAGAGTGGTCTTTTTTTTATCTCTTTAGTCTGTTTATATGATTAACCTACAAGCAATCAAGTTGTTTTCTCCGTGAACCTTTGATTGAATGTTGTTCATATGTGTTGTTTCGGTGATTTTTTGAGTTACTATTTATTTCTGAAGCACATGGTCAAATGACATAGCTACACTTTAATCAAAGAAAAGGCGGCCGATTTATCTGATCCTCTTGTGGTTTACGTTTACATACCGAGAGTAAAAGTCCCTAGGCCTAGTGCTACTCAAGTAACCCAACTCCAGATGGGTGTTCATCTGTACATATACACGTGCCTACTGCCTATTAGCGATGTATGTTATTTTTGCAAAAAGGAAAATGTATGACTTATTTCCAAAAAGAAAAATATACATAACACATAGCTCCAGACGTGTGGTCATTTACACATATACACACGTATAGTAGTGATGTATGTTATTTTCGCAAAAATGAAAATATATTGACTTAATTTCTAAAGAATAGATATATACTCTTTGAATTATGTGATTGTACTCTGTTTGGAAGTTTGGAATATAGATGGATGGCATAAGTTGGTTTCTGAAATTTGTCACTCATCAGTGGATTCATCCAGGTAGCCTAGCTGCATTCATATGCCTGTATTAGTTCCTCAGTCTCCTTGTTGCTATATTGCTATTTGTACACAGTATAATTTATTGGTCTAAAAGAGTTATCAAGAAAACAAGATCATTATGTAGTTGAGCACTGATCAGGGTATATACATATGTACAGGGATGGAGGTATGTAGGTGGTGGGTGGGGGGAATTTTTTTAAAAGAACCTAGAAATATATTAATTGGGATATTTACCTATATTGACCCCCAATTTTAATTCATTTGGACTCCCTCCCCCAGCTTGATTTCTGGCTCCGTCCCTGCATATGTACACATATGTCTGAGGTTTCTATGTTTGGAAACAACCTGGAGTGAATTTTTTCCCTAAGATAAAGGGCCTAGTTACCTTGATGCCCTAAGTTTAACTCCCGAAACCTGCTAGTCCCTTCTGGATAAGGAGATTATTTGGCCATGAAGGGGATGGAAAGGGTAGTTTTATTAGTGGTATGGAAAATAAATAAAAAATGGTATTTAGATATGATAAAATGAAGCATATTGGCTGCTTACTGATATCCGCTGATTGTATAGTTTTGACATGTGCAGTTTTGGGAGAATGGTTGCTTGTTTTCGATATGCTTCCATTGATGTTCATTCTGTTTTTCTTCCACCTTCAAAACTGGAATTTAATTATGATAATCTGGAGTGGATACGATGCGAGGCAAATGAGGTTTGAATATCATAAATCCTTGTTCAAGTTCATAAATCTATTCTTGAATCAAGGAACGCCTACAATATTATTAATGTTGTTTTTCAGGTGAGTAACAGGGCGGAATTCCTATTTACTGAAATGCACAATGCTCTTCAAAAGATCTCAGAGAAACTATCGGTCCCGGGGTCCCAAGATGGCAGCATAAAGGCACCTGAAAGAAGCACCTGCAGTGAGGAATTGGAAGCAATGCTCCAAAAGGATAGAGAAGAATTTCAGGTAGTTGCTCTTAAATGCACCATCTGTACCCTTCCCTCCCCTTATGAGCAACAGCTGCTGTCAGATTTTACTAATTTATTCATACACCAACCAGTTCATAAGTTTAACTTCATATTTATTTATTTTTTATGCATAAAAACAGCCGTACAGTAGCTTGGTTTTTACTATGCTTACCTTTCCCTTAGGAATCTTTACGGGAAGCGCTTTGCAAGGATGTGAAAGCTGGCCAACCTGTTATTGACATTCTTGAGATGAATAAGTTGCGGAGGCAAATACTCTTTCTGTCTTATGTTTGGGACCAACGGCTGATACATGCATATAGTTCAATTAGCAATGATATCCAAGAAGTTATCAGCAGTTCCATACCTAAGCTTGGATTGAAGCCTGTAAGTTCTGTGGAGAAGCTTCTTGAGATTAATGCGAGTCCCAAGCCAAGTAAAGCCTTAAGTAGTTCCGACTCTGTTCTAGTTGAGACTAGGCCGAACATAAAAATAAATCAAGGAGGCAATACTGGTAAAACTGACAAATCAGATGGAGATCACCCAGAAAAGGGCTTGGACAGGGACTTCAATAATAGGAAGGAGGCTGAACCTTCTCTTTCTAGTACAAATACCAGTGACAAATCTAATTCTCTTGAATCTGGAACAGTTGTGCAAAGGGCCCAGTCAGAAGTGGAATTGCCAAATACTGAAAATTTATCTGAGACCCTTGAGGCTGCATGGAGTGGTGATACCATAATCTCTAAGGATGATGGTTACTCTATTCCTGGTTCAGTTGTGGCGGATGTGTCAGCTGCAGTAAGTTTGGATCTGGGAATTATTGCTAGTGATCATGGTGAAGTGGAAGTGACTCGATCTCCTCAGTCTGCTTTGCCTACTAAGAAACTTGAAAGTTTGGAGAAGTCAATGAGCTGGGCAAGCATGCCATTTCCAAATTTATACAGCTCATATAACAAGAATTCTTCATTCAATCCTCGAAAGCTCAATATTAATGAGCGTAGTCCAGTCTATGTCTCTTCATTTATGGAGTTGGAAAGGCAAAGTGGTGCGAGGTTGTTGCTTCCTCTTGGTGTTAATGACACAGTAATACCTGTTTATGATGATGAGCCCACTAGTATTATAGCATATGCACTTGTCTCATCAGATTATCATTCACAGATGTCTGAGTCGGAGAGACCAAAAGATGCTGCAGATTCTGCAGTTTCATCGTCACTTTTTGATTCACTCAACCTACTCTCACTTAATTCTTTTAGTGACTTATCATCTGATACTTACAGAAGTTTCGGATCTGGTGATGATAGTATCTTGTCTTTGTCAGGGTCAGGCTCCCTGGTTTCTGACCCTCTCTTGTATACAAAGGATTCACATGCTAGAGTTTCTTTTACTGACGATGGTCCCCTTGGGAAGGTGAAGTATTCCGTAACTTGTTATTACGCGAAGCGGTTCGAGAGCTTGAGGAGGATATGCTGCCCTTCTGAGATGGATTTTGTACGGTCTCTCAGTCGTTGTAAGAAGTGGGGTGCCCAGGGTGGCAAGAGCAATGTCTTCTTTGCAAAAACTTTAGATGATCGATTTATCATCAAACAAGTTACAAAGACAGAACTAGAATCATTTGTCCAGTTTGGACCAGCTTATTTTAAATATTTGACCGAGTCAATCAATACAAGAAGCCCTACTTGCCTGGCAAAGATATTGGGCATATATCAGGTATTAGTTTTTTTATTATTACTGATGTAATTATTTATATAACTTAAATTTCTAACCTCTATAAAGAGTAGTTGAATTTCATGAGTGAAATTTTGGCTAATAATCCGGATAAAAATTTTGTTTTAGTAGCCCAAAGCATTGGTTATCTAATGCTTTTACTGACTTATCAACTATGCTTTCCAATTCATCTTTACGAAACACACTCCGGTTAAATCTTCTGGAAATTCTATCTCCTACCTGTAAATATGAACTTCAACTTTGGTTTAGGTCTTTGTTCAAGTATGCTGTGTTATCACTTGACAGCTGATATTCTTATGTATGTTTTAAAGCCTGGAAATGAGCAGCTTACGTGCATCACGCAGAGAAGATCTTCAAATTTCCTGTGCTGCATTATTTTTTAGTTCTCACTGAATCGGAATTCCAAACCTAAATTAGGCTTTCCTTATTTTTTTCATGCGTTTACCATGATATTTAGTTCAATTATTCTTATGTGTCGTCGTTTTGAAGGTTTCATCAAAGCACCTTAAAGGAGGGAAGGAGTCAAAAATGGACGTCTTGGTGATGGAAAATCTTCTCTTCAGGCGTAACGTGACGAGGCTTTATGACCTCAAAGGATCTTCTCGATCTAGGTATAATCCTGATACAAGCGGCAGCAACAAAGTTCTTCTGGATCAGAACCTGATTGAAGCAATGCCGACTTCTCCGATTTTTGTTGGAAGCAAGGCAAAACGGTTGTTGGAGAGGGCTGTCTGGAATGACACTTCCTTTCTTGCTGTAAGTTGCAATTCGACTTATTTCCTTTTGTTTCTACAATGTTAGTTCTTTTTATAAGCCCCTGGGAAGGAAACCTTATTTCTGGTGGTGTAGCATATATTCTCGTAATTATCACACCGAGCTGAGAGAAAATTCGGTGTTGACTGTCTGAAAAACGGCATGGGATTGAATTTTTCTCACTTGTTCTGTTTTATTTACAATTAAATGATCACGAGCTCCTCACATTTCTGCTATTTCCGGAACACATTTTCCCATCCATAGACTTAGCAGGGAATGAAATGAAAGTATAGGAAACATAGGATGTTTTACGTTGCGTGTTCGATAATGTTCATTCTGTTCAAGTAGTTGGAGTTGAATGCCTATTTTTCCTAACGATTACGTGCACGTTTCTTGACAGTTAATTGATGTAATGGACTACTCGTTACTAGTTGGTGTGGATGAGGAAAAACACGAACTTATTCTTGGAATAATCGATTTCATGAGGCAATACACATGGGACAAGCACCTTGAAACATGGGTGAAGACCTCGGGCATCCTCGGGGGACCGAAGAACACGTCGCCGACAGTGATATCACCCCAACAATACAAGAAACGGTTCAGAAAAGCGATGACCGCTTATTTTCTCATGGTGCCGGATCAGTGGTCTCCTCCAACGATTGTTCCAAGTGAAGAAAATAATGACAGTACACAAAGTGGTAATATTGTTGAATGATGATGTTAAAAACCCTTTTGCCTGTATATGTCAAAGACCCAATATGTAAGATTAAATACCCTTCTTTCTTTTAACCTTTTGTTTTTCAAGAAATTTGTTTTTGAGTAATTTTTTTATACACAATCCTGCCTATTTGAACATAAAATTTAAATTCTAAATTTTAAACCCCTTAACCTTAAAATATACAAAATTTATAAATTAAAATTTAAATTTTAAACCTTAGAAATCTTAAAATCTAAAAACTAAATTTTAAATCATAAAACTCTTAAATATCAAAACAGAACCCCTAAATTTTAAAACATACGATACAAAGTAAGTTCGTGTATCAAATAATTTGCCGTTCTTTTTTTTCTAATTTGTAAAACGTTATTTTTTTTACACATTGTATAAAAATTACACGATCTTTATATTTAAACTATAAAATTTAAATTCAAGTCCTTAACTATAAATTTTAATCTTTAAACTTTAAATTTTTAAATTTAAATCTTAAACCTCAAACTAAATTTCTAAACCCTAAAATAGTTCATTTATTTATCAAATACTTCTCATTTCCAAATGGTTACCATTGCCTTGATAGATATCACTGTTACACTTTAGTCCAAATAATTGGACTGTATATTTTTTCGTAAATATATAAATTTGACAAATCATAACCTTGTAGGAATACAATACAAGCAGCCCTATAATAAAATAAAATAAGATCTGCAGCACCAATATTATATGAAAAAGGAAACTACATATTGACTGTTTAATTAATTATACCCCAAGTCAGGTGTATTTCACACCAGTTGAGGGCAACCACAAGTTCCCTTCAATGAATTGAGTTACCGTAAAGTTAACAGCCTGAGCAGAGTTGTTCAAAACATGGTAGCCGGGCCATTTAACTCGGCCACCGAGGCTCGCCCCCGGCCCGGAATTCATGTACTCGGCGTAGTACAATGTGTCCAAAGCAAAATCTTGGTTCCATTCAAGCCACCCTTGTGGTCTTATGGCATCACTAATGTAGGATTGAATGATAATGGTCCTTGAATACAGTTTCCAGGGTCTTCCCAAGTATGTAGGAGTGGAGTTAACCGAAGGTAACAGATCCGTATCAGCCGAGATGTTGCAGAATTGGATGGAGAAGCCGGTCGGTTGATTCGGGTCTTTCCGACCTTGAGCTGTGATGGTGTTCTTCTGGCTCGGTAGGCCTTGCTTGGCTAGGATTTGGCAGTTTTGGAACACTACGGTGCCGTCGCCGAATATGAAATCGACGGTCCCGGTGATCGTACATTCCCGGAAAAACTGACGCATTGTGTGAGTGTAGAGGGAGTCTTGGTAGCCCCTGATTGCACATCGAAAGAAAACCGAGAGGTCCGAATCGGACCGCAATGCTACCGCTTGGTGTTTCTGTGGCCCTGCTGTGTTCTCAAATGTTATGTCTCTTGCAATGAAACCTCTCCCACTTACAGCTGCAGATTTCAGGACAAGACATTCAAATTACACACACAATAAGCCTCTAGGACAACATCGAAAAGTACCATACTTACCGAATGTGGCGGATCGGAATGTTGTCCAGCCGTCGATGAAGCTTCGGTTTCCCGATATAACCGTGACATCCATTCCATCACCAATCATCATAATGTTCCATTTCTTCTTCTTGATCTCCACATTCTCTTTATACACACCTTTCTTAATATAAATAACATATCTACTCAAACTCTCGTCGGGTGCCGTCGCGACGGCATCCATTATGCTAGTGAAATTCCCGGTCCCATCGGCCGCGACCACAACATTAGTCGTTACACCATTTACTTGTAACAATTTTTGATCCTCCCTTTTGAACCAATATGGGAACCTGTTCTTATTCGAAAATTTCTGGTTCGGATGACCACCACTGCTGCCACTGCCACCTTTACCGATGCCGTTGGACCGGGAACTTCGACCGGGATGCACCATGGTGAGAAGATTACCGAGCAGCGAAGAGATCCGGTTAACGCTCCCGGCTACGACAGTTTTGGCTAGGCCACTTGTGCCTTCAAACCCATCAACGCATGTGTCTTGGTTAGCCATTGCAGCACTTAACCATGTCCTTAAATCAGAATTCAGATCACCTGTACTGTTATCTTTACCTGCAAATAACGGTTGTATAAAATATTACAGTTAACTGACCAATAACCAACATAAAATTTAAAATATGTCCGGAATTCCTATACTATTTCAAAATTTAAAATTTAGTCCCTATACTTTAATTATGCGACATTGAGTTCCTCTACTATTTTTAATTTGAAATTTTGATCTTTCCCCTAACTTTCGTTTGATTTTTACTGTTATTTATTGATTTGACAATTATAAAAAGAAAAAAAATAACATTTTTAGTTCCCTCCATTTACATTTTTTTGTCAATTTGACCCATGATCTTTAAAAACAAATAAATAAAAACATAGTTTTAATGGTTAAAGTTGACAAAAACTATAAACAAAAAGATTAAAAAAAGTTATTCTATTTTTTATAGCTGTTAAATCAGCAATTAATAGTAAAATCAAATTAAAATTAGTGAAAAAAATCAAGACTTAAATAAAAATAATATAGATATTTAATGTCTTGCAATTACAGTATGAAACTAAATTTTAAATTTTGGGAACTAAACATTATAAACTAGTGATAAATTTTTGTAAGTTTAAGGACCTTTTGATAAGTTTTAATAACCATTCTGTAATTATAATTTCTGAAACTTTAGTGTCCAAAAAGATATTTTTACTTAATTTAGTGACCCATTTGTGTATTTTAACCTTAATTAAAAGTGAAAACTGAAAAGTGATTCCTGGTCATGCGTTTCTACATGTTATAAACTTTTTCTAGGAAAAAGAGAAAATTTACAGTACCATTAGAATTCTGGGAAGCAGACAGAGTCCAGGCTAACTCATCGGCAGAGAAGTCGAGCAGATCAAGGCAATCGGAAACGGCATTAGAGAGCCGGAAATCACGAATAAAGCCACCGAACTGAGAAACAACGGCGGTAGCTTTTCTTACGGCATCAATGGTGGTTCTTAAAGAACCCATAAACTCAGCTGCCGGAACTTTTAAGCACTCGCCTTCCAGAAACTCATCGGCGGCGCTGCATGACAAACAAAGAACAACAAGGAGGAAGACTAACGAGCGGGATGGCTTTGCCATGGTTTTGGTGAATCAAAACAAGTTAATTACATCACCTAAAACAATGACTATATTATATATATATATATATGTATGTGTATGTGTATATGTATATATATATATATATATATATATATATATATATAGAGAGAGAGAGAGAGAGAGAGAGAGAGAGTTGGGTGGGAAGGTGAAGGAATTAAAGAGGTTGAGTCGTGGAGAAGAGGCTAAATCATGGACTCATGGTTTTGTTCTCATGGCAGTGATGGGTGTGGTCTATTTATGTTGGTGTTGGTGTCGGTGGTGAAAAAAATATTATCATATTCGATGGGTTGTAAAATTCGAATCGTTTGATAGATTCTGAATCGACCCATTTTGAATATGATAAATATTCTATACACAGGCGGTGGAAACTGAGAGTTTACACAAGCGCCTTAGTTTTAGGGTATAAGAAGTTAGTTTAGGGTATAAACTTTAGAGGTTTAGGTGTAAGGAATTAGAATTAAGGGATAACTGTTTTAATTTAAGGTTTATGATTATAATTTAGGGTTTATAGGTTAAAACATAAGTCCTCACCATATTACCTTAAAACTAAACTCTAACCTATAAACCCTAAATTATAACCCTAAACCTTAAATTGAAATAATTATTCTTAAATTCTAAACCCCTAGACCTAAACCTCTAAACCATATACCCTAAATTAGTTCCCTATACCCTAAAACTTAAACGCTTGTGAAAACTATCAGTTTACACCGCCAGTGTATAAGATATTAATCCTTTTGAATATAGTAAGTTTTCTTTTCCAAAATATTAATTTGGGATATAGTGAGATCAGCAATAGAATCAGAATTAAAGGTGAGGGATAAAATATAAATATTTAAAAGCAAAAGAATTAATTTATAAATAATTCATATATAATAGAAAATATTTAATATACAACCGGTGTAAACTAAAGTTAAAAACAAGTTCGAAGTAATTATTAGGAAAT
This sequence comes from Hibiscus tridactylites, assembly GCA_958450335.1. Taxonomy (NCBI): domain Eukaryota; kingdom Viridiplantae; phylum Streptophyta; class Magnoliopsida; order Malvales; family Malvaceae; genus Hibiscus; species Hibiscus tridactylites. Next base: position 86,323,977 of record OY288277.1, read on the forward strand.
AATAGAAACATAGCATGGATGATTATATCCAACATTCATAGAGGTAATAGTAGTTTTTAGGATGTGGAAATATTTTATGTATTAACCGTCAAAAATTTGTTTTCCAAAAGAAAATTTAATTTAAGTTAAATATTTTAGTACGTAAGCTTGTTATATAAATATTTTAATTTTAATATTTGTAGATTTAGGTCGTGGTTTAAGGTTTAAAGGTTTAGATTGTATGGTGTAGAATTTAAAGTTTATTGTTATTATTAAAATTTTAAAGTTTAGGGTTATGGCTTAGGTTTTAGGGTGTTAAGACTATGGATTCAGGTTTTAAATTTTATAACTTAAATAAGAAGTGTTGTGTAATTTTTTTACACAGCTTATATATCAAAATATAACCCTTAATTTAATGTTTATGAGTTTAGTTTAATGTTTATGACTTTAGGTGTAGAATTTAAGATTATAATTTTAAAAATTAAGGTTAGAGATTTAAATGTTATATTGTAGAATTTAAATATGTATATTTGTGTAAAAAATTACACCAATAATACATTAAATATTAACTATTTTTAGATTATATATACATTAAAAATTACACTGACAAGTGACGATACATATAATGTTGAAAGAATTTCACCCTCCAGAGGTTCAATTCGACTAATCAGAACTCATATAATTAGTGGACATTAAAAATTAAAAATAAAATAAAAGATGAGTATTATATTCTTTAAATACACAAATGAGGGGCAATCGAGTCCTGTGTGCCTCTGCCCATTGCTGAAGATAATATTAATTTTTCACACTTAGATTTCATTTTTTTTAATTTTTAATACCTTTTAAAGGGTGTAAGAAAAACCAACTTTAGTATCTTGTTTTACTATCAAATTTGATCGATCGAGTCTTAATTAATATAGTAAGTTTGTAATATATAAAAGTGTATATAGTTACGTTTATTTTTTTAAAAGAAATATGTGCCTCATTAAAAACCTCTCTAAACTTAAGTAGGGGGTAAAGAGTGTTATTTTTATTGATAATTGTAATAGAACTTACACTGTTGTAAAATATATCACGGTAATACATACACAAAAGTTTTATCTAAAAGGCTATCTACGTTGTTAAACAACACCAAATAGCCATTATAAAGTTTCAAAACCCCCAATATTGGCTAATATGTTACATGTTTAACTCAACACTCATTAATTTTTAGTGACATATAATTTAAGCATCCGACATCTATATTCAGTCTGAATGCCTATCGGCTATCAATGCCCTGTTTTGCCAGCAAATATACATTCTTATTTTTTTCTTTGTACTCAAATTTCAGTTTTTATTTCTAATTCTTAAGAAACTTACTGCAGTTTTTTGCCATCTCAATGAAGCTTGGAGGAGCTAAATGCAATGAAGCAATCTATTTAACTGCTAGAGGCAATCGATTTTTATAATTATTGAGGCTTTATTATGCCATACAGATGTTGAAAACAATTTGCAAGCCTCTAAAATCTCATGCATTTCGGCCAAGGTTGGATCTGCAATCTCAGTGCATTTAAAAAATTGTATCAAAATTTTATCTGAGTAATCTCTTAGAAGTCACCCTATTCCAGCATGTCTAACACATTCACAAACTGCCGTATCGACATTAAATTTTACTACACCTTGGGGAGGCACGCACTACTTCTCTTCTTCGAGTCTGTTAGTCTGCCATATCTACACTTTTGACAAATTTGGATGTAGAGAAAGTTTAAGGAAGAAATGGAATTCGTCCACTTACTTTTGCACCAATCTTCAATTCTAAAGATCTCCAAATCGAATATTTGTTCCTCTTTAAAAATTTTCTTGTTAAAGATTGATTCATTTCTGCACAATCATATAGTCTATAGAACCCCAAAAAGTCCCATAGACCACATAGGTTTAGATGATGTCGATAATGGTTGATGGTCCCACATCTCAACCAAGGAACTTATGGTAGTTGGTGTAAGAATGCATATAGTATTTTAATTCATATAGGAGTTAGTTTATTATTTAAAGTGTTGTAATTGTACTCTAAGTCTATCCAGTAGAGTTAGAAGACTAAACATAGTAGGACTTCTTGTCTAACATAATATCTTAGCCTATAAAATATTATGTACTCTGTAATTTATTATGAGATTTTTTATCATCTAATAAACAAAAGAGTTTTATGTTTATCTTCATGGTATCAGCCAAAATTCGATCGAATTTTTTTTTTCGATGGTAAATTCTGGTTCTAGTGAACTGTATTCTTCATCCTTAACATCTGCTACTTCGATGATAGATTTTTTGGAACCTTCTAGTTCGACTGCTTTGTGCCATAGTTTTACAGGCACCAATTACGTTCAATGGTCCCAGTCTGTCAAACTCTTCCTTATTGGAAGAGGAACCCTAGGATATGTCACTGGGAAAACTTCAAAGCCTGCTACAATTGTTGAAGGCCTTGAGAAGTGGACTCAAGAGAATGGTAGAATCATGTCTTGGCTTATTAACACTAGCCCCTGAAGTTAGTTCCCAGTTTCTTCTCTATAAGACTGCCAATGAGATCTGAGATGCTGCTCGAGATACTTACTCTAACACAAACAACAATTCAGAATTGTTTGAGATTGAAAGCACCGCTGCTGCAATAAAACAAGATAGGATGTCTGTTACTCAAATACTACACAACTCTCACTAATTTATGGCAGCAAATGGACATGTATGAAGCCATTGAATGGGAGACCCCAACTGCTGCAGGATTGCTTCAAAAGGTCAATAAGCAGAGGAAAATTTTCCAGTTTCTCAATAGATTAAATATGAATTTTGATCCAGTCAAATCTAAGATTCTTGGACTCAATCTCCTTTCTTTCTTGAGAGAAGTTTTTTTTATATTAAAAGAGAGGATAGCTGACGTCTCTACATGATTTTAGAAGCTCATGTTCCTGACAGCTCTGCCATGGTTACACAGTCTACTTCTAACCCTAAAACTAAGAAGAGGCGAGTTACATGTAACTACTGCAAAAAATAAGGTCATTTAAAAAAAATTGTTGGAAACTACATGGGAAGCCTGGCAATAGTAAAGCCTAATATGCCTCCTCCTTTGATGATGGTCCAAACAATACTTCTGGGGGTTTTACAAGGCAACAAATGGCTCAGCTGCAAAAGATGTTTTGTACATTAACTGACAATATTGAAGGTAATTTGACCAGTACAGAACCTGAAGGTATGGATTACAATTCCTCTATTGCTTTTCTTTCAACTTCAAATACACCTACTTGGATTGTTGATTCTGGAAGCTATTGACATTGGTAATAAGGAACTGTTCTTTGATTTTCATACCTCTTTCTTTAAGAATTCCATTATAATATCAGATGGGTCTTACTATAAAATCGAAGGAAAATATTCTGTCTTTCTTACTCAAGACTTACTTCTGAAAGATGTGTTATTTGTGCATAATCTCAAGTGCAACTTACTGTTAGTGAGTAAATTAACCAAAAATTTCAACTGTGTTTTGAAGTTTAAAGGTTTTGATTGTGTTTTACAGGACCTGGACAGGAAGCAGATGATTGGCAGTGCTAGCTTGCGGAATGGCTTATATGTCTTCTCCAATACTTAGTTCCCTCAAAACATTTCTTCTACAGCTTGTTTTTCTTCCTTAGGACAAGATGATATTATGTTGTGGCATTTTAGGTTAGTCCATCCAAATTTTTTATATCTTTCTAAATTGTTCCCTCAATTATTTCATAATAAAAAAATTTCTTCTTTTAAATGTCATTTTTGCCCTCTAGCAAAACAAACAAGACATTCATATTTACCCTCTCACTATAAACCCTCACATCCTTTTTCTCTTATCCACAGTGATATTTGGGGGTCTTCTCGTGTGAAGAATATTACTGGGGGTCGTTGGTTTGTCACATTTATTGATGATCATAGTAGACTTACTTGGACATACTTATTAAAAAAATCAAAAGTCAATCAAGTCTTTGAACAATTCTATAGTATGGTTGAAACCCAATTTGTGAATAAAATTCAGATTTTTAAGTCTGACAATGGGGTAATTTTTTACTAAATCCTTAGGTGATTTTTTTAAACAAAAAGGCATTGCTCACATTAGTTCATGTGTTGATACTCCCCAATAAAATGGGATTGCAGAAAGGAAAAGCATACATCTTTTAGAGGTAACTCGAGCCCTAATGTTCTCCAACAATATTTCTCAATATTTGTGGGGTGAGGCATTTCTGACTTCTACTTACCTTATTAATCGTATGCCTAGTAGAATATTAAATTTTTAAACACCTAAGGACGTGTTCTTGTCTTTCTTTCCATCTTTTAAACTTATGAGCTCTAATCTTCCTTTGCGTGTTTTGGCTGCACTATATTTGTTCAAAATTTAAGTCCTACAAGATCTAAACTTGATCCCAAATTTATGAAATGTGTTTTAGTTGGATATTCTTCACTCAAAAAGGGCTACAAATGTTACCATCTCACTTCTAAAAAGTTCTTTGTTACTTTGGATCTAACCTTTTTTGAGCAGGAACCTTATTTCTCCAAGACAGAAATTAAGGGGAGATCTATGGTAATAATTTTCAGCTTGTTCCTACACAGGTTCCTCCTTCTTTACCTTCTCGTTATCCTCCCTTACTTGAGTCTCAAACTTCTTCCTATACTCCTCCTAATTCATCACCTAACTCATATACTTCTCCTGCTACTTCTCATGTTACTTCCCCTACATCAAAACAGTTAACTCGAACTTCTTCACAACCTCTCAAACAATTGCAGGTCTATACTTGGAGAAAAAAAATTATTCCAGAAACTGTTCTGCAATCTAGCACTCGTCAAGAATTAAACTTCAATCCAGTTGCTTGTAAAAAAAGTGGAAGTAATGAATCTGTTAATATACCTTCTAATCTACTTTATGATTATGAGCCTATTGCTAAGAGGAAAGGGGTGAGGCAGTGTACCAAGTACCATATCCAAAGGTATGCTGCCTATGAAAGTTTAATACCTTCATTCAAAGCTTTTACAGCATGTTTAGACAATGAACAAATTCTAAATAGCTATGAAGAAGCATAACAGAATCCTAGATGGAAGAAGGCTACAGAGGAAGAGATTAAAGCACTTCAAAAGAATGGAACCTGGACTATTACAGATTTACCCCAGGATAAGAGGACTGTTGGATGTAAATGGGTATTTGCCATCAAATACAACTCTGATGGGACAATACAAAAACACAAGGCAAGGTTGGTTGCAAAAGGGTTTACTCAAACCTATGGGATCGACTTCAAAGAGACTTTTGCTGCAGTGGCAAAATTGAATTATGTTCGAATTCTTCTTAGTTTGGTAGTGAACAGTGATTGAAAACTACACCAACTAGATATCAAGAATGCATTCCTAAATGGCAATCTTGAGAAAGAGGTTTACATAGAGATTCCAACTGGAGTAAGAGGTGCAGAACAACCTCATAAAGTCTACAAACTTGCTAAATCACTCTATGAACTCAAACAATCTCCTAGAGCCTGGTTTGAGAGATTCACCAAGACTATAATAAAGAATGGGTTCAAAAAGTCTTCGGTTGATCATACCTTGTTCAGTAAGGTAATATCATCCAATAAAAAGGTGATCCTAATTGTGTATGTGGATGACATAACTTTGACTGGAGATGAAGAAGAAGTCAACAAATTAAAAAAGTTTTTAAGCAGAGAATTTGAAATTAAAGATCTTGGGAGCTTGAGATTTTTCCTAGGCATAGAAGTAGCAAGAACCAGCAAAGGTTTAATTATAAACCAAAGAAAGTATATTATGGATTTACACTTATATAAAAAGGTCGTGTAGTACGACGTATTTTGATGAATTTAGTATCTATATCATAATATATCATTTTTAGTCCTCTACTTAAAATATATTTTTTAATTTTGAAAAATATTTTGACATGATTTATTTTTCAAAAAAAAAATGATGGTGTTGCATATACACTTTTACACAGTTATTATTTTTTTTTTGCATATTTAAAAAGATGAAAAAAACGTATAATATTTATTCAAATGTCAAGATACATATGCTATATTATTGCATATATGTTAAAATGAATAAAAATAATCAACTCACAAGTATGTCTCCAATTTTTTTTGTTTAATGATAATTTTAGTTTGGATGAGTCTACCACGTGCGTCGAACACTACTGAACACTACTAATACTAAACACTGCTGAATTTTATTAAATTAATTAATAAAGATTTAAACTTTCAAGGATTCAACATACAATTAATAACTATTTAAAATAAATTTTAATTAAATTATTGTTCATATATATTATATTTTTTAATCTTTATTTTCAACTAATTAAATCAAATACTAACCCTTAAATTAAAAAAAAAACCAGAATCTTAATTGAGCAACACCGTCGAATACCAACACTCGCTGCATCAAAAAGATATGTGATGAAGCCGCTTCTCATTGAGCAATTGATGGATCGGGTACTAGTGAATCTCTCTAGAGGGAATTTGCAAAAAAGTTTTTTAATTTATGGGTTAGTATTTGATCAAGTTATTTGAAAATAAAGATTAAAAAATATAGTATATATGAAAAATAATTTAATTAAAATTTTATTTTAAATATTTATTAATTGTATGTTGAGTCCTTGAAATTTTTAATCTTTATTAATTAATTTAATGATGTTCAACGGTGTTCAGCACTAGTAGTGTTCAACGGTGTTCAACGCACGTTGTAGAATTTTCATTTTAATTTATACTAATTTGAATATTTGTCAAAGTAAACGTCATCTCTTTTAAATTTAAGATTTAATTTTATAATATGATAATCATGTCCCATTTAGTAAAACAATTATAAACATTGTTAAACAACTATGTAAATATTGATGTGTATTATATAATAATATGATGTGGCATAAACGATAATTTGGGGAAGAAATTGTAATGTTCAAAAGTTTGGGATCAATTTAGAATGAGGGTCACAATTTGAGAATAAAATCGAAATATTTAGAAGTTTGGAAACCGATTTAGAATGTTAGTAATAGTTTGCGGATGAAGTTCGAACGTTAAAAATTTAAGAACTAATTTAAAATGAGGGTCATAATCGGAGTATATGTGGTCCATATAGAAAGAACTCTTTCACATTAAGTAAACTAACAAAGAATGAAACAAAGAAAAGAAAAGGCATGAATTTTGTAGCAAATAATAGAGTGTTACTAACAAGTTGGTTCAAGTGGTAAGCAGTTTGATATCGCTTAAGCATATACCGAGTATGAGGCCTTGTATATGTAGAAAATTCTTATTGAGAAGCTTACCTACTAAAAATATATTTGAATTAGTCAAGAAAAAGCTATAAAAAATTAAAAAAAAAATGAAGTGTTAACGTCAAATAGCTTCTTTTTCAAAAGCAATAATAAAAGAGAGTTCACTACGTGTATACTTTGCTTTAATTAGGGAGACGCGAAAACGCGTCCTAGAGCTTTCCTTCATTGCCTATCATATTATTTCCTTTTTATTTATTTATTGGGTAAATTACATTATATACCACTCCATTATAGTACATGACTTACAAATGTCACTTAATTTTAAAAAAGTTTAAAATTAATATTAAACTTTAATATGTGACTCGAAAATGCTACTCCGACGTTAACTCTTAATGCCTCTGTTAGGTCAAAAAGACGTCGTTTTGTTGGAAGAAAAATATTAAAACCATGCACTTAGAAGGTTTAAACCTTGGACCTCCAAATACAAAGGTTAAGTCGTAACCACTAATTCAACATAACATTATATAAGAGTTTACCACAAATATTAATAATATATAAAAACCCTAAACCTAAATTATTAACCCACAAGCCCCAACCCTCGAACTTAAACACTAAACCTTAGAGTTTAGGATTTAAGTTTTAAGGTTTTTTATATATATCAATTTTATGAATATGTTATGTTTTTTAGATAATATATAAAAGTATAAAAATAAAATATTTTTATTTAAATTATATAAATTTATTCATTTGGTTCAACCAAATTATTTTATAAAAAAATAATATTATAAATAATTTTAATATATAAATAATATAAAATATATTATTTACACATATATCAATAAAAGTATATTATTTTTATATATTATTTAAAAAACCAAAAATATTCATAAAAATAATATATTTATATTATAAATAATATATAAAAAGCCATAAAACTCAAACCACAAGGTTTAGGCTTTGTAGTTTAAGGTTTAGAATTTAGAATTTTTATATATTATTTATAATATAAATATATTATTTTTATAAATATTTGGGGTTTTTTTAAATAATAATTAAATTATAAATATTATATAAAAATAAAAACAATACATTTTTATTTATATATATTATTATATATACAAATAATATATTTTATATTATTTATATATTAATATTATTTATAATATAATCTATTTCATAAAATAATTTGAATTAATCTCAAGTAATTTGAGATATATAATAACTGTGATAAAACATTTTGGGTTTATTTCTATCATTAATTCAATCTCTCCATATGATTATTTGAATTTTTTTCAACTGTTAAATATGATTATAAGATGATATATGTTTGTTGATCTTAGTCATTTAATAACACAAACAAATTCCACAGACAAGTTGTTGGAATCAGGGTCACCTATAGATATTAATATTTCTTTTTTTCGGCAGAATAACTTAATAAGTTCGATTATTTGAATTTTTTTGAACATATAATTTTAGTACAAAGCATATATTATCCAAAATTCCTCTCTACCTATAAATCGGAGGATACTGAGCACTTTTTTTAACAATGACATTGAATTTTATTAATCACCATGTAAGAGAATACAATACAATGAAAGAGAAAAAAAGAGTCAAGTCCACTTAAAATCTCTTACAATGGTGCAAAAAAAAAGCAGACACTTCCATCGAGATAAACATACTAAAATTTAAAAAATTTCCTAAATCTCCTTGTATCTATCCAAACAAGACGTTTTATGGATGAAAAATGAGCGGTGAGCAAACCAAGCTGTCATGCAGATTGCTCTGTTACCCAGGTCTGATTACATCGGCAACCAACCATCAACCGAGTGGGGATCCATCTTTCTAAGACTACCGACAGAATCATAATAAAAAATTAGCGTTGTGAAGATCTCTATACGAGCATCAACCGACCGCTAAGGTATGCTGAAATCATGCCGAACCACAGAAAAAATAAAGAATAACGTGTTATAAGGAGAGAGGAAACGCGTGCTACAAAGGTAGAAATTATTATTAAAATATATTCAATTTCACATCTTCTTATATATTGTACCAATAATAATGTCAATAGCGCTAATCTCAATCGAATTTATTTGATTTTTCAAAAAAGATAGAAAGAAAGAAAAACAACGCGGTATCGTCCCTTTCATTTGCGAAAAATACACCAAATTGTTGGTCGAATATCATATTCATTCTTTTTTCTGAAAAAAGAAATAAGAAATAAAATGTGATTACAAGAAAAATATCATATTCATTCTTTTTTTATATTCCAGTCCAATGGTGCAGACGAAATCTTGAAAATGTATTGAAAATTAAAACAGAAAATAAATAAGAAATAAGTAGAATAGAACACGTCAAGTGGTCTCAGTAATAAAAAAAGTTATTATTTTTAAGTAATTCAGATTCAAACAGTTTATCAATATGATGTATGTTATTAATTGATTAAATTATTGAAAAAATATTAACTTGTAATCACATCAATCAATTAAAAAAAATAAAATACCCTAAAAATATAAGTAGGAAAATTACTCTTTGATTTGAACAATAGTAAATGCACTATTTTCCCTTTCATGGCTTGATTCGATTTAGGCTGAGTTTAGGATTTGAAGAGATTTGTAATGAAACCTATTTTTTTTTAAAAAAAATAAAACAACGGTATGTTTGATAATCGAACGAAGTTAATTCATTAAAAATTAACAATTTCAATGATTGATAGTCTAAAATCAAAATCTGTGCGCAAAATGTTATGTAAATACACATTTTACTTAACTGAGAATATTTTAACACCTTTTAGTTTCTGTTTATTTCTTTTAATTATGTTATTCTTTAAAATTTATATTTATCAAATAATTTAATTATATTTAATATTTAATTTCACGTGAAATATGAAACAAATTTATAATTTAAATTTAATATTTTTTAAATATTTATATTTTTTAGTACTATTAATTTTTGAAAAATACTTTGATACACAAGCTTGTGTCAAGCTTTAGGTTAGGGTTTATGGTTTAGGGGTTTAAGTTGTAGAGTGTAGAATTTAGGGTTTATGGTTAGTTTATGGTTTAGAGTTTAGGATTTAGGGAGTTATGGCTAGGGGATTTAAGTTTAAAATTTTTAAGTTTAAATATGAAGGATTATGTAAAAAAAAATACACCGTTTGTGTATAAAAATATAACCCTTAATTTTTTTCCCTTTATCAAACAACATTAATGCAATTAACATTTTCTAAACAATCTTGCTTGGTTCATCCTTTGACGTTTAATTAAGGATGGAATGAGGGGCTGGGAAATAGACGCTCACGCCTTTGAAGTTTTAAAATTCATATATAATTTAAAAGAATTATGTATTTTTTATTGAAAATATATTTTTATCACCTAAAATTGTATAGGTTCATTCTAACAGAAAATAATGTGTCTGTTCCTGTGTTTAGTCATAGATGTATATGTCAATGAGAGCAGTCTGCCTCTCCAAATTGTTTCGGTACAATTACAATTTATTTTTTTATATGAATATTAGTTAAATAAGACATTTATCATTTTTAAATTTTAAATTTAAATTTTTATAATATTTAATCATAATTCTGTCATTATCATAAAGATCTAAATAATAAGAATCTCAAGTGGTAGTAATTATGCTTGATTTGCTTTATTGTCAAAATATAATCTTGGTTAGAGAATAAGTACAAAGCATTAGTGATTTTATTAAGCAAAGAATCTTCGACAACTCTCGTTGTTTCTCATGTGCATGGATATCTAATCTTTTGAACTTTTCCAAAGGTTTTTTATTCAAATAATTAATGACATACAGAATATGAATATATTATTCTTTTCCTTATTATTATTTTTAATAAGAATCATGTATTATATAGGTCTATTATAAGTGATTTTCTTAAGGATGGGTTTATTATGCTCGACGAGTATAGATGAGCACTAATAACGACGAGCACCGATGAACACCACTAATTCAATTTATAAAGATTAAAAATTTAAAGAACTTACCGTATAATTATAAATTATTTAAAAATCAAAAGGAAAGTTAATTAAAATATATTATTCTATTTCTAATTTTCTTTTAAACATAGATCAAATGTAACACCCCTAGTTAAATATATATAAAAAATGAATGAAGAAAGTTTAATTTGGAAATTGAAAATGGGGTGGGAAAAAAAATTGGGAAGTTGCTACCAAGGGGAATTGAACTGACAACCTCTACATATTTAGCCAGATCCCAGCCAATTGAGCTAAGAAAGCTCTTAGCTTTATGTTTCCCATAGGTTATATTAAAGCAATGTCATTTTCCTTTCGAAATAAAATAATAATAATACTCAAAATACCCTAACTACCCTCATTAATATGTCTTTAATTCAAACCAACCCCCCAAAAGGAAGACATCATCGACCGTTCATCTCCCCTCACTCAACTCTCTCCATTCAACCTTGGCCACCGTTGCTACCCCTCCACCGCCGCGTCGTGCTGCTCACCGCCAGCACCGGCCGATTCCTCTTCGAGTCCCGACCAAAATCCCTAAGGTCACTCGCACAGTCGCTACTTAAATCGCTGGCAATCAAACGTTGAAGGTTCAGCGAACCTAAGGCAAAACCCCTCTAGTTTTCGTGTTTTTCGGCCATCACCACGTCAGTTCACCGCGTTGTCACCGCGAGCGAGCTCCCCACGTTGAGGCGAACAAAACCCATGGCTCTGATTGTCCGTCCATCAGAGTTTTGAAGGTCGCCGAAGTTGCGAGGAAGCCGAAAGGTTTCTTTATTTTCGTCACCCTTTTTTCCGTCGTTGGTAAGTCGGTAAGGTTGTTAAAATCGAAATGGTTGAATTATTTAACATCTTAGGCATTTTTGGTGTGTTCCTGGCCGAAATAGGCCGCGCGTGGGATTCACGCGCTATTCGAGGCAAATTTTGGCCGCCCTAGACGGTGGCCGTTGAACCAGTCGGCTCGAACCTGGCTTAACCTTGACCGAGCTGAATCGAGCCTCTTGAACCGGCCCAAAATCCAATTGAGCCGTCCTGTTTTGGTCCAAGCCCAAACCCGACCCGTGTTTGACCCATAGACCGAGTCAACCTAGTAAGTCAACTCGATCGAGTCAACTCACCTGAGTCAACTTAGTGAGTCAACTCGCCCGAGTCAACCCAGTGAGTCAACTGGTGGACCATTGACGTCAGCGTTGACTTTGACCTTGACCCAAAAGTCAACTTTTTTCGAACAACCCGATTTTATGTTTTTCGACATCTTGAGTTTGATTTTGAAGCCCGTTTCGTAAAATTTTAACATGAAAGCCTCTAAATTGGATGTTGAATCCGAATGTGCATATGTATTAAGTTAAATTATTTGAGAAAGGTTATAAATCAAAGGATTGACATTGATCTTTTAAATTGAAGGTACTCACGAATCTCCTGATCGTGCCTACGCCCAGCCCATCTCGTCCTGATCAGTGCCGCCTCGAGATCCCATTGTTACCCGTATGGTTCAGTAACTTAGAGTATTATATTAATAAAAATGTAAATCTGTTAGTAACCCTAATCCTTGTCGATCTAAGTTCCAGTACAGTAGCTAAGTGTGGTCCTGGTGCCCAGTAGATCATCGAACCTGTCCGACTTTTGAGGTGTGTTCCTTACGTGCTATTTGACTGATTGTAAATTGTTTTACCTTTTTTATATGTTATTCAAACTGGCCATATGCACATGATTGATACACTAGATTTTGCATAGACATAACATGTTTTTTGGAATAAGTATGATTATGATATAGGTTTGATATATGCCCTAGTACCCGATATGACAAACATGCTCTATGGTTACCATTTAACAACATAGAAATGTGTTTATGAAGCATTGCTATAACTATTTATTACTGCATACTATGATGTTTCCTGGACTGATAAGTAGGGGTACTTGGGTCATGATATGAAGTACCGTAAGGTTCAACCCTGATTCGACTGGTAATTCTGCCCGTATAAGGTTCCTAGTTTCAGCTAAGGCAATTCCTCCCGTATAAGGTTCCTAGTTTCAGCTAGGGTAATTTCGCCCGTATAATGTTCTTAGTTTCAGCTAGGGTAATTTCGCCCGGAACTAAGGTATTTCCTTAGGATGGTACCCACGCCCAATGGGCTCTGGTTAATGCTAGTATATGATACCGTTCTGAGGAACTGTATCGTGGAGTTTGGTTGGAGGGTAGATAGGTTGCATGAAAATTTGTATGCTTTTATAACATGTTTTCCCAAATTTTTTTGTTATGTAAACGTTGTTACTTGTACTGTTGGAACACACTGAGCTCCTTAGCTCATACCCCATTTTCTCTCTTTCAGATATTTTGCGTAGGCTACCCTACTCTTGACATTGGAGGATCGACACATTTTGTACTTCAGCTAGTTTGTAATGTTTCTATCCACCTTTTTGGTTATTCAGAGTGACGTGTGCCTATATTTTAGGATTATATAATGTTTTGTCATGATCATTTTGATACATTACTTGATGATGCTTATTTTGTAATCATTATCTGTCAGGTTTATGAAGATGATTTCACCAATTTCTGTAGATATGTTTCAAATTAGATACTTGAATGTTGGACATGTTTTCCATTTTGATATTTGAGTTAAGATGTACCCTTTTAGATTTGGTCTTTCCGCATAGGCCGGTCTAGGGGGTTTCATTTGGTTGGTATCAGAGCTTTTGGTTTTGAAGCCTCGGATTGTGGATGAGTCCATTTAAAGTATTACTGTAAAATGTTTTATGAAACGGGTCATGTCACCAAGTTTTATATGTTTACTTGTGTTCGATTCTTCACTATCATAAACTGATCCTAGGTTCTATTCTTTGTAGAGATTATCCTCCGTTATGAGCACCAGCAAGGGATGTCGACCCGCTCGTAGGCGATGTCGACTCGATAGACGATCCGGTGGTTGCTCCATCTACTCATGTTGATGCTCATGCCCCCGTAATCCTTCAGCCTCTACCGAGCCTTCCACCCCTCGTGATCCTTCATTATCAACCACCCCGACTGCTCTGACACCTGCCCCAACCGCTTCATCGTCTACTCTTGGTATTGATATGACAACTTCGGTTAGAGGAGCGATGGTTTCGAGGCCCGATCCTACGACTGGAGCTACTGATGAGGGTTTGAGTAGACAGTTTCTTTAGCTGGTTTAGGGTGTAGTCAGAGCATCATGTGTCGCTCTAGAAGTCCCCATCTCCCAGACCTTGTTTGCTAACGGGATCAAGACCTTCTTGGGATCTCTTAATAGAGCATCGACCGAGGCTGAGGAATGGTTGTATGACATCAAGCGATGTATAACTGAGATGGGTTTTGAGCCATCCAAGAAATACTTGGGTGTTGTATCTATGCTGAACGGGAATTCTTGCACTTGGTGGGAGTCCATTATGAGTAGCGCTCCCTCTGATCGGTTGACATGGAATTTCTTTAAAGAGCGTTTTAGGAATCGTTATCTAGGCGATCGGTTCCTGAGGGAGAGACGTCAGGCATTCAAGGACTTGGTGCAGGGTTCCATGACAGTGGCCGAGTATGAGATACAGTTTCTGGATTTGCAGGGATATGATCCTGGTTTGGTTTCTACCGAGAAGGATAGATGCGATAAGTTCTTAGAGGGCATTCGTATTGGGATACGTGATTGAGTGGCTACATATCACGATGAGTTATTTGAGGATTTGGTAGATCGGGCCAAGACTGTAGAACAAATGGAGATATTGGCTGCTAATTAGAGCGGTAGAGATAGAGATAGGGATCGAGGGCGAAACCGAGATCGATCTTGGAGATCTTTTGGCCAGGGAGAGTCTCATGCGTACCCTGATAAGAGGGCACACACTACGGCATATCAGAGAGGTGGCCTGAGTTATAGGCCCCCGGTACCACAGGGCCCAACTGTTAGTCGAGGTGATTCATCAGGGTTCACTCATGTACCTTTGTGTGAGTATTGTGGTAAGTCACACCGAGGAGTGTGTAGGAAGATGTCACGTGCTTGCTTTCGATGTGGATCCACTGAGCACTTCAAGAAAGAGTGTCCACACCCACCTTCTGTAAAACGATCGTCGTTTCTGACCCCTGCTCGATCCCAGATTCCAGCCCATTCACAAACATCTGTTCAGACATCGGGTACATTTGTTATCAGAGTAGAGCTCCTGGGTCTTCTTCTAGATCTGATAGTAGAGGTCGATCACATCAGAGTGGGGGACCAGTTATGACTGAGGCCAGACAGCCTACACTTTTTTATGCTACTAGACCTCGAGACGACAAAGATGAGCCAGACGTCATTGCAGGTACATTTACTATATATTTTTTCTATACTTTGCATTGCTTGACAATGGTTCTACCCATTCCTATGTATCGAGATCTGTGTCCTGAGACCTTCAGATTCTAGATGAGACCGTTGAGAGAGCAGTTATTGTTATGAGTCTAGTGGGCCAGTCAGTGGTTGTGGATAAGGTGTCTATGCGAGTCCCCTCGAGGTTCAAGGGTAAATCTTTTCAACAGACCTTATAGAGCAACCATTAGAAGAGTTTGATCTAATTTTGGGCATGGATTGGTAGACTGAACATCGGGTTAACTAAGACTGTGAGTCCAAGAGAGCAGTTCTGAAGACTTCTAACGATCAGACAATGATTCTTGTTGGTGAAGGCCGAGGGTATCTATCTAATGTCATATCTGCCTTGGCTACTTACAGGATGATCCGAAAGAGGTATCAGACCTTCATCGCATGTTTCTTGAATACCAAAGGTTCTTTGTCTAAGATTGAGGAGATTCGCACTGTTAGCGAGTTTCCTGATTTTTTTCCGAGGAGCTACCTAGGTTACCTCCGGATAAGGATGTTGAGTTTGAGATTGAGACCTACCCGAGATCTGTGCCAGTCTCTATGAACCCTTACCGTATAGCTCCAAAGGAGCTTAAAGAGCCGAAGATTCAGTTGCAAGAGCTCTTGGATCAAGGATTTATTCGACCTAGCTCTTTGCCTTGGGGAGCCCCTGTTCTTTTCACAAAGAAGAAAAATGGTTCTTTCAGGTTATTTATTAACCATCGGAAGCTGAACAAGCTGACAGTAAAAAATAAGTACCTATTACCCAGGATCGATGACTTGTTCGATCAGTTTTGAGGAGCCAGAGTTTTCTCAAAATTGATCTTCGTTCCGGGTATTATCAGTTGAAGATAAAGGGGTCTGATGTTGCGAAGACGACCATTCGCACCAAATATGGTCATTACGAGTTTCTAGTAATTCCATTTGGTCTTACTAATGCTCCTACCGCCTTTACGGATATGATGAACCGTGTATTCTAGCCCTACTTGGAACAATTTGTAGTGGTGTTCATTGATGACATCTTGGTCTATTCTCGATCTAAAGTAGAACATGCAGAGCATTTGAGGATTGTTTTGCAGACTCTCAGAGATCACAAATTGTACGCTAACTTGAGCAAATGTGAATTCTAGCTCAACGAGGTGACTTTTCTTGGTCATGTGGTATCGGCTTGAGGTATTCAGGTTGAACCGAGCAAGATCGAGGCTATTGTGAGTTAGAAACAATCTAGGAATGTTTCTGAGATCTACAGTTTCTTGGGTTTACCTTGGTATTATAGACGCTTCGTCGAGAGTTTCTCCACTATTGCTGCCCCTCTAACAAAGTTTTTAAGAAAGAATGTTCCATTTATTTGGATTGATGCTCAACATGATAGTTTTGAGAAATTAAAGACGACTCTAATGCAAGCTCTAGTTTTAACCCAGCCCGAGTCCGGGAAAGACTTCACAGTTTATAGTGATGAACCGCGCTCCAGACTTGGATGCGTTCTGATGCAGGAAGATAGGGTGATCGCTTATGCGTCTCGTCAGTTGAGGTCGCACAAGTGTAACTATCCTACCCGTGATCTAGATTTGGTCGCTGTGGTCTTTGCCTTGAAGAGTTGGAGACACTATCTCTACGGAGAAAATGTTATATCTATACAGATCATAAGAGCCTGAAGTATTTTCTCACATAGAAGAATCTTAATCTGAGACATCGTAGGTGGATTGAACTTCTTAAAGATTATGATTGTGTGATTGAGTATCACCTAGGAAAAGCCAATGTTATTGTTGATGCTTTGAGCCGCAAGGCTATTTCAGACCTGAGATCTCTGTTTGCCATGATGAGTATCTTTGATGATGGCAGTCTATTAGTAGAGTTACAGGTTAAACTGACTCTGGCCGAGGATATTAAGGCCAAACAGCTCCTAGACAGTTTTTTACTTCCTGTCATCCAGCAGGTTGAGCATGGATCTACATCTGTCTATGCTTTTGATCAAGATGTGGTCATGTTCTTTAAGGGCCGATATTGTGTACTAGGTGATGCCGAGTTGAAGCAGGCTATCCTCAGTGAGGCTCATAGTAGCCCTTATGCCATGCATCTCGGTGGGGACAAGATGTACCAGAATCTGAGACAGAGATATCGATGGGATGGTATGAAAAAGGACATTTCTAATTATGTATCTCGGTGTTTGACTTGCCAGCAGGTTAAGGCCGAGCACCAACATCCTTCTGGTTTGTTGCAGCCCATTAAGATCCCCGAATGGAAATAGGAGCGTAACACGATGGATTTTGTTACAAGGCTACCTCTGACTCCTAAAAAGGATTATGTCTGGGTGATTGTTGACCGACTCACTAAGTCAGCTCATTTCATTCATGTTCGAGTTACCTATTCTTTAGAGAAGCTGGCTAAAGTGTATATCTCTGAGATAGCCAGACTGCATGGTGTACCCTTATCTATCATCTTTGGTCGTGATCCGAGGTTTACCTCTCGATTCTAGTTGGCTTTACACAGTGCTTTAGGTACCCGTCTGAATTTTAGTACATCTTTTCATCCGCATACAGATGGACATTCGGAAAGGGTGATTCAGATTCTTCAGGATATGTTGCGGGGATGCGTGATTGATTTTCGTGGTAGTTGGGAAGATTTCTTACCCTTGGCCGAGTTTGCGTATAACAACAATTACTAGGCTAGCATCCGTATGGCGCCATATGAGGCTCTGTATGGCCGTAAATGTCGTACTCTTATCTGTTGGACAGATTTGTATGATGGGAAGACTTTGGGCCTTGAGTTAATTTAAGAGACCGAGAGGACCGTTTGATTGATCCGTGATTGTCTGAAAGAGGCTTTTAACAGACATAAGTCTTATGCTGATCGGAGGAGGAAAGACATTGAGTTCGAGGTCGGTGATCAGTTCTTCCTGAAGGTATCCCCATGGAAGAAAGTTTTGAGATTTGGGCACAAGGGCAAGTTGAGTCCAAGATTTTTCGGGCCAGAGAGTTGGACATGTTGCTTATCAGCTTGAGTTGCCTCCCCAGCTCAGCCGTATTCATGATGTATTTCATGTGTCCATGTTGAGACAGTACCATCCAGATCTGAGTCATGTTATTCAGATTCATGGTGTAGAGTTGAGGCCAGACATGTCTTATGAGGAGAAGTCAGTCTAGATTTTAGATCAAGATGAGAGAGTTCTGAGGAACCGACATATTCCTATGGTCAAAGTACAGTGGAGTAATCGTGGTCCAGAAGAAGCTACATGGGAGACTCTTAAGTCAATGGAAGAGAAATTTCCGCATCTGTTCAACTCATGCAAATTTTGAGGCCGAAATTTCTTTTAGGGGGAGAATTGTAACACCCCTAGTTAAATATATATAAAAAATGAATGAAGGAAATTTAATTTGGAAATGGAAAATGAGGTGAGAAAAAAATTGAGAAGTTTCTGCCAAGGGGAATTAAACCCACAACCTCTGCATATTTAGCCAAATGCCCAGCCAATTGAGCTAAGAGAGCTCTTGGCTTTATGTTTCCCATGAGTTATATTAAACCAATGTCGTTTTCCTTTCGAAATGAAATAATAATAATACTCAAAATATCCCAACTACCCCCATTAATGTGCCTTTAATTCAAACCAACCCCATCAAAAGGAAGACATTATCGACCGTTCATCTCCCCTCACTCAACTCTCTCCATTCAACCTCGGCCACCGCTGCAACCCCTCCACAACCGCGTCGTGCCGCTCACTGCCAACACCGGTCGATTCCCCATCGAGTCCCGACCAAAACCCCTAAGGTCACTCGCACAGTCGCTGCTTAAATCACTAGTAATCAAACGTTGAATGTTCAGCGAACCTAAGGCAAAACCTCTCTAGTTTTCGTGTTTTTCAACCATCACCGATGTTAGTTCATCATGTTGTCACCGCGAGCAAGCTTCCCAAGTTGAGGTGAACAAAACCCATGGCTCTGATCGTCCGTCCATCGGATTTTTGAAGGTCGCCGGAGTTGCGAGGAAACCGAAAGGTTTCTTTATTTTTGTCACCCCCTTTCCACTGTTGGTAAGTCGATAAGGTTGTTAAAATTGAAATGGTTGAATTATTTAACATCTTAGGTATTTTTTTTGCTGTGTTCCTGGCCAAAATAGGCCGCACGTGGGCTTCACGTTCCGTTCGAGGTAAATTCTGGCTGCTTTGGCCGGTGGTCGTTGAACCAGTCGGCTCGAACTCAGCCTAACCTTGACCGAGCTAAATCGAGCCTCTTAAACCGGCCCAAAATCCAGCCAAATCGGCTTGTTTTGGTCTAAGCTTAAACCCGACCCGAGTTGACCTGAACCCGACTCGAGTTTGACACATTGACCGAGTCAACCCAATAAGTCAACTCACCTGAGTCAACCTAGTGAGTCAACTTGCTCGAGTCAACTCGCTCAAGTCAACCTAGTGAATCAACTCGCTCGAGTCAACCCAGTGAGTCAAATCACCGAGTCAACCAGTGGACCACTGACGTCAGGATGATGTCTTTGACCTTGACCCAAAAGTCAACTTTTCTCGAACAGCCCGATTTTATATTTTTCGACGTCTTGAGTTCGATTTTGAAGCCCGTTTTGTAAAATTCTAACCCAAAAGCCTCTACATTGGACGTTGAATCCGAATATGCATATGTATTAAGTTAAATTATTTGAGAAAGGTTATAAATCAAAGGGCTGACATTGATCTTTTAAATTGAAGGTACTCGCGAATCTCTCGATCGTGCCTACGCCCAACCCAGCTCGTCCAGTTCAGTGCCGCCTCGAGAGCCCAATGTTACCCTTATGATTCCGTAACTTAGAGTATTATATTAATAAAAATGTAAATCTGTTAGTAACTCTAATCCTTGTCGATCTAGGTTCCATTACCGTAGCTGAGCGTGGTCCTGGTGCCCAGTAGATCATCGAACCTGCCCAACTTTTGAGGTGTGTTCCTTACGTGTTATATGATTGATTGTAAATTGTTTTACCTGTTTTATTTGTTATTCAAACTGGACATATGCACATGATTGATACACTTGATTTCGCATAGACATAACATATTTTATAGAATAAGTATGATTATGCTATAGGTTTGATATATGCTCTAGTATTCGATATGACAAGCATGCTCTATGGTTACCATTTAACAGCATAGAAATGTGTTTATCAAGCATTGTTATAACTGTTTATCACTACACACTATGATGTTTCCTGGACTGATTAGTAGGGGGTACTTGGGTAATGACAGAAGTATCGTAAGGTTCAACCCTGATCCAGCTGGTAATTTCGCCCGTATAAGGTTTCTAGTTTCGGCTAGGGCAATTTCGCCCGTATAAGGTTCCTAATTTCGGCTAGGGTAATTCCGCCTGGACCTAAAGTATTTCCTTAAAATGGTACTCACGCTCAAAGGGCTCGGGTTAATGCCAATATATGATACCGTTCTGGGAAACTGTATCATGGAGTTTGGTTGGAGGGTAGATAGGTTGCATGAAAACTTGTATGCTTTTATAACATGTTTTCCTGAATTGTTTTGTTATGTAAATGTTGTTATTTGCACTGTTGGAACACACTGATCTCCCTAACTCATACCTCTTTTTCTCCCTTCCAGATATTTTATATAGGCTACCCTGCTCTTGACATTGGAGGATCGACACATTTTGTACTTCAGCTAGTTTGTAATGTTTCTATCCACCTTTTTGGTTATTCAGGGTGACATGTACCTATATTTTGGGATTATATAATGTTTTGTCATGATCATTTTGATACATTACTTGATGATGTTTATTTTGTAATCATTATTTGTCGTGTTTATGATGATGATTTCACTAGTTTATGTAGATATGTTTTAAATTAGATACTTGAATGTTGGACATGTTTTTCATTTGGATATTTGAGTTGAGATGTACCCTTTTAGATTTGGTCCTTTCGCATAGGCCGGTCTAGGGGGTTACATCAAAATAACTATCTACCCTTGAATTACAATATTCTAATTTTTGTTTATTTGAAATTCAAGCCGCCACCGTTGCCCTACCACCGCCGAGAAGTTTGGATGTTAAATCCACAAGAGCCATTAACAAACAAAGAGAAACAATCAAAAGAAGTGAAACATGAAATTAGTAATCAATGGCAGCAATATAGAAACAGTCGGAAAAGCCATATATCCGATAAATGCACCTTCCGCAAGGTTGATTATAACAAATTTAAAGAACGTTATAGTAAAATCCGATTAATATGTAACAAGAGGCTAGGAAGCAACATTCTGTAGGAGGCAATATCGGCTGCAGCAATAGTGGCGGGACGTGTTTGAATTTTAAATGAATAAAAATTATGATTTGGTAATTTAGGGGTAGATAGGTATTTTGATTTATGTTTAAAAGAAAATTAAAAATAAAATAATATATTTTAATTAATTTACCTTTTGATTTTTAAACAATATATAATTATACGGTGAGTTTTTTTAGATTTTTAATCTTTATAAATTAAATTAATAATGTTCATCGGTGCTCGTCGTTAGTGGTGTTCATCGGTGCTCATCGAGCGTGACAGAATTTTCTTTTTCCTAATTCAATTTGTTCAATTGATAACGTTAGAAATCGAATTTCTAATCTTTATTTAAGGAATCTAGTGATTCATCTCACTAAACCAACAAATTGTTGATATCTTAACCTAGATGATGAGTATGTCCTCTATAGTAATTTATGTATACTTCATTATTAATGTGACATTATTTATTGACATAACACATGTATTGTTTTATAATATTTTATGATAAAATAGATTTTAATATTTTTTAATAATTTTAGAACTATTTGGTTGTGCGACATTCTATCACATTAACATAGATTACCATGTGAGTTGCTACAATAATTTCCGTAAGTAACTTTAATAACTTAAGTCATTATTTTCGTTAAAATCTTATTAGTATGATTGAAAAAACTGAATTGTCATGTGAGCCGTTACATTAATTTTATAAAAAAAAAGTTTTATAGTTCCGTTAAAATTACATTAATATAATTTAAAAATATCATTGTATATCTTTTCCCATATCAAATATTCTTAAATATATATAAAGCAAAGGGCATTGGACCATAGATTTGTAGGGAACCTTTTGGCACACCGACTAGTATCAAAATCACTTTGGTCCGACCGAATCTTTAGCTTTTAATTTTTGCCCTATTTTCTCAAAGGGTCTTTTACGTGGACAAATTTGCTTTATTTCTCATTTGCATGACAGTGCGAAAATTCCCACAATATTTCATTCTTTCAACACTTTAACAATGCTAGCTAAGCTATGTACTTTATTAGGATAAAGAAGAACCCCCAACATGGTTAGGCTGCCTCCATAGGAGACGAATCAGGATTGGAGTTAGAGATAAAATACAAATGTTGAAAAATGAACGTTAATTTATAATTAGCCAAATATTTTATATAAAATAAAGGTAAAAAAATCATCGTATGTGGGGCAAGATCTCCTACCAGGACCCACATTGAAAGAATATTAGAGAATAAATATGAGCAGCTTGAGCAACAGACCAAAGGTGCTTGCTCCCATTATTTTTTTGGATAAACTACGCTCAAAGTCATTTAATTATAGATTTTATATTACACATGTCACTTTTTTTTTAAAAAGTATAAAAATAACTTCAAATCTTCTCCGCCATAAGTATGTTGTAGATGTCGCCACCGCCATTGCAATAGTGGAATCTCTTTTTCTTACCAAAGGAACTGCAAAGCCCAATCATTATTTTTTATGAAATTTATTTTTGCGTTCGTCATTTGACGTTCAATTGATACTTTATTCATCGGTTTGCGATGATGAAGGATTGGGGTAATCAACAGTAGGGGTCTGATGACGAAAAATATAAGTAGTGGTAGTTGATTTGACAACGGTAGAAGATGAATTTAAAGATTTCAGGAGATTTAAAAAATAAATAAAAAATAGAGAGAAAATAAAGTTTTTTATGATTTTTCTTCTTAAAAATAGATGAAACTAAAAAATATGTCACATATTATACATTCATTAAATGCCAAATTTTTTAACGGAAAACGTTAAAATATAATGAAATAAAATATTGAAAACTTATTTTGATAAAAAAAATTAGACATTTGAAGAAAAAGTATATAATTTGGATTTTTTATATTAAGCTTTTTTTTATTAATAAGATGCCACATCTGTTTAGATGGATTAGTTAATTATTATTAAATTGTGTCTCTCATAATTTATTGAGCAAACATAAAATTGAGAGAAAGTAGGTGAAAATTTAATGCATCCAACAAACAGATTGCTTGTCGATTAGTCAACAAAACATTTGGTCCAAAACACCCAAATTTTCAATTAATTATAGATCCAACAAGCATGCATGTGATGTTTCCGGTAACATAAAATTAGACCATCAAAATGATAAATTCATTCAATTTTAAAATTAATTTAATAAATGCACGAACCAACTTGCCTCAGTGGTTAAGGAAACAGTTGTTGTTCCTAGAGGTCACGGATTCGAGCACCAGCACAGTTGCAGCAAGGTGATTGAGCATGTATTGTCAAATGGTTGAGAGTATATTCAGAACATATACTACTTGTAATCACTCAAGCTTTCAAAAAAAATTAATTTAACAAATACTTAAACTAATATAAACTAAAATTATTATTAGACATAGATTCACTAATTGATATAATAGTTAAGGATACTCATCTTTTCTCGTCTTGTATGAGTTCGAATTCCGACATGAGAATGTAATACATCTCTATTTAATCAAAAAAATTATTATTAGAAAAAAAGAAAAACACATACACTAATATCTCTCATTCCCTTAATAACTTCGTCCCTAGATGTTTCCCCCTTGAAAGTGAACAACAACATTAAGGTCTTTTAAATAAAATCAAAATTTGAATCTTGATGTTGAAAATAAAAAAAATAAATTAAAAAAGTTACACGATAATAAATATTTATAGTACGAACATAGCGACAACACTAGTGTTGCCACTCCAAATAATAGGAGGTGCGATAGTTGTAACTCCCATATCAGACAAGGTAGTACGAACCCATGTCACTTCGGACACCACATCGGCAATACTTCGATATTCTTCCTCAGAGATTGAACGCGACACCGACTTCTGCTTCTTTGAACTCCAAGCCACCAAACAATTATCAACATAAACACAGTAGCCAGTTGTTGATCGGCGGTCATCAAGATTGCTGCCCCAATCAGCATCAACAAATGCAACAACATGGCCAACACCTAGGTCAGAAGTAGTAAACACCAGCCCATGGTCAAGGGTTCCGGCCAAACAACGAAGAATTTGCTTAATAGTAGCCAAGTGATCCTCGCTAGGTTTGTGCGTAAATTGTGCGACACGATAGACATTGAAGGCAATATCAGGACGAGTGTGACACAAGTAGAGCAAAGCACCAATTGTGCTACGATAAAAATATGGGTCAGCAACTGGGCTACCCGCATCTTGCACCAATTTTCTGGAAGAGGCCATTAGGGTGGGAGAGGGTTTGGCCTGACTCATTTTAGTCTTGTCAAGTAACTCAAGAATGTATTTCTTTTGACTGAGTATCAAAGTGTCCTCGGTACGATAAGCTGCTATACCAAGGAAGAACGAGAGTTCACCCAAATCCTTCAGAGAAAACTGAGAATTGAGACTGCAGATTACTTCTTCAATATTGGATTCAGAAGACCCAGTGATGATGATGTCATCCACGTATACAAGCAAATAAGTGAAGATACCATTCAAATTGCGAACAAATAAAGACATATCAACAGCTGACTCCTTGAACCCGAGAGTGACAAGAAAGTCACGTAATTTAGTGTACCAGTTGTGAGGGTCTTGTCGCAACTCGTACAAGGCCTTCTTCAAAGAACAAACAAGAGAAGAGCCGTCACTAGCAAACTATTCGAAATCAGGTGGTTGCACCATAAACACCTCTTCATCTAAACTACCATTTAAGAAGGCGTTGTTGATATCCACATGGCGAAGTTTCCACTTGTTTGTAACGACCAATGACAACAGAATGTTCAGAGTAAAGAAACGAACCATAGGGCTAAACGTATCACCAAAATCTTGTCCCAGCTCTTGAGAGAAGCCCTTAGCAACAAGCTGCGCTTTATAGCAAGAAACCGAGCCATATGGATTGTGTTTAATACGGAAGAGCCACTTACATCCAACTGGGTGTCTTCCTTCTGGTAATGAAACAAGAGTCCACGTGCCATTTGCAACTAAAGCATTGTATTCGTCTAAGACTGCCTCTTTCCAAGCAGAAGATTGTAAGGATTAATCAATTAACACATGAACAAGCTCTTCACTCATAACCGCGGAGTAAATCTTTGGTTTAAAAATGCCACGCTTGCTTCTAGTGAGCATGGGATGGGCATTAGAGACATCATGAGCAAAAGAAGGTTCGCAACCAACATCAACAGCCTGTGCAACACTATCAGTAAGCTCCACTGGGCCAGGAGGCTGCACAATATCCTCACTAACTCAAACAGTGGGACTACCACCAGAAGCTGTCGAACCAGAAAGAGTCGAAGAACCCAGCGTAAGACTAGCCATCGGGGATGAGTGACCACTAATCTCAACAACAGGTTCTGTAGAGGCCTAGGGCAAGACTGGGGAAGCAACACCAAGTTCTGTAGAGGCCATGGACAAGACTGGGGAATCAACAACAGGTTCAACCCCAGCTGATATGGAAGAGGAGTTCAGAGGACTAGATGAAGGCTCGACATGGGGGTATCACAACCAGGGGACTGAGTACGAGGTACAACAGCAGGCACACACAGTGCAGGAGATTCGTACACCACAAAAGCTGGAGCACGGGTGGAGCTGGGAGTTTCCTTATCTGCAAAAGGGAATAGACACTCATCAAATACAACATGTCGTGAAAGGATAACTCTACCTTGAGGGGTTAAGCACTGATAACCCTTATGTTGCACACTATAACCAAGGAAAGTGCAAAGTTGACTCCGAAACTCAAGTTTATGATTCTGAAAAGGTCAAAAATAGGGATAACATCTGCACCCAAAAGCTTGAAGGAAAGCATAGTCAGGTTTGCGATTGTGCAGCTTCTCATAAGGGCTCACACCATTAAGAACATGAGTGGGGAGACGATTGATCAAATGGACAACAATCATAACAACATAAGACCAAAACCTTAAGGGCATAGAAGCTTGACCAAGCAAGGTCAGTGCAATTTCAAGGATGTGTTGGTGCTTACGTTCAACCACTCCATTTTGTTCGGACGTATGCAGGCAAGTGACACAATGCTGAATCCAGAATCACTTAACACGAGAGAGAGGCTACGAAACTCGCCACCCCAATCGCTTTGAACTTCTTTAATCTCTGCACCAAACAGAGTGAGAAAAAAATTAGAGAATAACTTGAAAGCTGTAACAACTTGGAACTTATCCTTCAAAAGATATACCCAAGTATGACGAGTGCAAGCATCGACAAAAGAAACATAATATGCAAAACCACCTGACTTTACGTGAGCAGGACCCCATAGATCAGTAAAAATCAAATGAAATAGTGTTGTATAAACAATATGAGAGTCAGGGAAGGGAAGTTTATCACTCTTCCCAAGTTGACAAGTAGAGAAAATACCAGAACTGTTAGTCTTATTAAACTCAGAAGCACAAGAGACATTACAATCTTTCAACACTTTAAGCAAAGAAGCATGATTAGGATGGCTTAATCTACGATGCCACACAGTATATGAACTACACTTATTCTGGTTTGGAGGAACCTCAACATTATTAACAGACAGAAAGGAATTATGAAAGGAGTATAAACCATCAGTCTCAGAACCACGCAACAACTCTTCTCCGGAATGCTCATCACGAACCACACAAAATCCAGCATGAAACTCAAAAAAGACCCTATTATCTCTAACACACTTTGAAACAGACATGAGATTTTTAGTAATCTGAGGAACCAACAGAAGATTATATAGCAGCAAATCACGAGAAGTAGAATGAACAACAAGTTTACCAACTTTAGTAATATTAAGCCCCTTACCATCACCAACGAGGAGCTTACCTGGGCCGGTGAAGTTAATGCCTTGATGTACGTTGGACATATCAGGTGTCACGTGATGTGTGGCTCCTGTATCAGCAAACCACTGGCCAATTGTACCAGACGAACTAGGTGATGAAACATGAAGACACTGTGGATAGCCAGACCGGCGAGAATCAGGGGAACCAGACGCCGTGCTGCTGCAGACCAGAGAGGTAGTATCATCAAGAGAGCATAGATTGGAAGCAGGGGAACCTCCAGCACCACTCCCATGTGACTTGTACAAGCTGGCCGAAACTTCAATGAAGTTTTGATCAAAACGCTTAAAGCGGAGATTAGCCAGATGCCTCATTTTACCGCATAGCTGACACTGAAATCTGTTCCGAGTACGACCACAACCAGTTGAAGCTTGTTGATGATAGGGCCGCTGAGAGGAGTTTTCACTTGAGTGGTCAGGAACGCCAGAGGAATTGGGAGACATATGCGCAACGTGAGCACTCATAGGACTGGATTGATCCTGATCGAAGATACCCTACTAAGCTTCAGCATCAGTGAGGATGGTGGCAACTGTATCTACGGACAACGACTCACGAGTAGCAGTTATCAATGCCACAAAAGGTTTGTACTCTGACGGAAGGCCACTGAGAATAGTCGCAATCTGCTCCATCTTGGAGACAGGGCTTCCACAGGACGCAAGAGCGCCACAAATCTCATTTACCTTGGCAATATACGCTCTCATACTGAGATCACCTTTGCGAACAGATCGGAGTTTGAAGTGAAGGCTCATTATCGTCGTTGTGGAATGACTACTGTAGTAGTCAGTGAGAAGAGACCATATCGCGGCCGATGTTTCGGCTCCCACAAAATGAGTCAGAAGATGAGGACTCGTAGTGAAAAGGAGCCACGACGCAAGAGCAGAATCTTGAACGACAAAATCTTCATATGCATCATTTGCAACTTCCGATCCACCTACTTGACGCACCGTCGCCGGCGGAGCTTTGCGAGAACCAGTGAGAAAACCTTCAAGACGATGGCTACACACAGTAAACAAGATTTGCTGTTTCCAGACCAAGAAATTTGACTCGTCAAGGAGAACATTGACCTTCTTGTTCGTGAAAGGCTTGCTAGACCTCGTCGCCGAATCAGCCTCGCCATTGCCGGAACTCAAATCAACGGAGGACGATATCGTACAAACAGAGACACAAACACGAGACGCAATAAGAATCTCACAAGAAAACAACGAAGGGAAGCTCAGACGGAATCAAATCAAGGTTACCAGAACCTTCCCGTCAAATGATACCATATTGGATTAATGGAGGAACACAAGGAAATGAATTAAACTCTAAATGTTTTACACATTTTGGGAGAAAGGGAGAGTAACAAATGAATAAGGAATGTAGGTCGGATTTTCATTAATTGGCCAGGGTCGAGTTACCCGCTTTATATAGCCCAATGATTATAACAGAAAATGATTATTAACCAACCAGTCTGGTATAGTCTAACAAGCCAAACAGATTTTAGACGCAAGCCCACCAGATTTAACAAATGCAAATAACAAACGTGGCTTGCATTCTTTTATAAAGTCAACAGTCTACATCTTCATTCTTCAAGCTTGTACAGGTAGGATTCTCCAATGCAGTGTCATTTCCTATTCATAGAGGTTGGCCTCTGGGTGGTACTCACCTATTATCTCATGGGATTGGATCCTGATATTTTTCGGTAAGCTGAAAACAAAAAAGGCAAAGAGTTATACTAATCACAAGCTAGATTAATGTATTGCAGGTTTTTAAAGAAGTTTCTTTTGCTGCTACTAACGAACCAAATGGCTTCCTTACTATTTCGACTAATTGCAGCAGTAGGTAGCGGTAGACCCATGGCGGTGGAAAGAGAGTCGGGATCGAGTGGTGTGCAGATAAAAAATAAAATTTTTAAGTTTTTGAAGAAGATGGTGAGAAATAAAGTTTTGAAAGTTTGGGGGTTAAAATTGGAAATTATTATTATTTATTAACGGAGGTTAACGTCCAAGGGACCAAAATAGACACGATTCAAAACATAAGTGACAAGAATGATTTTTTTTTGAATTTAAGTAACCAAAATAGAACAAATCCCAAACAAAAGAGACTATGGGTGAAGATTACCCTAATAAATAAGATGAACTAAAAAATATTCAAAAAAAATTACCACAAATAATTTTATTAAATGTTAATTAAATTAAAAGTAAACATTCCAAACCCAATTTTTATAGATTTGGGGTGTTAGTTTCTCATTTTCAAATCAAGGACTAATTAGTTAAATACTAATCAATTTCTAAATACCAAAAGAAATACTTAAATTCCAAAAAAAAAAAATTACCATGTTAACCGCTCTTAGAATCTTTTGTTGAAGATGAACCGGTCAAGTTATAAAGGCTTGGGGAAACACTTTCAAATACTGTAGTTTTTAGAGAGGGCTGCTGTGATTTTGAAAATTACAACGACAGATTTTTAGAGGTATGTTTACACTATGACAAGTTTCTCTTATTATATTTAAAAAATATAATATTAATTATATTATATTTATAGTTTTTGGGAATGATTAATTGGTAAAGATATATTAATTATATTTTACTTATGACATTGAAAATTGTTCATTGAGTAAATAAATATTAAAATTGTATTATATTTATGATTTTGAAAATTATTTATTAAAATATTTATTGCATTACATTTATTCCTTGCCATGTCATATGTTATATCAAATAGATAGATGACTCAGTAGGTAGATGTAGCATTACTCATTTGATTTAATCGGTCCAATCTAACACGTGTTGGATATAGACATTGTCATCAAATAAAAATACACATATTAATATAAAATTACTTTTTTAATCTTTTATGATTTTTATATAAAATAAGTATTTAAGATATTTTCAAATGGAATTTAAAATGTTAGTATTTGTGGCATCTACTAATTGATTCAGTGTATTGGTCGAGGATGTTCATGTTGATGCGTTCGAATCTCGACATTTGCCTTGAAAATGTATACATCTCTTCACTTAATAAAAAATATTAGTGTCGGTAAGTAGGGCCGGCTAAAAGGGGAGCACCCTGAACTAGGGGTGTTCAAAAATAGCCGAACCGATTAACACAGTCCGATTACCTGATGACCCATTATAAAATAAGCGGGTATTTTTAAAATTTTTATTTTTTTCATCCGGTCAAGTACCCGACCCGGTAATTTTCCCGAGTACACGAGCCGGGCTTGAGCATTAATATTTCTCTTATCATGTACCCGACTTGACATGACACTTTTAATATATATTTTTTATATTTTAAATTATATGTTTATATGTTAAGGCCTAAGAGCTATTGGGTTGGGCTGGGTTGAGTTAGGCTTGCCATGGAGAGCAAATTAGTTGTTAAAGACTCAAAGTGAATCTCCCCATCCAAGGATGGAGACAGAAGACGTTCGTATTTTTAAAATTTTTGAATTTATGTTTTTATTAACAATTTATTTTATATTTTTAATTTTTTTACCGTTTATGCCCTTACCTAAAACAATCCGAGGTACTACTTCTGTAACCACTCAATTATTTCCATTCCTCCAAATGAAGAAAACAAAAGACCAGAAAATCTCTCTCTAACTTATTAAAAGCCAAAATATCATAAAACACACCCAAAAGATTCCACCTGAGAGGTAAATTAAATGAACCTCTAACTTTTATCTAATAAGAGTTTGTGATTATGGATGGCAAAATAACCTGATTTTGTCTTGCTTAGATTCAACCCAACTTAATAGGGGACTACTTAAGAAAAAATAGGTTCAGGTCGCGACGAGATATGTTTTGAAAAAAGATCGAGTCGGATTTAGGGTGAAAATTCTCTGACCTAATATATATATATATATATAATATTTTTATTATTTTTTTTTGAATTTAGTCAGGTTTTTGTTAAAATTTTAAGATCGGATCGGAGTTGTGTTATGCTTTTATTATGTCGGGTTGGAGATAAATATCTTAATATCGGGTCGGTGTCAAGTTGAAATATTTAAATTTCGGGTCGAGATAGCCAGAAACTACACCGTTGTTATCCTTATTTATGATCTAAATTTTGTTTTGATCCGATTTAATTGGTGAAGATACAAGTTACTTTTTCATTAAACTTTGGTTCAAAATAGAGAATTTAATTCGAGTAGAATTTTTTTCTTTATAATCGAGTTTATCATCGCACTAGAACAAGCTCGTCATCACACTCTTCCTTCACAAACTTCGGTATATTTCTCAATATTCGAATTATTCCCGCTACTATAAACAAGTTAGTATTTTCCAATTTAGGCTTAAATGAAACTACAACACTCGATAAGTCTGAAGATAATTAAGAACCCATTTTAGAATTTAAAATTCCGACTCGATTCCCTTCTCGAACCGATCCAAAATCGAAAGAACTCTTCTCATGGCTCTTTCATCATTTAAGTCGATCTCGATTTTCATTTCCCGTGCTTGTTTCGCTACCAATACTAATTCATTCACTTCACCACAAACATCAATCAAATTTAATGTCAAAACATCAATCTTCGTGGCATGTTGTTAAGGTTTCGTGGGGAGAAGACGAGAAAAAATAGAAGGAAAATAAGAAAAGAAAAATAGTAACATTATAACCATGTCCCTGTACATTTTTTTTTCAAAAACAAAATGATAAAATTGTAATTATGTCCTTATACTTCCTTTCTTTTTTAGGGGAGAAGTGTTACATAGCAATCGGAAAAAGTGTCACGTGTCTCTACCACATCATCATTTCATTTTTTTTGAGCAATTAAATGATGATGTGATAGAGACACGCGACACTCTTTCTGATTTAACATCGTTAGTTTCAAGGAACATTTTAGAAGGCGAAAACAAAGTATATAAAGCACATTGAACATTTACGAACTTTAAGCATCACACTAACAAATTTAACAAAATATGAAGGTATTTGTGTCATTGACCCCCCCCCCCCCCAAAAAAAAAAAAAATACAAGATAGCTTTCCAAACGTGCCAGTAGAAACAAATCTCAAACCGGTCAATGAACAACTCAAATGGTAAATCGATAATCTCTTTTTGACCCAGTTTAAAATTCCGACTCGATTCCCTTCTCAAACCGATCCAAAATCGAAATAACTCTTCTCTTGGCACTTTCATCATTTAAGTCAATCTCGATTTTCACTAATTCCTCCACTTCACCACAAACATCAATCAAATTCAATGGCAAAACATCAATCGTCGTGGCCTGTTGTTAAGGTTTCGTGGGGAGAAGAAGAGAAAAAATAAAAGGAAAATAAGAAAGGAAAAATAGTAACATTATAACCATGTCCCTGTACTTTTTTTTTTCAAAAAATAGAAAAGATAAAATTGTAATTATGTCCTTATACTTCCTTTCTTTTTTATATGAGGAGAAGTGTTATGTGGCAGTCAGAAAAAGTGTCATGTGTCTCTACCACGCCATCATTTAATTTTTTTGAGCAATTAAATGATGACGTGATAGAGACACGCGACACTCTTTCTGATTTAACATCGTTAGTTTCAAGGAACATTTTAGAAGGAGAAAACAAAGTATATAAAGAACATTGAACATTTACAAACTTTAAGCATCACACTAACAAATTTTAAAAAAGATGAAGGTATTTGTGTCATTGTTCCCCCCCCCCCCCCCAAATATATATATATATATATATAAGATAGCTTTCCAAACGTGCCAGTAGAAACAAATCTCAAACCAGCCAATGAACAACTCAAATGGTAAATCGGTAACCCCTTTTTGACCCAGTTTTGCCAAGGTCTATTTTGAAAATCACAAAGGAAAAGAGCTTTTAGAGAGAGAAAATCCTCCGACTTCTCTCTAAAATTTAAAACGATTTCCTTTCACCTCTTTTCCTATCATCCTTTTCCGATACCGATGTGTGGGTGTAGGGTTCGACCACCCCCTGATCGTAGGTTGGTGAGGCTAGGTTAGCCACCATGTGGCCATAGGAACCAGTGTCACCTCCACCGTCAGGGTCGGAACAATGTGCATGGTCTTGAAGGAATTTTCTGATGTTGTTCAAGTTCTCATTTCTCTTTCTTTTTACAAGATCATGTTTAAGGGATGGCCTTGAAAGATCGGCAAGAGATTGAAAAAAGGTTAGCAAATGGGTTGGTTTACTTGGTTGGAAGTTCATGGTCTCCGATGAGGTCTCAAGTAGCGGCGATGGGTTTGAGATGCTTGTTATAGGGTTTTCTTTGTGGAATCTGCATACCATGGGAAGCAAGCAGGCCTTTGGATGGCCACCAACAAGATGCAGGAGAAAAAGGTCCCCATTTCAAACATGAAAATGGCTACTTGAAGTAGTTCTAGTTTGTTTTTCAGCTCTTTAGGGGGTCCCGATAAGGGGTTAAGCACCTTTTAACTCCTAGAAAGTACTGATTTTTATGCATATTTCACAATATTTTTGCTTGTATTTAGGTATATATGTTTGTATTTAGTTCTTAAAATCATGCATTTGCATAAGGAATTAGGGAGTTATTCTGTTGACAGTGTGAAGGGTTGTTTTGCTGGTGTTAATGCAGGATAGGAGCAGAGCAGGCATGGCAGAGCAGCACAAGAGCAGTAAGCAGGAAAAGAAAAAGAGAATTGCCGAGTCGCAGTTTGCAAAGTTGGACTAGAGATTGCCAAGCTCTGTAACACCCCAATTTCGGGCTTAGAAGTTTTGGGTCGAATCGGACCGGTCGGATTTTTGGTTCGAATATAAAAGGTGGTTTTTAGGGAAAGCCTAGTTCGGGATGCATTAAAAATATGGAAAAATATCTAAAAATCATCTTTTATTATATATAAGAGAGTGGTGAAATCAATTTTACAAAATGAGGTTTGGAAACGTGACATTTCAAGTTGGTGACTAAAATGTAATTTTTGAAAAGTTGGTGACTGTTTTAAAAAGATTGAAACTTTGAATCTTTAAGGAGCTAATTTACCCAAGAAGAGGATTCTCCAGATTTTTCTTAAATATTAAAGACTTATTTAATGATATTTAATAAAAGGAAAGGAGGGAAAATAGATATTTTGGTTTTATAACTAACTTTTGTCAAAATTTTCCCATCTCTTTTTCTCTCAATTTTCCCACAGCCAAACACACTTCCCCAGCCACTTTTCCTCTGATTTTAACACCTAAAGTTGAGATTTCAATCTCCAAATGATTTCTATTCATTTCTACACCAAATCAACATCATTTGCTTATTGAATTTTCAAGAATCTTGGCTTTAAACAAGGAGAATCCATATTTAGAGGTATGAACGTCCTTCTCATCTAAATACTCAGTTCTTTACTGAAATTCCCAAGTTCTCAATCCTTGATTTGAGTTTTATTAAAGGTTTTATAGTTGTGTTCTTGATTTTGGCTTAAAATGCAAGATTTAGATTTAATTTTGTGGAAATTCGTAATAAATGATTGGGCTCTGTTTTGAGATGTCTTTTTGATGTATATTGGATGTATAAATGATGTGTAATTGAGGTTTAATCAATGCAATCCCGGATAGGTTGATTTTCCTAAGTTTTTGCTTGAGTTAATGGTGGTTTTTGGGGTGATTTTGATGTTCTGCTATAGCTGGAGGTATAAGGACGTGATTAGGCTATTTTTGGATGTTAATTGATGTCTAAAAATGATTGGAATTGATGGATCTTGGCTGGGTAATGTTGTAGAGGTGTTTGGATGTGATTTCGGTTGTGTTTGGTAGCCGAAATGTGAGTGTTGATGAGAGCAGCGAGTTTAGGTGTCTTGGTTGAAGATATTAATGCATGATGATGCATTAATCCTCTGCTTTGATGTGTTTAAAACATGGGAGACATCTTCGGATCCTTGTGGTGTTGATCCGGAGGCTTGATCGGCGTTTCGGCAAGCTTGCGAAACGGAATCGGTGAGTGGAGTTTGGTTTTCAGCTTTGAAACCAATATTTGAAGGTTATGGGAGCTTAGTTTAAGTCTAAACAACTTAGCTAAGCTCAAGAGTAAGTTTTCGGAGAAACTCTCTTGTTGATGAACCATGAGATGGTTGAATGCAATGTGTTTATTTTGCATGTTTAAATTCTGTTTTGAAAGCATGTTTTAGCACGTTTAATGCTGATTTTATAAGCCATGTGTTGAAGGATGCTCAAGGTAAGAGATCCTTGTTTTTGAACATTGATAAATGTGGTTTGATGCATGGTGATGCATGATTATTTAATGGCTTTGTTAAATGCTTTAAAACAGTGGATTAATGATGGTAAATGATGTATATTGGCAAGTGATGTGTTGGTTTAAAAGTACTTGAATCGGATATAGTTAGCTGGCTATAGGATTGGGTGCACCGTGAATAAAGTCGCCTTGGATGTTGAGGGGTTGTGATTGTACCGAAAACTCCATCCAAGTACACTAACGAGGTGGTTAAGATCACAATGGTGGTTAAAAGTCCATGTGTGGATCTTGTGTTATGGTTAAGATCACAATGGTGGTTAAAAGTCCATGTGTGGATCTTGTGTTGTGTGTCCCGTGTCCTCGTTAGTGATGTTATACAACTACCAATGAGTGTTGTGGAGGGGTTGTGATTGTACCGTAGACTCCATCACGGGTGTTGAGGGGTTGTGATTGTACCGTAAACTCCACCTTGATATTGGTAGTGTGTATGAAGCGTATGGGACAACGCTTGTAATCCGCGTATCCGATTGTGTTTTGAGTTGTAAAAATGGTTATGGATTATCACTTGAAAGCCAATATGACATGTTGATGAATTGAAGCATGAGATGCTTGGTTTGTATGCATAAGTGCATGGTAAATGATGTTTTGAAACTAAAGGCCTTGAAAAGGTGTTTTTACAAAATGCATTATTGTGTTGTTTTAATTGAGCATTCCTCACTAAGCTATGTGCTTACGCTCTTTCTTTCTTGAACCAATAATGCAGAGCATTGAAGTGCTTAAAGGGCAGCAAGGAGGTCAAGGATCCAAGTGAAAGTTTAAGCTCATGTATGGTGACTATTTTTACAACACTTTTAGCTTTTGGCATTTGGCAATGGGAACCTAGTTTGTGATTTTTGGGAGATGTTTTGGACTCCCTAAGTTTGGTTTAATGCCTATGATGATGTTGGAACATGTAAAGGGCCATTTGGTATTTGGTTTTGGTGATTTGATGAATGCATGATTTTCATTATAGGATGCATGCCTATAGATTTGGGATTTTACTCAAATGATGCCATGATTGTGTTGTGATGATGCTTTTATGTTCCTTTAGTGCATAATGACTTGTTGGCATGATTTGGGTGTCATATGAATGCATTCGATGTGTCGATTACTTGTTAAACCAGAAAAATTCTGCATTTCTGGGCAGCCCGTATCGGAACGGGTGCTACTGTTTCGGAACAGGTGACTTGAAATGGCCATGGCGTTTCGAAACAGGTAGAGCTGTTCCGAAACGGATTTGCTACTGTCAAGCCCTGTTCCGCAACAAGTTTCGGAACGGTCCCGCGTTTCGGAACGGTCCTTTCCCGTTTCGGAACACTCGACCGTTGGGCACTGAATCTGATGGTTATATGTTTTGAAATCCTTACATTTTAGTCCCAACCTTTGTATATGCAATTGATTGAGTTTGAGATGTCCGTTTGAGATGAAATTTGGCAGAGAAGCATGAAACATGGTTAATTTCATAATGGTAACTCAAAAGTTGGTTAAGCCCTCGTAATTTACAGAATTTGCAATTTGGTCCCTAAATTTCTATGTTGTGCAATTGAGTCCCTAATTGTTTTCCAATTGTTGTAATTTTTGAGTATGCTTATCTCAAGGGTACACCTAGGGTAAATATGCATTTAGACAAGATTAAAAAGAAAAAAAAGGGGTCGTTAATCAAGGTTGACTTCCGGGTTGACTTTGATTTTCCCCGTGTAATCTTCGTAGTTCGGGTCAACCGTCTAGGCCGGGCTAAGGGGGTTACATTTGGTGGTATCAGAGCTGAGTTCTCGAGTATTTGGGAATGGTTATGTGGGTGATAAGTGTATGATTGCTTTGTATGCTTGTTGAGTGAAAGTGTGATGTATGAATTGTAAGAATGTTGCAATTGTGGTGTATGCTGTGGTGAAGCATGTTAGAGGGACACATTGCCAAATCAAAGCTAATTAAATGATTTGTTTTTAATTGGAAATGAGCTTGAGTACTTGGATTGCTTACCTTGCTGAGCCTGACTTTGTTTATTGCATTGTGATTGCATTGTTAGTGAATGGGACCTCGTAGAGAGACGAGGATTAATACGCGAGCTATGGCTCAAAATGAGAAAGAAGAGAATGCTGAAAATATGGTGGATTTACCTCCTCCACCTGGTGGTGGTGGTGTTGGGGTTGAGGGAGCTGGTGTTGCTGCTGGTGCTGGGGTCGCTGGACCTGAAGCTGGGCAGGGGCAAGCTGCTCCTGACATGACAATGCTGATTCAGGTTATTGCTGGAGCCTTTCGGGCGGCGGTAGCTGGAGCTCAAGGAGCTGAGCATCAGAGAGATGCTAATGCGAGACTACCTCTGGAACGTTTGCGCAGTCTGGGAGGGACTGAGTTTAGAGGTTTATCTGCTGAAGGTTCTGAGTCTTGGTTGGAAAGTACCAAGAGAATTTTGGGACAAATGAATTGCAATGAAGTGCAGAAGCTGGGCTGTGTAATATCATTGTTCCATGACGATGCGTATACTTGGTGGACAACCACTATCTCCGGAATGGAGGATGCTGATGTGACTTGGACGTTCTTTCTGAACGTGTTCAAGAGGAGGTATCTGGGTGTGAGGTACCTGGATGAAAAGAAAAGGGAATTTATGTCTCTTACTCAAGGGAGCATGTCAGTGGCTGAGTACGAGGTTCAGTTTGTCCGGCTCAGTCAATACGCACCTGAGCTTATCCTTGATGAGCGGGAGAGGTGTGAACGTTTCCGTTATGGTTTGGTGACGGAAGTGAAGACCTATATGCTGGCTGCTGAGTATACTGACTTTGATGTGCTGGTTGGTAGAGCAAAAGAAATTGAGTTGAATTTGGGTTTGTCTTCTAGGAGAGTTGGTTCTAGTGTGGGCAAGCGAGCTGCTGAGTATAGTTCCGGTGGCGGACGGAACAAGAGAGGACGTGATCGGAAGTATCCGTCTTCATCTAGGCGTGGTGGTGGAGGGCAAGGTGCGCCTGTCCAGGGGGACAAGGCGAGAGCTTATCAGAACACATGTTGGGCATGTGGATCGCGTGGTCATCTGAGGCGTGATTGTCCTCGAGCGGCGAGGGAGGTACATGCTTCTGTTGTGGTGACCGGTAATTCGTGCTGGAACTGTGGATCGGCGGATCACATGAGGAGGGAGTGTCCTCTGTTGGCCGGTGGTGGTCAGGGACGTGCTTCTGGAGTTGTTGCACCACAGAGAGGTCGTGGGCGCGGCCGTGGTAACTTTCAGCGTAGAGAGGATGGTGGAAGGAATGTGGCTCATGTGGTAGCTGTTCAGCCTGAGGGTGGTGGACAGGCCAGAGTGTATGCTCAGATGGAAGGGAGGAATGACACGGATGTGATCGCAGGTACTTTCACTTTGCAATCCTTGTCATTACTTTCCTTGATTGATTCTGGATCTACACACTCATACATATTGCGTGAACATGCTCAATTGCTTGGTTTACCTGTTGAGTCTTTGGATGTTGGTATGCATGTAACTAGTTCTTTTGGTGAGACTGTTGTGACTCGAAAGCTTTATAGAAGAAGTCCCTTGGTTGTGCAAGATCATGTTTTTCATGTTGATCTTATGGAATTGCCTTTCTATGGTTTTGATGTAATCCTTGGTATGGATTGGCTTGTTGAGCATCAAGCTGTAGTGGATTTTGAGAATAAGCGAGTTTCGTTGAAGCTTGCGGATGATTATGAGGTAG
Organism: Hibiscus tridactylites; assembly: GCA_958450335.1. Lineage (NCBI taxonomy): Eukaryota > Viridiplantae > Streptophyta > Magnoliopsida > Malvales > Malvaceae > Hibiscus > Hibiscus tridactylites. The sequence goes on from OY288277.1 coordinate 86,363,377, forward strand.
TGGTGGTTGGTGAAAATGTGAAGTTTCTTGCCAATGTGGTGTCTACATTGGAAGCGAGCCGGATGCCGAGGCAAGGTTGTGAAGCTTACCTAGCCTTTGTGATGAATCCTAGCTCTAAAGAGTTACGTGTGCAAGATATCAGGACCGTGCAAGAGTTTCCTAGTGTGTTTCCGGAGGAGTTGCCTGGATTGCCTCCTAATCGCGAAGTGGAGTTTGGGATTGAGCTGTATGAAAACACAACTCCAGTGTCCATTACTCCTTATCGAATGACACCTAAAGAGTTGAAAGAGCTGAAGACGCAACTTCAGGAGTTGCTTGATCGTGGTTTCATTCGGCCGAGTGTGTCACCTTGGGGTGCACCGGTCTTGTTTGTGAAGAAAAAGGATGGCACTATGAGAATGTGCATTGATTACCGTCAGCTTAACAAGTTGACTATCAAGAATCGGTATCCATTGCCGAGAATTGATGATCTTTTTGATCAATTTCGGGGAGCGGCTGTGTTCTCTAAAATTGACTTAAGGTCAGGGTATTATCAGCTGAAGGTAAAGGATGTGGATGTGCCAAAGACAACCTTCAGAACGAGGTATGGGCATTATGAGTTCCTTGTGATGCCGTTTGGTTTGACGAATGCTCCTGCAGCTTTCATGGACATGATGAATAGAGTATTCCATGAATATTTGGATAAATTTGTGGTGGTGTTCATTGATGATATTCTCGTGTACTCTCGTACTGAGGAGGAGCATGAAGGGCATTTGAGAATTGTGTTGCAAGCTTTGTTGGAGAATCAGCTTTATGCTAAGCTGAGCAAGTGTGAATTCTGGCTTAGAGAAGTTGTGTTTCTTGGTCATATGGTCTCTGCTGAAGGAATACGTGTTGATCCACAAAAGATTGAGGCAGTGATGAATTGGAAGTCTCCTAAGTCTGTTCATGAAGTCCGTAGTTTCCTTGGTTTGGCGGGGTACTATCGGAGGTTCGTGGATGGGTTTTCGAAGATTGCTGCACCTTTGACGAAGTTGTTGCAGAAGGATGTTAAGTATGAGTGGACGGAAGCGAGACAGCAGGCTTTTGAGAAGCTTAAGGCAGCTTTAACGCAAGCTCCTATCTTGGTTCAACCTGAATCAGGGAAAGAGTTTGTGGTGTATAGTGATGCGTCCTATGTTGGTTTGGGTTGTGTGTTGATGCAAGAGGGTAAGGTAGTGGCTTATGCATCGCGTCAGTTGAAGGTGCATGAGCGCAATTATCCTACGCATGACATTGAGTTAGCTGCGGTGGTTTTTGCTTTGAAGATTTGGAGACATTACCTGTATGGTGAGAAGTGTACTGTGTACACGGACCACAAGAGTTTGAAGTATCTGATGTCTCAGAAAGAGTTGAATCTTAGGCAACGACGTTGGGTGGAGTTGCTTAAGGATTACGATTTGTCTATCGAGTACCATCCGGGTAAAGCTAATGTTGTAGCGGATGCCTTGAGTAGGAAGGTAGCTGTTGAGTTGAGGGCTATGTTTGCCAGTCTGAGCATTTCGCGTGATGGTGGTCTTGTGGCTGAGTTGCAAGTGAAACCATCCTTAGTTCAGTTGATTAAGGAAAAGCAGTTGTTGGATGATTCCTTGGTGCCACACGTTCAGGATATTGCAGAGGATAGGCCATCAGATTTCTGCTTTAATGATGATGGAGTTTTATGCTTTGGGAGTCGGATAGTAGTGCCCAATGATGCTGAGTTGAGGCGTACCATTCTGACTGAAGCTCATAGTAGTCCTTTTGCTATGCACCCTGGTAGTACTAAGATGTACCGTGATCTTCGTAATGAGTATTATTGGGTGGGTTTAAAGGAAGATGTTGCTGAGTTTGTAAGCAAGTGCATGGTATGCCAGCGAATTAAAGCTGAGCATCAATTTCCTTCAGGGTTGTTGCAACCGTTGAGGATTCCTGAGTGGAAGTGGGAAAGGATTACCATGGACTTTGTGTCTGGTTTGCCTTTGTCGCCATCGATGAAGAATTCGGTGTGGGTGATTGTGGATCGTTTGACGAAGTGTGCGCATTTCTTGCCTGTGCATACTACGTACACTTTGGATAAGCTTGTGGAGTTGTACATTGCTGAGATTGTACGGCTGCATGGTGTGCCAAAGTCGATTGTATCGGATAGAGATCCGAGGTTTACATCGCGTTTCTGGCAGTGTTTGCATCAGGCTTTGGGTACACGGTTGAATTTCAGTACTTCTTATCATCTGCAGACGGATGGACAGTCTGAGCGTGTTATCCAGGTGTTGGAGGATATGTTGAGGTGCTGCGTGATTGAGTTCCAGGGTTCTTGGGAGAAACATTTGCCTTTGGTGGAGTTTGCCTATAATAATAGTTATCAGGCAAGTATTCAAACGACACCTTATGAAGCTTTGTACGGGAGGAAGTGTAGGACTCCCCTATGTTGGGCTGAAACGGGTCAGAAGTTGGTTTCGATGCCAGCTTTGTTGAAAGGAACCACCGAGAAGGTGAAGCTCATTTGTGAGCGACTGAAGGCAGCTTCTGATCGGCAAAAGCCTTACGCGGATTTGAAGCGTAAGGAGATTGAGTATGCGGTGGGTGACCGTGTGTTTTTGAAAGTTTCACCTTGGAAAAAGGTGATGAGGTTTGGCCGGAAGGGTAAGTTGAGCCCTAGGTACATTGGACCATACGAGGTGATCGAGCGTGTGGGTCCTGTTGCGTACAAGTTGAGGTTACCGCAAGAGTTGGAAAAGATTCATGATGTGTTTCATGTTTCTATGCTTCAGAAGTACAGGTCGGATCCTTCCCATGTGATGCCTGTGGAGGAAGTGGAGTTGAATCCGGATTTGACCTATGATGAGGAACCGGTGAAGATTCTGGATTCGGATAGTAAAGTTCTTCGAGGCAAGGCCATTGAGTTGGTACAGGTGTTGTGGAAGCATCGTGGTGTTGAAGAAGCCACGTGGGAACGGAAGGATGACATGTTGAAGAAGTTTTCGTACCTTTTTCCTTCAGGTAAATTTCGAGGACGAAATTTCTTAAGGGGGGGGGGGGGGGAGAGTTGTAACACCCCAATTTTGGGCTTAGAAGTTTTGGGTCGAATCGGACCGGTCGGATTTTCGGTTCGAATATAAAAGGTGGTTTTTAGGGAAAGCCTAGTTCGTGATGCATTAAAAATATGGAAAATATCTAAAAATCCTCTTTTATTATATATAAGAGAGTGGTGAAATCAATTTTACAAAATGAGGTTTGGAAACGTGACATTTCAAGTTTGTGACTAAAATGTAATTTTTGAAAAGTTGGTGACTGTTTTAAAAGGATTGAAACTTTGAATCTTTAAGGAGCTAATTTACCCAAGAAGAGGATTCTCCAGATTTTTCTTAAATATTAAAGACTTATTTAATGATATTTAATAAAAGGAAAGGAGGGAAAATAGATATTTTGGTTTTATAACTAACTTTTGTCAAAATTTTCCCATCTCTTTTTCTCTCAATTTTCCCACAGCCAAACACACTTCCCCAACCACTTTTCCTCTGATTTTAACACCTAAAGTTGAGATTTCAATCTCCAAATGATTTCTATTCATTTCTACACCAAATCAACATCATTTGCTTATTGAATTTTCAAGAATCTTGGCTTTAAACAAGGAGAATCCACATTTAGAGGTATGAACGTCCTTCTCCTCTAAATACTCAGTTCTTTACTGAAATTCCCAAGTTCTCAATCCTTGATTTGAGTTTTATTAAAGGTTTTATAGTTGTGTTCTTGATTTTGGCTTAAAATGCAAGATTTAGATTTAATTTTGTGGAAATTCGTAATAAATGATTGGGCTCTGTTTTGAGATGTCTTTTTGATGTATATTGGATGTATAAATGATGTGTAATTGAGGTTTAATCAATGCAATCCCGGATAGGTTGATTTTCCTAAGTTTTTGCTTGAGTTAATGGTGGTTTTTAGGGTGATTTTGATGTTCTGCTATAGCTGGAGGTATAAGGACGTGATTAGGCTATTTTTGGATGTTAATTGATGTCTAAAAATGATTGGAATTGATGGATCTTGGCTGGGTAATGTTGTAGAGGTGTTTGGATGTGATTTCGGTTGTGTTTGGTAGCCGAAATGTGAGTGTTGATGAGAGCAGCGAGTTTAGGTGTCTTGGTTGAAGATATTAATGCATGATGATGCATTAATCCTCTGCTTTGATGTGTTTAAAACATGGGAGACATCTTCGGATCCTTGTGGTGTTGATCCGGAGGCTTGATCGGCGTTTCGGCAAGCTTGCGAAACGGAATCGGTGAGTGGAGTTTGGTTTTCAGCTTTGAAACCAATATTTGAAGGTTATGGGAGCTTAGTTTAAGTCTAAACAACTTAGCTAAGCTCAAGAGTAAGTTTTCGGAGAAACTCTCTTGTTGATGAACCATGAGATGGTTGAATGCAATGTGTTTATTTTGCATGTTTAAATTCTGTTTTGAAAGCATGTTTTAGCACGTTTAATGCTGATTTTATAAGCCATGTGTTGAAGGATGCTCAAGGTAAGAGATCCTTGTTTTTGAACATTGATAAATGTGGTTTGATGCATGGTGATGCATGATTATTTAATGGCTTTGTTAAATGCTTTAAAACAGTGGATTAATGATGGTAAATGATGTATATTGGCAAGTGATGTGTTGGTTTAAAAGTACTTGAATCGGATATAGTTAGCCGGCTATAGGATTGGGTGCACCGTGAATAAAGTCGCCTTGGATGTTGAGGGGTTGTGATTGTACCGAAAACTCCATCCAAGTACACTAACGAGGTGGTTAAGATCACAATGGTGGTTAAAAGTCCATGTGTGGATCTTGTGTTATGGTTAAGATCACAATGGTGGTTAAAAGTCCATGTGTGGATCTTGTGTTGTGTGTCCCGTGTCCTCGTTAGTGATGTTATACAACTACCAATGAGTGTTGTGGAGGGGTTGTGATTGTACCGTAGACTCCATCACGGGTGTTGAGGGGTTGTGATTGTACCGTAAACTCCACCTTGATATTGGTAGTGTGTATGAAGCGTATGGGACAACGCTTGTAATCCGCGTATCCGATTGTGTTTTGAGTTGTAAAAATGGTTATGGATTATCATTTGAAAGCCAATATGACATGTTGATGAATTGAAGCATGAGATGCTTGGTTTGTATGCATAAGTGCATGGTAAATGATGTTTTGAAACTAAAGGCCTTGAAAAGGTGTTTTTACAAAATGCATGATTGTGTTGTTTTAATTGAGCATTCCTCACTAAGCTATGTGCTTACGCTCTTTCTTTCTTGAACCAATAATGCAGAGATTTAAGTGCTTAAAGGGCAGCAAGGAGGTCAAGGATCCAAGTGAAAGTTTAAGCTCATGTATGGTGACTATTTTTACAACACTTTTAGCTTTTGGCATTTGGCAATGGGAACCTAGTTTGTGATTTTTGGGAGATGTTTTGGACTCCCTAAGTTTGGTTTAATGCCTATGATGATGTTGGAACATGTAAAGGGCCATTTGGTATTTGGTTTTGGTGATTTGATGAATGCATGATTTTCATTATAGGATGCATGCCTATAGATTTGGGATTTTCCTCAAATGATGCCATGATTGTGTTGTGATGATGCTTTTATGTTCCTTTAGTGCATAATGACTTGTTGGCATGATTTGGGTGTCATATGAATGCGTTCGATGTATCGATTACTTGTTAAACCAGAAAAATTCTGCATTTCTGGGCAGCCCGTATCGGAACGGGTGCTACTGTTTCGGAACAAGTGGCCTGAAATGGCCATGGCATTTCGAAACAGGTAGAGCTGTTCCGAAACGGATTTGCTACTGTCAAGCCATGTTCCGCAACAAGTTTCGGAATGGTCCCGCATTTCGGAACGGTCCTTTCCCGTTTCGGAACACTCGACCGTTGGGCACTGAATCTGATGGTTATATGTTTTGAAATCCTTACATTTTAGTCCCAACCTTTGTATATGCAATTGATTGAGTTTGAGATGTCCGTTTGAGATGAAATTTGGCAGAGAAGCATGAAACATGGTAAATTTCATAATGGTAACTCAAAAGTTGGTTAAGCCCTCGTAATTTATAGAATTTGCAATTTGGTCCCTAAATTTCTATGTTGTGCAATTGAGTCCCTAATTGTTTTCCAATTGTTGTAATTTTTGAGTATGCTTATCTCAAGGGTACACCTAGGGTAAATATGCATTTAGAAAAGATTTAAAAGAAAAAAAGGGGTCGTTAATCAAGGTTGACTTCCGGGTTGACTTTGGTTTTCCCCGTGTAATCTTCGTAGTTCGGGTCAATCGTCTAGGCCGGGCTAAGAGGGTTACAAGCTCAGTTGGCAAAGGATTGAAGTCTGATGCCCGATCAAAGTAGCCGTTGAACCCAGTACACACCAGCCCTAAAATCCAAAAGAGGATAACACGCCTATCTTGGTGTGTAATCAAATTTCAAATTTTAGTATAATCAAATTTCAAATTTCAAACACATCCTAGGGCTTTCACGAGTGCCTATTTAAAGAAGACCAATCATGGATCAAAAAGGAGATCACCATGGTGAAAGAGAAAGCTAGAGGCAACATGGTTCGACCATCTTAGACCGAGAGCTCTAGAGCATTTGAAGGGTTGCATCGACGGACCTCCTTCTTTGCCTATTCTCTTAGTTTATTTTTTAGTTGAATGATGATTTTGAGATACGATATTTTGTGGATGGATCCCCAACCATGAACTAATATTTTATAGTTGGTTGGGGATGTTTGCGATTAACACTTAGTTTATATTTGGTTTTTAATAATTTGAATGCCTTGACATTATTTTCTACCCTGCTAGCACTTCATTTCCTTAAATTCTCTGCCATGCCACAATTGACATTGTGTGCTTATTATACCTTAATATCTTAACAGACTTAAGGGGTAACGATCAGTTGCTAGGTACTAAGGAGAGAAACTTCGACATAAAATGTTCAAGTAGATGAGTTTACTTTAGAAATGAATCTACCCTTTATGAGTAAAGATTGAAACTTAATCAAGTTAATCTCTAAAAAGCTGCACTATAAACATATAGGGGTTTTAACGTGGTTAACTTAGGGTATTGCCATCAACAGAGGTAATACTATTCTTGAAATCTGCTCGGCAATAAATCCAAGGCAGGACATTATTAATAAATGGTATAGCTAGCGAAAATCCAGGCATCCCTTGCCAACACTCATCATCCTTTTGAATACTTCTTCTTGCCAAATTGTTTTTACTTTCACTGCATTGTTTTAGCTATTGTCTAAATTGAAAATTCAAATCAATTTCAACATTCTCGATCCCTTTAACAAGTAAACCATTGAATGCTTAAATTCTTGGTCAATCCATGTGGATACGATACTCAGCTTACTGTTGTATTACTTGCTGACTGTGTATACTTGCACACAATAGACTCACTCTTGGCATTATTTCTTACATATTTACACTGCATTCTCAATCTTTTGCCAAGCGTTAGCAAAGTTCGAGAAATGGCCATACAACGGTAGATTGGCTATACGACCTAGAAATTGAATGAACCTTACGCAGATTGAAAAAGAAAGTTCGAGAAATGACTCTTAATAGACAAGGAGGAGTAGATGGTGTCCCAAACCACCAGGAGAATCCACCAATACACAACGAGATACCGACCGCCCATGTTGTCCCTATTGTTGTTGTGGCTTACGAAAGACCTATTAGAGAACACTTGGCACCAAATATGGACAATCTAATGCCATGCCTAATTGGTCCAAAGGTAAACACAATTAATTTTGAACTTAAACCGGTAATGGTACATATGCTTTTGAATGTATGACAATTTGATGGATCACCTACTGGAGACCCAAGGCAACACTTGAAGCAATTCATTGAAGTTTTCCAACTATTTCAGCAACCTGGAGTATCTGAAGATACAATGAAGTTGGAATTGTTCACATTTTCCGTGAGAGATAGAGCAAAAGTATGGCTAAGTTCTTTGCCATCTGGTTCTATTACTTCATGGGCAGAACTATGCCAGAAATTTCTTTTGCGATTCCAGCCACCTAAACTCAATGTCAAGCTGAGGAGTGAAATCATTACGTTTAGGCAGGCTGATGAAAGGACCTTATATGATGCATGGGAGAGATTCAATGACCTGTTGAGGAGGTGCCCTATGCATGAATTCCCTAATTGGACCCATATAGAAACCTTTTACAACGAACTTAATGCTCATGCCAGGACCGTTGTTGATGCTTTGGCAAATGGTTCGCTATTAGACAAGAATTATATGGAGGCAATTGACATCCTTGAAATGATTGTCGCCAATGATTTTTAGTATCCTACTGCCAGACTAGGAACATGGACAAAAACTGCTGGAAAATTGGAGCTTGATGCATTAACATCTATCACCGCTCAGATTTCCAATCTCACCAACATTGTGAAAACAATGCAAAACAATAATGAATCTCAACAAGTCAAGGCATTAGACCCATTCTACACGATATGTGGGGAGGAACATCATATGGAAGATTGCCCAGCAAACCCTGAGTTGGTAAATTTTGTTAGCAATTTCAATCGTAATTATAGTCCAATATTCAATACTTATAATACAGGTTGGAAGCAGCACCCGAACCCATCTTGGGAAAACCATAGAGGCAATCAATTTAATGCCCAACGTCAAAATAATCATGCATAGCAAGGTTTCAACCAGAATGCAAAACCGCAGAAAGCACACAACAATTTTTATGTAGGACAAAGATCTAACCAGGGAAACACTTTAACTAATTACAAGGAGAGGAATGATGTAACCGTCTAGATTTTAGCAGCATCTATGAGAAACTTGGAGGTTCAACTAGCGTAGATTGCCAATGCATTCAGAAATTGACCCCGTGGAACTTTTCCAAGCGATACGGAAGATGCTCGGCACAAGGGCAATGAACAATGCAAAGCAGTAACTCTTCGGAGTGGCAAACAATGTGAGACTGAGACGCCTGTCTAGCAGTCATTAATTGCCAAGACAAAAAGTTAATGCTAGCATATGAACTTAAAGAAACATAGAAAGACGAGGCAAAAATTGATGATGACATACCTCAATATGATGCCAGAACTCAAACGGATGCCAGACCTCATTACCTCAATCTGATGCCAGACCACTAACCGATGCCTGACAACAATCTAATTTTAGCACCACTTCAACAAAGCCAATGGAGCTAGCATTTGCTTATCCACCACCACCTTTCCCACAAAGACTCCAAAAACACAAGCAAGACCAGCAACTTAAGCGCTTCTTAGAAGTTAAACAATTGCAAATAAATATACCATCAGTGGAAACTCTCGAGCAAATGGCCAACTATGTCAAATTCATGAATGACATAGTGTCCAAAAAGAGGAAATTGGGTGATTTTGAGACCGTAGCTCTTATTGAGAGATGTAGTGCAATGACCCAACATCAATTTGATGCCAATGTCAGTTTTAAGAAAGCTTGGAATTGAAGCAAGGCCTACCACGGTAAAACTTTAGCTGCCAGAATGATCTTTTGCATATCCTAAGGTAAGATTGACGATGTGTTGGTTAAGGTAGACAAATTTATATTTCCAGCTGATTTTTACATTTTAGATTATGAGGCAGATGTTAATGTCCCAATTATATTAAGTAGACCATTCCTTGCCATATGTAAGGCCTTAATTTATGTTCACAAAGGCAAACTTACAATGCACATAAATGACCAACATATTACAGTCAATGTGTTTCAAGCTCTTAAATGCGCAAATGAACTTGAGGAATGCCAAGCTGATGAGATGATGGAGTCCTTTTTCAGTATGGACGTGGCACAAATTTGACAAAACCCAGATGATGATGCCAGAAAACTAGATGATGAAGTTGAGATGAGTGAAGAACCTGAAGAACCAACCTTGGAGAATGAAGTCGTGAGTTATTTTGGACAACCGGAGCCGCTAGAGATGTCTAGCAGAAAAATCAAGGCACCAAAACCATCTATTGAGGAGCCGCCAGAATTGGACCTGAAACCATTGCCAGGCCACCTTAAATACGCTTATTTAGGCAATAACTTAACTTTGCCAGTGACCATTGCTGCTGATCTCACTAATGATTATGAGAAAAGATTACTAAAAATATTAAGAAGTTATAAGCAAGCTTTGGGATGGATCTTGGCTGATATCTGATGAATAAGTCCAACTATTTGCATGCACAAAATCATTTTGGAGGATTACCATGGCAAAACATCAGAAACCCAAAGAAGACTGAACTTGAGCATGAAAGAAGTAATTAAGAAAGAAGTTGTCAAGTGCCTGGATGCCAGGATAATTTATCCCATTTTTGATAGCTCGTGGCTCAGCCCAATACAATGCGTGCCAAAGAAGGGTGGAATGACCGAGGTGCAAAATAGTAAAGATGAGTTGATTCCATCTAGAACTATTATTGGTTGGAGAGTGTGCATGGATTAGCGGAAGCTAAATAATGCCACCAGAAAAGACCGCTTCCCACTGCCCTTCATCGATCAGATGTTGGACAGATTGGCAGGTAAGGCATTTTATTGCTTTCTGATAGCTACTCGAGCTATAACCAGATTTCCATCTCTCTAAAAAATCAGGAGAAAACCACGTTCACTTGTCCATATAGAACATTCACTTTTAGAAGAATGCCCTTTGGATTGTGTAATGCTCTAACAACGTTTCAACGTTGCATGATGTTGATTTTCTCTAACATGATCGAGAATAATCTAGAAGTTTTCATGGATGACTTCTCAGTGTTTGGAAAAACATTTGAGGAATGTCTTCAGAGTTTGGAACTTGTTTTACGGAGATGTATTGAGACTAACCTAATCTTGAACTGGAAAAAATGCCACTTCATGGTGAAGTAAGGCATAGTTATCAGACATAAAGTGACCAAGAGAGGCTTGGAAGTAGACAAAGCGAAAGTAGAGGTAATCAAACAATTGCCACCTCCTACAAGCGTAAAAGGTATTGGGAGCTTTTTGAGACATGCAGGTTTTTATCGTTGTTTTATTAAAGATTTATCAAAAATTTCTAAACCTTTATGCTTGCTTTTGGAACAAAATACCACTTTTGCATTTGATGATGTTTGTTTAAAAGCGTTTCAGGAACTTAAAGAGAGGTTAATTAATGCCCCGATAGTTTTGGGACTAGATTGGAATGAGCCATTCGATTTCATGTGTGATGCCAACGACTATACCGTTGGAGCTGTGTTAGGGAAGAGACGTGGAAAAGTTTTCCATACCATCTATTTTGCTAGTCGGACGTTAAATGAAGCCCAACTAAATTACACCACAACCGAGAAAGAGTTTCTCGCGGTTGTCTTTGCATTTGATAAGTTTAGATCTTACTTGGTAGGTAACAAAGTTGTTGTGTACATAGACCATTCAGCATTGAAATATCTCTTGGCAAAGAAGGATTCCAAGCCCAAACTGATCCGATGGACACACTTGCTGTAAGAATTCGATCTCGAGATTCGAGACAATAAGGAGAGTGAGAACTTGGTAGCTGACCATTTATCACGATTAGAGCATCACCTTGAGGATGGCAAGACCGCTGTCATAAGGGATGAATTCCCCAATGAGTATTTACTTATAGTTGATTCTATGCATGGTACGCTGACACAGTCAACTACCTGGTAAGCAATATTTTGCCACCAAATTTGGCAAGCAATGCCAGGAAACAATTTATGCGAGATGTTCGACAATGTTATTGGGACGAGCCAATTTTGTTTAAGTAGTGTGCTGATCAAGTGATACGTCGATGTGTGCCAGAAGATGAACAACACAACATATTACAATTATTCCATGCAGCACCATATATAGGGGTGAGCAAAACTCGACTCGAAAAAACCAAAATTTTTGACTTGATTAAAAAAAATCAAATAAAGTTTGAGTTATAAAATGGAAATTCGAACAACTCGAAAATTTTTAGTAATTAGTGGATGTATTTTTAATTTCAAGTCGAGTCCCTCCAATTTTCCTAATATATATATATATATATATATATATATATATATATATACCGATATAAAAATATGAAGAAATATATGCCACATATGAAAAAATATAAAGAAATACACACACACACACACACACACATATATATATATATATATATGCATACATAGCTTATATAAGTGGAGAAATTGTTTAAATTGGAATCAAACTGTACTATAACCTGATAAATAATTACAATTAAATTTATATATGAACTCGAAAACTCGACTCAAATTTCATAAACTCTGCTCGAATAAAAAAATCAAATAAAGTTTGAGTTGTAAAATATGACGCGTCAACTCGAATAACTCAAAATATTTTCACTCGACTCGATCGAGCGCTCTCCCCTAACAGTATGGAGGCCACTTTGCTGGGATGAAAACCGCAGCCAAAGTGTTGTAGTCAAAATTCTTTTGGCCCATGATGTTCAAGGATGCCCATAATTTTGCCAAGGCATGTAATCGATGCCAGCGGATGGGTAACATCTCCAGCAGACATCAATTGCACTCCAGAACATTATGCTAGTAGAACTGCTTGAAGTTTGGGGAATAGACTTCATGGGTCCCTCTCCCCCATCATTTTGTAACCTATATATCCTTGTGGCCGTTGACTACATTTCATAATGGGTTGAAGTTGTTTATTTGCCAACAAATGACGCCAACATTGTTTCCAAGTTCCTGCACAAGCATATTTTCACTAGATTCGGTGCCCCATAGCTATCATACATGATGAAGGTACAAACTTTAAATGTAATTTAATTTCTAAAGCTATGTGCAGGTATGGAATCCAAAAAAGAATTGTCACAGCCTACCATCCCCAAATGAATGGCCAAGAAGAGATCTCAAATAAGTAGATTATAAATATTTTGGAGAAGACTGTGAACCCTACAAGGAAGGACTGGTCATTGAGACTAGACGACTCCCTTTGGGCTTACAAAACAACCTTTAAGACTCATTTGGGAACCTTCACATACAGACTCATTTTTGGGAAAGCATGCCACTTGCCACTGGAGTTGGAACATCGAGCTTATTGGGCAACCAAAAAGCTTAATATGGAAGAGATGGATGCTAGTACGAAGCGTTTGTTAGACCTGAATGAAATGGAGGAATTCAGAATGGAAGCCTACGAGAATGCCAGACTTTACAAGGAGAGAACAAAAAGGTGGCATGATAACAAAATATTACCAAGGAAGTTTGAAGCTGGTCAAAGAGTTCTGTTATTTAACTCTAGGTTAAAGCTATTTCCAGGGAAGCTTAAGTCAAGATGGTTGGGCACCTTTGAAATTGTCAAACCACATGCTCATAGAGCAGTTGGCATCAAGGATTTGAAGACTGGAACAACTTTTGAGGTAAACGGCCAAAGGTTGAAACATTATCTAGAAGGTAATCAAGGTAATGTCAAGGAGATCATTCTCCTGGTAGAGATTGAATGATTTTTTTCATTTTCAATCGACCAATGTAAACAATTAGATTAGTTGTTTTTCTTTTTTAGTATTTTATTTATTTTCTTTTGCTACTTTGAAAGGTTTTCTTTGAGTGAGTGTAGGTACAAGTTACGTTGCCAGGCAGTATGCCGAGATTAGGGCTGGCCTGTTGGATCCAACATTGTACAAGATGGACTTTGTGTGAGTAAGGCCCAAGGAAGAGTGAAAATTTTTGTTAAGTGCGGGATAAACCTTATCCGTATAGGGTAAATCTTTGAAATTTAAAATTTAACCTTATCACATTATCTTTTTCCCGCACTGTCTCTTCATCTTCATCCCTTAGCTAATCATTATCCATTTTCTCTAAACACATCACTCTTTCATCATTATCCCCATTTAATCGCACCATTAAAACCCTCAACCGTTAATTTTTTTCTCTCTACTTAAACCCCAACTTTTCCCTTATCCAAATCTTTACAATTTCTCTTCATTTTCCTCACAGCAAGAAAGTAAAAATCACTTCTTTTCCCCCAAAATTTTCCCATTTCTCCAAAAGTTTCTCCATAGAATCTTATTTGACACCGTTCAAGATCTTCTTCAATGAAGAAATCCAAAAGAAGTATGAAGAAATCTTTGCTGCAAGAACCTTTTTGCTATGAAAAAAGGCTTCGAGTTCAAAAACGAACCCAACTTGGGTTATTCACCGAAGTTCGTCGTGGTGGTCACAAAGCACAAGTGGGAGATATTTTGCCAGCAAACTGGGGAAGTCCATTCTAATATTGTCCGAGAGTTTTATGCCCACCTCACGACCAAAGACTCACCTTTCTTGTTTATGTGAGGTACGTGTGTTAGATTTGATGAGGGGTACATTAATAATGTGTTTAAATTGAATGGTGAAGAGGAAGAGCACTCTGAGTTTGTTGAATCGTTAGACGCTACCAAGAGGCAAATGTTGTTGAAAGATTTATGCGAGCCTGACACCAAATGGAACGTGTCATCAAAAGGTCACCGGACAGTGAAGTAGCTGGCACTAAAGCCATAGCCAAGGGGGTAGAACCATTTCTTGAAAGCAAATCTTATGCCAACCACGTATAACGAGACTATTTTGGAGGAAAGGATGACCTTATTGCATTCGATCATCATAAGAGGCAAGATCAACGACGATCATATCATTGTAGATGAGACTTATAAATGCACTGGTAAGGGCGGTGGTAGTTTGTTTTTCCCCCATTAAACTCTACTATTTGTATGCAGTTGTTGCGTGTAAAAGTGATGCACAAATTGTGAGCAAGTATACACGGTTCTAAGTTATAGTATTTAAGATATCGTCTCTACAGGGATTGTGAAAACCTTCAAGATTCACTTTTCTGCACAAGTAAAAAGTAAAAACACAAATATTGAGAGTTGGTTTGATTAAAACTAAAATTAAAGCAAGTAAAATATTGAGAAATCAGAGTGAGAGAATGGGTCGGTATTGGAATGCTTCGTAGTGTAGAGATTTGATGCACTGTCTCGGTACAGTTTTGCAGATCAACTCAACAACTTCAGCAGCAGCCCACGAGTATGCCTCGGTAGAAGCCCGCCTCGACAGAGACCAATGTGACTGCCTAGGCAGTTAAGCGATGATTCAAGGTTCGACAAGGCCCCCTTCAATGACTTCCTTTTATCCCTAAGCTTGAAGTACTATTGGCGAACACGTCTTGGATAATACATCCAGTGTGAATCTAAGGATGAACACCAATCGATTATGAAGCCTCTCTTAGCCGCTGAACTTCTAACTTATCCCTAAGCCGAAGTAACTTTATCATATAGTTGGATAAAATGTGTTTACTCATTTCGTTAGTCAAACTCTCCTAATATTGAACAAATAGATTGGTGCTCTCTTCTCTCCCGATAAAGATTTCAACAATAAAGAACCAAGAGTAAACATACCTTGAATTTTATTGCAAAAACTGAAAACCTAAACGAATACAAGAAAAACTCTCACAACTACTACACAACCAACCCTTAGCCCTATGGAAGGTTTAGAACATAATGGACGATGGCGACACAAGGGTTTTTTTACAAGAAGGAGTTTTCTCTCTAATCTCAATTGTGTTTTCCTTCCTTCAAGTTGATTACATTTATAAGGGAGGAGCCTAGGACTAAGTCGGTTTAGGGCAGGAATCCTAGTTAAAATCTAATTACAACTCATTAAAAGAACAAATCTAACATTAAATCTTCCTAGATTCCCGTTTGACTTTCTCCATCTTGACTTTGACCATGGCTTTTCTTTTTCTGTTGGGCTCCAATGCTCATGCAAGTGGTCTACAAAAATCGGGCATGTGAGCTCTTTCAGTCACATACCACTTAGTATATTTCAGCCTTCCTGGAAGTTTCTGCCTCGGCGACACACTGTTGACTGCCTCGGCAGAGGTCTGGGTTGGTGTGCAGGGGTTGGCACAGTTCTCGATCAGCTCTCCAGATGGTCCAATAGCTTCCTCCATCAAGTTCTCGGCTTCTCCTCTTCCGCCCTATCTGCTGCCTCGGCGACATCTTCCTGGGCGGGTACCTGCGCACAGAGAGAAAACGCACCTGAGCAGTATCTTTTATATATAAAACAATTAAGTTCATCAAATAAGACAGAATATCTAATCTATGCAATTTTGTGTATGTTTTCCTAATAAATGCAACTAAACTATACTTAAGAACAACAATAATTGAGCTAAACTAGGGCATAAATATAGGACTTTTACACACTAAACACCCCCCCTAAACTCGAACTATTCCTTGTCCTCAAGCAATGCAATCTAACCATAACATGCCAAAACTTAAAATCATATGTAAACTTAGTGGAGATAGCATCTTGAGCAACCTTTACATACCGTGTAGATTTATGCCTAATAGCAACCTTTCGAATGACAATAGACTTACCTGGAACCGAACTATGTATCTCGTGAGTGTGTGCGGTCCTTGTGATAAGAATGATTCTTCGGCTTCTAAGTAAACTTCGATAAGCACCTTAATTTCCTTGGGTTTCCCTCTAGTTTCTTTTGCATTTCATCATAATAAACCACTAGAGCCGGTGATAGGCACTTCTGTTGCGTGTAAAAGAGTCTATCGCAATTGAGTGCAAGTGTACACGTCGCAAGTAATAAAGTGATACTAGAGTATCGGATATCGTCTCCACAGGGACTGGGCTAACCCTTTCCTTCGCTATCTGCACAAGGGGAAAAGAATAGATTAAGATATTTGTCACGAAAATAATGAAGTAAACGTAAATAAAAAGAATAAAGATATCAAGATAGAGAGAATGGGCTGGTATTGAATTGCTCAGTAGTGCAGGTATTGCAGAGTTTAGGGAATCCAGTCCTGTCGTCGCGCCTGTCGCCGACAGCACCTGTCGCGGCAGCTGTCCGTTGGCTGTCGCGGCAGCAGACACACCAACTCCGTACTTCAAGCTTGGCAAGAATCCCAGATCTGCCTTGCCCTATCCCTAGGCACAAGTCTGTCGATGATCACGTCTTTGATGATACCTCCCAGCGTGAATCGAAGGATGAACACCGATGTGTATGAATTCTTCTTTAGCCACTTAACCTCGCCCTATCCCTAGGCACGAGATAGTTCAACTATAAGCTAGAGAACTTGCTCTTATTTCTTTCGTATACTTAACTCTCCCGATGCTAAGTAAATGGATAACCTCACAATGCTCTCCCGATGCTCTTGCAAGATATTAATAACCAAAATAAGAGAACTTGAAGTTTATTTTATTGAACTGAAAATTCCTAAAACAAAACAACCCTTGCAACTACTTTACAAATCAACCCGTGGCCCTAGGGGGTTTTAGAACATGTCGGTGACAGGTAAACGACGGGTAAACGGCGGAGGGGTTTTAGATGTCGGTTTTGGGGTAGAATGAGGGATGATCTCTCTAGGTTAAATCTATGCCCTTATATAAGCTTTGGGCTCAAGTATTCTAAGTTAACAAGGATTACAACTTTAATGAAAAGTAAGATTCTAATAAATGCTAAATCTCTAAGGATTCCTACTTTTCAGCCGCCTCCTTGTTTCATGGAAATTCTTCTCCTTGAGCTTTGGCTTGACATATCTTTTGATCCGGGGCTTGGAAAAATATTTGGCTTTCACACGACAGACGAGCAGATTTTTCTCTATCTATCGAGGTCCACTTTACTTTTCCTCTTCATGAAGTTGCTATCGCCTTGCTGTCACGACAGGTCCATGACAGGTTCATCTTCTTCGTCTGCTTGTCCAGTTCAGCTTTCCTGCTTATCTGCCCTGCGCCTGCCTTCTTCGTCTACTATGGCAGCAACTTGCTGTTGTCCTCTGTTGTCACGGCAGTTCCATGGCAGCATTGTCCTCTTCGTCTGCTTGTCCGGTTCAGCTCTTCTGCTTATCTGCCCTGCGCCTGCCTTCTTCGTTCACGACGGCGGAAACCTGCCAAAAACAGCCATTTTTAGTAGAATCTGTGCCTTTTATATATTTGTGATGTTTTGCTGTAAACTGGCCTAAATGCAATGAAATGGTGCTTGAATGCAGCAGAAATATGGGTTAAAAGGGTGTAAATAATAGAACTTTTACACACTCAACACACCCCCAAACTCAAGTTTTTGCTTGCCCTCAAGCAACTAAGAACTAAAAGAAAAAGAAATTTTTGTTTTGGCTTTCAAACAGTGAGTTTTCCCTTACCCGTCGTTCGTTCCCTGTGGCGGCAACAACCTGTCGGATAATTTAGGATCTGTCCGGAATCTCCCTATAGTCCTCGTGCAGTGTGTGCATGCTTTGTGAACAGTTATATGCCAAGACTCTCTTAGTTTCACTAGAATATTCAACTCTTAACTCGAATTTTTATGCCAAAGTTTATCTTTTTTTTTTTGAAGGCACATTTTCATGCTTCTTTGATTTCTTTGTTTTGACTCGATTTCTAAAGTTTTACTAGAGCCAGTTTTAGGCACCTCTAGTTTGCTTCCTAGAGCCGGTTTCGGGCACCTCTAGGTTTTTGAGTCTCTTTTGCTAAACTTCTTTCCTAGAGCCAGTGTTAGGCACCTCTAGGGGCTATTCAAGTGCTAAGCTTCCTATTCTAGTTTGGCTAAAAGAAATCTAAGCAGTATAACAGTCACAATGGTGTTTAAGTTTTCAGAACTATAGAAAGGCTCTAAACTTCTCCTTAAACTATCCTAAAGATGCTGCCACGACAGGGCTGTCATGACAGGCAAGTTCAATTCACAATTTTAAGCCAAAATTTTCAAGATTTTTTTTTAAAAGTACTAAGTTAAAAGACACAAAATTTAACTAAGATGTACTCCATGAATATGGAGGGTTGCCACCCCCAAACTCGAGAGTTGCATTGCCCTCAATGCAAATGACAAAAACTAAAAATGAAAACATATGAAGGCAGTACATCACAAAATATATATGGCAGGCAGCAATAAGAAGATAAGAAACTTAAATTTTAATCACTGTCTTCACTGCTGCTGCTGAGGCGGATCTGGCGGCAGGTTCTAGTTCGCGGGGCAGGTTGGGGAGGTTGCTGTAAAACCTGAATATCAGAGCTCTTGCCGCTGCTGTTGCTTGCCCTTGGCAGAGTTTTCTTATCTGCCATTCTTTTCTGCCTCTTTACCGGTGTAAATTCCTTCGACAGGTTCCTCTGAATAGAGGGTTCAACGTCACTATCTGCCCAGACGGAGGAGGAAAAGAATCCAGCAACAAAGGCAGCAAGGTCATCTGAGGGCACTGGTCGTTTTGTTCCTCGAGCAGATGTTTCGGCATGGGTGCTGCCGGCTGCCGTCGGGGCAGGTGATGGTATGGAGGCGGCAGATGGTATGGAGGCGGCAGGTGATGAAAGGCTTGAGGCCCAGATTCTTTGCCTTTGGAGTATAAATGAGGCCTCGTTCTTCCCACAGATCTCTGGTTGCAAAGGACTTTGGGGGAGTTGCTGCCGCCGAGGAAGTAGAGGCAGCATTGCGGCGGGTTTTTTCTGGAAGACATGTTAGTGCAAGGGTTGTGAAAAGTAATTGAAAGCAAATGAAAACTAAATATGGAGAGCAAGTAAGAAAAGCAGAAGTGAGTGAAAATGAAAATGAAACGGAGTTTTATAGAAAAAGAATTTCTGCCCGTTGAAACTGTAACGACAGGCGTGAATAACGGGGCGGCTGTCGAGCTTTAGTGTGTCTGATGCGTCTGACAAACGTTTCCGCGTCTGTCACGCGTCTGTCACACGTTTCTGTGTCTGCCGTGTCAGTCTGTTGACAGCCTGTCATATCCGTCTGCGGCGGCAGCCGAAACGACAGGTTACCATAAATGGGCTTTGTTGGGCTGATGGATGGGTGGTGGGCTTAGGCCACTTCTCCTTTCCTTCTTGACTCCTTTATTTCCTAAAAACTGAAATTAGAAAAACAAAACATTATTCAAATAAAATAAACCTAATTCGTAATAAATAATAATAATAAGAAAATAAAAATAAAACTTAGGTTAAATTAGGGGTGCCTTATGGGGCATCTCCTAAAGTAACCACTTCCTGAATTCCTGGGGCTTCAGTCCCCTGATAATGCTTGAGGCGTCGTTTCCGGTACTTCTTAAAGTCCATCCGTACCCTCCATCTGGTGATTATTCTCATGTTGGGGGCTCCTTTCTTTCTCTTCCCTTTGTAGTCCATGAAGTCCTCCCTTCTTGGTAATGTTTCTGAGGGCATGAATATATGATTAGAAATAATCAAATTGACATTCGGCCACAAACTTACCTTGTTTTCGTTGAATGTTGTTGTGGTTGAATGTATCCCTTGCTGTCGTGTCTGCTGCTGCGGCAGGCAGTTATTTTGACAGTTTTTTATCAGGTTACTTTGCAGATTAATGGGACATTGGTAGGTGCCATCACTCTCTATATCAAATTCTGTTGACCACTCGTAAATCTCCATCAGTAGAGACTTTGATAATTCTGAGTCCATCGGTGTTGGTTCCTCTAATATCTGCAATGGAATCGGTGAGTTTTCAAAGGATTCAAAAGGTTCGTTTATTACCTGCTCGTATTCCATTTGTGAAGAACTGTCATTGGGTAGCTCTTCTAGGTGGTTGTGCGAGTGCCATGACAGAGATGGATGTGTGCAATCTTGGTCGGGCATAACCGAGGTAGTGGGTTGAGAATCTGCCTCTGATGTGGTTGCTGCTTCGGCATCAGTTGCTGCCGAGGCGGCAGTTGCTGTCAAGGCGGCAGGTTCTATCGAGGCAGCAGTTTCTGCCGAGGCGGCAGTTGCTGTCGAGGCGGCAGTTGCTGTCAAGGCGGCAGTTGCTGTCGAGGCGGCAGTTGCTGTTAAGGCGGCAGTTGCTGTTAAGGCGGCAGTTGCTGTTGAGGCGGCAGTTTCTGTCGAGGCGGCAGTTTTTGTCGAGGCGGCAGTTTCTGCCGAGGCTGGAGTTTCTGCCTCAGAAGTGGTTGCTGCCGTGACATTCTCTTGAATTTCACTCAGCGTTGTCGCGGTGTTGCTCTGTTCCGGCTCCTCGATCATTGCCATGGCAAGTTGTTGCTCAGACTCATCATATGTTTGGTATTCCTTCACATGGGCATCCTCGTCACATTGCCTCATGGTTTCAGGTTCATCTGTGGCATGAATGAGGACGGGTCTGCTCAAGAGTTCATCCATCTTGGCGATACTTGCTTTCGTAGAAGCTGACACTTTTTGAGTGATTGCCAAGAAGGCTTGCAGTGTGTCTTCTAAGGATTTTGACTGCTCTTGTGGATGATGACGTTGCCAGGGCAGGTCGGGTTCTGTAGCAAAACTGTCATGGTAAAAAAAAATTTGTGGGTTTTGATCGTACCATAAAAAATTTTGCTGCTGCGGCATCGGCATTTGCTGCCCCTGTTGCTGCCACGGCTGCTGCCCTGAAAGCATATCTTTACGGTAATTGCAAGAACTTTCCCACATCAACTCTCGAATGGTTTTTCCTGGCATGTTGATGCCCTTGAACCTGTATTTTCACCTGAGTTTTTTTTTGTTAAAAATAAAAATAATAAAAAAAATAAAAAAAATAAAAATAAAAGAAAAGTGTAGAAGCTAGGGTAAGAGTGTGTTGCCAGTCCCCGGCAACGGCGCCAAAAACTTGTTGCGTGTAAAAGAGTCTATCGCAATTGAGTGCAAGTGTACACGTCGCAAGTAATAAAGTGATACTAGAGTATCGGATATCGTCTCCACAGGGACTGGGCTAACCCTTTCCTTCGCTATCTGCACAAGGGGAAAAGAATAGATTAAGATATTTGTCACGAAAATAATGAAGTAAACGTAAATAAAAAGAATAAAGATATCAAGATAGAGAGAATGGGCTGGTATTGAATTGCTCAGTAGTGCAGGTATTGCAGAGTTTAGGGAATCCAGTCCTGTCGTCGCGCCTGTCGCGGCAGCTGTCCGTTGGCTGTCGCGGCAGCAGACACACCAACTCCGTACTTCAAGCTTGGCAAGAATCCCAGATCTGCCTTACCCTATCCCTAGGCACAAGTCTGTCGATGATCACGTCTTTGATGATACCTCCCGGCGTGAATCGAAGGATGAACACCGATGTGTATGAATTCTTCTTTAGCCACTTAACCTCGCCCTATCCCTAGGCACGAGATAGTTCAACTAAAAGCTAGAGAACTTGCTCTTATTTCTTTCGTATACTTAACTCTCCCGATGCTAAGTAAATGGATAACCTCACAATGCTCTCCCGATGCTCTTGCAAGATATTAATAACCAAAATAAGAGAACTTGAAGTTTATTTTATTGAACTGAAAATTCCTAAAACAAAACAACCCTTGCAACTACTTTACAAATCAACCCGTGGCCCTAGGGGGTTTTAGAACATGTCGGTGACAGGTAAACGACGGGTAAACGGCGGAGGGGTTTTAGATGTCGGTTTTGGGGTAGAATGAGGGATGGTCTCTCTAGGTTAAATCTATGCCCTTATATAAGCTTTGGGCTCAAGTATTCTAAGTTAACAAGGATTACAACTTTAATGAAAAGTAAGATTCTAATAAATGCTAAATCTCTAAGGATTCCTACTTTTCAGCCGCCTCCTTGTTTCATGGAAATTCTTCTCCTTGAGCTTTGGCTTGACATATCTTTTGATCCGGGGCTTGGAAAAATATTTGGCTTTCACACGACAGACGAGCAGATTTTTCTCTATCTATCGAGGTCCACTTTACTTTTCCTCTTCATGAAGTTGCTGTCGCCTTGCTGTCACGACAGGTCCATGACAGGTTCGTCTTCTTCGTCTGCTTGTCCAGTTCAGCTTTCCTGCTTATCTGCCCTGCGCCTGCCTTCTTCGTCTACTATGGCAGCAACTTGCTGTTGTCCTCTGTTGTCACGGCAGTTCCATGGCAGCATTGTCCTCTTCGTCTGCTTGTCCGGTTCAGCTCTTCTGCTTATCTGCCCTGCGCCTGCCTTCTTCGTTCACGACGGCGGAAACCTGCCAAAAACAGCCATTTTTAGTAGAATCTGTGCCTTTTATATATTTGTGATGTTTTGCTGTAAACTGGCCTAAATGCAATGAAATGGTGCTTGAATGCAGCAGAAATATGGGTTAAAAGGGTGTAAATAATAGAACTTTTACACACTCAACAACTTCTAAGTGATTTCATTTTTTTGGTGTGGCTAGAGCCAATTTCGGGCACCTCTAACTTATCCTAGAGCCAGTTTCGGGCACCTCTAGGACATATATATATTAAACAAACCTTCAAGTTCTACCCAAGTTTACTAGGTGAAATACCTAAGTTTCCTAGAAGTCCTAAAATCAAACTAGTCACAAAGAGTGTTTCTTTAAGTTCAAATCATAGTAGGATTCTAAGTAAATCTAAAGCCATGCTAAGGTTTCCGCCCAGGCGGATAATCTGCTGCGGCGGGTAAACACTACTCAAGAATTTTCTCTCAAACTAAGAATTCATTAGATTTTAAATAAAGGCATGTTACATTAGAACCTAAATGCAACTACTAAAAAACAAAATAGACATAAAAATAAAGAGAAAATAAAGACATAAAAAACAAAACAAAAAATTAGAGGAGTAATTCACCCCCAAACTCGAGAGGAGCATTGTCCTTAATGCATGCCTACATACACAAAATTTAGCATAGATTAGATAAAAGTAAAATAGAAGAATGGTATAGAAGCTTAGATTGATGGTGTCTCGGAGGAGGTTTCATCATCGTTGTCTAGGATCACCCTCTTTCGAGCTGCGACTTTGATGTGCTTTGTAACCCCCTCAGCCCGGTCTAGACGTTTAACCCGAACTACGAAGATTACACGGGGAAAACCAAAGTCAACCCGAAAGTCAACCTTGATTTACGACCCTTTTTTCTTTTTATCTTCTCTAGATGCATATTTTTAACCTATGAGTTCAGCATAGCGATTAGGAGAAAACGGCACAGCGATCGGAGTTCAATTAGAGGTTCAATCGCATACATTTGACTTTTAGGGGCTAAACTATAAATACCATAAAATAAAGGGACTTTCATGATTTTAAAGTTACCAATCCTCAATTAGTCATGTAACATGCCAACATGTCAAAACTCAGCTCAAACGGATCATTCAAATTCATTAATTTAAGCAGCCAACATTTAAGGACCAAAATGTAAGAAACAGAAACTCAGAACATCTAAAAATTCAAATCCAACGGTTAGGCGTTTCGATACGGATGGCCCTGTACCGAAACGATCGTTTCGAAATAGGGTTGATTGTTTCGATACTCGAATGCCTTCCGAGACCCGTATCGAAACACCCCCTTCCAGTAGCCAAAACGTTTCGATACGCCTTCACCTGTTCCGAAACGTTATGGCCATTTCAGGCCCTTGTTCCGAAACATGCAAGGGCGTTTCGATACGTTTTTCCCTGCAACAGTAGATTTTGCTTGTTTTTCATGCATTTCCACACTCGAATCATTCCTGACACATGCCACATTAAACATACATCATGGATACAAATCAACAATCATCATTTTGAAGCATTAGCTACGACATGGTACCAATATGCAAATATAGTTCTAAAGGCATACTCCCTAATCCACAAAAAAATAACAAGCCAAATCTACCATCCACATCCAAAATCAAACCATAATGGCCAATTACATCTCAAAAGTAACTATCAAACATGCTCAAAACAAAGGGAAAACATTCTCATCCATGCATTAACATAAACCCCACCCATTGCCTTTTATTACACCGAAACAAACCACATAATTTGCAAGATTAAAAGCTTGGATTCCTCTTGCTTACTTGCTGCCTTCAAAGCCTATTTTTCTGCATTGATGAAACAAAAGAGCGTAAGCACAAGGCTTAGTGAGGATCGCTAAACAACATTCATCAATGCATGTCTCATACTTTTCAAAACCAACACATACATCTCATGCCATTTTATAAAACATGTCTTCTCAAGACCTCAATGCACTTTTTAACCACATGCTCATATGCATCATTTTAAAACAGCAAATAAACCTTTGCTCATGCTTTAACAAGCATCACATGCATTCTTGCATCATACACAAATATCTCATGCATCCTTGCATCATATTCAAGCATGGCATGCTTCACATCATTCATTTAAATTATATTGGCTCACAAGTGATAATCTATAAACCATTTTAACACAAGACACAATCGGATACGGGGATTACAAGCGTTGTCCCTCACGCTTCATACATTCTACCGGACTACACAAGGTGGAGATTAATGGCACAATCACAACCCCTCAACACCCGTGATGGAGATCAATGGCACAATCACAACCCCTCAACATCACTCATCGGTAGTTGTATAATTCCACTAACGAGAGTATGGGACACATATACAAGACTCACACACGGGACTAACCATTCACCGTTGTGATCTTAACCTCAATCGTTAGGGTACTTGGATGGAGATTACGGTACAATCACAACCCCTCGACATCCAAGATGACTTTATTCACGGTGCACCCAATCCTATAGTCGGCTAACTATATTCGATTAAAGTAACCAAAAACCATTTTCATCACTTGCCAATATAATCATTTAACCACATTAATCCACTGTTTTACAAGCATAACCACAATGCCATTTCCACAAGCATAACATGCTTAACATCATATGTATTCAACACATGAAAACCAAGGATCACTTACCTAGTGCATCCTTAACATAATGGCATTAAAATCCAGCATTAAACCATGCTTAAACATGCTTCAAATCAGTAAACAAATTCACTCTTACATCAAGTACAATTTCATCAAACATAGCACATTTCCAAGAGAGGGATTACCGAAATACTTACACTTGAGCTTAGTTAAGTGTATCAAACTTACACTAAGCTCCAAAAATCACGCTCAAAGCGTTACAATGCATGAAATCGCATTTCCACTCACCGATATGTGAAGCCTTGTTCGCCGACACAGAAATTACACCTCCAGAGCCTCCAAAATCACCTCGTTTGCTCCCGGACCAAGATCCCCTATTTTTACATCATCAAAACAGAGATCTAAATGCATTAAAATGCATTCTAACACCAGCAACAATTCATAAACTCGTTGCCCACTCAAACTACACCAAAATACCCATCCAAAGCAACCGAAAACTAAATCGATTGCTTCCTAAACCAAGCCCAGCCAACATACATCACTTACAAAGCATTATAAACATCAAAATACATCTAACAAACATCCTAACCCAACCTTATACCTCCAGCAAGCAAGATTCCACCATTTCACCCCAAAATCTCACCTAAAACAACCAAGAAACTCAAAGATCTCAAGGATTTCGGGATCTATGATATCAACACATAATTTAACATATAAATCAACTTAGAACTCAATTAAAATCAATACAAAATAGAGCCCGACTCATCAAGTCCGAAAATCAAGATTTCATCCACAATTTCACAAGATTTTGATCTCAAATCAAAACTATATTGAAAATCAATCAATAATAGTATTTAGAAGCCAAATATCTTGGGAATTTCAATAAAGAACTTAGATTAGAGGTTGAGAACGTGATTTACCTCCAATCCTTGCTTCTCTCAATGTATGACAAGTTTTCCTTAGTGAAATCTTGAAGAACTAGGAGAGTTTTCTTGAAAATGATTTAGGAAAAGTTGAGAGAGTTTTTAAGAGAAAGAATTCTAGAAAAAGATGAGTCAAATTGTGTTTGGCTGAAATGAGAAAGGATTTTGGTAGTTACATAATTAGAAAACCAATAACTACCTTTTAATTATTTTAATATAAAACCCAATTAAAAATCATTTAATTAAAAACTCTTTTAAACCACATGTCATATTGAGAAAAGGTCAAATTGATTTAAAGCCCCCTAAAGATTCTAAGATTTTGGCTTCCACCTTAAAAATCACATTTTCCCAGTTTTGAAACTTTACAATTTGGTCACTACTCAAAATATCCATTTTCCAAAACCCTTTTTGTAAAATTGACTTGACCAACCTCTTAAATATATTTTTAGAGGATTTTAGCAATTTTTATCCTATCCTGATCCTTGATTTCCTAAAATCACCTTACGCGATTCGAACCATTCTCGATCGGTCTGATCTGCTGTCTAAAACATATAGACCCAAAACTAGGGCGTTACATGCTTTGCCACACTCGGTGGCTACTGGTGGGAAGGTGGACTTGGTTGTTCCTTTTGCGTAACTTCTCGTTCGCCGCCGTCTTCGCTGTCTGGGCAGACTTCTTCGGTGGCAGAGTGTTTTCTCTTTGCTCCTAGAGAGAATGACAACTTGAGTTTTCTTGTGACATACCGAACCTTGTCTTGCCATTCCGAGTCGTCTAATAAGAAGTTGAGGTAGGTTGAATCGGATAATGTTGGTGCGTCGGCTGCTGCCCGTTATGCCTGCCTTTTTTCTCTGATTGGGGCAACTGTTGTATCACCATGGTTGTCGGAGATGGAGAGGAATTTGGTGGTTGTGGCTGCTGGAGAGGCTTGAGGCTCTGTTGAGATTGGAGTTGTTGGAGTTGCGGAGGCAACTGGATGCGTTGCCGAGGCAGAGGGCGCGACAGACGTTTCTGGTGCTGTCGGGGCGAATATCTCAGCAGGACACTCTAGAAATTGGGTCGTTGGGAACTTCTCCTTGATGGTAGTGATGGTGGCGTTGTTGAAGTCTCGGATGTAGGCCATGAAGGTCAGCTGGCGTCGTTCCATTCTGTCCAGCTGTGCTGCCAAGCTGCCTATGGTGGTTGCTGAGGCGGGCTGTTGGTATGGTTGCTGGTCGCCCATCTCCGATGCTGCAGTATAATTCTCTGAGGTGGCAGATATGATCTCCATTTTTCGAAGGATGATGTCCCTCGTCAATCCGGTTCTGTCCAGTGTCATGGTGTCGGTTGAGGCTGTCGAGACATGTGCATTCTCGCACAATGTCATGATAAGGCTAGGAAAATAGAGTTGCCCCTTTGATTTCTACCCACACTCAAAAATCGCATTAGCTATAATCGCACTCACATTAATATACCTTTTGTTGATGATAGAGTGGATGAGTGTCAAGTGTGGTTTGTCGACGGTGGAGTTGTGGGACGTGGGCAGCAACCGTCTCCTCACAAACGTGTTCCATAATTCTGCCTCGAGCAGCAAGTTCCACCGATTGACAGTGCCCATGTTTTCCCCCACATTCCAGACTGTCCCTAGAATGCAAAGCTCTTCCTTTATTGCCTCATAATTGTCTGTCGTGAGGGAGGCGAGGAACTCCTTGTGTTGATCTTCGCGGATGTGAAGGCTGTAGAAGAGGTTGATCTTGTCTTCATTAATCAACATTGTCCGCCCGCGAACATTCATTGTCAGCACTTCCGCTGTCGGCCCATGGGCATAATACTCGCGCACTATTGTCTGATTTGCCGGCTTTGGTTGCTGGGAAAAGATCTGCCATCTTTGGTGTGAAATCTTGGAGTAGATGAACTACTTGAGCCCTAAATTCCTCTTCCCTATCTCGTAGAAAAAAACTTGTTCCTCCTACACCGATCTCTCTTTGAATTTTTCATTGTGTCGGGCTTTGATTTTTGGTGTAGCAAAGCGATTGAGAGATTCTTCGGATTCTGCCTGGACAGCGCGGTGGCCTGGGGTTCTTGCCATTCTTGTTATTGGATTTTAGGGTTTTGATGCGAAGAGGGTTGTGAGAGTTTAGAATCTGTAGAAAAGGGAAAGAAATCTGAAAGAAAAGGGAAATCTGTGAAACAATCCGCAAGAGAGAGTAAAGAAGGGTGAATAGTAAAAAATGATGGGGTTTAAATAAGAGTGAATGGGGCTACCATTTCATCTGTCGAGGCAGCCGTTGCCCGAGAAAAGAGCCGTTGGAATGGAACGGGCGTCTGGGAACGGCTAGTCGGCAATGACTATTTTTGGCAGGACGCAACGTCTGTCTACCGCGGCAAACTTGGCGGGCGAGCTGGAATGGGTGATGGAATTGGGTTGGCTTCTTTTCTATTCTCTTGGGCTATTGTTTTGCCTAAAAACCTAAAATAAAAATTATTAGTGAATAAATAAATGCGAAAATTAAATCTACTTCCTAGAAAATCAAAGATGTGTTTGCAGAATAATGCAAGAAATTTAAATCTAAATCCTAAAACAGAAAATAAAAAAATTATATTACTCTAAGAATGCATGGGCATGCATCTCCTAAAGTGAAGACTCCCTTGTTTATTCAAGCTTGAGGAGGGTCGTTTCCAATACTTCTTATAGTCCATCTGCACCCTCCATCGAGTGACAATTTTGCCCAAAAAGAGTTGGGCCAATGTGCTTGCAGCTACTCCCTTTTGTGTTACCATGGTGGATGCATCTTTCTTTCGTGTTCTCTTAGTCCATGTATACACTCCACCTTGCGACATTCTGAAGGCTTGAATATATTATTAGGAAAAACTATATCAATACACAACCATTTACTTACCTCATTCTCGTCGAAATTCGTTATGGTTGGATGTAGCCTTCATTGTTGAGGCAAGTGCTGCGGCAACTAATTGCCGTGGAAATCTTCTGCCATAATTTGGTACAAGTCAAGGGAAAACCAATTGTCTAAAAAGCTTCATGAATCCACCTGTCGTTTTGTTGAGGCCTCTCAAGTATCTTCATTAGTAGAAATCTCGATGGATCCAAATCCATCGACGTTGGTTCCTCAAATACCTGCAATGGAAGAGGTGAGTTTTCAAAGAATTCAAAAGGTTCAGTTATTACCTGCTCATATTCCATTAGCGAAGTATTGTCATCTTGTTGCTCTTGCATGTGGTCGTGCGAGTGCCATGGCGAAGATAGATGTAAGCAATCTTTGTCGGGCATTACCGAGGTAGTGGCTTGAGGTCTTGCCTCGGTAGTGGTTGCTGTAGGGCGTGTAGGTGTTCCCTTTTTGTGAGAGCGCAAGTGCACACTCTTGCCAAGTTATAGTATAAATGATGTCGAATCCCACGAGGATTGGACAGCTTGTCTCGTTTCGTAGTTCCTGCACAATAGTAAAATAAAAGCACAAGTGAATGATTGGTTGAGATAGAAAAGTAAATAAAAACACAAGTAATAAAGAAGGTGATCAGGTTGATAGAGCAGACAGGTTTATGCTGCCACTTAGTGTGAAAATTGTGTTGTAAAAGGTATGAGTTATTTTGTGATGCCACGATATGTTGTTTCGGCGGGTATGGCGGGTGGCAAACTACGACCCTATCACGTGGCCGTAGCAGGTCACTGTCACTGCAGGGGTGTACTGTCTCGACAGGTGGAATGGAAGGAAGTCTCGTCGGCAAGTCTGGCAGATACTCTAAGTCCGGCAGGATAGTCGACAGTGGTCCCTCCTATTTCTAGGTTAGGATGCTCGAGAGCTAACGTGACGTAGGCAATACCTAGCAATCTCAGCGTCAACCTAACACATGCTAGTCATCTCGGATGGTAATCTCTTTTAGCCGCTGAAACTTGTGGACTTATGTGGAACCAAGTTAGTCACGTCTCAGCACGTTGTGACCGTACTTAACCCTTTCGTGAGCCTTGCACTTTCGTGCCCGACAAATGGATTCTCTCAAACAACTGGTGTAGAATGATTGAAAGAATGAAGAACAATAGATTAAGTAAACTCAGAATATTTTATTAAAAATAACTCAAAACCTAAAACAAGTGTTTCACACTAGTTACAACATAACCCTAACCCAAATAGAATTTAGAACATGTTTGCAGTGAAGAACAGAAGAAAAGTCTATAGAAAACCTAGGATGATTTGAACTAGGGTTACAATGTGAATTTATAGACTCAAGACTAGGTTAAGTCTTTCTTAAAGTAGAAGTCCTCGAAAGTAGCTTTCCATCTTTAATATGACTTTAAATGCCGACTTCTTTGTGAGGAATATGGACTCTATCTTGTTTGCCTTTGTCCGCAAGTAACCTTGAGATTTATGATTCGGTAGCCCTGGCTGCTGCTACAGATGTCGAAAATTGACATGAACGTCGACGATAGATTTAGGAGTTTTAGCTCTATAGATCGTGCTCCGGTTCTCCCAACTTCTATAGTCAGCTGTCGTGGGCAGTAAGGTCGGCAGCAACTCTGCTCGGCAGGTATTCGGCAACAACTTGTCTTCAACTGGAAATGCTCCGGTACAGCTCCTAAGTTTGTTCCTCAGCATTGTGTCCTCCGCTCCTCGGTTCCCTCTTTCAGCTGTTAGTACCTACATACAAGAATACACTAAAACAATATCTCTTGTTCACCAAATAAATAATAACTCATAAAAGCAAGGCAGAAACTAGAAATATTGTAAAATGCTATGCATGCACCTACTTATGTCTAAAATGTGCTTAAAACAGTAATAATAAGAGTTGGAATGTGCATGGAATATAGGAATTTTGGATACTTTACACACCCTCAAACTCGAACTATTGCTTGTACTCAAGCAATGCAACCTAAAATAATTGCTCTAATAATAGTCAGAAAGAAAAACTTGCTTTTAACCTAATTTTCTGCCTCAAGGCCGTGGCATCTATATTAAGTTAGTGAGGGGAAATAAGCATAAAATAACTCAGAATTTAAATTTCTGCTACCTATGTGGTGTGTGCATATCTGCAAATGAGCTGAATACACAGAATAAATAATTAAACAAAGATTCTGCTGTGATGTAAAGGTTTCTGCTGGGGCACACAATTAAACACATTATTTGCAATCATGGCAGTGAGGGCTTCAGCTTATCACAACTACTCTTCCAGGTCTGACATTGAGATAGGAGCAAACTACAAAACCCCGAACCCTTGGAGTAGAGTCATCCCGTGAATGCTTTCATTCACTCATGCTAATTTGTCTGTCACTTTTAGGCTTTCAGATTCATGGACTTTGATAGCAGCGAAGTGTCCTTGCACATGATTCTTCCTAGAGCCTGTTGCGGGCACCTCTAGGGTATCACAACTTTGTTATTTGTTTTTGATCTTGCTGTTGTGGCAGTACTTCATTTTTCTGTTTCTTTTGCCTGCCTCGGCGGCTACCTGTAATCATCGTTAGAAATTTGCAAAGAATTATAAAACAAACAAGCAATGTTCATCACATATTCTAACACATTCAGCAAGTAACATAGATGCTTACATTTTCAAGCATAAAGAAAAAAATTCTAAGTCATATTTCATACTTTTTCCCAAGATTAAGTTCAATTTTTTATTAGGTGCGAAAATAATTCAGCCGACTATCTTATCATAGGCACAAGTCATAGCAAAATTTTCTTTTCCGATTATTACTAAGGCAAGTACAATGCAACCTACATGCAACTAAAGATGCCTAAAAAATATGATGCGAGAGCTATCCCCCCAAACTCGAGATGGGCATTGCCCTCAATGCACAAAATAGATAAAAAAAATACAAAATACAAGAAACATACAAGTTAAAGATAAAAATAAACGAAAATAAAAATAAAAGAAAATAGAGGAAATAAATTAAAAGTTTGCTGAGGGGTGGGAGGAGGTTGGATTCTTGTCAGCTGAAGAGGAGGAAAAAGTATGGATGACAAAGCGATGGCCAACAGATGCCTTGGCGGTGGTTCTAACAGGTGATGTTTTTACTTTCCGCGGCAGCTGGACTCTCTTCGGCATATGTTGTGGCTCTTCTTGAGGTTCAACAGTGGGCATGGCGGGAGATGCATCGCTTTCTTCTAACTCCGTCTCGAGGTCCACAGGTTCTTCGGCTATTATCTGTCGCTTCCTCTTCCTGGTTCCTTCCTCCGTGGGTGCAGTCGGAGGGATGAATGCCATTGGGATAGCTATTGTTGCTGCTGCCACTACTGTTTTTGGCTCTGGCGGCGGCTGCTTAATCTCTTTTGATGTGGAGGTGTCTACCACTATGTTGGTTGTGCAGGCAAGGGGAGATTCTGTTGGTGCCTCTCAGGGGAGTCTTCCACTGTGTTGGATGAGGTGGCGGCTGAGTAGGTCGGAGAATGTGTAGGAGACGGCACCCGGCGATCAGTCTGGCGGGCAGCGGCTGCTGGTGGAGTTCTTTGTGCTCGGGCTGCTGCTGCAAGTTCCTTGAGATAGGGTGGCATGGTGGGCACATCACTGGGAAATTTCTGCAGAAAATAGGTCACAAGGGCTTCTTGGACCTCCCTCACATAGTTCATGAAGGCCAATTGTTGCTGCTCTATCTGTTTTGTGCTTTTTAGAAGTGTGTGCAGTAGCGGGAGGACTTCTTTGTCTGGGGTAACGTTAGTACTTCCGGGGGCGGCTGAAGTTTCGAACTGTGTGGATGAAGGTTGGCTCAGTGTTACTGGCTCTTTTTTCGCATCCTGCATCATCTGAATGCGGACCTTTTTAATCTAGCCCTCTTTGGCAGTTGTAAGCTCATCTGTGGGGTTCTTTCAGGACTCCAAAGTTGGTGCAGAGACCTGTGATGAGGAATGGGAAGTATAACCTACCCTTCTTCTTCTTGAAGCAGTTGTAGATTTCTGTGCAGATAATTTCCCCTACGTTGATCGGCCGGTTCATCAGGATACGGTCAACTGTTGAATTGTGGGATGTGGGCAGCATACGCCTTTTCACAAATGTGTTCCATAACATAGTTTCAGGCAGTAGGTGGCGGTGCTGAACAGATCCCACATGTTTTCCCCCCATCCATGGTGTGTTGGGCTTGTAGAGTTTGGCCTTGATTTCCTCATAGTTGGCAGCCGTCAGTGACTGCCTCCAATCCTCGTGAGGGTTGTCGTTCATATCGAGGCCGTAGTAGCTATTGATGACAGCAGCGTTGAGTTTGACCGGCTCCCCACGGACGTAGACGAATGGCTTCTCTGGGCAGGGCTGGTGGGAATAGAATTCTCTGACGATAGTGATGTTCGCTATCTCAGGCTGGTGAGTGAACATCTCCCATCCCTTGTAGTGGATGGTTCGGAACAAGGTGGGCTCTAGACCACGGTCTCCCATCTACCGCGTGTAATGGAAGCCTTGTTCCTCCCATACTGCCTGCTTGGAGAATTTTTCTCTGTTATCTCTCATCGTCATCCTTGAAGCAAAACTTCTTATAAATGGGTTTTTGGGTTGATGTTGAGGCCATGTGAACGGTTGTACTTAACTGAAACTTGAAATAAAAATTGTGAGAGAGCATGGGAATCATATAGAAGATAGAAAAAAGGTGAAAGCAAAGTAAAATGAAGTGAGTGAGAGGTGTATATATAGGAGCTGCCGAGAAGTGCCGGAGCGGCATTAAATGCTCAACGGTCTAATTTTTTAGCGCACGTTACGGATTTTTATGCCCGTTAATTTCGGAGCAATTGGCAGCTAGCCATTATGTGTTGTTGCGCTGGTGGCTGTCTCGGCAGAATGGTGGGTGGGCTCTGGTTCTCCCAACTTCTATAGTCAGATGCCGTGGGCAGCAAGGTCGGCAGCAACTCTGCTCGGCAGGTACTCGGCAACAACTTGTCTTCAGCTGGAACTGCTTCAGTACAACTCCTAAGTTTGTTCCTCAGCACTGTGTCCTCCGCTCCTCGGTTCCCTCTTTCAACTGTTAGTACCTACATACAAGAATACACTAAAACTGTATCTCTTGTTCACCAAATAAATAATAACTCATAAAAGCAAGGCAGAAACTAGAAATACTGTAAAATGTTATGCATGCACCTACTTATGTCTAAAATGTGATTAAAAACAGTAATAATAAGAGTTGGAATGTGCATGAAATATAGGACTTTTGGACACTTTACAGTTGCCGCCCCGGTAGTAGTTGCCGAGGCATCACGTTCAGGTTCATCCATGGTATTAATGAGGACCGAATTTCTCAAAAGTGCGTCCACCTTGGCGATTCTTGTGTTTGTAGAAGCTGACAATTCTTGAGTTAATGCAATGAAAGCTTGAAGCGTGTCTTCCAAGAATTTTGATTGCTCTTGAAGAGGACTACATTGCCGGGGCATGTCTGCTGCTATGGTAGCAAAATTGTCATGGTAGGAAAATATTTGAGCTTGTTGATCGTACCATGAAGAATCTTGTTGTTGTTCCCATCTCGATTCGTCCATGTATTCACCGAAAAGATGTGGGCAACTTTCAAACTCATGATTTCCTTCACAAAAATTGCAAGAATTTTCCCACATCAACTTTCGAGTGGTTTTTCTTGACATGTTGATGCCCTTGAACTTGTATTGCACCTAAAATATTATTATTATATATATAATGCAAGGAAATAAAGATAAGTGCAAAAAAATAAAAAAAGAAGTTGTACGCCAATCTCCGGCAACGGCGCCAAAAACTTGTTGTGTGCAAAAGTGATACGCAAATTGCGTGCAAGTATACACGGTGCCAAGTTATAGTATTTAAGATATCATCTCCACAGGGATTGTTACAACCTTCAAGGTTCACTTTTCTTCACAAGTAAAAAGTAAAAACACAAATATTGAGAGTTGGTTTGATTAAAACTAAAATTAAAGCAAGTAAAATAAATTGAGAAATCATAGTGAGAGAATAAGCCGGTATTGGAATGCTTCGTAGTGCGGAGATTTGATGCACTGTCTCGGCACAGTTTTGCAGATCAACTCAACAACTTCAGCAGCAACCCACGAGTATGCCTCAGCAGAAGCCCGCCTCGGCAGAGACCGATGTGATTGTCTGGGCAGTTAAGCGATGAATCAAGGTTCGGCAAGGCTCCCTTCAATGACTTCCTCTTATCCCTAAGCTTGAAGTACTATTAGCAAACACGTATTGGATAATACCTCCCGGTGTGAATTTAAGGATGAACACCAACCGATTATGAAGCCTCTCTTAGCCCCTGAACTTCTAACTTATCCCTAAGCCGAAGTAGCTTTATACTATGGTTGGATAAAAGCATGTTTACTCATTTCGTTAGTCCAACTATCACGATATTGAACAAATAGATTGATGCTCTCTTCTCTCACGATAAATATTGCAACAATGAAGAACCAAGAGTAAACAAACCTTGAATTTTATTGCAAAAACTGAAAACCTAAACGAATACAAGCAAAACTCTCACAACTACTACACAACCAACCCGTAGCCCTAAGGAAGGTTTGGAACATAATAGAGGATGGCGGCACAAGGGTTTTTCGACAAAAAAGAGTTTTCTCTCTAATCTCAATTGTGTTTTCCTTCCTTCAAGTCGATTACATTTATAGGGGAGGAGCCTAGGTCTAAGTCTGTTTAGGGATGGAATCCTAGTTAGAATCTAATTACAACTCATTAAAAGAACAAATCTAACATTAAATCTTCCTAGATTCTCGTTTGACTTTCTCCACCTTAACT
Source organism: Hibiscus tridactylites (assembly GCA_958450335.1). Classification (NCBI taxonomy): domain Eukaryota; kingdom Viridiplantae; phylum Streptophyta; class Magnoliopsida; order Malvales; family Malvaceae; genus Hibiscus; species Hibiscus tridactylites. Next base: position 86,399,426 of record OY288277.1, read on the forward strand.
TTGACCATGGCTTTTCTTTGTTTGCTGGGCTCCAATGCTCGTGCAAGTGGTCTCCAAAAATCGGGCTTGATGAGCTCTTTCAGTCGCATACCACTTTGTATATTTCGGCCTTCTTGGAAGTTGCCGCCACACTGTTGACTGCCTCTACGGCACACTGTTGACTACCTCGGCAGAGGTTTGGGTTGGTGTACAGGGGTTGGCACAGTTCTCGACCAGCTCTCCAGATGGTCCAATAGCTTACTTCATCAAGTTCCCAGTTTATCCTCTTCTGCCCTCTTTGTTGCCTCGACAACATCTGCTTGGGCGGGTACCTGCGCACAGAGAGAAAACGCACATGAGCAGTATCTTTTCTATATAAAACAATTAAGTTCATCAAATAAGGCAGAATATCTAATATATGCAATTTTGTGTATGTTTTCCTAATAAATGTAACTAAACTATACTTAAGAACAACAATAATTGAGCTAAATTGGGGCATAAATATAGGACTTTTGCACACTTAACAGCAGCACAGTGTGCCACAGCTTGATTCGGACAATGTCCAAGGGAGCAAAGGAACAACTATCACTCCAGCCTTATGGAGGCAACTCAATGCCACGAAGTCCAAGGAGAAGGGCAAAGGAAAGGCTACGGAGTTGGTGTCCAAGGCCAAGATGCCCAAGGCAGAATCTGAGACTTCTATTCCAGCTGGTTTAGTGGTAATGCTTTCTCAAATCTACCAACAACAAGGTCTCGTTCTTCAAAAGCTGGAGAAAGTATAGGAGCAAAACACCAAGCTCTGGCAATATACTCATGGCTAGGACTGTGCCCTCAAGGAAACTCTTACAGGAATGTTCACATGTAACACCCCCTTCTCGACTTGGTAGAGAACCGGGTCAGAGAGCGTTACCGAAAACAAACCGAGAATCGAAGACATAAATCTTAAACCTTTTTAACCAATATTTTAGTGCCAAATATGTCAATTTTTATTACTAACTCAAAAGTCATTATAGCTTTAATAAAAACTTTATACAACATAGGCAACATATACACAATAGTAGGGCCACAAGACTAGTTTAAGTACTTTGCCATCATACTAGGAGTTCGTAAGGACAAAATACATTACTCTTTACTTTTAGTGACTTGTCGATCCGTCGACTTCTCCGATCTCGAACATTTTGTTAGCCTGAAATGTTATGCAAATGAATGCATTAGACTTACATAGTCTAAGTGAGGTAGTCAATAACAATAAATGAGAATGTTATGCAATGCTGCATACTTCAATGGTATATTTAATGGCATATTTCACATAAGCAACCTATATACATATTATAGATGAAAGGCATGTTATCCAATCATAACAAAAGCAATATCAATAATCAATATTTTCTCTTGGACCGATTCAACAGTATTTGGATACACGAATTCCACCACATCACCAACAATAATGGTCGTGTCATAATCCCTCCTCCGCACCAATTGACCAACACACAACACATCCCTCCTCCGCACCAATGGCCGAAGCTCAGTACTCATACCAATGAGCTCATAAATTCTATGGCATGCTAATTGTATCCAATACTTCGAATCCAATGGTCAATAACAATAGTTCATCATTCATGGTTCATAATCAAACATTTCATATCAATAAACAATAACAATAGTTCATGTCAAAAATTCTTACATGTCAATGCTTTCAATGATTTTCATGTCGATGATAACCATGCTATTAACGTAGAATCAATGCAACACTTACCATATACTTACCAACACATGATCAATGATGTAAAAACCTCTAACTCAAGGTTAGTATTAACAAAATAACGACACATTCGAGTAGGCCCTTGTCAAATCCGAGACGCTACTACACTCACCTCAACAACCCTACGTTTCTCGGATAACAGTTCCCTTATGTTTCTGCGCAAAATCACCACATATATATTCGGCCCCTTCATCCCCTGAATTGAAGAACAATGGCCCCCTATTTATACTTGTATAAACCGTCCCTTTCTAATTCCATGAAATTGGAATTTTAATTCCAATCTTCTACGTGGTGGAAAATACAAAGGTTTGGCCACCTTACCTTGTGCCACGTGTAGTGGCAATTGCCACACTAATTTTCAAATGGCCGAGTGGCCTATTAGCGTGGCCCTCAATTTAGGCAATTCCTTCAAAGTGAAGGAATTGTCACGGCTTCCCCCATTTCAGTTCACTTACACGTGAATTGGTGGCATGGCCACCTTCCCTTCACTTGCCACCCTTCAATCTCTTATGGCTGAATGGCCCTTGCCGTGTAATTACCTTAGGCAATTTCTTCAAATTGAAGGAATTGCCATGTCAATTACTTCTTTCTTTTCTTTTTTATTAATAATAATAATAATAATAAACCATTAAAATTAACCCGAATAACCTTTATTGTACAATTAATATCGAATAAATTATATTATTGATATAAAATACTCGGTCACCAGAATCTAATTCCAACTAAACCGGTTTTTAGGATGTGACATCACGCATACTTTGCCAACATTTCCTGAGTTCCCTACCGACCTCCTTGCCAACGATGATCTGCCAGCCAGTCCTCATTATGTTCATACTTCAACGCAATCATATGCCACCATACTAGTATCCCTTGTCCAAGTCGAGTCTGTATGAATAGACACGCCGCCTGAATTAGAAGAAGAAAGAATACAAGCCAAAGATACCGCAACACCAGTTGCACCTACCTTGTCTGCTGCTACTGACGTCCCCATCGCCTTTGAGCCAATGAGGATTGTCGAGGAAGTTATCCTTGACATCAGAGCCTCCAAAGTCGCATCAAAGCCCATCCTCAAACGCAAGAAGCATGCAGATCCCAACCGATGGAGCTTTGTCAAGAGAAAAACATGTGTATCACGCTTAAAAAACTTTGAATGGGCGTCTTATTCCCCTTAAACTCCTTACATTCATTTTGTTCATGCGTGCATACATTTCATTTTATTGCATTTGTATATATATGTTTTTATGCATTGGGGACAATGCACACCTTTGGTTTGGGGGTGTGTGTGGCCTCACATTTTTTTGACATGCCATGCATTCATTCGTTTTCATTCTGTTGCCATGTAGATTAGCTACATCATGCATACCAGGCCATTAAATTTTTTGCCAATGCTTGATTGATCTGATAAACATAACTACTAGCGTAATTAGAATTTGTGTAAGAATAATATGTCCAGTGAAGAGACTAGATCTTTGATAACATACGCAGTAGGTTAGTGATGCCAAGTTGCTTGGCAATTGATCTATAGTCTAGGAAACTGAAGTCTCACTTAACATGTAGTATGCATCTAGTTCCCAAAACAAACTTAGAATTCATGAAACTAAGCTCAGAATAAAGAATAAAAAATGATGCGAGGGTAAAAAGAAAAAATAAGGCAACAATGTTTTGCCAAAGGCAAGAAAAATATAGAACTCTCATCTGCCATAAAGATAATAAGCAACTTGAGGCTTCGTGGTTTGCTCCCTCTTAGTTCTCAGGTCAAAAACTTTAGGATATGAGTTGTAGAGTAATGTAACGCACTGATTTTGGGCCTAGAGGTTTTAGACATCGAATCAGACCGGTCGAGAACAGTTCGAATCGCGTAAGGTGATTTTAAGAAATCAAGGATCGGGATAGGATAAAATTGTGATAAAAATTGCTAAAATCCTCTAAAAATATGATTAAGAGGTTTGTTAAATCAATTTTACAAAAAGGGTTTTGGAAAATAGACATTTTGAGTAGTGATCGAATTATAAAGTTTCAAAACTGGGAAAATGTGCTTTTTAGGATGGAAGCCAAAATACTAAGATCTTTAGGTGGCTTTAAGTCAATTTAACCTTTCTTCAATATGACATGTGATTTAAATGGGTTTTAATTAAATGATTTTAATTAGAATTTGATATTAATTAATTGGTAGTTAGTGGATTTTCATTTTACGTAACTACCAATTCCCTCTCATTCTAGCCAAACACCATTTTCTCTCATCTTTTCCAGAATTCTTTCTCCCAAAAATCCTCTCAACATTTCCTAAATTTTTTTCAAGAGATCTTCTTTAATTCTTCAAGATTTTTTGCAAGGAAAACTTGTCATCTATTGAAGGAAGCAAAGATTGGAGGTAAATTTCATTCTCAACCTCTAATCTAAGTTCTTTATTGAAATTCCCAAGATATTTGGCTTCTAATAACTATTTTTGAAAGAGTTTTCAATATAGTTTTGATTTGAGATCAAAATCTTATGAAAATGTAGGTGAAATCTTGATTTTCGGACTTGATGAGTTGGGCAATGTTTTGTGTTGATTCTAATTGATTTTTAAGTTGATTTATATGTTAAAATGTTGTGTTAATAACATAGATCCCGAAATCCTTGAGATTCTTGAGTTTCTTGGTAGTTTTAAGTGTGATTTTGGGGTGTAATGGTGTACTTTTGATTGCTGGAGGTATAAAGATGAGTTAGGATGCTTATTAGATGTGTTTTGATGTTGATGATGCTTTAGAAGTGTTGTATGATGGTTGGGCTTGGTTTAGGAGGCAATCCATTGAGTTTTCGGTTGTTTCGGAAGGGTATTTTGGTGTAGTTTGAGTGGGCAACGAGTTTATGGATTGTTGCTGGTGTTAAAATGCAATTTAATGCATTTAGATCTCTATTTTGATGATGTGAAAATAGGGGATCTTAATCCGGAGGCTAACGAGGTGATTTTGGAGGCTCTGAAGGTGTAATTACTGTGTCGGCGAACAAAGCTTTGCGTATCAGTGAGTGGAAATGCAATTTCCTACTTTGTAACGCTTTGAGCGTGCTCTTGGGAGCTTAGTGTAAGTTTGATACACTTAACTAAGCTCAAGTGTAAGTGTTTCGGTAATCTCACTCTTGGAAATGTGTTAAGTTTGATGAAAATTCATTTGATGTAAGAGTGGATTTGTTTACTGTTTATAAGCATGTTTAAGCATGATTTAATGCTGGATTTTAATGTCATTATGTTAAGGATGCACTAGGTATGTGATCCTTGGTTTTCATATGAAAATGCATATGATGTTAAGCATGTGTGCTTGTGGAAATGGCATTGTGGTTATGCTTGGAAAAACAGTGGATTAATGTGGATTAATGGTTATATTGGCAAGTGATGAAAATGGTTTTTGGTTACTTGAATCGGATATAGTTAGCCGGTTATAGGATTGGGTGCACCGTGAATAAAGTCGCCTTGGATGTCGAGGGGTTGTGATTGTGTCGTAATCTCCATCCAAGTACCCTAACGATTGAGGTTAAGATCACAACGGTGAATGGTTAGTCCCGTGTGTGAGTCTTGTGTATGTGTCTCATACTCTCGTTAGTGGAATTATACAACTACCGATGAGTGATGTTGAGGGGTTGTGATTGTGCCATTAATCTCCATCACGGGTGTTGAGGGGTTGTGATTGTGCCATTTGTCTCCACCTTGTGTAGTCCGGTAGTTTGTATGAAGCGTGAGGGACAACGCTTGTAATCTGCGTATCCGATTGTGTCATGTGTTTAAATGATTTGTGAACTATCACTTAAAAGCCAATATAATGTAAATGAATAAAGTGAAGCATGAGATGCTTGTAAATGATGCAAGGATGCATGAGATATATGTGTATGATGCAAGAATGCATGTGATGCTTGTTAAAGTATGAGAAAAGGTCTATTTGCTGTTGTAAATTGATGCATGTGTGCATGAGGCTTTAAAAGTGCATTGAAGTCTTGAAAAGTCTTGTTTATAAATGGCATGTATTGTAAAGTGAAGATTTTGTAAAACTTGAGTTATGCATTGATGAATGTGGTCAAGCGATCCTCACTAAGCTTATTGCTTACGCTCTTTTGTTTCATCAATACAGAGAATTGAACCTTGAAGGCAGCCCCAAAGCAAGAGGAATACATAGCTTTGTTAAAGAGATGTATGTGATTCACCCTTAGTGTAATAAGAGGCAATGGGTGAGATTCATACTTTGGAATGTTTGAGAATGTTTTCTTTTACTTTGAGCATGTTTGTTTGCCTATACTTGAGTTGTAAATGGCCTTTGGAGTTTTGACTTGTTATGGTTTTGGCAAACTAGGAAGCATGCCTTTAGTGCCTTTGTTTATGTGTTGGTTGCTATGTTTAAGCTTTAACCTCGATATGATGATTGTTGATATGTATCCTTGCTGTATGCATGTTATGGCATGTCTCGGGGTTGATTCGAGTGTGAAAAAACATGAAAAACTAGCATTTTCTACTGTCACAGTGCAGGGTGTAACGAAACACCCTTAATTGTTCCGAAACGGGGGCCTGTAATGGCCATTACGTTTCGGTATGATTGAAGGTGTTTCGGAACATCTTGGCTACTGGAGAGGCATGTTTCGATATTGGTCTCGGAACACACCCGAGTACCGAAACGGTCAACACTGTTTTGATACGGGCGTTTCGGTACGAGGGTTTGGTGTTCCGAAACGAATGACCGTTGGATGATGATTTTGAATTGCTATAAGTTTCCATGTTTTACATTTTAGTCCTGAATATTGTGGATGCAATTGCTTGAGCTTGGATTGTTCTTTTTAGTTGAAATTTGACAGAGGAGCATGCAATATGACTAATTACATAATGGTAAGATTAAGATCTTTTAAGTCCTTATATATTTTAAAAATTATGTTTTGGTCCCTAGAAGTGTAATTCATGCAATTAAGTCCCTAAATGCTTTCCGATCGATGTGTCCTTCTCTCCTATGAATCTTGAGTAATCACATAGGCTTAATATGCATCTAGAAAAGATAAAAAGAAAAAAAGGGTCGTTAATCAAGGTTGACTTTCGGGTTGACTTTGGTTTTCCCCGTGTAATCTTCGTAGTTCGGGTCAAACGTCTAGGCTGGGCTAAGGAGGTTACAAGTAAGCCTAGTAATGTCTGGACTAACATGGGGGTTCGTGGTATGCTCCCTTTTACTTTTCATGCCAAACAGTATTGCGAAGCAAAAATGAAAAAATTGCCAGCAGAAACCCTTGTTAAATAAATAAAAAAACAAAAGAAGAAATAAAAAAATGAGTTTGGTTAGTAAAGTTGTCTAAGGGAGTTAAAAGGATACTTGATGCATATTACATGCACTTCGTGCACACTTCATGACCCTAGACTAGTATTATATTGTTGCACTTAAATTTTCTTATCTACTTGGCATTATTGCACTAGGATATCTAAGGACAAAACTAGGATAATATTCTACTTTCCAGCATGTGTTGTGAGTTAGGAAAATTTTTCCAAGGTTAATCTGTTTTATTTTTCTGTTTTTATAAATTTTTGCATTACTTGAGGACAAGCAATGAGCTAGTTAGGGGGAGTGTTAACTCCTAGAAAGTACTGATTTTTATGCATTTTTCACAATGTTTTTGCTTGTCTTTAGGTATATATATTTGCATTTAGTTGTTAAAATCATGCATTTTCGTAAGGAATTAGGGAGTTGTTGTGTTGCCAATGTGAAGGGTTGTTTTGCTGGTGTTGATGCAAGATAGGAGTAGGACAGGTTTGCAGAGCAGTGCAGGAGTAGGAAGCAGAAGATGCAAGAGAGAATTGCTAAGTCGCAGTTGGAAAAGTTGGACCAGAGATTGCCAAGCTCGCTTGGCAAAGGATTGAAGTCGGATGCCCGGTAAAAGTAGTTGTTGAACCCAGTACATTGTCAGTCCTAAAATTCAAAAGAGTATAACACGCCTATCTTGGTGTGTAATCAAATTTAAAATTTCAAACTCATCCTAGGGTTTTCAATAGGGCCTATTTAAAAAATATCAATCATGGATGAAAAGAGAGAGCATCATGGTGAAAGAGGAAGCTAGAGGCAACGTGTTTCGACCATCTTAGACCGAGAGCTTTAGAGCATTTGAAGGAATGCATTGACATACCTCCTTCTTTGCCTATTCTCTTAGTTTAATTTTTATTTGAATGGTGATGTTGGGATACGATATTTTTTTGGTGGATCCCCCAACCATGAACTAAGCTTTTACAGTTAGTTGGGGATGTTTGCATTTAACACTCAGTTTATTTTTGGTTTTTAATAATTTGAATGCTTTGGCATTATTTTCTACCCTACTAGCACTTCATCTCTTTAAATTATTTGTAATACGATAGTTGGCATTATATGCTTATTATACCTTAATATCTTAACAAACTTAAGGGGTAACGATCAGTTGTCGGGTACTAAGGAGAGAAACTTTGACATAAGATGTTCAAGTAGATGAGCTTACTTCAGAAGTGAATCTACCCCTTAGGAGTAAAGATTGAAACTTAATCAAGGTAATCTATGAAAAGATACACTATAGACATATAGGGGTTTTAACGTGGTTAACTTAGGATATTGCCATCGATAGAGGTAATACTATTCTTGAAATCAACTCGGGAATAAATCCAAGGTAGAACATTACTAATAACCAGCATAGGTAGCGTAAAATCCAGGCATCCCTTGCCAACGCTCTTCATCCTTTTGAATACTTCTTGCCAAACTGCTTTTACTTTCAATTCATTGTTTTAGCTATTGTCTAAATCGAAAATCCAAAACAATTTCAACATTCTTGATCCCTTTAACAGGTAAACCATTGAACACTTAAATTCTTAATCAATCCCTATGGATACGATACTCAGCTTACTGTTGTATTACTTGCTGACCGTGTATACTTGCACGCAATAGACTCACTCTCGACATTATTTCTTACATATTTACACTGCACTCCCAATCTTTTTCCAAGCTTTAGCAAAGTCGATAGTAGCACCGGTGGGTGGCCTCATGGTGCGGCAGCTCTGCACAACATGGGAAGCAAGCATGCCCTTGGGTGGCCATCAATAGGGTGCCGGGGGAAAATGTCTTCATTTCAAACATGGCAATGTCTACATGGTGACTGGGTGTATCCGTACAAGGTGAAATTTTCTCTAATTTTTTCTGAATCGCCTTTTCCTTTTTTGATCTGTAATCACCCGGGTTTTGCTTCGATGAACGTCCAACCACCTTGCGGTAGTTGGGCGTAGAGTGTAGGTCGATCGTGTCCCGGTGTTAGGTCACCATGTCACCTATGTGGTCAAGATTGGAACGATGGATATGGTTTTAACGCTAATGTATGATGTTATGTATGTGCTTCGTTTTTCTCTGTTTTGTAAGTTCAGGTTTGGCGATGTTCCTCTGTAGATTGGGAAAGCGTAGATTTGGGGTTGTCGATGAATGGTTATGGTCACAGAATGGATATGGTTTGGTCAGGTCTCAGTTTGGTGAGCAGTGACTATGGGATTTGTTTATATGGTTCTGTTTCGAGGTTTGATTTTGTGTCTATGGATGTTCTTTGGGGTTGCTGCAGTTGGATTGAGTTGTTTTACATTGCTTAGTTGTTTTTGAAGATGTGTTTTGAAGGTTTTTACAACAGGAAGAAGAAAGGTGTTTGTAATGTTCACCAAGTGTTTGTTGAAATGCCAGACAAGAGGTTGAAGATGATGACGTGGCATGAGTTTAATTATTTTTATTATTTTCATTTTTACGCTCTGGGTCGACATGGGCTGCACACATGTGTGAGATGGAGTTTTGCTGATGCAGGTCAATCATTATGCCGGCTCCAACATTGGAGGGGCAAATATTTGTGCGTTGGTGTGGGGAATCAATGGAACATTCCCTGTGTCTCATCAGATGTGAGCCCCGATTTTTTAACGGCAATGTTGGAGAAGGTTTTTATCCCATTTAATTCGATTTTGTTTGAATTTTTTAATTCTAGAAAAGATTGTTTTGCCCCTTATACGATACCGTTTTGGTTGGATATTTTAATGGTTCTTAAGTCTTTTAAAAGAGCACATGACCTTTCACGTGACTTCATCTAGGTTTATTCTCGACAAGGAAATGTGAAAGAGGATATCTTTTTAACGATTAAGAATTGTTTCATCAAGTACAAAGAAGGTTCGTAAAAATTCAAAAAAAAAAATCTTCAGAAAGCAAGGTTTGAGTTTCACAATGAACGAAGAGGTTGCTAGAATGATGGGAGAACTAAAGTTTACAGAGGAGGAATTGCAAGATATGGAGAAATCTGATGGTCTATTGGCACATGAGATTCCAGGTTCTGAAAAATGGATGGTGGGGAAGCTCGTGTCACCTTCGATTGTTGATGGGCCAATGCTAATTTGAGTGTTTTTTGTTGTTTGCAAGTATCAATCGTTGGAAGAAGCTACTGAATTGGGGCAGAATCTGTTTCTCTTCAAGTTCACTAAATTGGAGGACAAAGATTATGTTCTAGATCGAATTCCCTAGACTTTTAATGGTGAGTTACTTGCTCTTAAACAATTTGATGGTCGTTTAAGTCCCCAGGAGTATGATTTTTCTCCTCTAGCTATGTGGATTAGGATTTACAACTTGCCTTTAGTTGGTATGACAGAAGAGTTTGGGAAATCCATTGGGGCCAGGTTTGGTAATAGTCTAAGTGAAAATTTAAGGAAATGGGAGGGTCGTTTAGGTGAATTCTTGAGAGTTAGTGTGGAAATTGACAGTAGTAAGCCGCTTAGGAGATGTGTTCATGTTGGGAAAAGGGTTGATTGAGCTCCTAGAATTTGTATGGGCAAATAAGACAGGTTACTAGTTTTTTGTTATTGGTGTGGTTTAATTGGACATGACTTTGAGGTGTGCTCTTTCATTCCCCCTGAAGCTGAAAGATGGAAACTCTAGTTTGGTCCTTGGCTGAAAGTTCCCCTAGGCAGAAATGGTCCAATGTTAATGCTCCTAACCATGGAATTGTGCACTTTAATGGTGCTGGAAACTCTGGTTCTGGTAAACAAAAGAAAATTTTCGAGGGTGTAGGGAATAGTGAATTGATGTTGGGTGGCTCTGGCATGAGAGGTAAACATGTTGTGTTGTTTGCCTCTAAAAACAGAAGTGGTAAAAGAACCTTGCAAGGAAAGAATGAAGTTTGCAACCTAGTTGGTCCTAAAAAGACTAGATCTATTTCTGTTGTAATCTCAAACACAATTGATGGAGGTGTTGAGGTTGTTTCTCCAATCAAAACTCTTGAATTGTCGGTGGAGGATGAGGTTCAACCCCGCCGGAAGCTATGAAAATCTTGAGCTGAAACTGTCAAGGGCTTAGGAACCCTAAGACCATTCGAACTCTGGGGCAGCTTGTAGCCTCAAAAGCTTTTAGTTTAGTGTTTTTTTATACTCGGTTGTTTAAAAATAAAGCAGATGATGTGAAAAGAAGACTTGGTATGGTTGGGTATATAGTTGTTGAAAGCGCATATGATTGTATGGGATTAATGTTAATGTGGAAGGAGGACATTCAAGTGGATCTCTTGCCCTTTTCCAAAGCTCATATTGATGTAGTGGTTACTATGGGAAGTGATGAATTCAGGTTTACAGGGATGTATGGAACATGGAACAGAACCAGAAAACAGGAAGATTGGGATTTTCTGGATTTTTTTAAAAGACAGATCATATTTGCCTTAGTTATTAGGAGGAGACCTCAACGAGATCCTAGATTTTAATGAAAAGGATGATGGTAGAAGAAAGCCTAGAGTTGAAATCGAGAACTTTAGGGAAGCATTAGAGAGGAATGGCTTGTGGGATATTAAGCCAAGCAAAGGATGGTTCACATGGCATAGTGGAAATGGTTTTGGGACCCTTATAAAGGAGAGACTAGACAGATATGTGGCTACCATTCCTTGGCTGCAAACATTTGGCCAGTGTAATGTTTATTCTGAGTACACAATCTTTTCTGACCATCACTTCATACTTCTGGATATTGAGACCCCTATGAGAAGATCTGGTAGACATGATGATCATTTCAGGTTTGATTATTGTTGGGCTGATGAGGAGGAGTGTCGTACAACAGTGAGACAAATTTGGACTGAATCTAGAGGATAACCTTGGAAAAATTCAAAGTTTTTGGTGAAGGACTTTATTGGTGGCAAAGGAATAGAAGAAGAAAGGTCATCCAGAGGAAGAAAGTTCTGAAGGAAAAAATTAAATCTATTCTGAATGAGGAGATTACTGAAAGAAAGGTATGGGAGTCGAATGGATTGAAAAAAGACTTAAAGAAAGTACTAGACATAGAGGAAGTGTACTGAAAACAGACGTCTAGAGTCCAATGGTTAAAAGAAGGTGATAGGAACACTTCATTCTTTCATGCCAGAGCCAGAGGTAGAAAAAAGAAGAAGTTTATTAAGGGGCTTAAGGATGACAATGGTGTTTGGCAGGAGGGGATGAGAAAGTGTTTGAATTTGCCAAGGATTTTTATTCTAGACATTTTCAATCTAGTGGGGGAGCTTCTTCAAATTTGATCTTAGATTCCATCAAGCATTGCATCACATCAGACATGAATGTCAAGTTGTATGTTGGATTCACTACAGAGGAAGTCAAATCAACCTTTCTTCAAATACACCTTTTTAAGGCTCCAAGTATAGATGGTTTCTTTGCTTCCTTTTTCATAAATTTTAGTCTATTGTTGATGATGATTTCATTTCTCTTTGTCTTGACTTATTAGTAGGCAGAGTTAGTATGAGTGATGTTAATAGATTTGTAATTGTTATTATCTCAATAGTAGATGAATCTAACCTTATAAAGCAATACAAACCTATTAGCTTATGTACTATTATTTATAAGACAATTTCTAAAGGTCTGGTCAATATGTTAAAATTTGTTATGCCTCTATGTATTGCTGAATATTATAGTGCCTTTGTTCAAGGTAGACTCATTTCTGATAATGTGATTGTTGCCCATGAATTGATGCACTGTCTAAAAGGGGCTAGAAGTGGGGCTAACAAGGGAGCTGCAATTAAGTTAGACATAGAAAAGGCCTATGATAGGGTTGATTGACATTTCCTTCATGATGTGATGTTAAAGTTGGGTTTTGCACAACAATGGATTGATCTGATAATGTCTTGTGTAACTTCAGTTTCTTATTGTATTAGAATCAACGGTGGATTGTCTAGTGAATTTAGGCCTAGTAGAGGGATTAGACAGGGAAATCCCCTATCCCCTTATTTGTTCCTTTTCTGTTCTCAAGGGTTATCTGCTTTACTGTTGAAAGAGCAAGAAGAAGGTAGGATTAAGGGTATTAAAGCCAGTTTGCATGGCCCTTTGGTCAATCATTTATTGTATGCAGATGATTGTTTATTATTCATAAAGAATTCTGCCTAGGAAGCTGCTAGAATGAAAGAAGTTTTGGCCATTTATGAATTATCCTCATGACAGAAAGTTAATGTTGATAAATCCTTCATTTATTTTAGTAATAGGATGTTTGAATATAGTAAAGGCTTAATTAAGGATGCTCTTGGTATGAGAGAAGAAGTGGATATTGGTATGTACCTTGGAATTCCTCTAATGGTTGGTAAAAATAAGACTGATGCCCTAGGTTTTCTATTCAAAAGAGTTGATAAAAGAATCAAAGGGTGGACCAAAAATCTGTTGTCTTATGGTATGAGAGAAATTTTATTAAAACCTATTGCTCAGGCCCTTCCCACGTATGCTATGGGGTGTTTTCTGCTTCCCGGCTATATTTTAGATCCTATTATTTTAGCTATGAGATCCTTTTGGTAGTCTAGTAAGGTTAATGAAAGGGTCTGGGCTCATGTAGCATGGCACAAATTGTGTAGACCTAAAAGAGATGGGGGACTAGGCTTCAAGGATTTAAACCATTTCAACTTAGCATTGCTAGGGAAGCAAGTCTTGAGGCTCATTTCAAACAAAGAGTCATTGTGTTACAAGGTTCTTTCTTCTAAATATTTTTATTTTGGTTATGTGTTAGATGCTAAGGCTCATGAAAAACCTTCTTTTATCTAGAGTAACATTTTTAAAGCTAAAGAAGCTTTCAAGGATGGCTTTCATTAGAGGCTGGATATTAACAGCAAAGTCTCTATTTTTCAACAGAAATGGGGAGGAGATTCTGTAACTACTTTGTCTGATGTGTATATGGACAGCCCCGCTAATCCCAGTCATTGTGATAAGTTCCTAATTCTTAATGAGGTTGTTGGGATGTGAGGAAAGTAAGAAATTTGTTTTCTCCAGATGATGCTGAAAAGGTCCTTCGAACTCTTATTGCCCCTATTGAGAGAGATGTTTTGATCTGGGGCCACCACTCTTCAAGGACTTATAGTACTAAGTCTGGCTATAATTGGTTACAGTTACATAGAAATGTGGAAAGAGATTAATCTCCTATCTGGAAAGCTTTGCACAAAATTTAGAATTTGCCAAAGATTAAGATTTTTGCCTGGAGGGTGTGTTATAATGCCTTACCTACTGGAGAGAAGCTTGTTGCATCTCATTTAGGTTCTAGCCTCTACCCCATGTGTAATTTTGAGTCTGAGGCCTTACTTCAAGCTCTAAAAGGTTGCAGTATGGTTAAGGAAGCCTTTGATATTTGTGGTTTGTCTAACCTTCTGCCTCAGGATCAAGTTGATAGTTGCAAGACCTGGTTTGAGCTTTGTCTAGGAAAGCTTGAAAAAGAGCAGATCACATTCTTTATTATGCTTATCTGAAATTTATGGAATCAGAGGAACAAGCTTGTTCAAAACTCTTTTTTTCTCCCTGCTAGAGTAGTTGTGGACAATGCTCAGTTACTTTTTTGTGATTTTGTTGCTGCCCATGACCATATTATAGTCAATGTCCCTTCTGACAGGTCTAAACAATGGAGATGTCCCCTGAAGGTGTTTTCAAAATCAATGTGGATGGTGCATTCATTTCAGAAACTAGAGATAGAACTTTTGGTGTTGTTGCTCGTGGCTCCTTTGGCCTTATGATCGATGGAAATGCTCAAGTCATCCCTAGTATGCTAAATGTTGAGATTGCTGAAGCCCATGCTTTTCAGAAGGAATTAAGATGGTTGCTGCTAATAGATGGAATTGAGTTTTAATTGAAGGTGATTCCTTGGCAGTGATCAACAAGCTCCTTTCATCCAGTCTAGATTTTTCTTTTTCTACCTTGGTCCTGGAAAAAGCCAAGCACATTTTTGGAGTTGCATCCCAATTTTATAGTGGCCTGTGTTAGTACAAAAGCAAATCGAGTTGCTCATTGTCTTGCTCATAGATATTTTTTTTGTTTTAGAGCCTCTTATTTTGATTTTGATGTACCATAATGTATTACAACAGACCTTGTTGATGATGCCATTTATGGTTCTTAATGAATGGTAGTATTTTCCTCAAAAATAAACAATGTCTATATGGAGCACTTCGAGTATGTATTTTAGCTCTTTAAGGGATAGTGATCCGCGACCCTCCCCCCCCCCCCCCCGACCCCCAACCGAATGGAGCGGGCCTCAGCCCAGGGGGTGCGATGTGGGCGACTTGGTATCCAAGATGTTGGCCCTTCGATTTTTTACGGTGGCTTTTTAAAAATGATGGCACGGTGGAGAATTGTTTTTCTGGTGGACCACATTCGCATATTATTTTTTATGTCGGTTATCGTTATGGGGAATATGGTATGAGGGCTGGATTTTGGATTTTCGGTGGTGTTCATTTTTTCTCCGATGAGCCATGGAGGAAGAAGATCATGTGGGAGGGAGCCTCTCCCCAAACTTGGTTTTCCTACCTTAGGTCAAACATGGTACATACAGGAAAAAGGTGTTGTTGTGTAACAAGGCCAAAGGTGTTATTCCTTTAGCCTCCCTTAGCAGATAACAGTTCTGTTGTTAGGCCTGGCCTAGGCATTGGGGGCAGCATGAACTTTGCTGAATCTTGAACCTACGGGGCTGGCAAAAGTAGCTGGCGGTTGATAGTTTTATTGAATCTAGAATGTCTTGATTCTCTCACAAAAATTAAAGGTTGTTGGGCATTAAATGAAAAGTATTATTTTTCTCTTATGGATTGGAGACCGGACAAGAGGAAAAATAGTCATCTTGTGGGAGCCCCACTCTTTTGGAATAATATACTTACAAAAAATATTTTCTTTAGCAAACCTCTCTCTCTTATCTTGCTTGCTCTTCATCCGAATATCCTATCCATAGAGGATGTGCCTCTTGAGCTGGGTAAACAGTTAGAATGACCACAATTCACTGAGAAGGAGTTGCTTATTATGGATGAAATTGAAGGTTTGGGTAAGGAACCGGTTGAAGGTGAGGTAAAATGGTTAGTGGGAAAGCTTGTTCCCAGACCCTCGAATGAAGTTGAACTTAGACAAGAGGCAGTGTCCCCTCTCAAGGCACCCATATCGGTGGATGCCGGTTCCCAGCCCCGTCGGGAACAATGAAAACCTTATGTTGAAACTGTCGGGGATTGCGAAATCCCAAGACAAATCAAGCTCTGTAAAGGTTTGTGACCTTGAATGATCTCGACGTTGTTTTATTAGTGAAGGCAGGCTCTTTAAAAATAAATTGGAAGGTGTTCGTTAGAGATTGAATATGGTAGGGTGTTTTGATGTTGAGAGAAGTAATGATTGTATGGGACTAGTCTTGTTGTAGAAGGATAGTGTTCAAGTTAATCTACTCTCCTTCTTGAAGTCACACATTGATGTTGAAGTTGCACAAGGGACAGTTAAATTTAGATTCACTGGCATGTGTGGCACACATGAACGATCTAGGAAGCACTTGGATTAGGAGCTACTTAATAAACTCAAAGGAGAATCTCAACTACTGTGGCTACTAGGGGTGACCTTATTGATATCCTTTGCATAAATGAGAAGATGGGCGAGAAAAGAAAACCGATAGTGGAAATAGAGCTTTCAAAGCTTCCCTTGAGAGAAATGGCCTTTGGGACATTAAACTGAGTTGATGGTGGTTCACATGGAACTTTGGGGACAAGGTGGAGAATCATGTCAAACAAAGGATAGGCCGGTATGTGGCCTCTATTAGACCTGGCCAACTTGACCCGAGAACCGAATTACCCGAACCCAGACCCGAACCGAAACCGAAAATCAACCCGAAATTGACCCGAAATCTGATCCGAAACCTGAAATAAATCGAACCGAAACTGAACCGAATTTAGTTGAACCGAATGGACCCGAACCGAATGGACCCGAACCGAATAGACCCGAACCGAATGGACCTGAACCGAATAGGCTCGAACCGAATGGACCCGATTAATAGAAATAAAGAAAGATAAAATAGGAACAGCTGCACAAATCACTAAAATGTCAAATATATTGACTTTATAAAGTCATATATAGGGTGTAAAAATCTGACCAACCTAAAAATTTGATTAAAAACGACTGATCTCTCATTGAACCGAAAATAATCGAACCGAAATCAACCGAACCGAAATTAACCGAACCGAAAATAATCAAACCGAAATCAACCGACCTGAAATGACCCGAAACACAATAGACTCGAACTAAAACCGAACCAAAACCGAACCAAAACTGAAACCGAATCTGAACCGAAAATATCAAACCCAAAATAACCGAAACCAAAATGACCCGAACCGAACACGAACCGATTGACTCGTTTGCCACCTCTAGCCTCTATACCTTGGTTACGTTTATTTGGGAAATGTGTGATCACTACGGAGTTCACCAAGGACTCGAATCATTATTTCCTATTGTTGGATATGGAGGGCAAACCAAACTGAGAGGGTAAGCATGAGGACTACTTCAAGTTCGACATGTGTTGGGAAAACGAGGAGAAGTGCTCGCACATTTTAGTAGCTTTTGGAGCACTCTCGGGGGAACACTTTGGACAAGCTGAAAATTGTTGGGGAGAACCTTAATGAGTGGCAAGTGTCTAGAAGGAGAACTGACGTGCGCTGCAAGAAAAAGCTCCAAGAGAAGATTGAGGACCTCTTGGAACAAAACATCTCCAAGGCAAACCTTGATGAGCTTAAGAAATCGAAAAAAAAGAAGCTGAAAAATATAATAGACAAGTAGGAGACCTATTGGAAACAAAGGTCCAGAATAAAATGGCTTAAAGAAGGCGATCAGAACATGGGCTTCTTCCATCCTAGGGCAAGTAACCGTAGGAAGAAAAATATGATCAAGGGCATTGAGGACAATAAGGGGATTTGGGTTGAAGGGGTGGAGAACATCTTCAGAGTTGCAACTGACTTCTTTTTCAATCTCTTCCAATCGGGCATGAGCACTACCTCCAACATGATCCTTCAAGCTATTGAGACTTGCATAACACCGGAGATGAACGACAAGCTATGTGATGGATTCAAGGTGGAGGAAGTAAAGCAAGCCTTTTTTTCAAATCACCCTAACAAAGCCCCAGACATGGACGGTTTACCAGCCTCATTTTTCCGCAAGTTTTGGTCCATCCTTAATGTTGATTTTTCTAATATTTGTCTAGATCTTCTTGCGGGAAGAGTAACCATGTGTGATGTTAATCAAACTGTCATTGTCCTTATCCCTAAACTAGATAACCCGACCCTCTTGAAACATTTTAGGTCGATTAGCTTATGTAATATGGTCTATAAAACTTGTTCCAAAGTGCTCGTTAACATATTGAAGCCTCTCATGACCATAAGTATTGCCGAGAATCAAAGTGTTTTTGTTGCGGGTCGACTTATTTCTAATAATGTTATTGTGGCTCATGAATTGTTCCATTATCTAATGGTCCTAACAAAGGGGTTGCTATTAAATTAGATATGGAGAAAGCATATGATAGAGTTGAATGGCATTTTCTCACTGATGTTATGACCAAAATAGGCTTTGCTTCTAAATGGATTGATATTATGATGAATTGTGTGACTATTGTTTCCTATTGCTTCAAGATTAATGGTGTCATTTTAGACTCTTCGGGCCATCTAGGGAATTAAGGCAAGGGGACCCCCTATCCCCTACCATCTGTTGTATGCAGATGATTGTCTATTATTCATCAAAAACTCGGTCAAGGAGGCCACAATATGGAAGCATGTGCTCAAGGTTTATGAGTCTCCATCGGGGCAAAAAATCAATGTGGAAAAATAATCCATATATTTCAGCAATGGCATGAACAATCAAAGCACATCCGAGATGCAAGCCATCATGAACATGCAAGAAGACGATGTCCTTGGACAATACCTTGGCCTTCTTGTAGTTGTAGGACATAATAAAACAGAGGCCTTGGGTTTCTTGGATGTGAAAGTTGACAAGAGAGTGGGCAATTGGACCAAAAACATCCTTTCTTATGGTGGAAGATAAGTTCTCGTCAAATGAGTGGCCCAAGCCATACCCGCCTATGTTATGACTTGTTTCTTCCTCTCGGATTGTATTATTGATCACATGGTCTCTACTACTAGAAGATTCTGGTGGTTCGGTAAAAGTAAAGAGAGAGGATGGGCCCATGTGGCGTGGCAAAACCTTTGCAAACCGAAAGAAGTTGGGGGCCTAGGGTTTAGGGACTTAAAGACTTTCAACCTTGCTTTACTTGCCAAACAAGTCTGGAGATTGATGTGCAACAAAGACTCTCTATGTTACAAGGTTCTCTCGGCCAAGTATTTTCCTCAAGGAGATGTGCTCGAAGCAAAGCAAGGGAGTAAAACGTCTTTCATTTGGAGTGACATTTTCAAGGCAAAAGAGGATCAAAGATGGATTCCACTGAAGATTTGGGACTAATAGCTTGGTTCGAATCTTTAAAGACAAGTGGGGAGGCACCAAGCCAATGTTGTTAGAAGCAAACCACTTGGATAATGCCACCAACCCAATTAGATGTGAGGAGTTTATGGTTCCCAATGTGGCAACTTGGAACGTGGTCAAGCTCAACCAAGTGTTCTCGGATGAAGATGCATAATCAATCAGCCGGTGTCCTATTGCACCGCATTCGGGTGACTTGCTCATTTGGGGTCTCCATTCATCCGAAAGCTACCCGATCCAGCTACAATTGGCTTTTCCTCCAAAGTCATGAGGTAAGAGATTCCTTCTCTATTCGGAAGGCTATGGCTCGAATGCCAACCTTGCCCAAAATTCGATTGTTTGGGTGGAGACTATGCCACGACGTTTTCCCTACGGGCCACAAGCTCGCAGCTACGGGACTTGATCCGGGTACTTGTAGAATGTGCAACAGCTAGATTGCAACTTGTCTCCATGCTTTCCGTGAATGCCCGACCATCAAAGAAGCCTTTGACCTTTGTGCTTTCTCGACCTTATTGTCTAACGGTCCTTTTCCAAGTTGTAAAGTTTGGTTTGAAGAAGTGCTCAAGACCTTCGATAAGGAGAAGTTCACACTCCTCATCATCCTCTTATGGAATCTTTGGAACCGGAGGAACAAGCTCGTCCATGAGAACAAGAGCTTCCCATTTCGAGCAGTGGTGGACTATGCCCAACTTATTGTCTCATACTACAAGGCTGCCCATGAACCAACTAGTATCTCGGTCCCATGTAGCCGAGCGAAACGATGGTCCTGTCCAACCGAGGGCACCAACAAGGTAAATGTTGATGCGGCTTTCTTGGCCAACACGGGGGTAGCTTCGATTGGAGTGGTTGCACGCAAATCTTATGTCCTGGTAATCGACGCGCGAGCCCACAATCTTCATGGGGGCACACACTGCTGAGACAGTCGAAGCATGTGCTTTCACGATGGGCCTCTACTTAGTCGTGGAGAATAATTGGCTAAGAGTGATCATTGAGGGAGACTCTATGGCAGTTGTCAACAAGTTGAACGCTGAAGAATTGGATAGATCGATCACTGCCTCGCACCTACCTAATGTGCACACTATCCTTGTCGATCATGCAAGTCTCAAGGTCTCGCACATAGGCCGAGAAGCCAATAGGGTTGCGCACTCACTTGCCCAATGGGTCGTGTCTTGTAACGAGACTTTTGTTTTCTGCTATGATGTTTCAGATGGTATCCAAAACTTTGTAATCGATGATTCCATTTATGGCTAATGCAATACATCCATCTTTCAATAAAAAATAACTATTCTGAAAATCATATAGATTAGGTCATGAAAGGCTGAAGTACACAAATGATCACTAAACTATTCCTAAAAATATAAAATGGTTACCGAACTTTTTAAAGTTACATAATGGGAAATAAATTTTAGTTTTTATTACAATATGGTCACTAAATCGTTACCTGTCGTTAATTGGGAAACGTGACAGTTACGAAAATTTGTATAATAACATATTTAATCCTTAATATTTACTCATTCAATCAATTTAGACATCAATAATAAGGGTTAAATTAGGCATAAATTAATTGAATGTATCAGTATGGAAGATTAGATGTCATATTATTCAAATTTCTGTAACTGTCACTTCACCCAGATAACGATAGTTAACGACCCAATGGCCATTTGTAATAAAAACAAAAGTTTAATCTCCATTATATAATTTTTAAAAATTTGATAACCATTTTATATTTTTGGAGATAGTTTAGTGATTATTTGTGTGCTACCTTGTCGTGCAACGATGAAACGCTCATCAACTGGACTCACTTCTTCTTCCTGCTTACCATTAATTCTACACCAACTCAGTGACTCAGTCTTATTATAATATAATATTATAGGATCCTATATACCCCACTCAGTTGAAAAAATACAGTAGTTTCTTTGTTGGTTTTCTTTTTGTCTTGAAAGGGTAGTCTTTATTTGGTGGATTCATTGTGTCAACAGTACTGATTATGAAATTCAGCTGAAAAAAAATTGAATCTTTTTATGGTATGATGCTTTGTTTGAAGCCTGAAGCTTTGGATGAAGACCAGCATCCTCAATGTCCTAATGGGAATGGAGATTGCAATTTTGGTAATAATGAGGCTTTTGTTCTACCAATCAACTGGTGGGTCTTTTTTTTTTTATCTTCATTTGCTGCTTGCAGTATTTGTTATATTTTAACTCGAATTCTAATCGATAATTAAGTTGAATTTTATAGTCTTCGTGTTTATAAATATATAGTGGATTGTTAGTTTCTCTCATCCGTGAAGGTAGGCAAGGCTGAACCATCTTGTACATGTCTTATTACTAACAGTATTGTTGATGTTTTTGTTTTGCAGGGGAAGTTGTATTAATAGATATTTGCAATGGAAAAGTGGCAAGGTTTGGAGCAAGTCATTTTCAGCTGAGTTGGAGGTAATTTTCCATAATTCTGATGATTGTTTGGGGGAATTTGTTACTTTTTACTGAGTTTTAGATTTCGAAAACTATTGTTTTTCACCAGGATGCTGGTAAGCCCCAGGAAAGGAGTGGACAAGAGACAAGTCAGCAGATGTGTGGTTATAAATACCAGCTTGAGCAAGAAGTAAGATGATTCTATTTGTCCCTCTGCATATGGAGATTGCATGTTCGTGTCGTTTTTTAGTTATTCGAACATAAATACTACATCCAACATTGAATGATAGCATGCTTTGAATATCAGAAACCAGCGCAGAGCAACCAATTCAACACAACAGCGTTTTCCGTATCACATTGTATAGATGTAGTTATTGATGATAAACATTTTAATTTTATTACATGAACTATTAAGTATTTAAGAAACTGTTTTTCAGTTTCCAGATGAGGTGTTCATTTATTCATATGATTTCTAGGGCAAATTTCATCAAAAATAATCGCATGAATTAGTCTAACAAAATGAGACTTGAAGTCTCCTAAGGTCAAGAGTTTACATATTAACATGACACTAAATTTAGAGCTTTGTTATCTTAATGAATCTATGCAATACCAGATTTAATGGAGTCTTAATTCGGTAAGTTTGATGACCGACCAATTAATTGAGAATTGCTAATCGAATCTAATAAAATTCAATTAATTCAGTTTGTTCTCGAATTAACTAAACCTTGTTATAAATTTTAGGTTAAACTACATAAATGATCCCCCGACTATACTTTAATTGTCTTTTGCGTCCCCTGACTATCAAAAGTTACAAATTGGTCCTTCAACTTAAAAAAGGTAACAAATTGGTCCAACGCCGTTAAAAATTTAACGGCTGATGACGTGGCAGTTAATATAAATTGATATAATTACATAATTAGCCCTCAAGTTTTACTTATTTTAATTTGACCTTAATTCTAAAAAATTAACCCACATAATTTTAATAATCTATTAATTTAGTTCATCTTCTTTTCTATTTCTCCCCTCATTTAATTCTTCAATTCAATTTCACCCAAAAAAAATTAATTGCAGTTTTTGCATTATCTGTTAAATTTTTATCTGAACTCGGATCAAATTGACATTACTTATGTAAGCTTTGGAAGCAAAAATTCGGATCAAATCAAGTTAAATTAGGAGGTGCAGTGATTTTGAATTTGTGTGGAGTTGGAGCTCTGAAATTTGAAAATGGAAGAGGAATCTTCGCATTCAATTAAGTTGATGAACTTCGTCACCGAACAACATGTAGCTTTATTTCACCACTTTCTCATCCCCATTTTTCTAAAAGAAATTGTCGATTGTGATCAAAATCTCGTTGTTTGGTGTTAATTATTGTCTGGATTCGATAATTATTGCAGTTAGATGAAGCAAAAAGAACTAGAGGTGAACGAATTGAAGATGACACTACTAAGAGGGATAGGCCTCTGTACGAGGTTTTCTTCTCTCTTTTTCGCCCTAATAAATTTGCTCTTTTTATTTTCTCCGATGAAGCTCAAACAAACAACGAATCATTAAAAAAACCCTTTATTGTAAATTTTAAAGAAAAATAAAAACAAGAAAGATGCAGAGTTTAATGAACAGTTCAAACATAGTGAGTGCTTAATTTTCAGATTGATGTTATTTGATGATGTAACTATCTATGAGCTAACTTTC
This sequence comes from Hibiscus tridactylites, assembly GCA_958450335.1. Classification (NCBI taxonomy): domain Eukaryota; kingdom Viridiplantae; phylum Streptophyta; class Magnoliopsida; order Malvales; family Malvaceae; genus Hibiscus; species Hibiscus tridactylites. Next base: position 86,422,983 of record OY288277.1, read on the forward strand.
TTCATTTGCAGGGCCACCCAAAGCTTTGGATGAAGACGAAACTGAGTTTCTTGATAAGTTGGAGACGGTGAGGACCACTTTAATAAATAGCATGGAAGCTTTTGAAATTAAATATAAATCTTGTGTTCCCTTCTTTTGCAGTGATTGCAGATTGTTTTTTTTTATCCTTTTTGTTGTAGATATAAAATTTTGGGTGAAATTAAATTGAAGAATTAAATGAGGGGAGAAATAGAAAAGAAGATGACTAAATTAATAGATTATTAAAATTATGTGGGTTAATTTTTTAGAATTAAGGTCAAATTAAAATAAGTGTAAAAATTGAGGGCTAATTATGTAATTATATCAATTTATATTAACTGTCACATCATCAGCCGTTAAATTTTTAACGGCGTTGGACCGATTTGTTACCTTTTTTAAGTTGAGGGACTAGTTTATAACTTTTGATAGCTAGAGGACACTAAAGATAATTGGAGTATAGTCGGGGGATCATTTATGTAGTTTACCCTAAATTTTAAGATTTGTATCTTTTTCCATTTATATTAGATTAATTTGAGTATTTTCTTTAATCCTTTAAAAATTAATTGAATCTCTTAATGAATTTAGATTAAGGCTTAATTATATATATGATCCAGTTATACAGAGTTTTACACGTTTTTTAGATTGTTGGATAGGTGAAATGGATGGCTAAGAATAACGGTAGGTTATGTGAATATTATCATTTTGGGAAAAAGAGTAAGGAGTTAGTTAATCTCAATCATCCATCTCACCCATTAAACGATCCAAAAACATGTAAAACTCTGAGTTTTACATTCTGGCACAGTAGATCTATCCCATATAAATTTTTTAGATAGGTGCCTAAACTTTGTTTTGGGCCAAATATGTGCCTAAGGTTTTCAACGTTACTCAAATAAGTGCTCCGCCGTTACTATCTGTTAATTTTTACTGTTGACTTTCGTTGTTTGACACGTGTATGTTCTTAAAATTTTAAAATTATATTTAAAAATTAATAAAACAAAATGACCCTAAATTTCACAAAATAGCCCTAAATTTTGAAATCTCTAACACCCAAAACCCAAATGTCGATTTGACATGATTTTTCCGCCGCCCATCACATTCGTCGCCGAACCATCACGACCATTTACCCCACTATCTTGTTGCCGAAATCGACCGCCGTCGTGTGAAATGATGAAATCGTCGAATAGTTCATTTGAATGATTCACGATGAACGGCAGCATACGAACGATGAACGGTGTGTGGACCGTTTGACGAGGGGAGAAAACTTCATTTTGTCGCTAGAAAACGCAACCAACACCAGTGAGAGTGACTGCATTTGAGGGAATTAGGGACTATTTTAAAATTATTTAAACATTTCAAAATATTTTAAAATTTTTAATTTATTTTTAAAAAATAAAATTCAAAAAATATTTAATACTACCACATGTCATGTTTTTATAAGCTAACAAAAATATTTTTAACGTTTGTTACAACAAGACACCTAAATGAAAATTTCAAAAAAATTATGTACCTATTTAACCCGAAAAATACTTTAGGCACATATTTAAAAAATATGTAGTTTAAACACTTAATTGCCACTTAAGCCTATATAAATTATCAAACATTTAATATTCAATGAATTGAATACTAGATTATTAAAAAAATGCAGAAATCAATCGAAAAAATATATGAAATTCAGATATATTCATCCCTATAAAACGTGAAATTTCGCTATTTGTAAAAGTTGTATGTATAAGGATCACTGAAACAACCTGCCCATATTTAATTCTATGCTACCTCCAAACGATTGCAAGAAACAAAAATACAATTCTCACTTTTAAACCATCTAAATCTTTACTTTTCACTCGGATAACAATAATACAACAATGCCTATGATCCCGTCGATGTTGCAACACCGCTAAAAATCATTCCTCGGAACTCTTCACGGTAGGAGAGCTTTCAACTGTATCCTAAAAAGATCACCGAGTGCTCCACGAACACCAATCTGAAGACATGAAGATATAATTTGGTTACAAAAACGAATTTAACGAATAAGATGTTAGTTCGGCAAATTTATTCCATTCAGTAGCTTATATGTGGAGAAACCGTATGCGGAATAGTGGCGGGCGGCTAGTTTGCAGGAGCAGCAGCGATGGCCAAAGAGAGAATGTCCCTAAACTTGATGCAATCCTTATATCGGATACAACCTTGCAACAAGAAATCTATGGGGAGATCTAAGGTACAGGCAAATAGAAAGGGAGATTTTACCTGGTCACAACAAACAAGTTTTGTGAGCAAAGGATAAAAATCCCTGAGGTGTCTCCTGAAGATCTTGTTGTTCATGTAGCACATGCCTCTAAGCACCTGCATCGAGCAAAACGAAGAGAGATTCTCGATTACCACTGCAAAACCATATCACTCTTTACTTTTAATTCTTTTTTCCCCGGATATAGTACCTTAATAATGACTGGAGACCGCAACTCCAGAACTCGATGAATATCCACATTGCTAGCTTCGATTACCGTAGATTGGAGGTCAGTTGCATCCCTGAGTACCTGTTCACAGAAAGACACCAGCCTCTCTTCTGCTATTCCTTCCAATTTTGTTTCTTCAGGGTCATGAGACCCGTTAGATTCTAGACGTTGTCCATTACTGTCATTAAGTCCCGATGTTACTTTTTGCAAGATATCGAGATAAATGCAAGTTCCTGCTAACTCCTGACGAAGAAGATTTAGAGGGGGCCTGCGAAGATATTACGTTGTTAGACGCCAGGTTATTTGACCTTAAGAGTAATAATAAAGAAAATAGGCAAGAAGAATACTAAAAGATGAAATTAGGAAACTGATTTTCTTACCTTTCTGCGGGAATATGGTGCATTCGTGTTCTAAGATTAGAATATGAATTATATGAAGCAGCAAACTCTAGTAAGGATAGCACGATGTCCATTACGGCAATCTTCTGAGTAACTTTCAGATTATCCCAGTATTTTTTCTGCCAATTTAGACGCTAATTGGTAAAAGAATTATAAAAATTATACCATAGGAGCCACTTCCCGAAGTCCAAACATGCAAACCTGAATGCTATCAACAGCACCGAGAAGTAATAACTGAGTGATGCATTTGCCCCTAACAGTTGCCATCAGTGGACTTTCCTCCTCATCTTTAGCTTCGGGCTCCGCGAACTCAGGAACCTAGAGAAATGTTGGATCAACAAGAGAGGGGTAAGTGAAAAAAGGAGAGAATGCATATAGTGTCAATAACACATTACACCCATACTTTTCCGGTTGATCCTTAAATAAAAACATCAGCAAGATTGAATTGACAAAACTAGCTTCTTAATACTTGTAAGCAAAATTTTGCATTAACAAGAAAAAGCTATCCGAGTGCAATAAATAAATTTCCTTAACTTTTCAAGAATAATTGGAATAGCAGCGGAGACCGAAGATATCACAAACCAATAACTTCTAAAGTGTAACGTTTCTTGAAAGAGGAAAAGAAAAAACCCTAAATAAAACATCTCTTGCGATTGAAAAAAGATATAAAAACTTCAAATACATGGAAAAAGGAACTGCTAACCACCAAACAGCACAACCAAAGATGACTTGCGTACCTTTAGTGGTGAAGATGGAACTGGAGTCCCTGATGTAGGACTCTTTGGTTTTGAGGTAAAACTTCTAACAAATATGTTATCCATCATATTTCCCATGATTCTTTGACCTATTGTTTGACTTCGTTGGAGACTCTCAGCTTCAGCAAACTTTTGAGTTCTACCTGATGGTGAGGGGACACCTACAAGAACAACAACAACAACAGCATATGAAGGAACAGTAGCATATGTACAAATTCAAATGTCTAGATTAGCCTGTATGAACAGTAGCATATGGGCCAGCCTTTTGCTCATAGTATGAAGGAAAACAAGACATCAGCATACGGTCAGATAATTTAACTTCGTAAAAAGTTAGACAGATGATTCTGCAAAGTGCAACTAATTCTGGTATATGAATGATATTAACTGATGAAGATACAGATTCCCTGTTTTCTAAGTTTTAAGGGGAAAGATCCTAAATAGCTCACCTTCGGATCCATCTGGAATAGATTGTAATTCTTGATTTTGATCTCGTGCATTCGTGCTGCTCGGAGATGCAAGTGATGAAATCTTCCCATTATCAGTAGAACCTAACTGAGAAATTTCACCATCTGTATGAACCTTTAAATCTCTTAAAATCGAGGGGTTCGTTGGATTCTGTAGTCCCAATGCATTGAGTAGCTCAAGCGGTTGTGTTGTGTACGATGCGTCTCTGGGAAAAAAACGAATGACGTAAACAAAATACATAGGACTTGAAAATACAAATTCTAATTGTCAAAAAGTTATGCATTCTAAAATCTGAAGATATGCATACCTTATGCTTTTCAACAACATATCCCAGTCACTCTCACTGAACTGGTGTCCTCCAACCTCTATGAGATGGACCAACGCCCCAAGAGAAATTGAAACAACAGTCTGATCAGACTTTTTAGCACAATCCAACAGCAAACTCAAGAGTGGTGGCAGCATAAAGCACACCTCCTGTAGGGAACAAAAACACAAGAAAGTTCAAGCAACCAGTAGCCATCAGGAAAGACACAAGATTATTTGACCATTGAGAGTTTAGATGATATATGTTTACTCGTCGCAAAGCCTAAACCCCACCCCTGCATTTTATATCATGTGAATAATATTAAGAGAACTACAAAACTCATCTACCTTGTAAAAAGTGTTGAAAAGGTTGCACAGCAACTGAAGAGAATGAATGCTGCTTTCACGAAACAACTCATCCCCAGAGGAAATTAAGCTCTCCTTTCCGGCATGTCTCACATGATCAAACATGGGAAACAAGACACGATGGAAAATGCTCTCCCAAAATGATGTTGAGAACTTGCTACCTCTTTCATTCAGCAAATCAAACAAAACTTCAAGTGCACAACTCCTAACCTCTGGTCTTGAATCTGATGTCAGGTCAGACAAACCAGCCAGCATTGGGAACCAATAATGCTCAGTCACATCAAATGATGTGTCAGCATCAGCATCAGCATTAATTGGTCTAAGAGCCCCACCAGGTATACGTCCCTGTAATTGAAAAACAAGTTGAAGCACTTAACAAAGATGGCAATTACAAAGAAAAGAACGCAGCATTAGTTGAAAATTCACAAACATGGATTGAAATAATCAATGAGATGAAACAGCTAATATTAACTTTGTTTTCCCCCGAGCAAAAGAGTTCGTAGAAAACTTCCCAATTTAATAAAAATTACAGCATGCTGAACATAAGAAAGACGATAAACAAAAGTCTACTTGGTAGAAGGGTTGGCTACCATGGCTAGTTTTAGACCATACTCTTGACTATTTTAGTCTTACAATGAAAGATATCAAGAGGGGAGAACATGCTCCAATAACAAAAGCTGAAGAATGAAAAACAAACCTCGGCTAGACGATCTTCACATATACGGAGAAGGGCCACGGCCTTCAAACTTATACGATGGGAAGTTTTATTGTTGGCAAACCTAATAAGACAGTTGACACAGTCCATAAAACAATCTCCGACAACTTGATCAAAGTGTTCCAGTATAACTGCAAAGAACCTGCTGTTATATTCATTGGAAAAATGAAGAGAAGGATCAGTCAGAAAAAAGAAAAATGGCAGTTTCTTACCCTGTTCCACATTCTCAAATGCACTTTCAACAATTGATTCCAAATCATCATCTGCAGCAGCAGTGAAAATCATGAAAACACATCGCCATCCAGATTTTATGCTTCCAACCTTTGATTTTATCATCTGCAATAACACCATCGTAAGTCTCAGGTATCACACAAGGCTCCCAGGTGAAAAAGAAAAAAAATGGCAGTTAGAGGTCTAAAACTGAATATATTAACAGCAAAATGAAGATTATAGAGGGAAAAACATCAGCTAGAAGGATAGCTAGATGTTAAGAAAATCTGAGCATGCGAACATACCTGAACAATGCAATCAACAATAAGGCTCCTTATAGTTCCACTTTGACTATTCCGCATTAGAACGACAAAAGGTTTAAGAATATCATTTTGAAAAGTAAAATTGGTCAATTCAGCACGCTCCAAATACTTCATACCAAGCTGCCTCAAAGAATCTATGGCATACATAGCAATTTTCTCATCAGCATGGCTGCCAGCAGAAATGAAATGATCTGCAAGGACAGTCCATATTCTAGCCCAGACCTGGAAGGCACAAAATTAAAATTTTTAGAATACAAGAAAGCAAGTACTTTAGCAGAAAAATACAAAATCATTTTCGATATTTAAATCAATTTGTAAACCATAATTAGATCTTACTAAGACAACCTAACAGCTCATGTCTGGTCAAATTACACATCTGAAACTAATTATTGTATAAAAGTGCTCATATGTGGTAAAAGAAAACCAAATTAATATAAAATGTTCTATTCTTTTAAATTAGAGTAACTTTACATATAAAACGGTCAGAGCATTTTAAAGTCCTCTCCAGTATTCCTGCATGTTTCCCCTCAATATTTTGATATGCACATTGAAGTAATGCATATCCTAATCTACATAAGGTTCAGATATGACTAACCATAAAATCTTGACAAGCAATTATAAACAAAAACAAGAAAATGTTGCAGTCAGTAAGTCTGAAGGAAATACCATACGTATACGAGCAATATTGTAATAACTGATCTCAACAAGCTTCTGCAAGCTGAAAACACGGGCTGGGGTTTGTCTTAGTTCTTCTGCCGATACACCACAGAGAGCAGTGAAGAACTCCACAATAGAATGACTAGGCAATTTTTCGCTATTTGTAAAAACCTGTTCAGCAGGTTTCCCAGCCAATTCTTTCAGTGACTGCAAAACAGCATCCTTGGAGATCTGATTTGATCCATGCATGACAGTTGCAGCAATAGCAGGAGTAGTTGTAATAAATTCAAGCCGAGAAACACATTCAAGAACAGCATTCCACGTGTCTTGAAGAGAATCTGGTTCTGAGTCGCATAAACCCAATAGAGTCCGCAATGCTTCCACATTTTTACTACGCATATCCCTTGGGGCATGCAAGAAAGTAAACCTAACATCCAAAATTCACAGACTAAGCATTGTAGCTAAACTACTGCCCAAGGATTCAGAGAATTACAATGATTGACAAATGAATTGCACAATTAAACAAATGTAATAATGATTGATGCAGGGGATGGACAACATAAGACAAGGTAAGACCAGAATAAATACAATGACAAGGTAAGTTTAAAATGGGAAGGATGGGGTAAAGAAACTTGGCAGATAATAGAAACAAAAGGAACTTTTCCAAGTACAAAAAGATAGCTTTACCTGACAAGAGAATTACAATGATTGACAAATGAATTGCACAATTAAACAAATGTAATAATGATTGATGCAGGGGATGGACAACATAAGACAAGGTAAGACCAGAATAAATACAATGACAAGGTAAGTTTAAAATGGAAGGATGGGGTAAAGAAACTTGGCAGATAATAGAAACAAAAGGAACTTTTCCAAGTACAAAAAGATAGCTTTACCTGACAAGAGATGTTAAAAAGGCATAACGCATTGTATCCATTCCAAGGACATACGTGATATGTATCCCAGCTTTAAATCCTTCCATACAAAGAACAACCCTCGCCCTATTTTCACCTTCCTCCATTGTAACAGAGAAGGTAGCCAGCAGCGACCATCCTACAGCTTCAACCATGGGCTTCACAAGTTCAATCTTCTCTGCAGTGTAAAAAATTCTCTTGGCTCCTTGGTTTTTGATGATAGCCTGTGTCTGCTTAATTATTGCTTCACTTTCAGACTTAGCATCAACTGCTGATTTTGGTTTAGGTAGAGCCAGGTTAAGGATACTAACAAGGCGGCCTCTCTCTTCTCCCTCTGGCTTTTGCCTGACACCTTTCCCAATGCCACTTGCATCATCTTTCATTTTTATCTCTTCTTTAACAATAGAATCATATATCTCTTCCAGAAGTTCAGTAGGGGCAGACTCTTCAGGTTCATTTGTTCCATTCATACGAATAAAGTCTGACTTGGACATTTTAGGCCAGACCATGGGGTTATGGGCATCAGTGTTCAACATTATAACCGCATATGCAAGAACATATGCGGTGTCTGCATTCTTGAAAAGACCTGGATTATCAGCACAATACCTGCCAAACACAAAATGAGACAATTAAGCATCACATATTCCTGCAGAAAGGCATGTAGTCAGTGTAAGTTTAGACGTATTAGAAGTATTTTTGTAGTTAAACTATACTAGTAGAGTTATTATTTAAGTCATGTACCGAAACCTAGAGTTAGAAGTTAATAGTTAGTAGGACTCCTAATACAATTCAAAGTCCTTTGCTATAAAAGGATGTAATATATGTAACCCTAAGTATGAGTGAGTTTTACTCAGTATTCTAATAAACAGAACAGTTTCTGTTTATCTTCAGTCAGCAAGATAAGCGGACATGAAGAATTGTATTTTAAAAAAAAAACTCACCAAAAATACCTTAAAATTGTTCATAGAAAAGTAATGACTATCCAGCAAAGGCATGTAACTCCTATTTACATTTTACATTGGCTACTAGCCTCATTATAGAAAGAATCTCAAGTTTTTTTAGAAAAGGTTTGGCATGATGTAGCAGAGATTTTGATATTTGAGGATGATAGTGGTGAGACTTTTAATCTAAGCTAAAGAACAAACAACAAATGGAAGTGTGGAGGATGCTTAAGATATATTAGGACGATGTTCTCAAGACAGTAGAATTAATCTCTCCAATGATCATTCACATTTCTAACAATAACCTTAACAGTGAAATTTTGGCATAAAACCTACCTGGAATGGCCAAAGAACCATCTAAACTAAGGAACATTTAAGTCTGTTTCTATAATTTAATAGACAAGCTTATGTCTACGTTTCAGGAAAATGACTGCATCATACCCACAACATAGATACCCCCATACCTTTCTGCAAACTTTTCCATGATGCGATCTATCTTTTGAGCCTCCCCAGGAAGACGAAATCCTTTAAGAAATTCTCGTATTGCAGTATCAAACTTCATTCCTGTAAATGTCATTGAATCGACATAAGCATGCATGACAGCAAGGGGAAACTCCTCATGTTGACCCAAATAATCACCAATCATTCCCTGCAACAATACTAAGCATTAGACCGCTTCTCCAGGAATTAAGCAGAAGTTGCATCGTGTATAAGGATTCTACCTTGTCCAGGCTGGGAGTATTTCTTAGAAATTGGGCAACTGAGGCAGGATTATTTTCCACCAATTTATTTGATATCAGGTACCCAATACCCTTAACCGGTTGCCTGTTGAACTGCCACAAAATTGAAACAATCTTTTAGAATCTAATTACAATTTGAGAAATTGAAGATTGTTGAACTGCCATACATCCACATTGCAGAAAACTTCCAGTCTGAAATGCTCCTTGAGCATAAAACCCAATCACTTACCTCAGAGATGGCAGCTTCCATGGTAGATTTATGAGCTTTTGCCTTCTCAAAATTACTGGGAACATCGTCCCTGCTTTTTAACTCGACAGATTCTCCAGCCGAATCTTCTTCAGGAGACCGGCTACCTCCCCTCTTCCTTTCTGATTGTCTTCGAGATTTCTCCCAGTCAACCAGTGATTTCAGTACATTGACAAGGCACTGAAGAGTTTAAGTACAACTTTATCAAACAACAGCAGCGGACATGAAAGCATAGAAATACAAACAAATAATAGTCTCAATACTTGGAAAGCTTATTTAGTAGAGCTTGTTCATAGATTAACATGCCTGGAGTGCAGAACCCTTAATTGATGTAGTCTGGTTGGTAGCAACAGGGTTTGGGTCAGCACTTTGTGCCCCTTGAGCTATTTTAGACAGAGTTGTGACCTACAGGGCCATAAGGCAAATGGTATGCTTGTATAAAAAAGCCAAGAACAACATATGAACATATAAATAAATGACATGTAAATAGTAACTAAGTTCATACCATGCGTTCAAATAAGTTTGGTGCCTCTAGATCACAGTCATAATTCACATAAACATCAACAAGCATCTGGGGATCTTTGCAAACTTTCTCGAGCATCCTAAAAAAGTAAATAAATAAATAAAGATTAGATAATATTAAAGAAAATCGCAAACTATGATGCTGGTGATGAAATATGAACAGTGAAAACCACACAGTTTAACTTAAACCAATCAGCCCTGGTAATTGCAAAATTCAATCAATTAGAAAGGGCACTGTACCGAAGAACACTCATTTTTTGGTTAACGGGGAAGTCTGCACCATCCAAAGGCCGCAAAACAATCAAGGGGAAAAAGACACCAATTTCACCCTGAAAGAGATAAGAAAAAGATACTCAGGCATCAGCAGAACTGGTGTGTATGACAGCACTAAAACCATGTTTGAAAGAACTGGCTCTAACAATCTGCCAAGATGATAATCATACTTTAAGACTCTCTCGGAATCGCAACAGAAGCACAGCAAATGTCCCAGTAGCATACTGCCACAAAGAAATAAATAGTCAGGAAAATTATTGTAGACGGTTCTTCCAACAAATAAAGAGAGTACATAAGATAACCTGAAAAATGACAGGGGACTGTGAAACTGAAGCCCGCAACAAAGCATATGAGAGATATGCTTTCACTGAATCAATGAAATGAAAGTTCTTTGTAAATGAATGGTTAACCCCTTCCAACAAACCCTGAAATAACATAGGCCAACAAATATGATGAACAACATTAGTAATCATTCCGTTATTACCTTTAAAAAATAAACAAATTGTGGCATTTTAAAGCAATGTTTATGCTGAGGTTCTTTTAGGGCTACCAATCCTCTTAACAAGAGAATACAAAAAATGATGCATTTATAAATATGAACCCACATAGTTGGGAAAATACTGAATTCTTGTATGCAAAGACTACAACCCAACTTTCTTAGAAAGCATTAAATAAATTCATAAAATTAACCTGCAGAAGTTCAAGAGACAGAATGCGTGTCTTGGTTGTGACCTCATCAGTATCTTCCTTCATACCCATCTGCAAGATAAAACATTTTATGAAGGGAATGAAAGCAAGGACTTCAAAATGGCAGAATAATTGGTGATAAAAGAACCAACCTTGCAAAGGGTGCGGAACACTAGTAATGCATCACGTTTAGCAATACTCATGCTCTCAAGGTCAATCCCTCTAAAGAGAAGTTCCAAGAATCATGACAGGAAGCAACAATATGCAAAGGAAAGAAAATAAACCAAACTGAAACTTAAGGTAAAATATTTGTAGTACATACCTTGTGATTTTTTTACCATCCTCAACATGCACAACTTTGTCAAGGGCAGCCTCTAAACCCTATAAAACATTTAAGTACCATTGTGAGAACCATAAACAAAATAAAATAAAAATAAGCTTCACCAAAGCAAACATCTATAGACTGATAAAACCGGGTTCCCCAAGTCAAATTAATCAAAACAACTAAAGGGCAAATAAAAGGATGCACCTTAATATCAGCACCACCAGCAAGGTTCTGAAGTTCCTCAACAGATGCAAGTGTGGTATCCTTAACCTGATTAAGTGCATCCCCTAAAGTCATTTCATCATCATCTTGGTCATTTGAGGAAGCTTTTTCTGCTTTTGAGTCAGAATTCTCAAGGGAAGCAGCTTCAGTATGATCAGAAGAACTAGATGAAGTAGAAACCTGGATTCCATTTAAAAAAATATACGATTATCAACTTTCTAGTTTCTTCCTGATATAAAAGAGGGAAGATAAAGTAGTTAAAGGTTAGATTTAAAAAAAATCCTTACTGGATCAGCCTCCATTCTCCTAAATATGATGCTAATCATCTGTGTCAACATTGCCTTTGAGGTCACTTGGTTTATCTGGCTCTTGCTACACATCCAAGCCACAAATTATGAGAACTATTAAGTTGGAATATCACTATCTTCAATAAATTGAAACAATACCTATGAAGAGCAATATTGTAGCAGACTCTGATAACTCCCAGCAAAGGTTCCCCATGGACTGCATTTTTAGTAAGCAAATTGCAACAAAACTCAATTCAGATGCTACAAAATACAGCAGACGAGAATACCACATGATCCTGGACAATTTACCTCGGAACTTCGTGGATGCTACAGCAGTAAGAAGTACCTTCAACACTTGCAGAATTGTACTGCAAACCATTTTCTAGAATTAAAAATGCATGGCATAAGCTAAAAATAGGTTAACAGACACAAGGCCACAAACCTGTCAGGAGAAGAATTATCAACACAACTGCAAACCATATTCAGAATGTCAGTAAACAGAGGTACATTTTTGCCACCATCTAAACCAGGATCTCCCTCCAGATGATCGTAGGCAATTAGTTTCTGTGCTTAAGGAATTAAAACAGATCATAAGTAATCAACTATGTAAAAAATGAAGGCATTAAAGTTCCCAAATCAAAGAACCAAATAGGGAGCCCTTTAGGAATATATAGCAGGTATGCAGATCAAGAAAGAAAGAAAAAACTACATACATGAAGACAATCCAAAGCAGGTTCAATGATTTTTAAGTTGCTTGTCTCAAATGCCAGTCGAAGAGGATTTAAAACAAGCTCCACCTCAGCCTCTTCCAAGGTGTATCCTGCATTTGCTAAGGCAGTTATTATAGTTCCATTTACAACAGTTGGCTTACTAACATGTTCAGTATCCCCAGCACTTTCTGGAACTGTGCTTGATCCATCAGGTTCTGTTCCAGTTTTTTCAGTTTCAGTGCCAAGGGAACTACAAGACAAAAATAAAAATTAGAGGTCATTGATAATTGTTAAACTTCAGTCATGACCACATTACGCAAGTAATATCAATTTATATCATATTTTACAAGGCCACGCAGGCTGAATCTGAAAAAAGGCTGTGGTGATAAGCAAAACTTCAGCTGTTTACCAATGGAGAACAACAATTGTAAACTAATAGAACAAAGAAATATATATCAGAAGGCTATTTCGTAGGGTTTATATCTTGGGTAAGAAACAATGGATGAATCAAGTTGGAACCAAAAAAAGGAGTAGCAGGTTATAAGAGTGTGATCAGATAAAAACCTTCCATCTCCGGTGGGAGGTGCTACTTGATCTGACTCGCTGGATGAAGAATGCTGATTTGTTTGCTTAGGACTATCTGAAGAAATGCAAAACGAAAAATAATCAAAAGCAATAGATGAAAGCTATGAGCCTATGACCAATCCGCAGCAATTTAAACAAGAAATAACATGAAAAGATAAGTTCACAAATTGCAGAAAACCAGTGACCATATCATCTTCTAATGTATGGAGACAGTGCATAGTAGGAAATGAATGGCCCAAATCTTTCTCTACCATCCTCTTTTTTCTCTCTAAATTACATACTTCCTCTAGCTTTCTGGTGGAAAATAAGAAAAGACCAACTCCTAGAACAAGCATTATAACAAGAAAAGGAACTGGGATCATTATCAGTTTATCTTGACTTCATTCTTTTGCACTTTCCCATATTGACTGAAAACAACACCTCTTCTAAATTCCATCAGACATGAAACAGAAATCTCACTCATTTTCCCAATAAAATGTGAAATTAATAACTTAAATAAGATGAGCATCATTTACTCCATAGAAAGTATAGCTTTTTAACCTAATGCCAAAAGAGATTATACAATGAAAAGCTCTACAATTACTACTAAACTCCACTTTATATCCTTAAATAGTAAATACCATTCTGATTGCATTACAAGTGATAGTGTAGTAGAACACAGGTGAATAATGAAAAGCAAAACTCAAATAACTAAGCAACGGCTAATGCAGAAGAAAATTCAATAGAGCATAATCCGCACTTAAAACTTGTTTAACTCAGAAGGCCGGTTGATTCGCTGAGAATAAAAATTATACTAGAAATAGCACTAGAAAGAAAAACAGATTTAAAACAAAAAAATTAAAGTCACAAACACAATTCCAGATAAATCATGAGCAAAAGAATTTCTAAGGAGCAATAAAAAAAGCGATCGATATAAACAAAATTTTAAAAAAAGAAAGTGCAGATCTAACCTAGATAAGTTTGAATAGACTTTTGAAGATCGGGATACTTTTTGCCGGCACACTCCTTGAGCATCGACTCGAAAGCCCGGCTCACAAATCCAGCTGCCGCCATTTCGATCTAAGCCGATGCTTCGAACACGAGAGTTCAAAAGTTTCCTTCTCCCCGACCTAGAACGAAAATGTCAATGCCGAAATGAAGTGATTAGCCATTGTTTTATAGAAATTGAAGAAGAGAGTTAGGGTCAACAAGTGTATACAGAAACAACAAAAAATATATATGAAGAAATGGAAGTTACCTTGGTTTGTTGGAAGAGAGAATCAATTGGAGACGGAATTAGAGAAGTATGAAGATCTGGATGAGCAGATCAGATGAGATCTGTTGTTGAAATTGAATTGATGATTGTATACTATACTATCAATCTGTATGACCCTGAGCCTGAGCGACTACTGGGCTTGCAGTTGCGATGAGCCCAGTTCATGCTCGGTTGGCGTCCAAAGTAGAGAATATTAGGATAAACAATCTATTTTTAGAAGGATTAATATCCTATATACCGGCGGTGGAAATTTTTTGTTTCCACAAGCGCCTCAATTATAGGGTTTAAGGTTAGGGCTTAGGGTTTAGAGCTTAGGGGTTTTAGTGTAAATGTTTAGAATTTAGGGTTCATGTTTATAATTTATAATTTAGGGTTAGAATTTAGGGGTTAGGGTTAAGGTTTAGTTTTAGGGTAATATGGGTAGGGATTTAGGTTTAACCTATAAACCCTAAATTTTAACCCTAAACCCAAAATTCTATCAACAATCCCTAAATTCAAAACTACTACACTTATACTCCTAATTTTTAAACCCTAAACGGAGTCTCTAACCCCTAAAATAAAACGCTTGTGTAAAAAAATTTCCACAATCACTTGTGTATAGAACAATTACCTTTTTTAAAATAATCAAATTATACTTTTACATAATATTTTTTAAAAAATACTTTCTCAAGAAGCGCTTTAATTCAACTACATTGAAAAACTACACCTAAATTAGAAAGAATTACACTTTTTTTCTCTCAAGAATTATACTTTTACATAATATTTTTTTTTCTATTAATAAGTTATGAACCCACGATTAGGGCTGTAAATGAGATGAAACAGATCACGAGTTACTCGAGCTCGACTCGATCAAAGCTCAATTCGATTGTACTTGATTCGAGCTCGAACTCGGCTCGAGATCTTAACGAGCCGAGCCGAGCTACTTGATACCCGACTCGAAAAGCTCGCGAGCTACTCGAAAATATAATATACTATTTTTATAATTTAAAATATAAATTCCTAAACTTAAAAATCTAAAATATAAACCCTAAACACAACTCTTAAACCCTAAAATCTAGATCATAAATTCCAAACCCAACAACCTAAACCTCTAAACCCTAAACCCTAAACCCTAAAATTAACAAGCTTGAGTTTATACAACTTGTGTATCAAAAATTTTTTCTTGTTAGGGCTTTAAATGAGACGTGACAGATGGCGAGATACTTGAGTCTGACACGTCAAAGATCGGTCAACACTTGACTCGATTAGGCTTGAATAAAGCTCGAACTCGACTCGAGTTCTTAACGAGTCGAGTCGAGCTCAAATTTCTCAAGCTCGTTAAAAATTACTCGAGCTCAAACTCGACTCGAAATCTTAACGAGCCGAATCGAGCTCAGCACTACTCGAGCTCGACTCAGCTCGTTTACACCCTTACCCACAACTTAAGGGAAGAAGGTGTCAACTGAGAGTTTTAATCACAGGTTCTAAAAATTGTTGACGAAAAAAGGGAAAACTACATCGGTGGTCCCCAAATTATTACCATTTTCCTATTTTGGTCCCCAAACTATGTTTTTCGGCAAAATCGTCTCTTCTGTTACATAGTTCTCCTATTTTAGTCCCCGACGTTAAATAGTTAACGATTTTGCTAACGTGGCATTTTTTAAGAGGAGAGAGAAATGATTAAAAAATATTTAAAAAATGCCACATCAG
Organism: Hibiscus tridactylites; assembly: GCA_958450335.1. Classification (NCBI taxonomy): domain Eukaryota; kingdom Viridiplantae; phylum Streptophyta; class Magnoliopsida; order Malvales; family Malvaceae; genus Hibiscus; species Hibiscus tridactylites. The sequence goes on from OY288277.1 coordinate 86,439,040, forward strand.
CAAAACCGTTAGCTATTTAACGTCGGGGGACCAAAACAGGAGAACTATGTAACGGAAGGGACGATTTTGCCGAAAAACATAGTTTAAGGACCAAAATAGGAAAATGGTAATAGTTTGAGGACCACCGATGTAGTTTTCCCAAAAAAAAATATACTTGAACACACTAAACTCACGACTTAATACACCGGCAACATGCTTAAAACATTCTTTTATTCTATTGTATTTGAAAGCCGTAGGTTTAGCATGCATATGTTAGGAGGCATACTTCCTCGTTCTATGTTGGTTGTGTTTCTTAGGGGGGTGCATTTCAATTTTAGGTTCGGTCTAAAATTTTCGAATTGAAAAATTAGTGATTAGTATTCATCTAAAAAATCAAATATTCAATTTTTCGGATATCAAATTTTTGAATCGAATATCTGAATATCAAACTTAAGACTTGATTTGAGTACTCTTTTTTTTCAATTTGACAGTCATATTCATGAAAATTTTAAATTTTCGAATATAACAAACAACGAATTATTGAATATAACAACAATAAAATTTTTAAATTTTTGAATTTTCGAATAATAACGAAGGATGCAGATTTTTCTGCGCACCCCTAGTGTTTCTTCTGTCATATTAGTGCATGGTTGATGGTTCAATAATGTCGTGAAGCTTTTGTTCTGCTGTTGTAAGTTCCCTACCAATGCCGGCATCTGGAGTAAATACACCGAGTGTTGCTCCGTAGATGTTACTATATTTTTGTTAGAGTGGTGTGGCTATCCACTTTGTTTCCCTATGCGCTTGCTCGATTATATCTCGAGTCAAGCTAGAGCTTATAAAATATTGTTCGATAAAACTTGAGCCGAGTACTGAGCAAGTGAGCTCCAGCTCACCACTATTTAGACTCGACTCTATTACACCCTTACTTGGTGGTAATTCGCCATGCATATATGTATATAGATAATCCCTTCCACAATAAAACGGTTATGGTAAACTCTGACTCAAGGAGGAGTGGCAAAAAGTTTCAAACAAGCCTAAGATAGTGTCGTTGCCTCCTGATGCCCTTGTATACGGTTTGATTACCGATCAAGGCTGCATCCTATGACTAAAAGATTAAAGGGTTCTTACTTCTAACTGATCAATGTTTCAAAATCTAAAAATTTTCAAAACCGAAAACATGTGCAGTATTTCTTATTGGCATGAACAAAGAGTAAAAAGGCATCCAAATACAAAAGCAATCTGGTGTCCAAACGCATTGGCCGACGCTAATGGTCTAAAAAAGTTTGCATGTTAAGACATAGCAAAGCATTATATTAGCAACATACCAAACCACCGTATGGTGTAAGTGTAAGACTCTTGTTTCACACTAGTGCATACTCCGCATGATGCCATGTAGGTATCCCCCTGTCATCACAAGGGACACAAGCGATACGACACCAGCAGGGAAAACTTTTCCCGACCTCTTGAAACGAGAACCCATCACTCCCAAAAGTGCAGCAGATATACCTTCAAACAAGATATCATTAATGTAAATTGGGTTAAACATGCTGAAGCTAAAACGAAAAAAAATTGTTGGAAAGAACTATAGACGTATCTCTCTTTCTTTCTTGCAACAATAAAACCGAACAACACTCTCTTCCTCTTCCCCTCTCCCACCTTTCCTTTTCACGAAGCAAACACACAATTTTATCAGCACTCTACAGAACAACAAAAGGGGAAATTGGAATTCAGCATTTACCGGCAGACCCTTTCTTCTAACCTCGTAACTCGATATGTCAACCATAACCCACCATAGACAAGACCTTTAGTCCCCAATAAAACCTAAACCATTCCCGTCCGCTTCCACTCTCTCACCTTTCCTTTTCACAAATGCAACAATGCAACAAAAAAAAGGCAACCGGCAAATTGGAATTCAGCGTCTATGACAAGTTCGACGCTAGTTGGCAAGCCCCATCTCTTCTAACCTCACCACTTGAGATACAAACACAATCACCATGGAAAACAACTTAGTATCTCTCTCCCTTTCTTCCCCCAATAAAATCGAACATCATCCCCTTGGCGAAAAATCAATCCTATCCCATCTCTACTAATCTCATCACTTGTGATGTAAACTAATCATCTTTAGCAACATCAAAATACAACACCAAAATGCCAACAACATAAAAAAGTAGACTTACCAAGCCCAATGGATGAAGCAAAAACTGGATTTGTGGGAAGCTGAGTATAAACATAATAGAGCACCGCGGCGGACAACCCTCCGGCCGCAAGCGATTTCTGACTGCCACTCTTCATATAGCCCATAGCACCACCCACTATTCACACACACACACATTAACAAAAACAGTAAAAACCCTTTAATCAAAATGAAAAAGCAGCACATTTGCAATTCCAATATCCATAACAAATCCATCACCAGCTTAAATCTCAGCCTAAATTACCCAGAAATCAAATAAAATTTCAGCACCAAGAAACAAAGGAAGTCAAGAATTTTACCTCCAACAAGTGCAGCATATCCAAGAGTCAACTTCTGGGACATAGACAAAGCCATCTTTCTCTCACCGCCGTCGTCCGGAAACTCCCCTTCTCCTTTACTCCCACTGTCGTCTCCTCCTCCGCCGCCGCCGCCGCTTCTGTCGTCGAACTTGTCTCCTCCGCCGTTTCCGGTGTCAACTTCGATGCCGATCCCTCCCTTTTCCGAACCGACGGTGCTGGTAACGACCGTGGGTGCTTCTGAATCAGAAGATACCGCAGCAGCTAAAGTCAACCCTTTGAAACGAAGCTGACGGTTGCTGGCCGCTGCAAATTTGGGGTGACCGGAGTTGTTAAAAAGCCGTTGCCTTGGAAACGGTCCAAGCTTTGGGTGAGGGTGAAGGTGAAGATGAACAAGAGACGACTGCGGTACGCCTACAAACAAATCAGCCATTTTTTCTTTTTTATTTTTCCAATGTTTGTTTATTCGTTTGATTCTCTGATGCTTTTGCTTTCCAAATTGCCCTTTCCATTTCTCAGCCTTTCCAGAAAATGGACCGACCCAAAGCAACGAAACCAGGCTGGGTTGACAAGTTCAGGCCTGCTCCATTTATACTATTGGGCTCCGTTCGGCGTTGCTTCTCTCTTAATTCTTTTAAAAAATTATAGGGGATAAATTAAAATTTTAGAGAGTTTTATTAAAAGTATTAAAAAGGTGTAAAGCTTATTTTAGAATCAAGTCATTATTTTGTCATTTCAAGGTTAGAATATAATTTCATCGTGCATTAACTTAAAAAATTTAGGCTTAAGAGTATCATAAGCCCTGAAAAATTTTGAAAAAAATAATTAAACTTTTATATTTTTTTACATCCAATTAAGCTTTTATATTTTAAAATGTCATTAATTCACATATTTGACCAACTTAACTATTAAATTTAACAACTTTTTGTAGACCAATTGGTGCAACATGTTTTTACTTGAAATTTCCAAATTTTTTATTTTATCTAAAAAAATTCTTCAAAATTTTCTAAATATTCTAAAAAAATTATAAAAATCATAAAGCATAGTTTTTTAAAAAATTTGTAAATGTCATATGATAGAACTGTAATATTCACGTGGCAGTAATATCTTAAGAAAAAATTATTAAAATTTGGTGGTCAAAATTGGTCAAAAAATTTAATCGATTAAATTTATTAGCTCATACACTTAATTGGGTAAAAAAATTAAGGAATTAATTATGTTTTTCGAAATTTCAAGCTCTTCAAATACCCTTGAGCCAAAATTTATAATATACAGAATTAGAGAACAATAATAAATTAAGGATTTAAATTATGTAAATTAAAATAGACATTAAATTCCATATTTCAACAATTAGAGGACTAAGATTGATATTAGACCCTTTAAATCAAAGGGCTCGCCGCCACGGTTGTTATCCCCTCGCCAAGAAATCTTTTATTTAAAAAACTCGAAATCCGATTCAGAATTCCAAAAAACCGAAGAACAGATCAAAGCTGAAACGAAAATTCGTGTTCAATAATTTGATTAAGAGTTTAAAAAGAATGGAATCTTCTTCTTCAGAATCAAGCTTGAAGCAACAATTAGAGGAATTGCAGAAGCAGCTCGGAAAGAAGCAGAGATTCGAGGAGGCCGTTTCCGCCATTAATTCACTTCTCAAACTCCATTACCCATCTGCTTCTCCCTCTCTTCGCAAATCGGTATTGATTTCTAATTTCCCTTTCAGTTTTATGAATCGAAATTAAGAATTGAAATTTAACATGTTTTCGATTTGATTTCCAGTTTTATTCGGTTGTTTGTCGAGTTGCGACCATTTTGAAAACCAGATACACCGCCCCTGGCTTCTGGCTTGCCGGTTTACGGCTCTTCGAGCTATTAGAATCCCTTGTTTCTGATCCTTCTGAAAAGGGGAATTTGAAGAAGTGTATTTCTCAGGCTAAGGAACACTTGAATGAAATCGAAAACCCTCCGCCATTAGCTGAATCTTCCCAAAACAGAGGTTTGTTTCCAGAAGAAAAAAGTCCCCTTTGTTTTTTATAAGCAATTGGTTAAATTTTGCCGTGGGTCCCTGTACTCTCGATAAGTTTGAGATTTAGTCCATGTCTAATTCAATTTTGAAATGCTAGGGTAATTGTTGACACTACTAATTTCAGTTAAATATTGCAAACATGGTATGTTGATTAACATATAACATATGACTCGTTATATGATACACTGGATATTATTAAATTGCGGTTGTGGTCACGGTTGTGAATGTTGCAGATGTTGCGTCATGAAAATCTCTGCGTTTTTAAATTGCGGTTACTATGTCGCGGTGACCTTGAAAACCGTTACAATGCAGTTGTTAGACTGCGTTGTCGGAAGGGACAAAGCCAGAATGGTTAAGATTGAATTGTAAACTTTTTGAGCTGCAAAAGAGTGTTTTTGTCATTTTATTAACTGAATTTTTTTAATTTTAAGGACCAAAAGAACAATTTTACCCAACTAAAAAAGTAGCAGGATTTATTTTTCAAAGAATATCCAAGTGTAGGACTAAATTTCAAAGTTAAGTAGAGCACATGGATCTACTGCGTATTAAGACAAGTATTTTTGATGCATTGAAGATAACTGATTTGTGTTCCTCCCAAAGGTTATCTTTTTGAAGGGCATCTTACTGTGGATCCTGAACCACCACAACCCCAATGGTTGGTCCAATCGAATCTCATGACTGCTTTCGCCTCTGCTGCGACTGCTGAATCTTCTGAGGGTTCGGGCTTGAATGTTAACACAGTCGAAAACGCTGCCAATGTGCTTGAACAGCTTATTAATCACCTCGACACTGTTATACCGGAGGTATTATTTTATTCTGCTTGTTGAATCTATATTAGTTCGTGTTATTAGATTGTATTTTCGCAACTCATATGATTGAATTTATCTTTGATTTTCAAGATTTTGGAGAATGAAGGCGGTGCCCGAAGAGTCCCGCCTGCTAGTAAGGAAGTTGTTGCAAAGCTTCCAGTAATTACTCTGACCGATGAAATCCTGGCAAAGCTCGGATCCGATGCAGAGTGTGCAATTTGCAAAGAGAACCTTGTTGTAGGTGATAACATGCAGGAATTGCCTTGCAAACACACATTCCATCCTCCTTGCCTAAAGCCGTGGCTGGTAAATTATGTTCAATTCATTGGTTTAGTGTTATGGTACTCTTCTAGTTTCAACAATGGAGGGTTAATTGAATGGTTTTTGTGAGCAGGATGAGCACAATTCTTGCCCAATTTGTAGATACGAGCTGCAGACGGATGATCATGATTACGAGAGCCGGAAGGAGAGGGAGAAGGAGGCTGAAGAAGAGAGAAAAGGAGCCGCAAATGCGGTTCGTGGAGGCGAATACATGTATGTCTAGATGTCTGGTCTTATTGGAATTATGCTATATATTCATTGATATTTCATTGTTGTATTCATACATGTGACTGAGTGGTTCAATTAAAGATATTGATGATTGAATTTTTTTTTGCACATTATTACATGATCAAGTTTTAGCTCACTTTTACCTAGGATTGCATTTCATAATTCTATTATGCAAATGGTGTGAGTATGGCTTACGCAGCAGCATTGACTTTCTCGGACCTGTGGCGATGTTCTCGGCTTCTCCTTCTTTGACCGAAACTCGGAAGTGCTCTTCCAAGGCCATATTATGTCCATCTGAAATAAAATTCATAAAAGCATCGTCTCATGTTGTAAATGTCGAGATTTAAACTTTACATTTTTTAAACGTGTGTATTTATCTCGAAGAGATGTACCGTGTCAAGCGAGTCGGCACCTAGATTTGCAAACTTGGTTGCATGTGTCACTGAGCTCACGTTAGTTGACAATTGCTTGGCAATTAGGGCCGTAAACGAATCAAACGTTCAACGAATCCTTCGTAAATCGTTCGGCGGGAAGTTCACTTATTTACTAAACGAACAAGCATGTACAAGAATTTCTGTTCGTTTTATTAAGTGAACGAATACGGACAAAGGGTTTGTTTCTTCATACGTTTGTGAACGTTCGGTAATCTGTTCATTTATGTTCGTTCAAATTTATTGACACATATCTATTTATATTTATTATTTTTCATAGCAAAAGTTATATTTTTAAAATATTAAATTTATTCACATATGCATGTTCGTTTAAATTTATTCACATATGTCATTTTATGTTCGTTTGTTTGTGTTTGTTTACGTTCGTTTATCATTTAAACGAACGAACATAAACGAACACGAACAAGCTAAATTACTTAATAAACGAACACAAATAAAAGATTATGTTCGTTTAGTTGTTCGTATTTATTTATTTGTTCGTTTACATGTCTATCGGCAATGGTGTTTTGTACGGTTTTCAGAGTTTCAGGTTCAGCCTAGCCAAAGCTATCAAGATGAGCTTAACTGCAGATTTCACGTGTTAATGACATTATGAAACAAAAAGATCGAATTACTTTAAATTAAAGTATATAGAGTAATTTCAAATGTTAACATGATAGAGGGACTGAAAACACAATTACAACAAAAATTTTCATTGGTGTTAAATAGATGACGTGACAGTTACGAAAATTTGTATGATAATACATTTAAGTCTTTTTATGTACACATTAAATTAAATTAGTCTTATTAAAAAAATCATTAAATATGTTATACTTATTATAAAAATACAATATAACTGTCATGTTATCCAATTAACGATTGAATGATATTTTGTGGAAAAAAATTAAAGTTTAATGTCCATTATTTTCATAAAAAAATTAGGGTAAACTACATAAATGATCCCCTGACTATGCTTTAATTATTTTGTGTCTCTCGACTATCAGAAGTTACAAACTGATCCCCCAACTTAAAAAAATAATAAATTAGTTCAACGTTGTTAAAAATTTAATTCAAACATAAATAAAGTGAGCTAACTTGGTGAGTCGGTCAATAATCACCTAGTAAGAATCTTTTTTAGAAGGGGTCAGAAGCAGACCAGTTACAAAATCCATCGTAATTCGTTCTATTTTCACTCGAAAATTTTAATGGGCTACAACATATAAAATAAATGTTGATGTTTTTTTTAACCTGTTGACAAGTCAAACATCTAGCCACATAATCTGAAATATCCTTCTTCATATCAATCCAACAACGTCTCTGTCTCCAATTTTGGTACATTTTATTTTCACCGAGATGCATAGCATAGAACTATTATGAGCCTCAGTGAAAATAACTCGCTTCAATTCAGCATCATCAAGCACACAATGACACCCCTTAAAACACATAACCTCATCTTGATCAAAAGCATAAATCGAGGAAGACCATTGCTAAACCTGTTGTATGATAGGGTGCAAGGAGCTATCAAGAAGTTGTTCAGCTTTAATCTCTTCAGCTAAAGTCAGCTTAACCTGCAATTCTGCCAATAAACTGTCATCATCATACATACTCGTCCTAGCAAATAAAGACCTCATATAAGATATTGTTTCACGACTCAAAGCATCAGCAACGACATTAATTTTACTCGAATAATATTCAATCTCACAATTATAGTCTTTGAGAAGCTCAAGCTAATGACGATGTCTCAAATTTAATTGTTTTTAGGTAAGGAGATACTTCAAACTCTTGTGATCTGTATAGATATAATATTTTTTTTTCGTAAAGATAATGTCTCCAAATCTTCAAAGCAAAGACCACAACATCGAACTCTAAGTCATGGGTAGGATAATTAAACTCATGTGGCCTTAACTGATGCGACATATATGAAATTACTTTCTTCTCCTGCATCGGAACACAACCAAGTTCGGAGTGTGAGGCATCGCTATAGACTGAGAAATCCTTTTCAGGCTCGGGTTGTGTTAATCCAAAAGCCTCTGAATCTGACTTTGAACCCGAACATGCATATGTGTTAAGTTATTTCATTTAAGAGTCTGTATTAAATAAAGGATCGATGTGAATTATTATCTGTTTAAAGGTACTCGAGATTCATCTAATTGTTCGTCTGCTCAACCCAACTCCTCTTGATTCGCTCACCAGCGCACACTTGTAGTTACTCGTATGATCTTAAAACTCAGTGAAATTATTAAATTAGAATTTATTCTCTTGTAGTAACCTTGTTCCGTTATGATCTAGGATCTAGCACCACTGCAGAGCGTAGCGAGGCAGGTGCCCGGTAGACCCATCCGACCAACTTTTTGAGGTGTATTCCTTGTGTGCTATATTACTGTTTTAAATAAATTGTTTGAAATGATTTGTCTAAACCAAACATGAAATATCTGCTCTGATTTATAGTATGGCTATTTTATATGTCCGAAAGTATGCCTTTATGTCTGACTGAAAGCAAGTTCTTTGGTTACTGTTTTACTGAAAAACATATGTCTACCTCATGATTCTTGATATTAATTTCTGTTGTATAAACATTGATTTTTATCTAGGGTATACTATTGGGGATATATTATGAAGTCTCTGTAGGTTCAGTCCTGATCCAATTGGTAATTTCTTATGGACCCAAGACCGCACCTTGGGTAGGTTTCGACGCTTTATCTCGAGTAATTCCTTATGGACCTAAGGTAGCCCCTTAGGTTGGCTCCTACGCCCATTGGGCCTAGGGTAAGTCTTTATGGATGCAATTTTGGGAAACTGCATATCAGTGTACTATTTAAAATGTTTTATCTGCACTTATTGGAACACACTAAGCTCCCTAGCTCACACCCTAAATCCTTTCCCTTTTAGATATTTTTGGATAGGCTACCTTGAACTTGGCACTTGGAGGATCGAGATTGTTAGGTTTTATGGTGCTCGACTTCTTTCAATCGATGTGTTTGCCAAATTTGGAGAAGATTGGATTTTTGGGTGTAAAAGTGGAAGCTAAAATATTGGAATTGGACACAAGGATTTATAGTGGTTCGGCCTTCTAACAAGCACCTACATCCACTACCTTAGCTCCCCACTAAGGATTTCAACCAAATTCACTAAGAATTTCGTCCCCTTTTCTAGGCTAAGGAGGCAACCTTTACAATCCTCAAAGCTTTCTACCCAAAGCTTGAGTAAACCCTCTTTACAAGAGAAATTCTAAGCAAACTTGAAATCCCTCTAATAGGTGTTTGTTTGCACTATTTAGCTCTCACCCAAAACCTAAACACTTGAGCAAATTTAACAATGTTTAGCTCACAAGTGTTGTCTATGCAAGAAAATGGACAATTAAGCTCTAAGACAAAATCTTAATCATAGTGTTGTTGACAATTGAAGCATTATCCTTCTTTTGATGCTTGGAGGTCCCTTTTATACTCCTAATTGAGTTTGTAGTCGTTACTAGCCATTAGGGTTGAATTGGAGCTGTTGGAGACTTTATTTCCCACCATAAATGCAGTTCTGGTGCCTACCGTATCGGTACACGGGTACCCGTATCGGTACGCCCTTCTTCAGAACTAGCCGTTGGGCTCTTGCCAGCCTATGCGTATCGATACGCTAAGGAGCGTATCGATACGGTCTGCACTTTAAAATACCGTTGGGAAATAGCTGTTAGGGGTTGTTAAAGCGGGGATCGATACGCTTTAAAGGCGTGTCGGTACGACCACTCTCCGTATCAATACGTGTAAGCATGTATCGTACGAGTTTTGGCATAATCAAATCTGGAGTAAAAAGGTATCGATACGGGGTATACCGTATCGGTACGGTAGTGCTGAAAAGACAGGTTTGACTACTTGAAAGCATTCCAAACTTTGCCAAAAACCTTTTTAAATACCTCAAACATATTTTCAAGTTGTTTGGACTTAAAGACATGTTTTAAATTCTTTTCAAATTAGTCCAAAACATTTTTCAATTATTATATCAAAACACCTAGTTCTTCAATCTCCCCATTTTTGATATAATAAAACCAACTTGAAAAATTGTTTTAGATTCTCCCCCTTCAAGTTTAAAAATTTGAATAAGAGATGAAAATTTTAAAAGTAAGTAAAGTTCCCCCTTATTCATTTGAAAATGCAATTTTTCAAAATTAATTCTCCCCCTTTTTGTTATATCAAAAAGAATTTAAATGACTTTAAGTTCAAAATAGCTTAGGATGTTACTAAAAATTGACACATATAAGAATTTTGATTTTTAAAATGGCTCCCCTTACTCAAAGCATCATCAAAAAATGTTAGTCCAGCACATGATAATCTAGTTGAATTAAAAGAAAATAAATCAAATTAACCAAGTAAAAACAACTAGATTTTACCAACACTTGAATTCTAAGGAGGATATGAAGCATTCCTTCTTCAAGTGTTATTCCTTGTGTACATGGAGCTCCCCCTCATTGATTGGAATTGTTGAACATCTCCATCACACCTAATCAAGACAATCATACAAATTTTGGTATCCAAATTGCCTTGGATCCATAAACGTTAGTTGCACAATATTTAGTCCCCTTAGGAATCCATTTTTCAATTTCATCAATTTTATGTGAAGTGATTAGTTCTTTTGGAACCCAAACACTTCTAAAACATTTTCCATTTAAAAATCTAGGGGCATTAGATTGTCTTTGGTAAAATTTTGATTTTCCAAAATCATTTTTCTTTTCTAGTTCCTTGGAAATCAAAATCTTTTCTTTCTTAAGATCATCAACTTCTTTTTGATGATATTTTTCCATTGTTTGAAGCAAGTTTTGTAAACTCGAAACTTGTTGCTCAAAATCCTTCAATTTTGCTTCAAACTCAAAATTGGTTTTCAAAAGCAAATTGTTCATTTTTTCAACTTTGAAATCATTTTTTTTGTTTTTTTGAAAATAAAGCCTTGAATTCGAAAATCAATTCATCATAGGCTTCTTGTAACTCATAAAAAGTATAAGAGTTTGAAACGGATGAGTTAGAAGTTACCCCCCTCACATTGAGGGCCATCAAGCATAGGTGGGCTACTTCATCATCGGTGGAGTCTTCATCACTCCAAGTGGCCACATATGTTTGCTTTGAAGATGATCCCTTGTTGTTGGACTTGTAGGATCCCTTCATCTTCTTCTTCGATTCATGATAAGAACTTTCCATTTCACTCTTCATGAACCGGGTGAATTTCTTGAAGAAATAGGCCATCTGTTTAACTAATATTTTGATATAACAAATTAAAAGAAAAAAAATGTTTTTGGACTTAATCAAATTTATTAAATCTTTCAAAAATAATTTAAAGTCCAAACAAACTTGAAAATTTTGTTTCGAATGATTTCTAACTTTAGTCGATCTTTTTAAAACATGTATGATTCGTTTTTGCACTAAATCTATTTTTCCAGTATCCAAGACAAAAAGGATTGATCCCCTGATAAAAGGGATCGATCCCTTGGTTGACAGATTCGTTTCATTTTTGCTTCCAGCCTCCAAGTGCAAAAGGATCGATCCCTTCACTGTAACGGTCATATTTTTATGAAAAGGATCGATCCCCTGGTTTATGGGATCGATCCCTCGTGTTATAAATGCTGAACCTTTTGTAGGTAACGACTATTTTGCATCCCAACGGCCATAAACGGCAAGAAACTCATTCCACACTATATAAACACCACAAGGACACTTGAAGATGGTTAGAGACCACATCCAAGCTTAATGTTCAAGAGAAATTGAGTTTAAGTCTTTATTTTCTTCATTTCTCTTGTAAATATTTGTAGAGAGTGATTTTATTGTTTTTATCCTTCACTCTTTTTTGTGAGCTCAATTATGTAAACACCCACCTTGTGAGGTATTTTGTTTACCAAACAAACCTTGTAAAAGGGAGAGGTTCTAGTTTAGCCCAAGTAAAAAAAATACTAGAGTGGTTCTATCTTAGCCATTGAAAAGATAGGGTTGTAAGGTTATCCCTTTGGCCACAAAAGGAAGAATTCATAGTAGTGAATTGGAAAATCCTTAGTGGTGTGCTAAGGTAGTGGATGTATACTTTGGATAGAAAGTCGAACCACTCTAAAATCATCGTGCAAATTGTCTATCATTTTTATCGATTTTAGCCAATTCTTTCGGGAGTTCAATTCAACCCTTTTGACGGTTTCAGAAGATCGATTCGAGCGTGTTACAAGCCTTTCACCATCTCTTCGTCTTCACTTTCCTCCTCACTTGATTCAACATGTCGGCATTTGGAGGATTTAAGAGCAACAACACTCTCGTTGATGCCTAGCTCTTTGACTTTCTTCTCCCCCATCTTCTTTATCTCTTCCTTTCTCTTCCTTTCTTCATGATTTTGTGTGTGAGGAGAGATCCCATGAGTTCATCGAGCTTTAAGGATTTGAGATCTTTAGCTTCGATAATGGTCGTTTTCTTTGAGTCCCAAGACTCAGGAAGAAAGTAGATGAGTTTGCGGACAAGTTTGTCTTCGAGAATGATTTCTCCATATCCTTTGAGTCCTTTGGTGATGGTGGAGAATCTATCAAACATCTTCATGATATCCTCATCTGGTTCCATCTTGAAGTTCTCATACTCGTGGTTAAGGAGTCCGATCTTGGTCTCCTTTACTTCATTGGTTCCTTTGTATGTGACTTCAAGCTTGTCCCATACCTCCTTGGCATCTTCACAAGAAAACATCTTCTCGTAGATGTTGGGGCTCAATGCACAAAAGATGACATGCAAGACTTTGCAATTGATCTCAATCTTCTTGCGATCATACGCGCTCCAATCCGCCTTCCTTTGTTGTGGTACGAACGGATCGTCTTCTACTATGTCCCAAAGCTTGTAGTCCTTGGACTTTATAAAATACATTATTCTTGTCTTCCAATGGGCATAATGTGTTCCGTCGAAGAATGGTGGCTTGTCGATGGATTACGCCATTTGATCGGTTGGTTGATGTGTTGTATCGAGCTTCTCGGATCACCTCAATAGGATTTTAATCCTCTTCGATTGAGCTAAGCTATGATACCAAATGTTGGGTTTTATGGTGCTCGATTTCCTTCAACCGATGTGTTTGCCAAGTTTGGAGAAGATTGGATTTTTGGGTGTAAAAGTGGAAGCTAAAAGATTGGAATTGGAGATAAGAATTTATAGTGGTTCGGCCTTCTAATAAGCACCTACATCCACTACCTTAGCTCCCCACTAAAGATTTCAACCAATCTCACTAAGAATTTTGTTCCCTTTTCTAGGCTAAGGAGGCAATCTTTACAACCCTCAAAGCTTTCTACCCAAAGCTTGAGTAAACCCTCTTTACAAGAGAAATTCTAAGCAAACTTGAAATCCCTCTAATAGGTGTTTGTTTGCACTATTTAGCTCTCACCCAAAACTTAAACACTTGAGCAAATTTAACAATGTTTAACTCACAAATGTTGTCTATGCAAGAAAATGGAAAATTAAGCTCTAAGACAAAATCTTAATCATAATGTTGTTGACAATTGAAGCATTAGCCTTCTCTTGATGCTTGGAGGTCCCTTTTATACTCCTAATTGAGTTTGTAACCGTTACTATTCGTTAGGGGTTGAATTGGAGCCGTTCGAGACTTTATTTCCCACCATAAATGCAGTTCTGGTGCCTACTGTATCGGTACATGAGTACCCGTATCGGTACGCTCTTCTTCAAAACTAGTTGTTGGGCTCTTGCCAGCCTATGTGTATCGATACGCTATGGAGCGTATCGGTACGGTCTGCACTTTAAAAGACCGTTAGGAAATAGCCGTTAAGGGGTTGTTAAAGCAGGGATCGGTACACTTTAAAGGCGTATCGGTACGACCCCTCTCCGTATCGATACGAGCAAGCCTGTATCGTACGAGTTTTTGGCAGAATCAAATCTGGAGTAAAAAGGTATCGATACGGGGTATACCGTATTGGTACGATAGTGCTGAAAAGTCAGGTTTGACTGCTTTAAAGCATTCCAAACTTTTCCAAAAACTTTTTTAAATACCTCAAACATATTTTCAAGTTGTTTGAACGTAAATACATGTTTTAAATTCTTTTCAAATTAGTCTAAAACACTTTTCAATTATTATATCAAAACACCTAGTTCTTGATATTCATACTCATTTTTGTTGTAATGTTTCTATCTGCCATACTGTCTTTACTTGGGTGACATTAGTATATATTTTGATACTGCATGCTTTACTAATTTGCCCAATGTGGCATTATTTTTAACTAAATTTTGGTATGGTTTAAAATGATTATCTTAATTTACCTATGTATGGTTTACAATTATCATTTGATTTGGAACTTTAATCTTCAAATATTTTCATGGGAAGTTTTGGGTATGACTTGTGACCTCTTAAAATTGGACTTAACGCATAGGCGGGTCTAGGGGTTACAAAAAATCTTCAAAAAAATCAGAAGAACATCGAAATCACTCTACTATATGATGTGCCAATGCATAAAATTTACAAACATTGTAAATAATTGGTCAGTTCAATTAATTGATTTTGTCCAAACTATAAGCCCCAAACGAACCAAAATAATTTTTTTTGACAAATCAACCAAGCAGCTTTAGTGATACACAAAAGTAAAACAAAAACAAAACCTATTAGAAGTTTTAAAACATCAAAAAAAATAACAAAAAACGTAAATCTAAAAAGAAAAGATAAGTGTTGCACCGGTTAAATCATACACTTCCTTTTTGCACTAAAGAAAATATCTATGATCCATTATAGGAAGGGTCCCTTAGGAATTGTCAAAACACAAACTAAATGAAATCTCTGAAATCGACAACCACATTTCACGCATATTCCCAAAGTTGACGATCCGCTACATATTACAACGGCAAACAACCCGAAAGGGAATTAAACTATTTTTAACCACCGATAAACACAAATAAAAAACAAGCGCGTGGGATCACCGTACGAACACCAAACACCCACAAAAGTAACCATAGAACTTGCCATAAGGTTGAGACGTACCATAAAGGCAAAGACATGTCATAGAAGCAGGGAAAACACATTAAAATGTGCGAAAAAAAGAGAATCAAATGTAAGAAAACGAAAGAAAATATGAATCGCCGACAATGACGACAAACATCAAGGCTAATATCGCCGTCGATTAAACAATAAAAAAATTTAAATAATCTAAAGGTGATTACAAGATAGTATCTATTCATACATATTCTTAACCCTTTGACAATGTATATACACTTTGTAAACAAAACAGTTTGAACTCGTATCTCTTAAGATAAAAAGCATTCAATTATCCATTAGGATACTTGTAAGTTAAAAAAAAAGTTAACTATACTTAGAGAGAAAGGAAAGATTAACGCCGCCAGGGTTATTGTAAAATCTATATTCTATGCTATTATAAATTTTAAAACAAAACCACATTGCAATCGAATTTTACAGTTGAATAACCAAAACTTTCAGATCAAAAAAATTAATTTTAATTCGATTTATCAATTTTTTTACACAACTCCATTAACAACATGTCCATGAAGTAGGGGTGTGCATTTCAGATATCTCATTCGACCCGAAATTTTTGGATCAGAAATTTAGTGATTCGTATTCGATCTGAAAATTCGGTTTTTCAATTTTTGATATCAGATTTTCGAATCGAATTTAAGTTTTTTAAATTTGACGGTTATATCCATGAAAATTTTGGGTTTTCAAATATAACAACCAACAAATTATTGAATATAACAATATTTGTATCCATAGAAATTTTAAATTTCATATACAACAAGTAAAAATAACGAATATAACAAGATTCGTATTTATAAAAAATTTAAATTTTTGAATTTCGAATAATCGGATATCTAATCAGAATGTGAAATAACTATCCGTACCCAGTCTAAAATTTTCGGATGCCCAACTCAAATTATTCAAAAAAAACTAATCAAATATCTAAAATTACGAATCAAATAAACAAGTCGATCAGATCGGATATTTTTGTACACCGTACCATGAAAAGAAAAGTGAGCTGCTTTTTTTTGTTTGGAGAATGTTTTTAACCGAGGAAACCACGTGTATTGTGATTAAAAGACAAAAGTATTAAGGATGTAGAAACTTGGTGCCCAATGATTCCATGTCTGACTTTGTAAACGCGTACACAATAACAGAGTTCCCGACCTCTCATGGGCGGAGCCGCACTTATGATTGGCCACTCATTAGCATCTGTTGACCTCTAAATTTTCTTCATAAAAATATTTTTTTATATATAAAAACTGAAAATATATATAATCAACATCGCTTTGTATATAATTAAATTTTTTAAAATATCGTTCAAAAATTGAATGTTTTTAGCATCGCCCATGGGACCCTTGCCAACAGATTCATCGATTCAATTCCGACACATTCCCCATCAGATCACTCAACTGTCTGCCATCCATTAGGCTTTCAACATCATTGTTTTCAAAGCCAATGTGAAGTTGGGGTTGTAATACTCGGCCTTCGCCCTAAAATAGCACCATTAAGACCTATATTTCTAAAAATAGCACGGCGAGATTCATTGTTTTTCTTTTAAATTATATTTAAAAAGTTTTCGCAAGCACCTTAGTTTTAGAGTTTAGAGATTTAGTTTATGTTTATGGTTTAGGGGTTTAGGGGTTTAGGGTATGTGTTTTGAATTTAGGGGTTGTGGTTGAAATTTATAGTTTAGGGTTATAATTTAGGGTTTATAGATTAAAACCGAAATTCTCATCATATTACCCCTAAAACTAAATCCTAAATTATAACCCTAATTTTAACCACTACCCCTAAAATCTAAAACCATACACCTAAACCCCTAAATCATACACCCTAAACTAATTATATAAACCCTAAAACTAAGACGCTTGTGAAAACTTTTAGTTTCCACCGCCAGTGCATATTATAACAATCCTACTTTTTAATTAACATTATATATTTTACTTTTAAGTATGCGAAACTGTATGGTATTCACAGGTTTAAGGCTTTGCTTGATATGAAGATGGAAATGTAGAATGATGGAAATTTTGTTAATCAAATGGTTAAGATTCAAAATAAGAAGATGGTTATGAAACTCCACCATTTTTTTTGAAAGGTAGTTTGTATGATTAATGAATACCGATCATACATAAAAGCACAGATATTAGCCTCGTTAAAAAACTTCCATAAACCTAGGTGGAGGAAAAAGAGTGCATCATATCTGGCTAAAGAGGCGTAAAACAAATCAATAACATTCAAAGAGTAGACTAAGTCGAACCCAACAACTCAAGACCTAAAGCCACAATCAGTCCTTGTCCCATAGCCGCAATCCAACTAATAAATCCTCAAGACAAGACAAAACTCGATCAAAACCCCAGCTTGTCCTTTTAGAGAGCTGCTGGAAATACGTGAAGTCTCCCAAGTAGAATGAAATCCCGCTGTTAACAAGGTAAGGCCTCTGCAGGTACCACAATAATACTGCAGACCTGCAATCAAAATTGCTGAACATACGTGTAATTAGAAACGAAAAATAAATCATATAGCCACACTCCTTCAAACTGGCCCGAAAATGACAGTAATTTCTCGTCTAACATATTAACCAATTCCTTGTTTAGCTAGCTTATCAGCCTCGATATTGCATGATCTAGTAATCTAGCGAAAACAAACTCCTCTTGTCCGAGCGAGAGCCGCAAGATTCAAAATTCTCTCACGAATAGGGACGGGGGGAGCCACCTTCTCAAGGCACCAATCCACGGCTAATTGACAATCCGATTCCACAATGAGTCTAAGATTATTGGCCCACGGTGAATTTAGAAATTTGCCAATTCCCCTGTCCATCGCTTCAAATTCCAAAACAGCTGGTGGAGCAATGTTAGTAGATTCAGAAAACTCAAATAAAACCTCACATTTGTTATTCCTAAGCAGTCCCCCAACTCCACCTGTTGCATCCGACAATAATGCGGCATCAATATTTAACTTTAGAAAACCAGCATGAGGAGGGCACCATCGAGCGGGGGAGGCGGGAGGGTGGTTCCGGGAAGAGGATGTTGACACCAAAGAGAAATCTGTCATAAGATCGTCTAAAGATATATCACAGTCTGGATACTTGGCCTTGAACCATGAGGCGAGCCGAAATTTAACTAGAAAATCTAACTGTAGCCAATCCATCACCTTCTTTTTGAACACTATTTCATTCCTGAATAACCAAACTGACCAAACCAAGGCAAAAGGAACAAGATTTAACCAGGCAAGTTTACCGCCCCTTCCAAGACCGTTCCATGCATCAAAGAAGATGGATGTATCGCAAGGAAACACAGACATGATTCCGACCATTCTGCAAAAACCCATCCAGATACGTCATACACCTTCACAAGAAAAAAATAGATGTACACAAGATTCCGGGCAAACCTTACAAAGAGGGCAAAGTAGGCAGTCCAAGTTCCTCACGCCCCGTTTAGAAAGTTCAGTTTTCACCGGGATACGGCCCCATAAGAGTCTCTAGATGAAAATCTCGACTTTTAGGGGCGAATCCAAGCCAGACTTGTTTCTTCCAAACCGAGTTATTGTAGTCGCAAGGCGCAAGAATAGACCGAAAGGATTTAATAGAGAAAGAGCCATCGCTCGAACCCCCCAACATACCCAGTCTCTATCTGAGAGGGAAGGTTTAAAGTTCCTTAGGAAATTCATGAAGAGATCCCAGGTGGGTACTTCCTAATCGAGACAGGGGCATCAGAGTGGGATGGACCAACACCAACCTGATTCAATTTTGACACCATACTCTGAGATGAGGCCTGTTTTCTGAATTGACAGAGCGAAAATACGAGGAAATCTTTCTTTTAGGGTGAAATCCCCAAGCCAACGATCGGACCAAAATAAGATGGACCTACCATCACCAACTTGGAAGGAGATATTCTGCTTTATTATGGAACCTGTCGGATCATTCCCCAGGGAGGATTTCGCTATCCCCTTCCAAATCCAAGAAGCTTGTCTGGGCTTCGAGAGAGACGGAAGGAGGGGAGTAGACGAGTTAGGGATTTTTGCGTTAATCACACGCCTCCAAAGACTTTCCTGTTCATTACCGAATCTGATAACCCATTTGCACAACAAACCTCTATTTAGCAGCTCTAAGTTGAGAACCCCCAATCCACCTGCCATTCTTGGTTTGCAAATCTGAACCCAATTCACCCAGTGAATACATGGTTTATCATTGTTTCCCCTCCCCCCCAGAGAAATCGGGTCATTAGATTGTTTAGCCGATTACTTACTTGAGCCGGCATCCGGAATAGAGATAGGAAATATGTAGGAAGACTACTCAGGACTGACTTCAAGAGAGTGAGCCGACCGCCTATTGATAGAGATTTAGATTTCCAACTGCTTAGCTTAACCGTAAAGTTACTGAAAATAGGATCCCAGAGTGAAGCATTGTTCTGACTTGTCCCAAGTGGGAGGCCTAAATACTTTGTCGGAAGTTTGTCGAAGGAGCATCCGATATCCATACCCATTTCCTTACCGTTTCATCACCGATGTTAATCCCAAAAACCCTACTCTTTTTTAAATTGAGTTTCAGCCCCGAGGCTAGTTCAAAGATGCACAAGACTCGTTTAACATTACGAATTTGGTTTTCTTCCCCTTCACAGAAGATCAGTAGGTCATCCGCAAACTGTAAATGCGTGATTTCGATGAGAGAGCTATCCCTACCAACTTTACAACCTGAGAAGAAACCCAACCGGACAACCTTCCTGAATAGCAGATTAAGGGCTTCGCCAACGAGGTTGAAAAGGAGGGGAGAGAGAGAGCAACCTTGCCTGAGGCCACGCGAGATATTAAACACTTCTGTAGGCGAGTCGTTCACCAGGACTGAGATTGATGCTGAGGAAATACCCCTTGCGATCCAGTCACACCATCTATCTCCGAAATTACATTCCTACATAACTCAGATCAAGAAAGCCCAGCTAACCGTGTCGTACGCTTTCTAGAAGTCTATTTTGAAAGCGATACCCTTGCTACCCGATTTAGACATCGAATCAATAACCTCATTTGCAATTAATGAGCAGTCAAGAATTTGGCATCTAGAGATGAAAGCAAATTGTTGTTCTCCAATGATGAAACCCAATACCGCACTTAATCGTTTTGCAAGGACTTTTGATAGAAGTTTGTACATTCCTCCTACAAGACTTATGGGTCTAAATTCGTCAAGAGAAGTGTGATTTTTTTCCTTAGGAATGAGAGTGATAAAAGAGTGATTTATGCCTTCATCCCATGTACGACCACAATAAAAATCATTAAAGAACCGCATTATATCCCCCTTTAGACTATTCCAGAATTTTTTGAAAAATCTCAGGTTAAAACCATCAGGCCCAGCGGCACGAATACTATCTGAAGAAAACAAAACCGCCCAGACTTCTTCCTCTCTAAACCTGTCTTTGAGGGCGAAAGATTGATCTTCGTTCAGTTTGTAAAAGCCCAAATTTAAATCATCTACCTCTAGTGCAGTAAGGGTATTGTAAGATTCAAAAAATGCTCTATAACCATCTTTTTCACCTAAATAGGATTGCTAATTTCCACCCCATCTCTTTTCAGATGTTTATTTGGTTTACCCTTCTTCTTTCTGTAGCTGTTAGATGAAAGAACCGGGTGTTTCGATCTCTCTTCGAGAACCAATGGAGACGCGACTTTTGTAGCCATTCGCTCTCCTCCTTTCGATATGCCGCCCACAACTGAGTTATCAAATTCCTAAGAGTATCATACGAACCAGAAATAATAATACCTTTTTGTAATTGAGCTTCAATCAAATCGATTTCCTTAGCAATGTCCACCGAATTCCTACCTTTGTTTCTAGATAAATTCCCGGACCATGCCTTGACTACCATTTTAGTACCTTTTAGAATACCCCCTATTCCCATTGTTGCACTGTTTTTCCTTAGATCCTCAATTGATTTTGTAACCATAGCTTCAAAGCCCTCCATATCAAGCCAGTAATTGAAGCATTTGAAGGGTTTCGGGCCTCAATTAGATTGTTCGGAAATAAGAGCTATTGCATTATGATCAGAGAGCGATCTAGGGAGAACTTTCTGAAGGAAACCAGGGAAAGCCAGATTAAAGTCCGCTGAAATTAAAAATCTGTCAAGGCGCACAAACGTTGGGGGATCACGGTTATTGCACCGTGTAAATTTACCACCAACCAAGGATAAATCCATCAGCTCAGCTTCAAAGATGAAGTTCTTGAATGCATCTATAAGCTGTAAATCATTGACAGACCTATTTTTTCTTCCTGATCTAGAAATAAGTTAACGTCGCCTCCCAAACACCACGAAATTTCCTTCGATTTTAGGAAATTCAACAACTCAGATAAGAAAGTTATTTTGTCTGAATCCGTTGACGGGCCATACACGTTCACTAAGCCACAGTGAAAGCCGATACTTTTAATTACCCTTGTTATTGCAATAAACCTAGGGAACACAATTTTCTCTTCAATTTGAAAGAAATCAGTATCCCAGATGCATAATAATCCTCCTGCTGATCCAGAAGCATGAGAGAAAACAGATTCTAATTCACTCGTGTTCCAAATAGATTTAATATCCCCTAACGACACCTCTTCCATTTTAGTTTCTTGAAGAAAGGCAAAGTTCGGCCGAATCTTGCTAACTACCTCTCTGATAACTCTTCTTTTCTCTCTACGTCTAACTCCCCTAATGTTCCAAGTGATAGTAGTAAAATTCATAATAAAAATCAGAAAAAGTACCTTACCCGAATCGATTTAATCCCTACTCCTCAAGTCCTTTTCAAGGCTGTAAACCCTTTTGATGACTGCCTCCCTACCACCTTTGAAAGAAATTTCCAGTAGATTGCACATTTCCCAGATTGATTCAGCTTCGAGCCAGGAGCTGAGTCTTCAAAACCCAAGTCAGCATTTTGATCATCATTAGACGGCAGTGTAGGAGAATCATCCAATGAGTCCCTAACTAGGCGTCTTACCAGCTGTCTTGTTTTAGCACGGAAGAAGCTCCTATAACCATCCAGGGGCGTGGCTAACAGAATTTGCCTATTTGTGCAAACCATGCCGGAGAGGCTTCTGTCTCGTCCTTCAAGACTGTCAGGAACGAACTCACAGGAAAAAGAAGGGAATCTTACTGAATTGTTGATTAATGGCTGAGGGACCAACTCGGGCCTGTTAATAGAGCTAGAGGGAAAAGGCAAATTCTCTTCAATTGGGTTATTGCCCAGCACGGGCCCAATTGCCAAGCTTAACACAGGACGATTATCCAACGGTAAATTGATATTATTTTTCCTATTTTCATTAGGCTTGCCAGCTGTGTCTGGTTTGTCAGGGGAGTCAACCTAGTTTTCCACAAAAATGGCGTCACTATTCTCAACTTGTCTGTTAACATTCCCTGGGATATCATTGGAACATGAGCCATTATTATCAGAGACGTTGGAGTGATTATGGAGGCCATGATCCCGATGCGAAGTGTCTTTATCGATCTCAGGACTATTCCGGTCACGTTCCTTCGACGACGTGGACATTCCGGCATTAAATCTTTCATCCGCCTCCGCCAACCCATCATCATCTGAAAATTCCCAATCATTTGTGAATTCACCATTATGATCCTCATGAACATCTTGGGTCATTTTTGCATTGAAATCCCCCAACGAAATTCTAATACGATATGGATAACCCATGGACGAGATGGCTATCTTCTCCGGTATAACGGAAGTGATCGTCGCCCTAATGAAGAACTTAGTTGCGTCCAACCTTTCTTTGTTCTGGGTCACTGGATCTAAGCCAACAAACTGTCCCCCAACGGTTGCCCAAATCTGCGAAAAAATTCTCATGCCAGCAAAAAAGAGGAACGCCTTGAAGAACCAGTGAGACAAAGTAATGAGGAACTCCTTGAATCATTAGCGGACCAATATGAGTAAACCAATACGATAGTTCTTCTCTTTTTGATTCCCAAATATCCTTCATGTACGACACAAATTTGAACATAAGGATTGACGAGTCATTATCCACGCCCCATTTAGAAACTAAAACCTCAATATCATCGTTCATGAGGGCTCTTTGGACAAACTCCTAGTCGAAACTTTCTTTAAGAACTTCAACCATGCAACGTTTCAACCATTTCATATCCTTGATAGGAACTTGAAAATTTATAATATTCTTGTCAGGAATGTTCTTACCTCGGCCAGCAACCCTCTGATTTAAAATATTGTCAGTTCCGGTCTTCTTTTGTTGGTTCCCCATTAGCGCTTCCCTATATAATATGGAGTCCCTTGTCCTGTTATAAATCTCCACCATTTAATTAACAAAGTTTTCATTCTCCTTCATTTCCATCCTTCATATCAAGCAAAGCCTAAGTGCTCAACATTAATAAATTTCTTTGTTCTCTTTCCTTGTTTGTAAAACAATTCCACATGTGTCACAATACGAGTGTTACAGTAAGTCAGGAATTATAAGGATTAATTTTGTTCGGCGAATCTTAACCTAAAAGTAAATTCGATTTAATTTGATTTTAGCCCCTCGTTCTTTAATGCTTTTGAAAGGTATTTTTAGGTTTAAAAGTGATTTTTGGACCAAAAGTAATGCAGGACGTGTAGTTTTTCAAGTCAAAAGTGTTTTTCAACTTAGTTTGATGAGTGCTTTTCAAAAGCACTTTTGAACAAAATTACTCGTTTATCCTTGTTTATACTCTATATCACATGTCTTTTTATATTTTCAAAAAAAATATAAATAAACATTTTATCTATTTAAAAGTAATTTTTAACACCAATATCAAATAACTTTAAGAGCATACAAATTCAGATGAACCGAGTTGGACCGTCCAAATAAGAATTGTATCAAGAATGATGTATACATTGTCAACCAGGTGAATGAGCAATTGAAGTGAAGCCGCGCGTGAGAATGAGACAAGTGGGTTACATTGGCACATGTATCAAAATGGACAAAAGGAACTCGTTGTAGTAAATTAAAACATGGGCAAACATATAAACTACACTTGTAATGGAATTTGGAATCCTAGATTCTTTCACACATTTCCATGGAGACATGCCTCATTTTACAATTACTGCCATTTTCTATTTATCAAATTTTACTGTATTTGGTATAGTGGGCCAGTGGCAGATAGAGGTGGCAAACTGATCCTAGACTCGAACTGATTTTATCTGATCCGAAATTCGATATCAACTCGAACAAAATAATTCGAACTTGATCTAAAATTTAAAACAAACCGAATCGAATTGAAACTGACCCGATTTTTAGTTGAACCGATATGGACCCGATTCGATTTTTCAACCGAACAAAACGAACCCGAATCGATTTTCAATCAAACCGAATAGACTAGAATCGGTTTAACCCGAACTGAAGGCAACCTGAACTAAATAAATTATATTAAAAGAAAATATATTAAAAGAAATAATGAAAGATTTGATGTGAATCATCGCACAACTCACAAAAAAGTCAAATATAATAGCTTTATAAAGCCATATATGGGTTTAAAAAACTGATCCGGCCTAAAAACCCGATTGAAAATTATTGATCTCCCAGTGAACCGATTTTAACCCGACCCGAAATAAACCAACCCAAAAATCAACCGAACCGATATGACTCGATCCAGACTGATACCCGACCTAAAAATCAATCAAATTGATGTGACATGATCCAGACTAATACTCGACCCGAACTGTACTGAAACCGAACCTGACCCAAACCGAACTCGATCCGAATGACCCGTTTGCCACCTCCAGTGGCAGATCTTGATCGTATAGCTTGAGGGGACTAAACTAAAATTTTCAAAATTTAAGAGGTTTAATTAAAAAAATTAAGAGCCTTAATGAGAATTTTTTTATTTAAATGTGAGGATCTAATTATAAATTTAAATTATTTGAAATGTTTAATAAATACTTTTAACGATTTTAAGGGGATAATTAAAAATATTCAAAAAATTTACAACTTCATAAAAAGTTTTATAAATTTTGAGGGAGTCTAATTAAAATTTTAAAAATATTTAAGGGTATAGTACATTTTTTTCCAAAAACTTTTGGAGGTGCCAAGTCCCCCACTGGCTTGCCATTCGCATCCTGTTTGGTTAGACAATGACAGAAAAAAAAAATGAGTGTGCATTCATTCGATTCGATATCTATATATTTATGACAAAAATAAATTTTGAGTTCATTATTGAAATTAAAATAATAAAATAAGTCATTTTCCTGTTTAAGATTCATTTATAAAATAAAAAATTATTGTTTAAATTAAATAATTTTATTTAAGTAATTAATTTCATATTTAGATTAAATTAATTAAACATATACATATAACTTATTGGATTTACATAGTTTAGATTTTCAAAAACCATTAACCAAATCGAATAATGGTTAAAACCGAATAAATCAATTTTTTTTTTATCAATTTGATTTAATCGATTATTTTTTCAACGCGATATGATATCATTAGCTCTTTCTTGTCTTATTCAAACAACGTTGTTCAAACTCAAAAATCATCTCATACCACTGAAATTATCCTTAGGTTCGATTGAATCAATTAGTAGCTTATCCCTAACTTAACTAGGTCAATTGCTGCCTTTAGAGATTTAGGCACGTGTAGGTTCGGGTTTTGGAGTTTAAAGTTTACGTTTTTATATTATATATAATATAAATATATTATTTTTATGAATATTCTTGTTTTTTAAATATTATATTTATATTATAAATAATATATAAAATAATACAGTATTATTTATAGTATTATTTTTTCAATAAAATAATTTATATTATTTATATAATAATATTATTTATAGTATTATTTTTTCATAAAATAATTTGGTTGAAGCAAATGAATAAGTTTATATAATTTAAATAAAAATATATTGTTTTTATATTTTATATGTTATTTATAATATAAATATATTATTTTAAAAAATTTAAAATATTCATAAAAATAATATATAAAAAACCCTAAACTCTAAGGTTAAGGTTTGATGGTTGTGGTTTGTGAGTTAATAGTTTGGGTTTTTTATTGTCAGTTGATTAACAATTTTCATTCGCATAGGGGTTATTTTGAACCAAAATGAAACGCTATGGGTTAAATTGGTTCAAAAAGAATAGAGGCCAAAATTAGGGGTGTTCAAATCCGGGTACCCGAAGTATCGGGTCGTCGGGTAATACTATCTTCGGCCTGTGTCCCGGCCCGGTTATTGCGGGTACCCGTTAGTTGGGTACCCGAAAATTACGAGTACCCGGCAAATCGGGTATTTGGGTACTCGAAAATTAAAATAATATATTTTTTAAATATAAAAATATTTTATTGGTTTAATATTAAAATATATATTTATTAGTTTAAAATTAAAATATGTATTTATTAAATATAAAAATTAACATTTTTATTAGTTTAATATAAAAATTTATATATTAAATATAAAAAGTATTAATTTTAAATATAATGGGTACCGAATAAATCGGGCACCTGAAAATTCATAATATTTTGACTCGGGCGCGACCCGGAAAATGGTGGACCGGGTACTCGACCCAATAAAAAAAAAATCGAATAAATACCTGGTTATTTGTGTTCGGGTAGTCGAGTCGGATATTTTTAAATATCTTAGTCAAAATGACAATTCAGTCAAACATTAAGGACATTTTTAGCTCTATGCCAAAATACAAATAGATATATTTATAATAGTTATCTCTATTTTTTTTATTAAATGAAATTAAAGATGTAATTAAAAAATATTAAGAGAATGACATTATAACAACTGATCTAAATATATGAGAAAAAAATTATACAAATATCCCGGGACAGATTTGTAAGGTGTTTTTTCCCCCTAAACTCGAATGCAAACTCAACCCAATGTATATTACTCCAAACCCAATTTTTTCACCGACCTATTCCAAACTCAATTTTTTCACCGACCTATCCCAAACCCAATTTGATCCTATAAAATTAAATCGGATCGAAACCCGTCGGGTCTCCATCGGATTTAATTTTATGGGATCGAATTGGGCCCTTTATGTTCCTTCCAAACAGGCTAAAACTCCAAATTATATATACACGTGGTTTTAACCAATGGTCCCCACCGCGTTTTACACCAAGAACTGCCACGTGTCCGCTCCCTTGACTCCTCTTCAACACGCTTAGATCCCTTCACCCCCTTCACCTATATATACCTCTTTGAAACAGCCGCCATTTTCATTGTCCGAAGATCACTCAAACATTCAAAACAAACCATTTCCCCTGTAAGAATCTTAGAACCACTGATTAATCTTTCGCATTCTGTTGACTCGTACAGAGATAGACACTGGTCGTATTGTTTCATGTCCAGGACGAGAATCGAACCTTCAGATCAGGCAAAGGCAAAGAACAAAGCGTTTTCTTCCATACATGGTGAAGCCAAAGCCGGAATCACCCACGCACGGTGAGCCGAGCAGCAGTTCTTCCAAGTACAAGGGCGTACGGAAGCGCAAATGGGGGAAATGGGTGTCCGAAATCCGACTCCCTAACAGCCGCGAACGTATCTGGTTGGGTTCTTACGACTCGCCGGAGAAAGCCGCACGGGCGTTCGATGCCGCGCAATATTGTTTGCGCGGCAACCAAGTTAAGTTCAACTTCCCCGATGACCCTCCGGATATTGCTGGGGGACGGTCGCTTAGTCCGCTCGAAATACAAGCGGTCGCGTCTAGGTTTGCGAACGAATCGACTGATAACAGCATTTCCAATGACAACAATGTCGGGGTGACGACAGAACAGCATACGTCGTGGTCGGTGTCGGACGGGGGAGGCGCCGCAATACAAGCAGAGAGCAATGAAACGATGGATTGGTCGTCATTTTTGAGCATCTTGGATACCAACCAAGGGATGTTCGACTATGGCTTTTACGCGGGGAATGGGGACCAATTCTACCCTCCGCCGGTTTACGATAACGACGACGACGTCAACGGTGGTGGCGACGATTTTCCTCAGCAGTCATCGTTCCTTTGGAACTTCTAAAGGCAAAAATATCTCTTTTAGGGTCCTTCATGTCCGTTTTTTGAATTGTCGATCCTTTTTCTCAAGGATATTATAGAACTAGTTGGATAACATGAATTTAAATATCAGTCCACAATTACAGTAACGACCGTTATATAACTATTGTACTATCGATAAAATCGTAATACTCACAACTATTATGTTGGTAATAATATATGTTATTAAAAATAAATTTACGATTATAATATCTGAAGTAATCGTAATAACATTCGTTACATTTTCAACTACAATAAACGAAACGAAACTAAATACTCAATTATATAAGGTGGTGTAACTGTTAAAATAATTTATTTTTTCTCCTAAATAAATGTAAAAATATGTCTATGTTTAATTTTTTTATAATACATGTTATCGTACTCGTTGATTAATTAATACGACTTTAGGTGCTGTAGATAGGGACCAAATTAAGACTAAACATTGAGAGAGTCTAAATTGCTTTATATCAAATTAGTAAGGGTCAATTAAGTATTTAAAATTAAAATTGAGAGGAAAAAAATATTATTTAACTAATGTTTAAATTAAAATGATCTAAAATGTTATTGTACCAATTTTTTTTTTGGCACAACCCCTCTCAACCATTGAATGACTACGTTCATGTTTGTGAATATTTATTATGAAGTGATCTTCCCAACCCAACTTGTTTTGTTTACAACATTATAATTCAAACTTTGAACATTATTGGAAGGATATAAATCTCATTCTACTAAACCAATGAGTTAATTAATTTTTCTACTTGAAAATGACATCATTCTACTAGTAAAAATTATAAATAAATATGAAATTTAGTGAAATAAAACATTAATTTTTTTTAAAAAATTAACAATTTAAATCTTTTCGTGGTGAATTGGATAAATTGAGTTAGAAGATCGTCTTACAAAAAAGAACATATCACTCGGGATGGAAAAAACTAATTTGGAAAGATAACTCTTAAAAGGAGTTATTATAATATTTCATTTGAATTAATAAATCAATGAATTAAATATCAGTTATAAAAAATAAATTACCTGAGTGACCACCAAAATTTTAGCTCCGTCCTATTTTTATCACTCAACTAAAATTTTAAAATTTAATAATCTTAATTTATTTTTATCATCTATTAAAAAAATTATTTTCTCTCAACCCTAACAAACCGTCGTCTTTACTTCCACAACCGTACCAACCAATTCATCATCTCCATTTTTCTAAACCCGAGCTCCAGTCCAGTAACTTGTCATTCCCAAATCAGTACCTAAACTACCACTCAACACAACACCTAATAACCCAAACCAAAACTAATATAAGGTGTCACAACCAAAAAAGGGAAGGAGTTTACTCTTGGGTTTTCTATAACGATAATATCGGTGATCGGATGGTGAATTCTGACGATGCGCAACCTTTATACAATGTGAGGAGCTATATATTTTGATTTTAGGTAGATCTGACGGTAGATAGTGACAGATCAAAATTTAGGATGTGAGAGTCTTTGATCTCATTTCAAAGCATTTGAGAGCGTTTTCGGTGATTTTAAACGAATAATAAGAAAGAGGAAGAGAAAAGCTTCAGTGTAGTAGCCTGGTTCGTTAAAAAATTTCTTGGAGCGTCGACGTCAGTGGTGAAAGTAAAGAAGACGACTTGTTAGGGTTGAGAGAAAATGTATGAACAAATATTAACTTGTAATCACATTTAGACTATATATATATATGGATAGGATCTAGTTACACAATGTAGAATTATCTTAAGTTTTACACGTTTTTTTTTTGGATCGTTAGATGGGTAAAACGGATGACTGAGATTAACAGTAGAATATGTGAAGATTATTACTTGAGGAAAAAAGTAAGTAGTTAATCTTAGTTATCTATTTCTCCCATCTAAAAAATCTTACAAAACTTAAAGAATTTTACACTGCGTAAGTAAATCCTAACCCATATATATATATAATTTTGGATTAGGCAAGTGACACGTCATATCCCAGAGTTATGTATCAAGACGGTTGATCCTTTTAACTCTTTGGATTAATACAAAACGGGTTTGGGCTTTACTTCTAATGGGTATTAATCCATTCATTTGCGTTTGTGTTTATACCGGCCTGGTTTGAGTTTTATTTCAAAGTTCAATCGAGTTATTTGTTTTTTTTTCGGATTTAAATTTCTTTAAAATTTATAAATTATAATGAATCGAATAAAATCTTACTTTAAATACCTCTTAGTCTCTGTCAACTTTGAAAATATGCAAATTGCTCTATTTCAATAAAAAAATACAAAAAATTAAAAATACAAATCATAAAATTTCAAAAAGTAAAAAAAAAATATAAAACCTTATAAAGTTTAAAAAAATTAAGAATTATATACTTTTTTATAAGAATTCTAGATATCCGATTAATGTATTTCAAAAAATATGTTAGAATGATAATTGATAATCGGTCAATTCAGCAGAAAACACCTCTATCCAAAATTATCCGAATCCCAACAGAAAAATCGGTGCAATACAGCGGATCCTATCCTTCAAAACAACTTCAAGTCTTTGATTAGAATTAGTTATTTACCCCTCCTATACTGGTATCACCCTACTTTTTTAAAAGATGCCATGTATATATAATAGACCGGATTCAAATCATTTTTTAAAACCAACAATAAGATGATTTAGTGGGATGAGACGCTAAATTTTTTAAATAAAATCAGATGTTCGAAACCTTGTATTTTCAAAGAGCAATGAACAATGCAACTTCAAGAGAGGTTAGTGATTCATGATCATATATGTCATGCATGAGTAATGTCCATTGTCCCCACATCACTTTATTAAGCAATAAATAATAGGACACTTTGATCATATTTGGACCACCTCCCCAATTTTTGGAGTAATGTCTATTTCCACCCCTTATTTCTATACTATACAACAAATGCATTGCCATCAATCTTTGTCATTCATCTCCTCTGAGATTTCATTCTTTGCTACTCTTCATTGCATATCACCAAATGACCAGTAATTACTTCCTTTCACACACTATTCGAAAACCGACATCCATGATAATAAAAAAAGAATGATTTATGTGTCGGTTATTATGTCCTCGTATATAAACATTGTCCTTGAAACAAATAAAATAGTTGAAATCGACTGTGTGTTGTTTAGATACCGACTTAGAAATAATTCGTTTCAAACTGGTGTGATCTTAAAAAATGAACGTTGCCCTCTAAAGTTAACACAATCTTTTAATTTTCGTACACTCTGTTGAGATTTAGGGGCTCGATTCCTTCGACCGATCTTGCTCACCAAGTGGTGGAGAAGTGAAATTTTGGGTGGATGTGGTGTAGAAGCTTAAAAGAAGATTGACACAATGATTTATAGTGGTTCAACCTTCTAACCAAGGTCTACATCCACTACCTTAGCTTCCCACTAAGGATTTCCAATCAATCCACTATTGATTTGTCCCCTTTTCTAGGCTCAAGAGGAAACCCTTATACACCGATCAAGCTTTTTACCCAAAGCCTTGATCAAACCCTCTTTACAAGAGAAAAGATAAGCAAACACAAATCCCTCTAATAGGTGTTTGTTTGCACAATTTAGCTCTCACCAAACCTAAAACACTTGAGCAAATTTAACAATTTTGGCTCACTAGTGTTTGTCTATACAAGAAATGACAATTTAAGTACAAAGACAATTCTTGATCATTTGTTGATTGACAATTGAAGCATTAACCATTACTTGATGCTTGGAGGTCCCTTTTATACTCCTCTTTGAGTTTGTAGCCGTTACTAGCCGTTGGGGATGAATTGGAGCCGCTGAAGACTTTATTTCTGTTGAGTGGATCAATGGATTGATCAATGCCAAGAGGGGGGTGAATTGGGCTTTAAAATTTGTTGGAGTGAAAGGATAGCTAAAAATGAAGAACAAAGGATTTTAGAGTGGTTCAAGTTCCAAATGAACTCTACATCCACTACCTTGGCTACCACTAAGGATTTGCAACAATTCACTAATTTGTTCTTCCCCTTTTCAAGGCTTAGGAGATAACTTTTACACAACCGGTCAAATTTTCTACCAAAAATTTGACCGAACCCTCACAAATAAACAAAGAAGAAATTGGACAAGAAATATATCTCTCAAATACAATATTGCCCCTTGAAGTACAACACTCAACCCAAATTTGAAGATAGAATAGAAATTGAATATAACTCAATTGGGGGTTTACAAGAAATTTGAAAATAGACACACTTGAGGTTAGATTTTTGCTTGGATGTTTATCTTTAATGCAATAGTTGTTGTTGGTCTTCAAAGAGCTTCAATTTATACATTCTCTATCAATTCTAGCCGTTTGGGTGGTTAGGGTATTGATTATAGCCGTTGGGACCCTCTCTTTCCACCATAAATGCACTTCTGCAGCTATCCTTATCGGTACACGAAGACTTGTATCGATACCTGTCTCAAAAAAGAAAGAGTCGTTGCACATAATAAAGATGGCGTATCGAAACGCATGTAAGCGTATCGATGCGGGACAAGGACTGTTTCGATACGGAAGGGACCGTATCGATACCTTTTTCTCAACTTAGCTCACTGGAAGTTTCAGTTTCGATACGGGGTACACTGTATCGATACGGGACAACTATCACTTTAAATGTTAGTTACCTAATGACTGACACCAACGGTCGAAAACATTTAAAACACTTCGAATTAAAAATTCAGTTAAAACCGTATCGATACGGGTTAAGCTGTATCGGTACACCATTCAAACTCCTTCAGTTTTTGTAGAGGGGCGTATCGATACAGATTGAATCTGTTTTGATACGGTTAAGAGCGTATCGAAACGCGTCTTTCCAGTAGACAACTTTGTAAAAAATATATCGATACGGCTGGAGGCGTATTGATACACCTGGACGATTTTTAATACTTTGGCCTTGGAACACTTAGAAAATATTTGGAGTTTGAGTTTTTCAAATCAGTTTAAAGTGTTGGTGATTTATAAATCATTTAAGGGACTTAGAAATCTATTTCAAGTTTTCAATTTAGTCCTTAACATACTTAGTTATATCAAAATCAAACATAGGTTTTACAATCTCCCCCTTTTTGATATAACAAAACCAAAACTTGAAATTTTTGATACTTTGAAAACTTTGCAAAATAACTCCCCCTTAATATTAGCTAGGTAACTTTTAAGTTTGAAAATCAAAGTTTTTAAGTGTGAGCTTCCCTCTCCCCTTTTTGTTAGATAAAAAATAATTGAGACATAATGTAAAGTGCATAAATAGACAAAAGGTATAAATAAACAAGCAACATAATATCATTAAGTGCAAATAAAAGATAACATCAACTTAAAATCCAAATAACAGAAAATCAAAGCATAGGTTTTAGAATAATTCAAACTTAATCCTAAAAACATAAATCAAAGGTGCATAAAATAAATATCCTAAATGATATGAATGGTATGCACATATAGGCTACTATGCATCTCCATCGTCTTCTTCATCATCTTCCTCAATTGGACCATCATTCCTCATAGTTTGACGCCACTCGTCATGGAAAGCGGTGAGAGAGATATTAATTGATTTGTGACTGCCTTCAAGCGAAGTGAGTCGAGTCTCCACGTTCTTCATTCGATCTTCAAGGCTTGTAAACCTTGTATCAATAACGGTAAATCTCGAATTCATAACTTGATCGATTGAAGCCATTCCCGTGCGCACACCCGTGAATTGCTCATTGAGATAAGTCATGAGGGAGTCCATGGAAGGTGGAGGAGGAGCTTGAGGAACTTGTTCAACTGGAGGATTAGAAAATTGTTCCGCGGCCTCACTAGGGAGCTCAGATAGACGTAGCCAATTACCATTAAAGTAATGGAACTTACCCCTTGTAAGAGATTGTTCATCGATAGGATCGGTGAGGGGAGTTGGGTAGTCATGCGAGCAATCAATCTCCTTTTGTTGGAAGAAGTAACTTAGGGTCGTACCATAGGTGAAAGAAGTGACAAATGTGGTGTGGCGGTGTTGCACGAGATAGAAAATCTCTGCAAACATAATACGAGCAAGGTTCGGACGTTTTCTCTCACGGAAGCATCGAATCCAAAAATCATCTACTTGGCGGATAGTGGAATACTTCCCTACCGAGGGCCTAAACCACCAAGAAACCATCAAATGGAGGATCCGATCCTGAGCATTCAGGGCGGTGATGGAACCACTTAGAACATGGCCAAAGGCTTTCTCATCATCATAGCCTTCATCCTCCAACTTGAACACATCACAAATAGATTGAACATCTATAGTGATATTTTACCCGTAAGATGAGAATTAACGGTCGTAACAACACCATCTCGATTAGCACAACATTTGGCATTAGCATAAAAGATAAAAAGTAAAATCCGAAAGTAAAATCTGGGAATAGTGAGAAAATCTATAAACTTCCATTCTTGGAGCAAAGATAGATATTCAAATTTGAAGCGCTCCGAGTTAAGAAAAGGAATAGAGATTACCCTCTCCGGACGGATCTTATAGTTTTGAAATTGGCGAAAATAGGTGAGAGCTCCGGTGGTTTGAAAAGATTGTTGATAGATATGAGTGAGATTCGGACGAGCACCACCTCCGGTATTGGATCCTTCACCGGCTTCACTAGTGTGTGTTCTCTTTTTAAGAGGTGACATGAACTAGATAAAACAATGTATGCATTAAGATTTCTTCATTCAACTCATTGAAAACCAATAATCAAGGTGAAAAAAATTTTATATAAAAAAATTTGAAAAGAGATTTTGGTTTGAGAAGACAAAACAAAAACAAAACAAGAGAAAATTTGAAACGAAAATTAAAAGAAAAAGAAAGAGTTTTACCTTGATATTGATTAGAGAGGAATGGGAGAAGAGCTTAGCACCCGATTGATGAAAAGCTTAAGAGCTTTGCTTGATTTCGAAAACCCTCTAGAGAATTTTGAGTTGTGTTGTGAAAATATGAGGGAAAAAGAGGCTATTTATAGAGTAAAAACGGCTAGGGTTTCTAGGGTTTTGAGAAAATTTAATTTTGAT
Source organism: Hibiscus tridactylites (assembly GCA_958450335.1). Classification (NCBI taxonomy): domain Eukaryota; kingdom Viridiplantae; phylum Streptophyta; class Magnoliopsida; order Malvales; family Malvaceae; genus Hibiscus; species Hibiscus tridactylites. The sequence continues at coordinate 86,474,252 of OY288277.1, forward strand.
AAAAGTTGAACTCTTAAATGCCAATTGATAGTTGTCTGCGCAATTGCGTATCGATACGCCTGAGGGTGTATCGATTCGGGGGTAAAAACGTAATTCCATTAAAAATGCCCGTTGAAGGATCGTATCGAAACAGATGCAATCCGTAACAAAACGAATGTTGCTCGTATCGAAACAATTTTAACCGTATCGATACCCGTTTTAGGCAAAATGAAGTATGGGAATCTAATACAGTACTCGTATCGATACGCTTAGGACCGTATCGATACCCTATGCCCAGAAATACATTTTAGGCTTGATGAACAACCAAAAGCTCGATTCTAACATCTCTTAAAAGAATGCAAATGATGAATGAGCAGTTCTAAGCATATTTTAACATAAGCATACTCCCCCTAGCTATAAGCATGGATATTTTCAAGAGCTACAACACATTAACATGCAATTTCACAAGATCAAGCAATTTAAGCACAAAAAGGGTCCTAAAAGGTCAAGATAGGCTAGTTAGACCTAACTCTCTCCTAAGGGACCAAAAATGTTCTTTATCTAAAGGCTTTGTAAAGATGTCTGCTAGTTGGTTTAAGGTGTCAACATACTCTATAACAACATCTTCCTTAAGGACATGATCTCTAATGAAATGATGCCTTATTTCTATATGTTTTGTTCTAGAGTGTTGGATGGAATTTTTAGTCAAACGTATGGCACTAGTGTTGTCACACTTAAGGGGTATGGTCTCAACTTTAATACCATAATCTAAGAGTTGTTGCTTCATCCAAAGGACTTGAGCACAACAACTCCCTAAGGATATGTACTCGGCTTCGGTGGTAGAAAGAGCTACACTATTTTGTTTCTTAGAGAACCAAGATATGAGCATACTACCTAAGAATTGACAAGTTCCCGAAGTACTTTTCCTATCGATTTTACATCTTCCATAATCCGCATCCGAATAAGCATGAAGGTTGAAGGTGGAGTCTCTAGGGTACCAAAGACCTAAACAATGAGTATCTCTAAGGTACCTAAAGATTCTCTTAACGACTATAAGGTGAGAATCTCTAGGGAATAGCTAGAAACCTAGCACACAAGCAAACACTAAACAAGATATTCGATCAACTTGCGGTAAGGTAAAGCAATGATCCAATCATAGAACGGTAAAGCTTAGAGTCAACACACTTACCTCCTTCATCTTTGTCAAGCTTTATAGAAGAGCTCATAGGTGTGGCTTGAGGCTTTGCATTCTCCAAGCCAAACTTCTTGAGCATATCCTTAATGTACTTTGCTTGATTGATGAAGGTGTCATCCTTCCTTTGCTTGATATGGAGTCCCAAAAAGAATGAGAGCTCCCCCATCATGCTCATCTCGAATTCACCTTGCATTAACTTAGCAAACTCCTTGCAATGACACTCATTAGTAGATCCAAAAATGATATCATCAACATAAATCTGTACTACTAATATGTCATTTTTATACCCTTTTATGAAAAGTGTAGTGTCCACCTTACTTTTTTCAAAACCTTTTTCAATCAAAAAGTTTGAAAGTCTTTCATACCAAGCTCTAGGAGCTTGTTTTAAACCATAGAGAGCTTTAGTAAGTTTGAAAACATGATTCAAAAATTTTAAGTCTTCAAAACCCGGTGGTTGTTCCACACACACTTCCTCATTTATAAAACCATTTAAAAATGTGCTTTTAACATCCATTTGAAAAAGCTTGAAATCATGATAACATGCACATGCAAGCAACATCCTAACGACTTCCATTCTAGCTACGAGTGCATAGGTTTCATCAAAATCTATTCCCTCTTCTTGAGTGTAACCTTGTGCTACTAGTCTAGCTTTATTTCTCACAATGTTACCACTATCATCTAGTTTATTCCTAAATACCTATTTAGTTCCTATAGTAGATTGATTACTAGGTTTATCAACTAATGTCCAAACATTACTTCTCTCAAATTGATTTAACTCTTCTTGCATAGCCATAATCCAAAAGTCATCTTTTAATGCTTCTTTTATATTCTTAGGCTCTATGCATGAGATAAATGCAACATGGTTCATAAGTTTAAGAGAAGATCTAGTGGTTACCCCTTTGGATGGATCACCCAAGATTTCACCACCTTTGACATAGTTGAACTCCCTTAGGTAGCTCACTTCCTTTTCCTCAAGAGCCAAGTCCTTCAAGGCTTCAAGAGGTGGATCTTGTGTATCCTCTTCTTTTGTTGGAATCTCATCCTCCTTTGAAGTTTGTCCTCCATCAAAGACATTAATGATTCCTACATCATCATCATCACAAGAATCATTCCTTGGAAGGAGGTTATCATCGAATACAACATGTATAGATTCTTCTACTACTAAAGTTCTCTTGTTAAATACATGATAGGCTTTAGAGGTTAAGGAATATCCTATGAAAATAGCTTCATCACTTTTTGCATCAAATTTACCTAAGTTGTCTTTTCCATTATTTAAAACAAAACACTTGCAACCAAATGGATGAAAATAGCTAATGTTAGGCTTTTTAGATTTTAAAATCTCATATGGTATTTTCTTTAAAAGTGGCCTAATCATTACTCGATTTACAATGTAGCAAGCAGTGTTTGTGGCTTCCGCCCAAAAATATTTAGGTAAATTATTTTCACAAAGCATGGTTCTAGCCATTTCTTGTAAAGTTCTATTTTTCCTCTCAATTGCCCCATTTTGTTGAGGAGTTCGATGAGCCAAAAAATTGTGGCTAATACCATTTTCATTTAAAAACTCTTCAAACCCTAGATTTTGAAATTCGGTTCCATGATCACTTCTAATATGAGAAATTCTAAGTTCAAGATCATTTTGGGTTAATTTTGAAAATGTGATGAATTTTTCTAAAACCTCATCTTTAGTACTTAAAAATAGAACCCAAGTAAATCTAGAAAAATCATCAACAAGTACAAAAGCATAAGATTTACCACCCAAGCTCATAGTCCTAATAGGCCCAAATAAATCCATATGAATAAGTTGTAAACACCTACTTGTAGAAACGTCATTAATGGGTTTAAAAGATGACTTATGTTGTTTGCCCTTAGAGCATGCATCACAAATTTTATCATTTGAGAACTTAATTTTGGGTAAACCTCTAACTAGATCTAGGGAAACTAATTTTTCTAAAACACTAATGCTAGCATGTCCTAGTTTCCTATGCCATAGCCATACATCATTTTCATTTTGAGCTACTAAACATGCATGAGATGTATGTATGTCATCTAAATGCACCATGTAAATGTTACCTATGCGATGACCTATGAGCATCATATTATTTGATTTAATGTCAACAATTTTGCATCTATTTTTACAAATAAGACATTAAATCCTTTATCACATAATTGGCTTATGCTCAACAAATTATGTTTAAGACCATCGACATACAAGACACTTTCAATAAGAATGGTAGAGTGATTACCCATGGAGCCAATACCTTTAATGTGGCCTTTGGAGTTGTCACCAAATGTCACCACTCCTCCACTTTTTGGCTTTAAATCCATGAATCTACTCTTGTCTCTGGTCATATGCCTCGAGCATCCACTATCAAGGTACCATGAATTTTGACTTTGTGCTTTGGCCTTGTAGCAATGCTCCCCCTACAAACAAAGATATTAAACTTTTTTTTGTACCCAAATCATTTTGGGTCCACGAGTGTTAGCTCCCAATAGCTTGGTTCCCTTAGGAATCCAATGTGACATAGCAACAATATTATTAGATTTGACAAGTTCCTTAGGAACCCATACACTTCTAATCCTTTTAGTTCTATTATTTCTAGGGAAGCTACTTTGTTTGTAGTTATTAGTCTTTTTCCTAGGTTGGTTTGTTTTAGATGATTCACCTTTTTCATGCTTCACATTACTAACATTTTTAAAAGACTCTTTGAGCTTGTTAAGCTCATCTAACACCTTTTGGTGTTCACTATTGCATTGAGAAAGAAGATTATTTAGGTCTACATTTTCATCTTGGAAGAATTTAAGTTCATCTTTCAAACCTAAAATCTTTTTCTCTAATTTTAAGTTAGCTTGAGAAAGTGAGTCATTTTTATCATTTAATTCCGAAATAATTTTCTTATTCCTAATGGCCGACTCTTTGTATTTCTCAACTAACTCATTATAAACCTCTTGCAACTTATCGTATGCATCATTTGATTCATCAAATGTAAAGTCAAAAGATGATGAGTTAGAGGTTACCATGGAGGAATCCTTCTCAAGTTCCATGAGGCAAAGGTTGGCCACTTCTTGTTCGTCATCCTCGGATGACTCCTCATCACTCCAAGTAGCAAGCTTGGCTTTGAGCTTCTTCTTCTTCTAAAAGCCCTTCTTCTTGAGTTGAGGGCATTCCGAACGAATGTGGCCGGGCTTTTTGCACTCGAAGCAAATGATTTGATCCCTCTCTTCTTCTTTGTTTTTACCCTTGAAGTCAATCTTTCTTTGAATCTTCCTTCCTCGGTTAGACCTCATGAATCGAGAGAATATTTTGGCTATCATAGCCAATTCTTCTAAATCATCCTCCTCACTAGAAGTGCTCTCCTCACATAATGAAGCTTTGAGAGTCACTCCCATTTTCTTCTTCTTTTCTACCTCTAGCTTCTCCACTTTTTCTCTTCCTTCTTCTTTTCTTCTTCTCTTCCTTGCTTCATTATTTCATGAGTAAAGAGAGAACCTACAAGCTCATCAAGTTTTAGAGTCTTCAAGTTTTTGGCCTCAATGATGGCGGTTCTCTTCCCATCCCAAGATTCGGGAAGTGAGTAGAGTAGCTTCCGGACAAGTTTGTCTTTCGGTATTGTCTCTCCAAAGCCCTTAAGCCCGTTGACGATGGCTGAGAAGCGATCGAACATCTTGGACACCGTTTCATCGGGCTCCATCTTGAAATTCTCATAACTAAGATTGAGAATTCCAATCTTGGTCTCCTTCACATCATTGGTTCCTTCATAAGTGGTTTCTAGAGTATCCCACACTTCCTTGGCACATTCAATGGAGGAAACTTTGGAGTAGATATCGAGACCGAAAGAACAAAAGAGCGTGTGAAAAGCTTTGTCATTTATTTGGATCTTCTTCCTCTCATCATCACTCATCTCGATCTTCTTCTTTAGAACCAACTTTCCTTCATCATCTCTCTTCAATGGAATGTAGGGACCATCTTCAATGACATCCCAAACCAAATAATCGTTGGACTTGATGAAGAGGCGCATCCAGTTCTTTCAAAATGGATAGTTGTCACCATTGAAGAATGGCAGTTTTGTAGTGGATTGAGACTCGTACATGCTAGATCCGGAGGTAGATGCCATGACTTGATTTTTGGATGATCACACTCTTCCTAGGAACTCCTCTTGTGGTTGTTAATCCTTCAAAAAGGTAGACTCTAATACCAATTGTTGAGTGGATCAATGGATTGATCAATGCCAAGAGGGGGTGAATTAGGCTTTAAAATTTTTTGGAGTGAAAGGATAGCTAAAAATGAAGAACAAAGGATTTTAGAGTGGTTCAAGTTCCAAATGAACTTTACATCCACTACCTTAGCTACCACAAAGGATTTGCATCAATTCACTAATTTGTTCTTCCCCTTTTCAAGGCTTAGGAGGTAACCTTTACACAACCAGTCAAATTTTCTACCCAAAATTTGATCGAACCCTCACAAATAAACAAAGAAGAAATTGGACAAGAAATATATCTCTCAAATACAATATTGCCCCTTGAAGTACAACACTCAACCCAAATTTGAAGATATAATAGGAATTGAATATAACTCAATTTGGGGTTTACAAGAAATTGGAAAACAGACACACTTGAGGTTGGATTTTTGCTTGGATGTTTATCTTTGATGCAATAGTTGTTGCTGGTCTTCAAAGAGCTTCAATTTATACCTTCTCTATCAATTCTAGCCGTTTGGGTGGTTAGGGTATTGATTATAGCCGTTGGGACCCTCTCTTTCTACCATAAATGCACTTCTGCAACTATTCGTATCGGTACACGAAGACTCGTATCGATACATGTCTCAAAACAGAAAGAGCCGTTGCACATAATAAAGATGGCGTATCGAAACACATTTAAGCGTATCGGTACGGGACAGGGACCATTTCGATATGGAAGAGACCGTATCGATACCTTTTTCTCAACTTAGCTCATTGGAAGTTTCTGTTTCGATATGGGGTACACTGTATCGATACGAAACAACTGCCACTTTAAATGTTAGTTACCTAACGACTGACACCAACGGTCGAAAACATTTAAAACACTTCGAATTAAAAATTCAGTTAAAACTGTATCGATACGGGTTAAGCCGTATCGGTACACCATTCAAACTCCTTCAGTTTTTGTAGAGGGTCGTATCGATACAGATTGAATCTGTTTCGATACGGTTAAGAGCGTATCGAAACGCGTCTTTCCAGTAGACAACTTTGTAAAAAAATGTATCGATACGGCTGGAGGCGTATTGATACACCTGGACGATTTTTAATACTTTGGCCTTGGAACACTTAGAAAATATTTGGAGTTTGAGTTTTTCAAATCAGTTTAAAGTGTTGGTGATTTATAAATCATTTAAGGGACTTAGAAATCTATTTCAAGTTTTCAATTTAGTCCTTAACGTACTTAGTTATATCAAAATCAAACATAGGTTTTACAATTTCCCACCATTAATGTTGTTTTGCAGCCTTCCGTATCGATACACGTGGACCCATATCGGTACGACCTTCATCAGAAACTAGCCGTTGGGCTCTTGCCAGCCTGGGCGTATCGATATGCTTGAGGGCGTATCGGTACGGTATGACGTTTAAAAGACCGTTGGGAAATATGACCGTTGGGGTTGTTAAAATGGGATCGGTACGCTTACCTGGCATATCGATACGATCCCTCACCGTATCGAAACAGGCTTGGTCGTTTCGATACGGGTTTTGGCAGTGACCAAACTGGGCAAAAAGGTATCGATACGGGTTAGACCGTATCGATACGGGTTGGACCGTATCGATACGGGTTGGACCGTATCGGTACGGGTAGCTTGAAAAGTCAAGTTTGGTTATTTAAAATCAATAAAAACATTGCCAAAAACCTTTTTAAATACCTCAAACATATGTTCAAGTTGTTTGGACTTAAAACCAAGTTTCAAATTCTTTTTAAATTAGTCCAAAACATTTTTCAATTATTATATCAAAACACCAGTTCTACACACTCGAAAAGAGAAAGTAGAATTTGAGATAGTACATATTTTTACGAGGTTAGAGTTTGACTAGTTGATTCATGTAGCTTTAGTCGACGATCTTAGTCGAAGACTAGGTCAGTCTTCATAATCACTAAGCAAGGTTGCTTAGAACTGTAAAAGCTTGTGAGAAATTTGGTTAAAGCAAGACAACAAGAAAAAAAAGAAGGAACAAGAGGTGAAGAGAAATTATAACTCTTACTCAAATACTCAAGAAAAATGGAGAAGTGAAAGATGATTTACAATGGTGAGGGAAAGCCTCTATTTATAGGCTAGCCTTCGTGAATCTAATGGTCTAGGATGAATTGATCCAAGGGCTAAGGATCAATCTATGATTCTTGTTCACTATCTATGGTAACGATATCACTCAATTGTTGCTTAAAGTAAAAATAAAAAGGCTATAATCACTCATGACATCACACTTGGGTTGGAAAAAAATACTTTTAGTTTAGCTCAAATGATGATCTCATTGTGTGTTGGTCTAACTTAGGTGTAAACGAGCCGAGTCGAGCTCGAGTAGTGCTAAGCTCGGCTCGACTCGTTAAGAATTCGAGTTGAGCTTGAGTCGAGTTTAATCGAGTCGAGTATTGATCGAACTTTGACCGTGTTGAACTCGAGTAACTCGTAACATGTCTCGTTTTATTTACAACCATGTTAATAATAATAATAATAATAATAATAATAATAATAATAATAATAATAATAATAATAATAATAATAATAATAATAATAATAATTATTATTATTATTATTATTATTATTATTATTATTATTATTATTATTATTATTATTAAAATTGCATGATTTTATTATAGATAAAATCATACAAAAGAAATACTTCATTGTGTCTCATTAAAACCCCTAATTATAGTAGGAGGAAAAAAGTACGCATGAAAATATAAAGAAAGTTAAACTAAAAATTAAACTAACTTAACATAACAACAAAAAACACTCAATTTTAAAAATTTAAAAATAGTTTATTATATTTTCGAGTAGCTCGCGAGCTTTTCAAGTCGGGTATCAAGTAGCTCGATTCGGCTCGTTAAGAACTCGAGCCAAGTTCGAGCTCGAGTCGAGTCCAATCGAGTCAAGTGTTGACCAAGACGAGCTCGAGTAGCGTGTGATCTGTCTCGTCTCATTTACAGCCCTAGGTCTAAGGATGATATCTTTCCAAGGTCTTGGTCTCTTGGGCGGATTGAGCATTGATAGGCCCGGTTTACTTGTCCCAACCCCCTTGGCATCATGTTCAGTGTTGAATCGGACCCTAGGGTCGGGGGCAACTCGGATGGAGATCGTCTGTGCCTCCAGGTATGCACATTGGGTGCTGACTCGGACTTCATAGTTTTGACAGCATGAGAGTGCTCGGTGGGGCCCTATTCGATGCGATGGGAGTGCTCCATTTGGTCCTTCTCTCATAAACACATAAATTGCTTGTCTCGGCCCAATGGTACACGTATAAAGTGTGAACATAGGTCTATCAATTAAGTGCGACATTTGGTGTGCTAATAAATGACCCTTAATGCGTAATTTTTTCGATCACAGGCTGGCGGCCTGTGACAATATGCATGTAATAACTTAACCCAACCTTTCTTTTTCATGCAATAGTTTTCAAACCACGTAGATCTATTTAAATGCACATGTCATTACATCGAAAATAGAGAGTCAACAATGATATTTTATATATTTATGTATATTGTATATGTGATGGATGATGTGGTTTGCTTGCATGGGAACCCTATTTAATAATAGTGATCCGCTGTAAGATGATGCACCATAGTTTGACCATGGAAAATGACTTGCATATGTCAACTAATAACACGCTAAAGATATATTTATGGCATTTGAATTTGATTTTAAGGTCTGATTTGATTTTTGAATTCATTTTCTGTTTAAATTAATACTTACAATAAGTGATTTCTTTAAACCATAAATTCAAGTTTAAGAACTAATTTAAGTGAAATAGTTAAATTCATATATTTAATTGGATAAAAATCCTCTACTTTTTTCGGTGATTTTTTATGCTCCAACACTAAAAATTGATTCTATGCCCTAACCCTAAATTTTAAACCCTAAATTTTAAAAATATACACTACCCATAATTTCTTAAACATTAAGCCTTAACCTTAACCCTTAATTTTAAACTCATTAAAATATAGAACATAAATAACGGCACCAAAAATGAGCATATAAATTTTATTCTTAAATATATAAGAAAGAATAATATAAAAAAATAATTAAACTCAGATATACTAAAATAAATATCATCTACTTTTCTTCTGAGACTAGCTTCATTAAAATAAATATTAAAACCAAATCCAAATACTGAAAACAAATTGATGCCATTCACAAATCCATCAAGTTCATCAGTCATATCACAACAAAAAAACAAATACTAATAAAGGGAGGTGGAGCCCCCTCTATGCCTTTGGCTTGGTTTGGTAATAATGGTACACTCTAGTAAATTCAATGAAACAACAAGCCCATTTTGGAGAACTTAAAATGGATCAAACTTTTGAAACCACCAAAGATCTAAAAAGAGAAAAACAAATGTCAAATTTCGACATCAGTCCCTACATAAATCATGAATTTAGTCCTTATACTATAATTTCATCAATTTTAATCTGTGTTTTTTTTTTAATTTAAAATTTCAGTACTAACCAATAGATCTTAAACCATAAACTAAATATTTAAACCCTAAAATAGATCTTAAAAATAATTAAACTAGGGTACATGAACTAAATTCACAATAAATGCATGGTCTAGGGACTAATCTTACAATTTGACCTAAATATGACTGGCCTTTTTCTTCTGCAAACTTCGAAGTGGTTAGTGTTCAAAAATCAAAACAACGCTCATTTCCTTAAAAAAGAACTCACTTTTCTTCTTCCCATAGCTGGTAAAGATTATAAAAATCCTCGTTTTGTCCCCAATCTCTGATTCCCATTCCCCTCCATTTGTTTTATTCCCCTCTCTCTATCTTTGTTTTGTTTTGTTTCTTTATAAAGTTTGAATCTTGCCTGAAAATCCGAGATGAATGAAACGGAAACATGGGTGGTGGTCTCAACAGGGCAGAAGTTGTAAACACCAAAGGTTGTTCAAAGTTGTTTGTTGGGTTGGAACCAATGTCCCTGTCCTCTGCTTCTTCTTCTCTTGCCTCTGAACCGGTCACGGTTCGACCCACCGGTCCATTTTCTGGTCTGGTTATTTGTGTCACTGGCTTATCCAAAGGTTGTTTCTGGGTTGAGTTGAACTCAGCTTGTTTGATCAAATTCTGGGTTCTTGGATTTCTTGATGAATCTGATGTTTGTTATTATTTGATTGTGTTCAGAAGCAAGGAAACAAGTTATGGAAGCAACTGAGAGATTAGGTGGTCAGTATAGTCCAACCTTGCATCCTCAATGTACCCATCTGGTGGTTCAGATATCCTTTCTTATTTTCATTGCTTTTACTTTTTTTTTTAAAAAAAATGAAAATTGCTTTAAATTTTGGCATCATATGAAACTTGGCTAAAGAATTGTAATTTTCTGAGTCATATGTTTGGATGAAGTTGGATTGGATTTGTGAATTTTTCTTTCTATTTCTTGTGTCTCAAAAGTCTAAAAATGTTGGAGCAGTTTACATGGCATCTTTTCCCTTCAAATTGTTTGGATAGAACCTGCTGGTGTGATTAGATTTGGTATGTTTAGCAAAGTTAAGTAATCTAATAAGTACAAATTAAATTTTGATGACCTACATAGGGTTTTGGTCTAAATTTTGATGATGATGGTGATGACATTTAGTTTCGTATGTATGTGTATTGTTTCTACTGGTGCAATAGTTCTGTCGACCTTAATCATTGTTACAGCGTCAGTGGACGTAAGTTTGAGCATGCTCTTAAACATGGATTGAAAAATGGCCTGTTCGTCGTTATACTTGGATGGTTTGTGGACAGTGTCAAGAAGAATGGTAAGATTAGTATGCTTTTCGATTCATACTTCGCTATCCTGATTTGTTTTCTTGCTGTATTTGAGGATATGCTCTTTTCGAACTGTTACGAGAAGTATGTTTCAAAATTTATATAAGAAATAAGAATATGATGATGCCTTAGGCTACCTGCTACCAAACTACAATGCAGCTTGTATATATATGTTTTTACTGACCTGGTCTATGAAACATCAGTCTATTGCTAAGTGGCTGTTTCTGAACTCTTAATTGCAATCTCCGAGCGCCTTTTTTTTCTTCTTAATTTCAATTCTACCATAGAATTTTATAATTTAAGAAGAACCAACTTCCTTGCTTACCTGCATCTAAGTTTTGGATTATTCGGTCGATGGTTTTGGGGAGTGTTCATCTTTGTTAGTTGAGGAATTGAATCCCAACCTTGTTTGAGGAAGTAGAACTTGAGTATTTTTTAAAAGTAAGGTGTATTGAGCGACATTTTATTTCTGTTTGTTAGTACATCAAATTCAATATCACTTTTTGCATATACTGCAGTAAGGTTAAGTGAATCACTCTACACCGTGAAGGGTGTTGGAGAAAACGGCACACGTGTAGATGAGTTGAACCGGCTTGTGCCTACTGCTTCAGAAAGTTCATGTCTTCCTTCCAGTTTTCATGATGCTAAGAAGATTGACATGGTAGAGAAACAACATGCAAGATTTTCTAGGAGTGCCTCGAAAAATAGTTTGGACTCTATTCTGTCAGGTCATACGCTGTATATTGATTCCGATATTTCAGATGAACTACGGAATAAGGTAACATTTAATATCTTGCAACAGTAATAAATAACTCACTATTTCACTTATGTTCAACTTGTATGCTGCTTTTAGCAATCCTTGAGACATTTAATATGTTGATAGGTTCTTGAGGCAGCGTCTAAAGAAGGGGCCACGGTTGTTGATCGATGGTTTGTTGGTTGTAATGCAAGTCATGTAGTGTGTGAAGCGAATTCTATCCATCAATATATTGGCCACTCTAACAACATCGTCACGGTGAGTGCTTCTGCATTGCATTTTGTGCATCATCATAATGGGTTTGATTCTTACTTTGTTTTTGTTTCTCCCGGTTTTCCCACGGTGTCATCACCTGCGATATACAATTATGCATAACGACTTAAGACAATAATCTGTGCTTTGCTATGATTAAACTGATTTGATAGTTAATATGTCTCAGCCGTTGTGGGTACTGAAAACATCCAAGGATAGATACGTGCAGAGACTTGTTCACATGTCTGCTGATTTGGCTCGACAGATTGGAACATCGCTTGAAACGTCACAGAATGGCACTGCAGGAGAGGTACCTTTGAATATCTTGCTTTTGATATTATGGGATGGTACTATTTTATTCTTTTGGTAATGGCACTTGAGAACTGTTATGGAATAACGACAAGTATAATGATCGCACGTAATGAAAGTGACACCACGATTTTACATGGAAAACCCTTGACAGGAAAAAACCACGGGCAGAGGAGGAGAAATTCACTATAATGTCGAAAAATTACAAGAGGGTGATTTATATAAGATTAATTCTCCAATTCATAAGCTCATACTTGCACTAGTTCAGAAACTGAATTTTTTTCTTAAGCAATTGAGAATTTTAAAGTCTCCTTTTTCCATGTCAGCTAAGTTTTATGTTTATCTGTTGCTTTCTTCGTAGCTTCTCCGAATATATATGCTAATGTTAAGTTTTAATAGGAAAATGATGTGGCCAACTCCTCTCAAGGTACTCTGAGCTTCAGAACCAATGCAAGCCATGAAGAAAGGCAACAGATTGTACATTTAGCCAAAACCGGGGTTAGAAATCGCCGCAGTCGTCGAATGCAGGTAAGTGATTAGTCGTGCATACTCCCATTGGGTTTGATTCTAATGTGGGCTTAACTTGTTGGATAAGAGTTCCGGTTGTTTGAAACCATACCTTGTTCTTTTCTTGGGCGTTAGATATCACCGTTTTTCTAGTTAAGCCGAGAGACAGTAAGTCATCTTTAATTGTAAGCACTGTTGCATGTTTTCTTATTCATAAATCCACTTGAGAAAGTGCCTGCCAACATGATATTAGCTATCTGATTGATTGTCTTCGAAGTAGCCGGAGGCGAACTAGAAGGCACTAATAGGCTAGCTCAAAACAGAGTAAGACTAAGTTGTCCGTTTTTGACAATCGGGGATTCCTATATTTCATAGCATAGCATGCAAGCTAGAAAGGGTCTTATAAAACGGCATGCGTGCAACGCAACTACGCAAGTTGCAAAAATGAAGCGTAGTGTGCAAACACAATTATGTTTATATACCATCTTATTATTGTGAATTTGTTGTATTTCCTTGAACATCTGTTTTCTTTTTCAGACTTGTCAAATTCCGATTCGTCCGATAAGCCCAAGCAGTCTTCTGGATTCAATTTGCTGGTCAATATCCGAGCCGACTTCGACGGCTTCAATTTTCACAGACTCTTGTAGTGGCGAATCGGAATTCTTTGATGCAAATGGTGATGGCAAGGATTCCGGGGCCTCATTTACGAACACAACTCGGTCTATTACAGAAAGGTCTCCATTCTTTCTGCTATGAGATTTGTCCCATTTATTTGTGTTTTGGTTTAGGCATCGTCTTACATTTACCTGCCCTGCAACTTGTTCGCAGTGAGAAAAACGAGTTGATATTAAAAAACCACTTTCTTACCATACTATTTCCGGTCGACCGCTTTTCCGAGATGGGACCTTCTGCACGGACATATTTCAGCGATAATGGCTTTACATCTTTGCAGGTTTTGGATCATATCTATTCCTTTTATCAGGTACGATTCGAGTCATCAGTGCGTTGTTAATGCAACATGTTCAAACATTACATATGGATTGAACTCCTTGTTTGCATTGCTGCTGTTGTAGGAGAACATGTCGGGTCACGAAATAGAGGCCGCTATTCACACGGACTCAAGGCATGCCGAGCGGCTTCGAGCAGTGTACTCCAGCAAAGAGGCAGCTGAATGCAGCGGGAATGTGATTTTCAAACGAATCGACTTCTTAGGAAGTCGTAGAAGCTTCGAAATGTTGAAGCGTGTTAGTGGGGATAATAACAGTAATGTATATGAGCTTTTGATTAGAGCCTAAAATGACATGCATTATGTATAGCAGTATTCATAATGGATTGAATTTCCAGTCATCTAACATTTGGCTAACTGTCGGATAATACGACACCGTTCTCTATATACTATATCGTAGAATGTGAAAGCTGGTAGACATGTTAGGATTAGGATTGGCCAAAAAAAACCAAGGTACAAAATTAACATCATGGAGAAAAGCAATCGCTGCTATCTGGCTAAACATTAATGATACATTTTTTTGGATTCGAGTCGTCTTCTGTTTCCTCCCATGTACAAAGATACAAGAATGACTAACCTCGACTATGACTGCGTTTTATTCTTTTAACTACTATACCCGAACGGTGTCAAGTTTATGGCTTTAGTATATCACAACTCGAAGTAGCCCTGGCCGTGGTTCTGAATAGTCAAGGAACTCTTCTTCAAGGAGATAACGCTGTACGGCAACTGGAAGTCTTGCTGGAGTACGAGAACCCTTAGTATGATGGCCGGTTCCAACATATATGTAAACCTGCAGATGTTGATCTGCTGCCCCTGCTGTGCGCCTGAGCATGGATAGTTCATGCTTCAGCAATTGAATGGCTTCAGGAATATGAAATCCGTGCAAGTCTATCATCCGCTCCTGCCCTCTGATATTCTCCGGAGGAACTGGATTCCTGTATTATTATAGTTCATGAAAGAGTTGACGAGAACAATCCCGTATTGAACCAACCAAGATAATACGTAACAAGAATTTAGATAACTGAAATAAGAACAACCAATTGCTGACAAATTGACAGACAAAGAGACGAGAAAGGTGGGGGTGGAAGTAATAGAGGGATCGGACTCTATTAAACTTAAAACTACAGACAATTTGACAACTAGTTGGTTAATGTAATGGATTCTAGCCAATTAAAAAGATCTGATGATCAATCCAGAGCTTGTTTTGATATCATAAGTAACGAGAAATCAGAATATCACACATTGATCAATCAATATGTCAGCAGCCAATGTTTTATTCTCCACCAGAAAATTATCTTACCACTCAATTGATAAATTACAAGCAATAATAATAATAGCGAATGAAGAATGGGTTGATAGGAAGCGTTCAACAGGAATGAAATGACAAACCTCTGGCGAAATACAGGTTCTTGAACCCGTCCGTGAGCTGCTTTCATATGCATATTGGGCAATTGTCCTTTCACACCGAGTTCCTTTGCTAGAGCCTTGTTGCCAATGAGAAATGCTTGATGTGCCTATTTTAATTGTATAAAAAAGCAGTAGCAATTAATGGTATGGATAAGTAGAGCTAACTTTGTTCAGCAGATGAAAGAGGACAGCGATATTAGGGATAAATACAAGAGCAGACATCGCATGCAAGATTTGACACAGAGTTCACACTTTAACAGTTGATGTTAGGGGTGAGCAAAACTCGACGCGAAAAGATCCATCTCGACTCAAAAAAATCTCAAATAAAGTTTGAATTATAAAATAGAAATTCGAATAACTCGAAATTTTTAGTAATTAGTTAATCAGTTTTCAAGTTCGAGTCGAGTCTCTCAGTTCTTCCCGATATTAGTATATCACATGTGAAAATATAAAGAAATATATATGTATATCGCATATGGATATAGAAAGTTGTCTAAATTGGAATCAATATGTATTATAACATTATAAATAATTACAATTAAATTTGTACAGAAACTCGACTCGACTCGACTCGAATTTCATAAACTCCACTTGAATAAAAAAAATTCAAATAAAATTTGAATCGTAAAATAGGACTCGTAAACTCAGCTAACTCGAAATTTTTTGACTCAACTCGACTCAATTGAACATTCAGCCCTAACTGATTAGTCTATAGTTGAAGAATAGCATCAAAGTTGGAAAGTTCGGACTTCACTCAAATGCCAGCTGATTCAGGATACACAAACAGATAATAGTGACCCATACTTTATTTCTATATAGGTTATTAAAATGTCATTATATTTATTACTTCCCAACTTGAGAGAGTCCAATAACAGTTTAACTATGTGAAAATGGTTTCCAAGGACATACCTGTTCAAGATATGCATTACGTAATCGAGCACGGTCTTGAGCTTCTTCTCGCAGTTCAGTGTACATATTTTCTGTCAGCTCGATAATGTTAAAGCAGATAGATATACAAAAAAACATAGATTGGTCCTATTAGAAGCAGTATGAATGCATGGACTTAAGTGCTGAATATTACCCACTGCATCTCCCGTTTCAAGCCAAACAGGAGCTGAAGCACGAGCATGCAACCTACTAGCATAAACCCCTCTTCCAGGCGAAGAACTGTAGGAATTAGCTGAACCATGAGAGCTTCTACTTGGCCCAACAGTTGAATCAACAGAATCATACTTCCATATCCCCGAACCTTGAGATGCCATTTTCCTGCCAGCTGACGCAAAATCTATGGTAGCATTAGATTGAAGGGAAGAACCGGTTTTGAACATAAGTATATTTTCCTTGTCGTAAGATCGATAAAGGTTGGCTCTATGTTGAAGATCATCTCCAGCATGTTTTGGAGTACCACTCTGACCATCAGATATGGTAAGCGCAGCAAAGTCTAGTGTGCTCAGATTGGGCGCTGACAAGGTCTTTGAATTCAAGTTCTGGTTGAAACCACCAGCATCTTGAAGCTGCAAAAATTCAAAAAGACTTAATGACCCATGGAACACTAAAAGATTGAAGAGAATTAAGATGGGCAAAACAAACAAAAACTCTGAAAACCTGGAAGCCTGTGGGGTAAAAAGCACATCACAATAACCTAAGAAGATATAACTTCAAAAAAGAAAAGGAAAGGAGAAGAAATACGGCCTATGAATGAATTGAATCACCTAAAAACTTAATGAGGTGCCAGCTTTTCCCTGTCAAACCACAGTTAGCATCCAACCAAATCATTATCATCCATGACAATACATCCATAGCAGATTCCAACGTCCCATAAATACAACAGGGGGGAGGGAAAAGATTAGCAATTGCAGTGCAAAAGTAAGGGAACATAAAAACTGAAGTTAAAGATGACATCCTGGTTTTGACCATAAACCAATCCTTAAACAGTTGTGCAAAATTCTAACAACAATAATCAGAAAATAAGAAATATGAAACATGAAAATGTAAATAACAGCTGCATCACTACATATTCAGAAAAGGATAAATACAAGTACTTGAAAATTGACCAACTAAAAATGGTTGAGCACCACTCACTTCAAGCTGTGTGAGCATCTCAATAGTCAGATTTAAGTCACAGCCACTGGCATAATAAATTTCAGTGAGGCTTTCGGCAGCAAATCCAGGGAATTGAGAAGCCAAAAAACCCACATGAATTTTTCCAGTATCATCAGTAACTGTCTGCCCACTCAGCATATCATTGATGAGTCTGTGTCTCGAATTTCCATTATATGGTTGTCCCTCCATCCCATTGCCAAGTATCTGCTCATTGTCAACTAGTTGCTTGTTCCAAGGTTTGGCTGACAAGTGCAAAGGACTAGCTAAAGTAGGATCCTCCCCATAGAATGAAGCGGGATATCTCGAATTTTCAGTGAAGTTGTTACCATTACCATTACTATTACTATTACCATAATGATACAATAGTTCCTGCTCATCACCAAAAACAAATTCACTACCAGCAGTAGCAGGAAACCTTGAAGCTTCGCTACCATCATGCGAGGATATACCTGCTACAGAGAGGCTCCCAGACCGAATTCCTTGAGAATCATCCTCATTCAAAACCTTAAAGTCTGGGGTAATGTCATCAGGCAGCTGGCAACGCCAAAACAGATGAGCCTCTTCATCAGAATTATTTGTAATGGAAGACTCCGACCGGTCAAGCACAACTTTTTTAATGGTCCCAGAAGTAGCAAACCTTACTGTTGTATCAGCCACACTACTGCTTCCGGATGAAGATTGTGACCTAAGAGAAAACGGAACAAACTCTGCTGCATTAGGATTCAAAGTTGTTACCTTCCTAGGTGCATTTAGTTTTGTGTCATTGATTTGGGTCCCTTTCTTGGATAAGCTCATTCTTTACTTAACATGAAAGAATAGATTCTGAACAGATAAAGGAAACTTATGCAGTGAATACACACTGGAGTTCCACCAAATTCTAACCAAAACCTGCAAAACCGTCCGTCGTATCGCATTAATAACAAGTCAAACTTACAAAATAATCTTAAATTGAAGTCAATCACATATACATAAATCCAATCCTTATCAAGAGAAGAACTCATTAATGAACTCTAGAATATGATCAATGCCACAAAAATCGCAACATCACTCTTTATAGAAACTTCACAATAATCTTTTAATAAAAACAATGATGATGACAAGTCATGACCAAAGCAACAATGAAGATAACTGAAATATTGAAAACCATATTCGACACTCATGCATTCAAAATTCCTTGCTTTAGATGAAACAAACATGATAGAAATGATTAATTAACAACGGAATGGAAACTACAGATAATCATATCTAACAAATAACAACAAAATAAACTTAATTCAATGCTATCAGTTAACTAACAAGATTTCCATAAACCAATAAATAGACCAAAATTCCGACAAGCCGCTGTTCAAAACCCTAGAATTCACTTATCAACAAGACTTTTAACCTGAACAGAAAAGGAAAGCGCAAACTCCTAAAGTAATTATTAAACAGCAACCTCATTCAATTAAAAACCCTAATCATATTTTTTTTAACAAATCAAGCGTTTAATTATACAAACAATTAAAAGAAAAGGCAAGCATCAACCAAAACTATAATCTCACATTATCCAAGCCACTAATTAGCATGTATCTCAATTCTCAAGTCACTCCAACAACAAAAAAAAAAACAATTTTTTTTAAAAAAAACTGAAACAAAACAGAATGAATGAATAACTGAAAAACACAAGAGATCTAAGAAGAAAATTATACCATTGCGAAACAAATCGAAGGGATCCATGGCTAAAGTAAAGAGATCAGCTGAGAAGAACAAAGAAAAAAGAAGATAAAAAAGGAGAAGATAAGCAATTAAACAAAGATCGTGCTTGTTTCCATAGATTTGAGCTTTGGATTTCGTTCTTTGTTTGTTTGGCTGCTGTTTTCTCTATTTGAGGTTTTCCTTTTTCCTCTTCGAAAATGGCTTTAGCTAATGGCACTACCAGTTTAGCTTACCACCACAAAAAGTATCTAACTACAAAAGGGTTTATTGGATATTTGGTACCTAAACTTTTTGCACTATTCAATTTGATACCTGAAAGTCAAAAATTAATAAGCTCAAACCTATAGAACCTTTAAAATTAAATTAATCAATCAATTTTTTTTAATAAAAATCAATTAATTCTCATTCAGATAAGAAAGAAAATAACAATACATCACTATTAAAATTAATGATTTAATTCCATTTTTCTTATTTTCTTTTAGGGGTGAGCGTTCGATCGAGTCAAGTCAAAAAAATTTGAGTTATTCGAGTTGACGCGTCATATTTTACAACTCAAATTTTATTTGAAAATTTTCGATTCGAGTCGAGTTTAAGAAATTCGAGTCGAGTCAAGTTCCTATAAAAATTTAATTGTAATTATTTATCATGTTATAGTATGATCTGATTCTAATTTAAACAACTTTCTCTAATCATATAAAATATGCACATATATATATTTCTTCATATTTTTTCACATGTAACAATATTTCTTCATGTTTGTATATATCGGTATGTATATATAATAAAAAATTGAGGGACTTCTCTCGAACTTAAAAATAAATCCACTAATTACTAAAAATTTCGAGTTATTCGAATTTCTATTTTACAACTCAAACTTTATTTGATTTTTTTGAGTCATTCGAGTTTATAAAATTTCGAGTCGAATATTTTTACCTCGAGTCGAGTTATTCGGTTTTTTCGAGTCGAGTTTTGCTCACCCACATTTTCTTCTATTCACATTGTTTTTCTCACACGTTTTCCATTTTTTATCTAAAATAAAATTATTATTATTATTATTATTATTATTATTATTTGAGTTAATTGTACCACACATCTTTAAAACTATAACTCACATTTTAAATTGGTCTTTAACCTTTTAAATCTTTCAGTTTCATTCCCAAACTAAGATCCTCGTCCTTAAGGTGTTTACTATTATGTTAAAATTGAATTAACTGATCAAACCAAAATTTAGTTCGGTTAATTAAATTTTTAGTTAGTTGACGATTAATAATTTTTTTAAAGTTCAATTATCGACTAATTCAGTTTGAAATCGATTAATCAACTACATTAACTAAAATTTTAATATATAATTAATATTTTTTTAAATTTTAAACCCAATCCTAACAATTACCCATAATACTTAAAATCATGTTTATATTTTAATCCTAATACTGAGATCAACAAAAAAGAGAAAAATAAAGTCTAAAAATAAAAAAATATCTAACAGTAACATATTTTCAATATATTACTACTTAAATGGTTGTTTTCAATCAAAACAAAAAAAAATATATTAAAATTTTGGTTATTTCAAAAACCAACCAAAACTGAACTTAGTTTGGTTTGGTTAATGGTGTAACTTTTTTAAAGAATAGTTTGGTTATTAAGAATTTTAAGAGTTCGATTAATTCAGTTTTTGGTCATTCAGACTATTAACCAGACCGACGTTTGAACACTCATACTCATTCTAAATTAGTTCTCACAATTTTAATCATTTTAATTTTACCCTCACACTATCGTTTACGTTAATACACATAAATATTTTCATGAAAATTAATAATTTTATAATAATTTTATTAAGATTAGAAATGATTAGCACACTGGTACATTTTAAAATATAAATTTTAACATAAAATCATTCTTTTTTAATGTATAATTATTTTGATTATTTTTATTAAGGCTTATATCACAAATAACTATCTAAAGTATATCAATTTTTTATTTAAACACCTAAAATATTTTTTTAGTTAAAAATAAGTACCTAAAGTATACTTTTATTAAAATAAGTATTTAAAGTATTTTTTCGTCAAAGTAGGTATCTAAAGTATTTCTTGTCAAAATAAGTACTTAATATATTTTTTAATCAATACCACATGTAAGCTCTTAGGAACTTAATAAAAAATATATATACTTTAAGTAATTATTTGGCCTAAAAATATATAGTTTAAATATTTATTTTGACAAAAACTTATTTTAAGTATCTAAATAGAAAAATTAATATACTTTGAATATTTAGTTGTGATATAAGCCTTAATTTAGAAACAAATATTTTCTCACTCACTGATAGACGAGGCTTTGATAACAGAGGCTAGTGGGTATTAGGGTTTAACTCCACTCTTTGCTCTCCGCGTCTCTCTCAATTGAACCCCGCGATTCCGCGACACACCACCGCCGTTCGCCACCGCACCGTTTCAGCGTCTCTCTTCTCACTCACCCTTTCTATTTTCCTAAATAAAATGACGAAATTTAGGAAGCTTAACCGACCCTCTGGTCATCGTATGTCCATGCTCAGGTTCATTTTTTCCTTTGTAATTTATAAATTTGATTGTTTGATTTTTCCCTCTTATTTTATATATTCTGACACTGCGTTCTTCATTTACAGAACAATGGTTTCCCAGTTGGTAAAGCACGAGCGTATTGAAACTACTGTTGCCAAGGTTGCTCTCTTTTAAGGATTATTTTTAATGTTTTTTTTTCTCAAATTTTTTATATTGATTAATCTTTCTGGTTCCTTTTATTGTAAGCCCTTTTCCTGCTGTTGGGTTTCTCTTAACTGAGTCATTAGATTTGGGTTTTGTTTATTTTACCTGAATTTATCTATTTTGTGCTTCTTTAATATACTGGCATTAGACTTTAAATGGATGATACGTTTTTTTCTTTTCTTTTTTAAAATTTTGCAGGCAAAGGAGATTCGGCGACTTGCTGATAACATGGTACAGCTTGGGAAAGAGGTATTTGGACCATAATGTTTATTTACTGTACCATTTTTGTTTTTACTTTTAATCTATTATAGCAAGTGTTTCTTTGGTTGGACAGTATAGAGAAATTTTGCTTCCTTTCTAATGGTGATATGGTTAGTTTTTTGGGTTTGTAAATGTGTGCTCTTCCTCCATTAATTTCCAAGCTATGTTGCACGGATACAGATAGGCTGACGGGAGGCGGAAATTTCTAAAATTACAGGATACGTGCACCGTAAGGGCACGGTAAATATAAAATTAATTTTATGTTCTTAAAAAGTGTAAAAATAAAAAGTTATAAAAAATCATGTGACCATGACATCACACATATACTTAAAGTTGAATCACGTGAGCAAGAGAAAGTCGAAAAGAAACAATAAAAAGATAGAAAAGTGTGGGAGAATAGAAGAGTAAGAAAAAATAGGAAAATAAAATACTGGGGTGTACCCAAGCCGTACCCAATACGTCCCCGGTATGTGGACGTATTGTGTACGTGGTACTGTATCAGATTGAAGTACCTGTGCTTCATAGTTTCCAAGTGTCCTGGCATTTGTCAATTTCAGGCTTGAATATACAATTTGGAAATTATTTAAGCAAATCAAGCTAAGTCAAATTGTTGAAGTAATTCGAACTTTTATATCTTGTTTGATCTACAATTGCTCTGATAAAAACTAAGGATTTTAGGTTTAACTTCAATCTAAAATATCATAAGCACTAAGGGTTGCCAGTCCTGAAACTTTGTTGAGAATTACATATAGTTGACGTCCAATTATTTCATTTGGCACGGGGAAATGTTAAATTAGCATGATATTTTGATGTTGGTTTTGAAGTTGCCTTTTGGAATTGTTACTTGTGGCTTAAATTTCCGCCTAAGGTTCTATGAAACTGTTTTAACTGTGAATTTGGATGTGTCATGTTGTGGTCATTGCCTATATCTTGATTGTTACATTGAGCAATGATTAAAGAGAGTATGTGTGACAGTGGTTAATGATCTTGGTATGGTTTTTTGTTGTTTATGGTTTTTAAATGCCAAGTAGGCGTATAGAACCTTTCTTAGTTGTTTCACTATTCGTAAGGTATCTCTAAATGATGTTATGGTCGTTGGAGATTGTGGTTGTTAACCATCAGGAGATGATCCACTGGTACCAGTGAGAAATCAATGAAATGCTATTGGAAGCTTGTATTATTTAGTGGTTAAAAGTGCAACAAATTTCTTTTATTAAATTGGGGATTTGAGATTAATTTCTTTTATCGCAGTATAAACTATGCCGTTATATTACAGTGGTATTTTCTTAATTAAATCTGATTTTTCAACTTTGCTTTATTCCTTTTCAAAATTCTTTAAGGGTTCACTTTCTGCTGCAAGGCGTGCTGCTGCTTTTGTCCGAGGGGATGATGTTATTCACAAGCTATTTACTGAACTGTCACATCGATACAAGTTAATTATCTACCTGTTTCTTTCTTTTTTATTTACTGTTATCTCATATTGATCCAATCCTATGTGTTACAGAGACAGAGCAGGTGGATATACTAGATTGCTTCGAACTCGCATACGAGTTGGTGATGCTGCACCAATGGCCTATATCGAGTAAGACTACTATCTATCTTGCTAATTTGTTTAGTTTTGTTTGAACTGAAATTGTCAACCCAAAGAGCTACTCTTGTTGAATGCAGTTTGAGATTTGGGATTTTTGAGTTCAAAATGTTTTGTGTTGCACAGATTAACCGATTCACTCAACTAACTGCAATATGCATCTTCATGAACAGTTGTTTTTCTTTCGGTGCTCGTGTTTTTATTATGAGAAATGAAGTTATTAATCACTGAACAAATTCATGTCCATAAATCAAAGATGTGGATCATGTTTCGTTTTGATGATTTTGTTGCACGTTTGAACAGGTTTATTGACCGGGAAAATGAGCTTAGACAGTCTAAGCCACCAACTTCTCAACCACCACCAAGACTTGCCCTTGATCCATGGATAAGATCACGGCTTAGCAGGCAGTTTGCTCTCCCTAAAGAGGAGAAAACCTCTGAATCCGAGATATAATCGGGGGGACCCTTATTCTCGGTGTTTTAATAAACTTTTACAGATACATTAGATTGAAGCAACCGGCGAAAATTCGTCTTGCCATTGTCTTGGGAACCTGTGTGTAACACCCAGAAAATAAAATAAAGGAAAAATGTAAAAGAAAAAAAAATTAAGGGAGGTGAGGGTTGTGGGAATCGAACCCACAACCTTTGCTTCTTTAGCCGGGTACCCAGCCACTGAGCTAAGTGAGCTCTTGGCTCTAATCTTTCCCCCATAGTTCATTTAAAACATGTCCTTTGAAATAAAATAAAATTAAACATAAAATATCCTACCTACTATTTTCAGTGGGAATTAATTAGGTCTGTCCCCAAGAAAATTTCCAGACCCTTCCCCTTACCGTTATCTTCTTTTTCCTTTACCCTAAACAAACCGCCGCCGTCCGTTCACCACCACCGCCGCACCGTTTCTAGCATCGCCATCGTCAGAGTGACCGCCGCCCCCTTCCCGATCGAACCACGACCGCCACTCGCCCTAATCCTCCGCCGTGCGCCGTTGAGAACAGTCGAAGGGTTCGGATACAACCCAAACTCGCGTTACCATCGTTGTTCGACTTTTTCGGCGTCGATCGACGTCCTTTCGCCACGTTCCTGCCGTCGTTGGGTTCCCCATCCCGAGCTGAGCAGAACCCCTAAAATTTCCTATCCTATCGGCGCCGGAAAGAGCTTGGTCGGAGTTATGTATTTTCCGGCGATATCGAAGCTTTAAGGTGAGATTTTCATTGATTTTTGGCTTCGTTTTGGTGTTTAATCGTGTGAGGTAAATTGCTTGTCTAAAAATCTAAGTTTTTCCGGCAAAAACGACGCAAAAGGAGCTTTCTGGTAATGTTCCGGTGACCGTCCGACGACCTTCGGGTTCTTTAAAGTAAGAGCCGGTCCGTGTAGATCGAAACGGTTGAATCGGTCAACTCGGTCAAACCCGTTGACTCGACCCGTCGACCCGATCCGTTGACCGATCTGACCCGTTGACCGATCTGACCCGTTGACCGAGTCAATTCAGTAAGTCAACTCGTCCGAGTCAACTCAGTGAGTCAACTCGTCCGAGTCAACCCAGTGAGTCAACTCGCTGAGTCAGCCTTGGACCAGTGACGTCAGCATGACATCAGCGTTGACTTTGACCGCTGACGTCAGCGTTGACTTTGATCAAAAAGTCAACTTTTCCCGAAAAGTCCTATTTTATGTTTTTCGACGTCCTGAGTCCGATTTTGAAGCCCGTTTCGCAAAATTCTAACCCGAAAGCCTCTAAATTAGACGTTGAACCCGAACATGCATATGTATAAGTTATGTCTTTCAAGAGAAATTGATGATTGAGGACTGATGTTCATTTTCTAATCTAATAGGTACTCGTGGATCTCCCGATCGTGCCTACGCCCAGCCCAGCTCGTCCCGATCTGTACCGCCTCGTGATCCTATCGTCACTCGTACGACCCGAAAACTTAGAATTTTACTATGATTAAGGTGTAAATCTGTTAGTAACCATAATCCCTGTCTTTTTAGGTTCCAGCACTGTAGCGGAGCGTGATCTTGGTGCTCGTTAGATCTTCTGACCGATCTCATCTTTTGAGGTGTGTTCCTTGTGTGCTATATAACCGTTTTAATATTGTTTTACATGATGAAAATATGTTATTGAACTGAACACATGCTCATGATTGATAAAGTGTTTTTGCATGATTATGATATGATTTCTAAAATAAGCATGATTATATTATATGTGTGATACATCATAGTTTTGATTGAACAATATGCTTACTGATTACTGCTTTATGGAAAATACATGTCTATTTTACATTTACCGAAATTACAGTTGTTATTGATAATCGAACTATTACATAGGTTGTTACTGGGGTATTTGGGATAGAATATGAAGTGACCGCAGGTTCAGCTGGTAATTCCTTACCGTTACAGGTTCATATGCTTCGGCTAGGGTAATTTCTACCGTACCGTACCGTTCCTAAGGTATTCCCTTAGGTTGGCACCTATGCCCAATGGGCACTGGTTAATGCCTTTGACGCAGTTTTGGGGAACTGCCTCTTGGAGTATGGTTGAAGGGTAAAGAAAAGATTAAACCGAACCGTACTGTTACTTGAACTTTATATTTTTGAACTATAAATGTATATTATATTGTTGTTGTACATGTTTTACTTGCACTGTTGGAACACACTAAGCTTTCTAGCTCACGCCCCCAATTTTTTCCCCTTTCAGATATTTTGGATAGGCCACCCCGTAGCTGACACTTGGAGGATCGACACATTTGGTATTCTTTTTGAATGTAATGTTTCTATCCACCGTTTGTACTTTCAGGGTGACATGTGCCTATATTTTGTTATGTATGGTATTAAACTAGAAGTATTTTGATATACTAACTGATACTTATTTTGTAACCATCCTATGATGGGTTTATTTAAGTAATCATGACTGCTTATATTATCTATGAAGTTTATGTGTTGAATGATTTTGGAAAGTATTACTGTTGACGTGTTAAACAGGTTTATTTAACTTGATGGTTTTCACTAAGTTCTGTCGTTATGTTGTCGAAATTAACGCTTAGTTTGCAAACATGTTTTCTACTTGAGTTTTAAATTATAATGTGCCTTACTAGACTTGGTCTTTCCGCATAGGCCGATCTAGGGGGTTACTTTTAGTTGGTATCAGAGCGTTTGATTTTAAACCCTTGGACTGTGGAAAGTCCTTATAATGTACTGTTTTAAAAACGTTTTTCAAAGTATTGTGAAAAGAGGCCATGTCACCTAATTTTACATGCTTAATTGTGTTTGATTCTCCGGTGTCATAAACTGATCCTAAGTTTTATCTTTGTAGAGATTCTCTGAGATGAGCACCAGCAGGGGTCGACGACCTGCTCGTAGGCGAGGTCGACCCGTTAGATTTGCAGACTCGATGGACGATCCAGTGATTGCTCCATCTGCTCGTGTTGATGCTCCTGCCCCCGTAGATCCTCCACCTTCTACCGAGCCTTTTGCCCCTCGTGGTCCTTCAGTTTCGACCACCCCGACTGCTCTGACATCTGTCCCGTCTGCTCCGTCACCTGCTCCTGATGTTGATGTGGCTACTCCGGTTAGAGGAGCGACGATTTTTGGGCCCAAGCCTACGATTAGGGTTACTGATGAGGGTTTGAGTAGACAGTTTCTTCAGTTGATTCAGGGTGTAGTTAGAGCATCGGGTGTCGTTCCAGAAGTCCCTATCTCCCAGACTTTGTTTGCTAACGGGATCAAGACTTTTTCTGGATCTCTTAGTGGAGCACCGACTGAGTCTGAGGAGTGGTTGTATGATTTCGAGCGACGTATGATAAAGATGGGTTTTGAGCCATCGAAGAAATACTTGGGTGCTGTATCTATGTTGAACGGGAATGCCCGCACCTGGTGGGAGTCTATTATGAGTAGCGTTCCCTCTGATCGGTTGACATGAGATTTCTTTAAGGAGCGTTTTAGGAACCGTTATCTGGGCGAGTGGTTCTTGAGGGAGAGACGTCAGGCATTCAAGGACTTGGTGCAGGGTTCTATGACAGTGGTCGAGTACGAGATACAGTTTCTGGAGCTACAAAAGTATGGTCTTGGTTTGGTTCCTACCGAGAAGGACAGATGCGAAAAGTTCGCAGATGGCCTCCGTATTGGGATACATGACAGAGTGGCTACACATCATGATGAGGTATTTGAGAATTTAGTAGATCGGGCCGAGATTGGGATCGATCTAGGAGACCTAGTCAGGGTGAGTCCTACGGACGTCCAGATAAGAGAACCCGCACCGCTGACTCTCAGAAGAGTAATACGAGTTCTAGGCCTTTAGCGCCTTCTGTCCCAGCTACTAGTCGAGGTGATTCCTTGGGTTTTTCATCTATGCCTGCATGTGAGCACTATGGTAGTAAACACGGAGGAGAGTGTTGGAAGATGATTGGTGCTTGCTTCCGGTGTGGGTCTATGGATCATTTCCTTAAGGATTGCCCACGTTCACCTTCCACGGGGGTGTCCACTCAGACACCTGCTCGTTCACAGACATCTGTTCAGACTCCGGCTAGAGGCCGTAATCAGGGTAGAGCTTCTGGGTCTGCTGTTAGATTTGAGAGTAGAGGCCGATCCTATCAGAGTGGGGACCATCTATGACCGAGGCTAGGCAGCCTGCACTTGTTTATGCCACCAGACGTCGAGATGACAGAGATGAGCCAGACGTTATTGCAGGTACATTTACTATGTTTTATGTTCCATATTTTGCATTGCTCGACAATGGTTCTACCCATTCCTATATATCGAGATTTGTGTCCCGAGACCTCCAGACTCCTGATGAGACCACCGAGAATACAATTACCGTTATGAGTCCAGTGGACCAGTCTGTTGTTGTAAATAAGGTTTTCAGGCGATGTCCCTTCGAGGTGCAAGGGGAAATCTTTCTAGCTGACCTTATGGAACTACCATTAGAAGAATTTGATTTGATTCTTGGCATGGATTGGTTGACTGAACACCGAGTTAATTTAGATTGTGAGTCTAAGAGAGCAGTTTTGAAGACCTCTGATGATCGTACAGTGGTTCTTATTGGTGAGCGTCGAGGGTATCTGTCCAATGTGATATCTGCTTTGGCTGCCGACAGGATGATCCGGAAGGGCTATCAGACTTTCATCGCCTGTTTCTTGAATACCAAGGGTTCCTTGTCAAAGATTGACGAGATTCGCACTGTTAGCGAGTTTCCTGATGTCTTTCCTGAGGAATTACCTGGATTACCTCCGGATAGAGATGTTGAGTTCGAAATTGAGACTTATCCTGGATCTGCATCAGTCTCTATGAACCCTTACCGTATGGCTCCAAAGGAACTTAAAGAGCTGAAGATTCAATTGCAAGAGCTCCTTGACCGAGGTTTCATCTGACCTAGTTCTTCACCTTGGGGAGCTCCGGTCTTGTTTGTGAAAAAGAAGGATGGTTCCCTTCGGTTGTGTATTGACTGCCGTAAGCTGAACAAGTTGACAGTAAAGAACAAGTATCCTCTACCCAGGATCAATGACTTGTTCGATCAGTTTCGAGGAGCCACAGTTTTCTCGAAGATTGATCTTCGTTCCGGGTACTATCAGCTAAAGATAAAGGGGTCCGATGTAGCAAAGACGGCCATTCACACCAGATATGAGTATTACGAGTTTTTAGTGATGCCGTTTGGTCTAACTAATGCCCCTGCCGCTTTTATGGATCTGATGAACCGTGTCTTTCGGCCCTATTTGGATCAGTTTGTAGTGGTGTTTATTGATGACATCCTAGTCTACTCCCGAACTGAAGCAGAACATGTTGAGCATTTGAGGATTGTTCTGCAGACTCTTAAAGAGCACAAACTGTATGCCAAGTTGAGCAAATGTGAATTTTGGCTCAACGAGGTGACATTTCTGGGGCATGTGGTATTGGCTCGGGGTATTTAGGTTGATCCGAGCAAGATAGAGGCCATTGTGAGTTGGAAGCAACCCAAGAATGTTTCCGAGATCCGTAGTTTCTTGGGTTTAGCTGGGTATTACAGACGTTTCGTCGAGGGTTTTTCTATTATTGCCGCTCCCTTGACGAAGCTGTTGAGGAAGGATGTCTCATTCATCTGGACAGATGCTCAGTAGGATAGTTTTGAGAAGTTGAAGACAGCTCTAACACATGCTCCAGTCTTGGTGCAGCCCGAATCTGGGAAGGATTTTGCAGTTTATAGTGACGCATCACGCTCTGGGCTTGGTTGTGTTTTGATGCAGGATGGCAGAGTAATAGCTTATGCGTCTCGTCAGTTGAGACCGCATGAGTGTAATTATTCTACCCATGATCTAAAGCTGGCTGCTGTGGTTTTTGCTCTGAAGATTTGGAGACACTATCTCTACGGAGAGAAGTGTTATATCTACACAGATCACAAGAGCCTAAAGTACATTCTTACACAGAGAGAGCTTAATCTGAGACAACGCCGTTGGATTGAGCTTCTTAAGGACTACGATTGCGTGATTGAGTACCACCCGGGGAAGGCTAATATTGTTGCTGATGCTTTTAGTCGTCAGGCTATATCGGACTTGAGATCCTTGTTTGCTAGGATGAGTATATACAGTGATGGCAGTTTATTAGCCGAGCTACAGGTTAAACCGACCTTGGCCGAGGAAATTAAGGCCAAACAGCTTCTAGACAGTTCCTTACTCTCTGTCATGCAGCAGGTTGAGTAGGGATCTACGTCTATCTATGCCTTTGATCAGGATGTAGTCTTGTGCTTCAAGGGTTATTATTGTGTACCAGACGATGTCGAGTTGAAGCGGGCCATTCTCAGTGAGGCTCATAACAACTCTTATGTTATGCATCCCGGTGGAGACAAGATGTATCAAAACCTGAGGCAGAGATATCGTTGGGAAGGTATGAAGAAGGACATTTTAGATTATGTATCTCGGTGTTTGACTTGTCAGCAGGTTAAGGCAGAACACCAGCATCCTTCTGGTTTGTTGCAGCCTATTAAGATCCCTGAGTGGAAATGGGAACGTGTCACGATGGATTTCGTTACAGGGCTTCCTCTGACACCTTCTAAAAAGGATTCGATCTGGGTGATTGTTGACCGACTCACCAAGTCAGCTCATTTTATTCCAGTTCGAGTCACCTACTCTTTGGAGAAGCTAGCTAAACTGTACATCTCTGAGATCGTCAGACTATATGGGGTACCTTTATCTATCATCTCTGATCGGGATCCGAGGTTCACTTCTCGATTCTAGTTGACCTTGCACAGTGCTTTAGGTACCCGTCTGAATTTCAGTACATCCTTCCATCCGCAGACAGATGGACAATCAGAGAGGGTAATTCAGACCCTTGACGACATGTTACGGGGATGTGTGATAGATTTCCGTGGTAGTTGGGAGGATTTCTTGCCCTTGGCTGAGTTTGCATACAATAACAACTATCAGGCTAGTATCCGCATGGCACCGTATGAGGCTTTGTACGGTCGTAAGTGCCGTACTCCCATTTGTTGGACAGAGTTGTATGAGAAGAAGACTTTGGGCCCAGAGTTGGTTCGAGAGACCAAGGAGACCGTCAAATTGATCCGCAGCCGTCTGAAAGAGGCTTTTGATAAACAGAAGTCATATGCTGATTGAAGGAGGAAAGATATTGAGTTCGAGGTTGGTGGTCAGGTTTTTCTGAAGGTGTCTCCATGGAAGAAAGTTTTGAGATTTGGGCGCAAAGGCAAATTGAGTCCAAGATTTATCGGACCGTACCGTATTCGGAAGAGAGTCGGGCATGTTGCTTATCAGCTTGAGTTACCTCCTTAGCTTAGCCGTATTCATGATGTATTTCATGTATCTATGTTGAGGCAGTACCACCCAGATCCGAGCCATGTTATTCAGGTACAAGATGTGGAGTTAAGACCAGATTTGTCTTATGAGGAGGAACCTGTTCAGATCTTGGGTCAAGATGAGAGAGTTCTAAGGAATAGTCGTATTCCAATGGTCAAAGTACAGTGGAGTAATCGAGGTCTTGAAGAAGCTACTTGGGAGACTCTTGAGTCGATGGTAGAGCAATTTTCGCATTTGTTCAACTCAGGTAAATTTCGAGGCCGAAATTTCTTTTTAGGGGGGAGAGTTGTAACACCCAGAAAATAAAATAAAGGAAAAATGTAAAAGAAAAAAAAATTAAGGGAGGTGAGGGTTGTAGGAATCGAACCCACAACCTTTGCTTCTTTAGCCGGGTACCCAGCCACTGAGCTAAGTGAACTCTTGGCTCTAATCTTTCCCCCATAGTTCATTTAAAACATGTCCTTTGAAATAAAATAATATTAAACATAAAATATCCTACCTACCATTTTCAGTGGGAATTAATTAGGTCTGTCCCCAAGAAAATTTCCAGACTCTTCCCCTTATTGTTATCTTCTTTTTCCTTTACCCTAAACAAACCGCCGCCGTCCGTTCACCACCATCGTCGTGCCGTTTCTAGCACCGCCACTGTCAGAGTGACCGCCGCCCCCTTCCCGATCGAACCACGACCGCCGTGCGCCGTTGAGAACAGTCGAAGGGTTCGGATACAACCCAAACTCGCGTTACCATCGTTGTTCGACTTTTCCGGCGTCGATCGACGTCCTTTCGCCACGTTCCTGCCGTCGTTGGGTTCCCCGTCCCGAGTTGAGCAAAACCCCTAAAATTTCCCGTCCTATCGACGTCGGAAAGAGCTTGGTCGGAGTTATGTATTTTCTGGCGATATCGAAGCTTTAAGGTGAGATTTTCATCGATTTTCGACTTCGTTTTGGTGTTTAATCGTGTGAGGTAAATTGCTTGTCTAAAAATCTAAGTTTTTCCGGCAGAAACGACGCGAAAGGAGCTTTCCGGTGATGTTTCGGTGACCGTCTGGCGACCTTCGAGTTCTTTAAGGTAAGAGCCGGTCCGTGTAGACCGAACCGGTTGAACCGGTCAACTCGGTCAAACCTGTTGACCCGTTGACTCGATCCGTTGACCGACCCGACCCGTTGACCGAGTCAACTTAGTGAGTCAACTCGTCCGAGTCAACTCAGTGAGTCAACTCGTCCGAGTCAACCCAGTGAGTCAACTCGCCGAGTCAGCCTTGGACCAGTGACGTCAGCGTTCTTTGACCAAAAAGTCAACTTTTCTCGAAAAGTCCTATTTTATGTTTTTCGACGTTCTGAGTCCGATTTTGAAGCCCGTTTCGCAAAATTCTAATCCGAAAGCCTCTAAATTAGACGTTGAACACGAACATGCATATGTATAAGTTATGTCTTTCAAGAGAAATTGATGATTGGGGACTGATGTTCATCTTCTGATCTAATAGGTACTCGTGGATCTCCCGACCGTGCCTACGCCCAGCCCAGCTCGTCCCGATCTGTACCGCCTCGTGATCCTATCGTCACTCGTACGACCCGAAAACTTAGAATTTTACTATGATTAAGGTGTAAATCTGTTAGTAACCATAATCCCTGTCTTTTTAGGTTCCAGCACTGTAGCGGAGCGTGATCTTGGTGCTCGATAGATCTTCTGACCGATCTAATCTTTTGAGGTGTGTTCCTTGTGTGCTATATAACCGTTTTAATATTGTTTTACATGATGAAAATATGTTATTGAACTGAACACATGCTCATGATTGATAAAGTGTTTTTGCATGATTATGATATGATTTCTAAAATAAGCATGATTATATTATATGTGTGATACATCATAGTTTTGATTGAACAATATGCTTACTGATTACCGCTTTATGGAAAATACATGTCTATTTTACATTTACCGAAATTACAGTTGTTATTGATAATCGAACTATTACATAGGTTGTTACTGGGGTATTTGGGATAGAATATGAAGTGACCGCAGGTTCAACCCTGATCCAGCTGGTAATTCCTTACCGTTACAGGTTCCTATGCTTCGGCTAGGGTAATTCCTACCGTACCGTACCGTTCCTAAGGTATTCCCTTAGGTTGACACCTATGCCCAATGGGCACTGGTTAATGCCTTTGACGCAGTTTTGGGGAACTGCCTCTTGGAGTATGGTTGGAGGGTAGAGAAAAGATTAAACCGAACCGTACTGTTACTTGAACTTTATATTTTTGAACTATAAATGTATATTATATTGTTGTTGTACATGTTTTACTTGCACTGTTGGAACACACTGAGCTTTCTAGCTCACGCCCCCAATTCTTTCCCCTTTCAGATATTTTGGATAGGCCACCCCGTAGC
Source organism: Hibiscus tridactylites (assembly GCA_958450335.1). Taxonomy (NCBI): domain Eukaryota; kingdom Viridiplantae; phylum Streptophyta; class Magnoliopsida; order Malvales; family Malvaceae; genus Hibiscus; species Hibiscus tridactylites. The sequence continues at coordinate 86,508,179 of OY288277.1, forward strand.
TGACACTTGGAGGATCGACACATTTGGTATTCTTTTTGAATGTAATGTTTCTATCCACCGTTTGTACTTTCAGGGTGACATGTGCCTATATTTTGTTATGTATGGTATTAAACTAGAAGTATTTTGATATGCTAACTGATACTTATTTTGTAACCATCCTATATTATCTAAGTAATCATGGCTTTATTTAAGTAATCATGGCTGCCTATATTATCTATGAAGTTTATGTGTTGAATGATTTTGGAAAGTATTACTGTTGACGTGTTAAACAGGTTTATTTAACTTGATAGTTTTCACTAAGTTATGTCGTTATGCTGTCGAAATTAACGCTTAGTTTGCAAACATGTTTTCTACTTGAGTTTTAAATTATAATACGCCTTACTAGACTTGGTCTTTCCGCATAGGCCGGTCTAGGGGGGGTTACACTGTGTTTTGAGGTCTTGTTTAGTAATGTTTTAGCTAGTGACCCGTCACTCTACCACCAGTACCTAGGGGATAGTGTATTAAGGATCGGAACTCACACCAAGTCAGTCTCCGTCGATTTTTATCGACCTGGCTGGACACGTATGAGGGAGGAGGAGATCCAAAATTCTTAAAATTCCGTTCTCCTTTTTCGTCATCAAAATTATCTTCCTACATTCCCATTGTTTCTTCCAAACACCGGTCGATCTCAAAACCACTCAAGACGTCCACCATTCTTCCATGATGTTCTTCCATAATTGTTCATACTGAGATTTTCTAAATTTTTTATGGGCTTAAGAATCTGAAGTGTTGAGTTTTTTTTTGACATGGATTTTTAAATTTTTTGTATTTTTAAGGAATATGTTGAGGTCCGCTAAAATTTTAAAGTTGTATATTTTTTAATTGTTGAGTGAATTAAAATTAATTGCTGAGATTAAAAATTTTCAATTGCTTAATTTTTGCTATTAATCTCAAATGTAAGTGTTAGAATCTAAAAATTTTACCTTGTGTTAAATGATTCTCATTAGAAATTAATAATAAGTATATTATAAATATTATAGTAATTAGTTTTTAAAGAAGTTTAATTAAAATAATACTTTAATATTAAATGTATAAAATTACATTTCTCAATATTAAAAAATTAGTAATGATATTTCTAATTTTAAATATTTTATTATGTTATCAAATATATAATGCTATATATTATTATATTAATAATTTATTAACTACTATTTAACCCATGTATAAAAGTTTTGTCAACAATAGTCAAGTATAGATTTTTTTTTATTAATAAAACAATCATTAATTTACTATATTGTCAATCTTTAACCAAGTATAAGGTGTTTTAAACACATAATTATCTAATTTGACTTTCCCGGTTTTCATCTTATTTTGTCCTGTAAGTTAATAATATTTAAAGTTAGTTGCAATTACACCACACATCCTCAAACTATAATTCTCATTTTATAATGATCCTTAAACTTTTAAATATTCTATACCCATCCCCGAAACTATAGCTCTCATTTTAGATTAGTCCTAATCTTTTGAATGTTTCAATTTCACTCCCAAATTCTGACTCTCATTTTAAATCGGTTCTCAAAATTTTGAACATTTCAGTTTCACCCTCAAATTATGTTATTACATAATACATATTAATGTTTGCATTGCAATTAATAATATTTATGATGTTTTTATTAACATGGGATATGATTAATTTATTATGAAAATTTGGGGGGTGAAGATGTGAAGTTAGAATGTTCTAAAATTTAGGGATATGTTTAGAATGGGAGTTATAGTTTGTTGATGAAATTAGAACGTTTAAAAGTTTAGGGACTAATATAAAATAAGGATCATAGTTTTGAGGACGAATTAAAATGTTTAAAAGTTTGTGACCAATTGTAAATGAGGATTATAGTTTGGAGATGTGTGGTACAATCAACTCTTATTTAAATTAAATGAAGGGGATATAAAATTAAAAACAGATTAACGGGGACAAGTAATTTTTTTATTAAGAAAAAAAAATTCATTTAAAAAGAGTAAAGAACAAGTACATCAGAAACAAGTCCCTAAACTGTCATATAAGGCAGAACAAAAATACCATCCACACTGGAGAGGAGGGAACAATCGAAAGGAAGACAAACATAAAAACAAAGCAACAAGATATAAACCTAAGAAACATGAAAGGAAACATAACAAGATTTTCCAAGCAAAGAACCGGTCGACAACTCAAATAGGTGATACCTCTGCGAGAGTTTCATCCAGAGACAGGTTTTTTGTTTCAAAAGAAATAAGGTTTTATCTTCAAAAGTGCTATATGAGTGAGACTAGAAACAAGAAAAACATTAGGGGAAAAACTATCACACATCGAATAGTTCTCATCCCTAAACACAAAGGGGGTTAAAGAAGAGACGGTCAACTTCAACAAACGCCATCATTCAAGCCTTCCAAAGATCGAAGATAGCAGGATCAAGGCAGTGATCATTTACTTCAGATTCACACACATGAAAAAACAACGGACCACTTGGGAACGGAAACAAGTTTTTTGACCCTTATATAAATCTAGTTATTAATCATTGGGTTACTATTTTATGCACATGTGATATAATTTTTTACACAAGTATGTTTATTTTAATTTGCGACATAAAATTTAAAATTTTAACTTTTAATTCTAAAATCATAAACTCAAATTCTAACCATTGAACAATAAATTAAACCCTAAAATCTCAACATTTAAACTCTAAACTAAAATTTTAAACCCTAAATCAAACCACTTATGAGAAAATAATTTTTTTCGTCAGTGCATGGATTATTTTCTCTTAATCGTTATTATATTTTGTCAACTAACAATTATTTTAAGATGACATGACATTAATTCTTTAAACAACACTGAAGATTAAAATTTTGATTATATAAATAAAATATATTCACACTTATGAGAAAATCTCCATGGTGTAATATGTACCTTAAACTTGGATTAGTCGACCATATATATATATATAAATTAAACAAACAGACGTGGGGGGCGCGATGAACACAAAAACAAAATAGTTGCAAACCCAGTACAACGCGCATGTTAGGGTTTGGCAGTACGCGCGCGTGCGGAACAAAGCCTTTAACCAAACATTAGTGGAGGACACGCGCTTATGACAAGTAGTGAGAAAATGATAAGATTCGGGAAGGAACAGAAAATCCATAAATGAGCAAATAGCACGTTTCTCGATTTTTGGCTCAGACAACATCTGAGATCGGTAATTGTCTTCACAGCTGGCAGTTTTTGTCCTAATCCCGCCCGCAACTTCATCACTAAAACCCGCTGCTACACGATTCATCTCAATCTCCCAAGTTTAACCAATAAGATTTTCCCACGTGAATTGAATCATGATCCGATTTGATGATACACGTTTAAGTTACGCTGGGGACTGAAGCAGACAAAAAAAAATGCGGAAGAATGACCGTGGGGGGTAAAAAGCGTCAAATTTTGAAACATCCCTCAACTTTTTCTTATTATATAAATTGATACTTAAAGTTGGGTTTCTTTTTCAAATTGGTACCTGAATTTTTTTGGTCTCAAATCAGTACATTAACTTGGGAAATTCTCAGATTAGTACTTGGTTTCTAACGTGGCACTTGAATAACCAATCATGTCGTGATACATGAACGCTTAAGCTTTGCTTGGTATGAAGGATGAAAATGATAAGATTTTCCTATGTCTAGACATTGAATTAATAAATTGCATGGTTTAACAGAAAAATGCACAAAATTATTTAGGTACCATTTGACCCAACCCGATTATCTAAGGTATCCGATCTTTAAGATTTGAGGCATGAATTGTTTTTAAACTATTCAGAAGTGTGAGTATCCGGTTATGAACAACCAACTACCAATTGAGAAAAAATTACCAATTTCCTACTCTAATATGTATGATAAGACCTCAACTTTACAAAAGAAAAAGTTAGCCTTTTTTACTTTAATATGTCGTTGTTTGATCCTTATATTTTACAAAAAAAAGTCACCATAATTGAATAATATTGTTGAACCTTGTTGCTAAATCATTAATTTAAAAATTCGTAGTTTAACAAACTATATCTAAAGAATTAATTCACATGTAATAAATCGAAAACTGGTCTTTCTTCTTAGTTTTCATAAAATACGAAATCAAACTCCCGAAAAAATCATAAATTAAAGGGTAAATTACGTAAATCATCACTGTATTATACCTTCAAATCTTATTTTGGCTACTTAAGTTTTGAAATGTTCTATTTACTCACTAAAATTTTACATTGAACGTTTTTGTCACTCTTCCGTTAACTTTTTACGGTGTCCATTTACTGTCGTACAAAGGAACTTCTCCAAGATCCGAACGGTGGAAAGCTTCATCGACATGAGGGAAACAATATACTTAGAAACAAACTCAACTCGACGACGGAGGAGGGAGATCGACAAGAGAGAAATCGAAAGGTTTTTCCTGATTCATGGAGTTCGAGGCACTTTCCGACGAAATGGATGTTGGATTCAGACTCAAGGGGCGAGATGAAGCAACTGGTGAAATTTAGTTCTAAAGGACCACCATATACGATGTGTGTTCGACGATAGTGAACAATGAAGTGACCAACAACATTCAATGTCTAAACTTTAGTGACAAAAAGCGTTTAATGTCTAAACTTAAGTGAGTAAATTGAACATTTTAAAACTTCAATTGCCAAAATATGTTTAAGAGTAAAATTCAATGATGATTTACGTAATTTAGCCTAAATTAAAATAGAATGCCTAGGTTTTAAATTTCTATAAGTATGAGGATGACATCCATAATTAGATAACAGTAAAAGAAAGGTGACGTGGAGAGCAATTACAGTGGCTTCAATCGTACAATGATTGGCGGCGTTATCTCTTCTCTTTCTGTTTCTTTATATATACGAATCTAAATTCTCTTCTTTCACACGAAAAATCTCTCTTTTCTATCAATGCAATTGAGATTCTTAACTGGGGTTTCCTACTTCTTTTTCATTAGATTTTGTTGTTTGAATTAAAGAAATTTTCAGAGAAAAAGGAGCCAATTCGGCTCTGAAATGTATATGAAGTTTGCACTTCTTCCTCTCATGCTCGTTGCTGAAAACCAAGTGAAATTCCAGGAAAGGGAGTGGGAGAAGGAGAGATAAACGAATTCCTCATCTGGGTCTGAATCGAAATCGAGAAAATAATTCTGGGTTTGTTTTGATTTCTCAGATTTCTCATTATTTTGAGCCGAATTCAAGCTTTTGCAGTTGGGCTTCAATGGCGGCGGCGGTTAACCACAGGAACGGCAACAGCCAAAGCGAAGTCCAGTCCGTGGAGTGCGATTGTTGCGGGTTAACCGAAGAGTGTACGCTGGCTTACATTGCCGGCGTTAGAGAAAAATTCGAAGGGCGGTGGCTTTGCGGGCTTTGCTCGGTGGCCGTCAACGACGAGACGGTTAGATCGGAGGAAGATATCTCGACCAACGAAGCAATGGACCGGCACATGAAGTTCTGTGAGCAGTTCAAATCGTCGAGTCCGCCGGCGAATCCCGCCGAGGAATTGATCTCGGCGATGAGGCATTTGCTTCGGAAAACCCTGGAATCGCCGAGGAAGAAGAATGGGTCACCTTCGCATACGTCGTCGTTTTCTCGGTCTAATAAGAATTGTTTCTCACCTCTGTCGAATGAAGAAGTTAGGACTTAATTAAGAGGTTTTAAGAAATTAATTATCTATTTTGAGCATTGGGTTTTGAAATAAGGCAATAGTTTTGTCATGTTCTTAGGTTTATTTTATTTAATTTCGAATAATTATAAATTTGGTAATAAAAATGGTTGTAGAGTTCTGCACGACTTTTGTTGGGTTATATGTTTTCATGTTCTTATTTGCAACAAATAAATGCCTTCTAAAGTTTATTGTTTTTTAGTCTAGATTTGAATTTCTGTTGAGAATGTAATATATTTTACTATTATGAGAACATGTGTAGTGGTTTCAGTAATAAATGATGATGTATTTTATTTAGGTGATTCGGGTTCGAGCACTATGTGTGCACAGTGTGTATGTTTTATTAAAGGGCTAAAAAAATTGAACATATATTATCTTGTAATCACTTACACCAACATATTAATATGTTTTATTATTATATTTAATATTTTATATTTATAAAAATAGAGAAATCATTTAAAATTGAATTAAAAAATTTAATGTAAAAAAGATGATGTTAAAAAAATATCTCTAATGTTTAATTGAATAGTCATTTTGATTATTTTTTTTTATCATTTTAATCTTTAACATTTCATATTAGGTCAAAATGACCCCTCTGTGGACGAAAGTTGTTAGTTAGCTAACAATAAACAACCTAAATTGATTTGATAGAATGACACATCATCATAAAAAATAATTTTATTTTTATATAATTGTATAAAATTATTTTTGATTATTGTGTTATTTTGTAAAATCACATTTGTCCATAAGACACTACTATGTCAGTGCGCATTGCCATGTAGGTTTGCCACGTCATTTCAAGCCATTTAATGTTAGTTGACTAACAATTTTTTTATCAACATATGAACCATTTTGACCAAAAATAAAATATTAAAATTTAAATAATTAAAAAATGACTAAAATGACTATTCAATTAAATGTTAGAGAATTTTTTGAGTTATGCCGTAATGACTAAAGCAACGTTTCTGGAAAATACATCATAAGTTTAGTTGACAAACTTTATTAAATTAAAAGCTAACACATTAGTACAAACAATTTGGATCTAATGTGTAAAGATGGATTGTGCAAAATTGTCACAAACACATATAAAAAGAAGGGTAAACAAGACTATTGTTCATGAAACTAATTTTGTTTTCTCGTTTTTGGTTAATAAATTATTATTTTGTGTAAAATCGTCACTAACATTATTTTTTTATGTTTTGGTCACCAAATTATCGTTTTTTGTGAGTTTTTTAACGGCGGTGACCAAAATAAAAAATGTAATGTTAGTGTCTATTTTGCCAAAAATAATAGTTTGATGATCAAAATAGGAAAACGAAAATACTTTAGTGATCAATGCTGTTGTTTACCCTTCTTTCTATATCATGCAATATATACACATGTGCACCAATTCGGTCGTCAACTTTAAAATAACATCTAATTTCTTTATAATACGACATATATAAGGTTATACAATAAAAAAATGCATCAAAATTTACGTGGAAAACCTTTCAGGAAAAATCAGGAGGAGAAAAGGAGAAATTCACTAATGTAAAAAAAATAACAAGAATTGTGACTTAGCATGTTTCGTGGGTTATTTGACTATATTCTAACATAATTAAAAATATCTATTTATAAGAATAGATAATTAAACCACAATATAACTTTAGAAGTATAGCAATATACGAATAATAACTCTAGAGACGTGTACCGTACCTTAATTTTTTTGAAAGATCATCTTTTATATATTTTATATAAAAAATATTTAAAAGTAAAATTAGCATTACTTTAAACGAATATTGACATTGAAATTGACATCCATAATTTGCCACCGCTCACTTGTATTTTATTTATATAAATTTTTAAATTTTAACATTGTAATCTAATTTTTTTGATCCAACCCTACACAATATGATGATCATTTTAAATAATATATAATTCTTAAAAAATATATATCATAAGCAGTGGCGGAACGTTGTTGAAACCTATCGAGCTACAGCCCCCTAATTTTTTTGAAAATTTAGAAATTAATTTTTTTAAATTTTAAAAATTTTAATTTAACCTTCACAAAATTATAAAAATTCATATTAAGCTTAAAAATATTTTAAAATATTTTTAACTAAATGTCTCCTATATTTTTAAAATTTTTCATTAAGTCTGAAATTTTCAAAAATTTTAGTTAGACCCTCAAATTTTCAAAATAAAAAAAAATACAAATTAAACCTTTAATTTATTTTAAAAATTTAAATTGGCCATTCCAAACTCTACTACCGAGTTCCCCACTTAGGGGTGAACGTTCGATCGAGTCGAGTCAAGAAATTTTGAGTTATTCAAGTTGACGTATCATATTTTACAACTGAAATTTTATTTGAATTTTTTTAATTCGAGTCGAGTTTTCGAGTTCCTACATAAATTTAATTGTAATTATTTATCATATTATAGGACTCGACTCAAACTTAAAAATCAATATACTAATTACTAAAAATTTCAAGTTATTCGATTTATTCAAATTTTCATTTTACAACTCAAATTTTATCTAAAATTTTTTCGAGTCGAGCCGAGTTTATAAAATTTCGAGTCGAGTCAAAACGAGTTTTTACATCGAGTCAAGTTGAAAATTTGAGTTTTTTTAAGTTGAGTCGAGGATACTGCAAAACCCAGAAGAAAAAGAAAAATACCAGGGGATTGGCATCGGAGACTGCGACTTGACTAGACTCTTGGCAAATAGTTGATGTGGTTGGTCGCTCAGCCATTTCTATTCGCATGAACATCGTGCTGGTTGGTCCCATACACATATATAAAAGAACCCCTCGGTCCCCAGCACTTTTCAGCTTTATTATCTGATATTCACTATTTATTTTTATATTTTTACTCTATATATTTCTTTATTTTTAAAACTGTATAAAAAACATACAAATGGGTGTCAATTTAGTTATGGAGAAAGGGAAAGGATTATTAAATATCCGGACTCTTTGGTGGCAAAGAATTTTGGAGAAATGTACCCGATGTGAGGATAAATCTGAGAGAATTGAACATATCTTTTTCTTTTATTTGTTTGTCCAAATAGTTTGACGATCTTCTAACTTTAGCTACTCTTCGAATCCTATAAAATTTCAGGTTTCGGGCGATGGTGGGCTAAAATCTTGTTCTTCCGAGATAAAGGTAATTTTATTGAGGGATGCGAGCTTTTAGCCTTTCAATGCTGGCATCTGTGAAAATCCAAGAATGGATTGATTTTTTAGGATTTGTCGATGCTCTAATGGAAGTATGATTTAAAGCTTAAAATGCTTTCAAGGAATGTAACACCCTTTGCCCGGTTTAGGAGCGAAGAACGTTACGACGCGCAACGGACAATTTTAGAATACAATTTATGTAAACAATTTGATCCTTTTAATGATACTTAACAAAAAGTGGGCTAACAAAAACTTTTAATATTCATAATATACATATTACTAACCTATTCAAACAAGCATATTTATCCATCATATAAACAAGATTACTTATTTAGAATCAATCATATAAGATATCCCAAAAGAGACCATTCATGCTTTTCATGTAAACAACAAACAAGCATATCAAACTTATTTGCTAACAATATATACACATGCCTACAATTCAATTCCATATTCTACCTTATTCGAACAAGCATGGGATCCTATTTAATCAATCTTATGACATTATAACTAAGCATGAACATTCACCTTACATTTCATTCTATTTAAGCATGATTACATACATATGAATTAAATACAATTTCAATCTTTACAAGATCATACACTTGACACTCTATGTATGAGACCATTTGAACATTACACCTATATATATAGGAAACAATTTGAACTTCATAGTTACTCATACAAGGCATAACATTCGACAGGATTTAACAAACAACAACCAAATTTATATACATATAAAAAAGAGTCTTACCTTTTCCATGACATGCTTAGTGAACTATTACATACAAAACACTAAGCTATATGTAACCCCCTCGTCCCGGTCTGAACGGCTGACCGGTCCGAGTAGGCTACACGGGGAAAACCGAAGCGAAACCCGTTAAGGCTCCCCTTCGGTTAGCAACCCTATTTTTTTTCTTTATCTTTTCTAGATGCCTTTATTAAATCCTATGTGATAGGACACGCAGCGAACAAACACGGATACAAAACCCACAAGACATGCAATTAAACAGCCTAACTTTTCCCTATTAAGCAGGCCGTATCGATACACCTACAGAGGGTGTTGCGTGTAAAATAGTCTATCGCAATGGTAGTGCAAGTGTACACGACGCAAGTAGTAAAGTGATACGAAGTATCAGATATCGTCTCCACAGGGATTGGGCTAATAGCTTCACCTTAATTCACTGCACGAAAGTAAAGGAAATATTTGAGAGTTGTCACGAAAATAATGAAGTAAACGTAAATAAACGAGTAAAGATATCAAGATAGAGAGAATGGGCTGGTATTGAATTGCTCAGTAGTGCAGGTATTGCAGAGTTTAGGAAATCCAGTTCTGTCGTCGCGCCCGTCGCGGCAGCACCTGTCGCGGCAGCAGTCCGTTGATTGTCGCGGCAGCAAACACACCAACTCAATACTTTCAAGTTTGGCAAGAATCCCAGATCTGCCTTGGCCTATCCCTAGGTCCAAGTCTGTCGATGATCACGTCTTGATGATACCTCCCGGCGTGAATCGAAGGATGAACACCGATGTGTATGAATTCTTTTTTAGCCACTTAACCTCGCCCTATCCCTAGGCACGAGATAGTTCAACTATAAACTAGAGAACTTGCTCTTATTTCTTTCGTATACTTAACTCTCCCGATGCTAAGTAAATAGATAACCTCACAATGCTCTCCCGATGCTCTTGTAAGATATTAATAACCAAAATAAGAGAACTTGAAGTTTATTTTATTGAACTGAAAATTCCTAAAACAAAACAACCCTTGCAACTACTTTACAAATCAACCCGTGGCCCTAGGGGGAATTTAGAACATGTCGGAGGCGGGAAAACGACTAGGGGTTTTGGTTATCGGTTATGGGGTTTCGGCTTATGAGATATTCCCTAGGTTAAAATACATGCCCTTATATAAGCTTTGGGCTCAAGTTATCTAAGTTAACAAGGATTACAACTTTAATTAAAAGTATGATTCTAATAAAGACTTAATCTTCAAGGAATCTACTTTCTAGCCGTCTTCCTTGTTTCTTGGGATTTTCTCTCCTTGAACTTTGGGCTTGACATATCTTTTGATCCGGGGCTTGGAAAAATATATGGTTTTCACACGACAGACGGGCTGAATTTTCTCTATCTGTCGAGGTCCACTTTGCTTTTTCTCCACAAAACTGCTGTCGTCCTCTGCTGTCACGGCAGCACCATGGCAGCATCGTCCTCTTTGTCTACTTGTCCAGTTCTGCTCTTCTGCTTCTCCGCCCAGCGCCTGCCTTCACCGTCTTCTATGGCAGCTACCTGCAAAAACCACCATTCTTTAGTAGAATCTGTGCCTTTAATATAATTGTGATGTTTTGCTGTAAACTAACCTAAATGCAATGAAATAATGCTTGAATGCAGCAGAAATATGGGTTAAAAAGGGTGTAAATAATAGAACTTTTACACACTCAACACACCCCCAAACTCAAGTTTTTGCTTGCCCTCAAGCAACTAAGTTCTAAAAGAAAAATGAAATATTTTTGTTTTGGCTTTCAAACGGTGAATTTTCCCTTACCCGTCGCTCGTTCCCTGTGACGGCAGCAACCTGTCGGATAATTTAGGATCTGTTCGGAATCTCACTATAGTCCTCGTGCAGTGTATGCATGCTTGTGAACAGTTATATGCCAAGACTCTCTTAGTTTCACTAGAATATTCAACTCTTAACTCGAATTTTTATGCCAAAGTTTATCTTTTGAATGAACTTTTTCATGCTCCTTTGATTTTTTTGTTTTGACTCGATTTTCTATTTTTCAAGCTAAAGTTTGACTAGAGCCAGTTTTAGGCACCTCTAGTTAACTTCCTAGAGCCAGTTTCGGGCACCTCTAGGGCTGTTGAGTCTCTTTTTCTAAACTTCTTTCCTAGAGCCAGTGTTAGGCACCTCTAGGGGCTATTCAAGTGCTAAGCTTCCTATTCTAGTTTGGCTAAAAGAAATCTAAGCAGTATAACAATCACAATGGTGTTTAAGTTTTCAGAACTATAGAAAGGGTCTAAACTTCTCCTTAAACTATCCTAAAGTCGCTGCCACGACAGAGCTGTCACGACAGGTAAGTTCAATTCACAATTTTCAGCCAAAATTTTCAATATTTTCATTTTTTTAAATAAAAGTAACTAAGTAAAAGACACTATAATTAACTAAGATGTACTCAGACTCCATTAATATGGAGGGTTGCCACCCCCAAACTCAAGGGTTGCATTGCCCTCAATGCAAATGACAAAATGAAAAATGAAGGCAGTACATCACAGAATATAGAAATATCAAGCAGCAATAAGAGAATAAGAAACTTAAATTTTAAGCACTGTCTTCACTGCTGCTGCTGAGGCGGATTTGGCGGCGGATTCTGGGCTTTGGGACAGGCTGGGTTGGTTGCTGCACAACCTGAATATCAGAGCTAGTGCCGCTGTCCCAGCTGCTGCTGCTGCTGCTGGCCTTGGGTAGAGTCTTCTTGTTGGCCATTCTTTTCTTCCTCTTGATAGGTGTAAATTCTTTCGCCAAGTTCCTCCGAATAGAGGGTTCGGTGTCGCTTTCTGCCCAGACGGAGGAAGAAGAGAATCCAGCTACAAAGGCAGCAATTTCATCCGAAGGTACCAGTCGCTTTGTTCCTCGGACGGATGTTTCAGCCTGAGGGCTGCCGGCTGCCGTCGGGGCAGGTGATGGGATGGAGGCAGCAGATGGTGTATGTGGTGTGGCAGCAGGTGTAGGTGTGTTGGCAGGGGTAGGGACGGTGAAGTAGTGGGCAGGGAAGGTGGGAAAGACAACATCAGGAAAATTTAAAGTATGGTGAATGGAATTTACCGTAGATGCGGCAAAATCCTTGATGAATGTCATTAGATCCAGCTGTCTGTCCTCCATCCTTTGTATAGCAGCAAGGATCTGAGTGGATGGGTCTGCCGGAGTGGCTGCTGCGGCAGGTTCAAGAGTTGGCTGCTCTGATGATTCTGCTGGGGCGGCGGCAGGGTTGAAGGAGTTGATAGGGGCTGCCACTGTCAGCTCCATGAGGCTGATGATATTTTTGTCTGTCCAGCCCCGTCCTTTTACTATGCGATCGGTGTTGGCTTCCGGCACGTCATAACAGCGGCAGAGGGATGTGATAAGGTAGGGAAGGCAGAGGAGGGCCGTCGATCTATGGGCGCAGTCCAAAATACTCTCCCGTATATAACTTCCCACATTGATGGGTCGTTTATTAAGAATGGAGTGTATTAGGGCTAACCTCTGTTGGTCAACTGTGGTGTGATGAGATGACGGCAGAATCCTCTTCTTAATAAAGGCGTTCCACAATTTGGCCTCCGGCAGTAGCTGCCCCCTCTTCACTGTGTGGGGATTTTTGCGGCTTGTGTTCCATTTAGTCCCTTCTTCCGTCACTTCTGCCATGACAGCGTCGAAGGCAGCATCGTCAAGAGTGTCAAGGAACTGTTGGTGAGCATCGTTGTTGGGGCCGAAGTGGAGACCATAGAAAGAGTTTATGCGTTCGGCTGTGAATTGCACTTCTGTCCCTCGGACAGTTACTGTTGCCGTCCTGCTATCAATGGCAGCATAGAATTCCCTCACCAGCGTCTCGTTCATCTCTGCTGGCTGCTCCGCGAATGTTTCCCACAAGAGAGCTCTAATCGTCCTTGCGATGAAAGGCTTGAGACCCTTATTGGCTGCTTTTGGGGTGTAAAGGAAGCCTCTTTCTTCCCATAAATCTCTAGTAGCAAAGGATTGAGGGGTAGGTGCTGTCGGTGAAGAAGTTGAAGCAGCACTGCGGCGGGTTCTTCTGGAAGACATGTTAGTGCAAGGGTTGTTGAAAGTAAAATAAAGCAAATGAAAACTAAGGGGGGAGAGCAAGTAAGAAAAGTAGAAGTGAATGAAAATGAAAATGAAACGGGGTTTTATAAGAGAGGAATAGCTGCCCGTTGAAGCTGTAACGGCAGGCGTGAATAACGGGGCGACTGTTGAGCTATAGCGTGTCTGACGCGTCTGACACGCGTTTCTGCGTCTGTCACACGTTTCCGCGTCTGTCGTGACAGTCTGGTGACAGCCTGTCTTTTCTGTGTCTGCCGCGACAGCTAGAACGACAGACTTCAATGTTGGGCTTTGTTGGGCTGATGGATGGGTGGTGGGCTGATTCACTTCTCCTGTTCTTCTTGACTCCTTTATTTCCTAAAAACAATAAATATAAAAACATTATTCGAATAAAATAAACCTTATTTCCTAATAATTAATAAATAAAAAAAATAAAAAAAATAAAATTTAGGTTAAATTAGGGATGCCTTGCGGGGCATCTCCTAAGGTAACCACTTCCTGTATTCCTGGGGCTTCAGTCCCCTGATAATGCTTGAGGCGCTGTCCGTTGACTTTGAATTGGTGCCCGTCTTTTAATGATCGGATTGTGATGGCACCATGGGGAAAAACTTGTATAACTTGGAACGGGCCAGACCATCTAGATTTCAGTTTCCCTGGGAAAAGTTTCAGTCTAGAAATAAACAACAATACAAGCTGCCCTGGGCAGAACTGTCGTAGCAGCAACTTCCTGTCGTGCCACTTCTTAGTTTTCTCATTGTAAATTCTTGCATTGTCGTAGGCCATTGTCCGTATTTCTTCAATCTCGTTCAAATCTAACAGCCTTTTCTGGCCTGCCTTGTCCAAGTCCATATTCACTGCCTTGATTGCCCAATATGCTCTGTGCTCTATCTCGACAGGCAGATGACAGGTTTTTCCATAAATCAATCGGCACAGAGACATGCCCAATGGAGTTTTGAAAGCTGTCCTATATGCCCATAATGCATCATTGAGGAGTAAAGACCAATCCTTCCTAGTTGGCTTAACCATCTTCTCAAGAATGTTCTTAACTTCTCTATTAGATATTTCAGCTTGTCCATTGGTCTGTGGGTGGTATGCTGTCGCGATCCGATGCTTGACACCATATTTCTTCAAGGCGGCAGCAATAACCCTATTATCAAAATGTCTCCATTCATCGCTGATAATCGCCTTAGGGATGCCAAACCTAGAAAAGATGTTTTTGTGTAAAAACCGTTGGACTGTCTTGGCATCATTCTTTTGTGTGGCGATGGCTTCAACCCACTTAGAGACATAGTCTACTGCCAGGAGGATGTATAGATTTCCACATGAAGATGGAAAAGGTCCCATAAAATCGATCCCCCAAACGTCGAAGATTTCGACTTCTAGAATGTTCTGCAGCGGCATCTCGTTTCTCCTTGAGATGTTTCCTGTCCGTTGGCACCTGTCACTATTCTTGTAAAAGAGTTGTGCATCTTTGTACAGTGACGGCCAATAAAACCCTGACTGCAGCACCTTGGCAGCAGTTTTGTTGCCTCCTAAGTGACCTTCATACTGTGAAGAATGGCAGTGATGAAGTATGTCTTCTTGCTCTTCTTGTGGTACACACCTCCTTATAATCTGATCTGCACATATTTTGAAAAGAAGAGGTTCATCCCAATAATAATGCTTAACATCATTTTGGAACCTCTTCCTGGCTTGATAATTAAGATTAGAAGGAATTATTCCGCTAACTATAAAATTAACGAAATCAACATACCAGGGGAGTTCAGAAGACTTACCTGCCGCCATGGCTATCGCGGCAGCGATTGCGGCAACAAAGAGCTGCTCGTCTGGGAAGGTCTCCAGTATGTGTGTCTCATCGATTGGTAGACTCTGTCCCTTCTCCAACCTTGACAAGTGGTCTGCCACCTGATTTTCTGTCCCTTTTTTGTCCTTGATTTCAAGGTCGAATTCTTGCAATAGCAGGATCCACCGTATCAATCTAGGCTTTGCATCCTTTTTCGCGAACAAATACTTCAGGGCAGAATGGTCTGTGTGCACTATTACCTTCGTTCCAAGTATGTAAGAACAAAACTTGTCAATGGAGAACACCACAGCTAATAACTCTTTCTCTGTGGTTGTGTAGTTCACTTGGGCATCATTCAATGTCTTACTAGTATAATATATGACATGAAATAACTTGTCTCTCCGCTGCCCAAGTGCTGCCCCGATAGCATAGTCACTAGCATCACACATAATCTCAAATGGCTGTGTCCAGTCTGGTGGCTGTACTATTGGGGCTGTTACCAGTTTTTCCTTCAGAACCTTGAATGCTTCAGTACATTCATCATTGAAGTCAAAGGGTCGGTTCTGCTCCAAAAGATGGCATAGGGGCTTGGTGATTTTTGAGAAATTTGCAATGAATCTCCGATAAAAACCAGCATGTCCCAAGAAACTTCTAATACCCTTGACTGTGGTCGGCGGCGACAACTTCTTGATCACTTCTATTTTGGCCCTGTCGACTTCTATCCCACGGCAGCTAATCTTATGGCCAAGGACTATCCCTTCATCCACCATAAAGTGGCATTTTCCCCAATTTAGAACTAGGTTTGCTTTTTCACATCTTTCAAGTACCTTTTGTAGATTGCCGAGGCATCTCTCAAAATCGTCTCCAAAGACTGAAAAATCATCCTTAAAGATCTCAAGGAAGTCCTCCACCATATCGGAGAATATGGCCATCATGCACCTTTGGAAGGTGGCGGGTGTATTGCATAATCCAAACGACATTCTCCTAAAAGCATACGTTCCGTAGGGGCATGTGAAAGTCGTCTTTTCTTGATCCTCCGGTGCGATAGCAATTTGATTATAACCTGAATAGCCATCAAGAAAACAATAGTAAGGTTTACCCGCTAATCTATCAAGCATTTGATCAATAAAGGGTAAAGGGAAGTTGTCCTTTCGGGTAGCTTTGTTAAGCTTCCGATAGTCCATACAAACCCTCCAACCGGTCACAGTCCTGGTTGGGATTAACTCATTGTTTTCATTGGTCACCACGATCATTCCTCCTTTCTTTGGAACACATTGCACCGGGCTCACCCATTTGCTGTCGGAGATGGCGTAAATAATACCAGCATCTAACCATTTGATTATCTCTTTACGAACCACCTCTTTCATCGCATGGTTTAACCGCCTTTGGGCATCTATAGTCGGCTTATGATCTTCTTCTAAAAGGATTTTGTGCATGCATAACGTCGGACTAATGCCTTGAATGTCAGCTATCGTCCATCCAATCGCCTTTTTGTGCTACCGCAACATGCCTATTAGCTGTCGTTCCTGTTCCTGTGGCAGCTTAGAAGAGATGATTACGGGCAACGTATCATTTGAACCAAGAAAAGCATATTTTAGCTGCCCTGGCAGGGGCTTCAGTTCTAAGGCAGGTGGTTCAACAGTAGATGGCTTTTGGATTACATGGTTATCCGAAGTATAATTCAAAGGTTCGAATAACTTACCTGGACGATAGCCTATCCAGTTTACCTCCTCCTGATCTTCAGTATCAGATGTATCGGATTCAGAGGAGTTGCTGTCGTCGGTGCTGTCATCAGTGCTGTCGTGACAGGCCTGGAGGTGGCTGCCGCGGCAGTGCCCAAATTTGATGTCGTGACAGCCCGACCTGATGCAGGGTTGATCAAGGGTAACTTCAGTGATAGCCTTACATTCCTCGTCTGCATCAGCATGCTTCATAGCTTGGAGAACATTCAACTTAATCTCTTGATCATTCACTCTCATGGTGAGTTCTCCTTTCTCCACATCAATCAGTGATCTTCCAGTGGCTAAGAAGGGTCGCCCAAGGATGATTGGTGCGTTTTCGTCTGCTTCACAATCTAAAACAAGAAAGTCAACAGGAAAAATAAATTTATCCACTCTTACCAGAATATCTTCAATTTTTCCCCCCGGATGAACATAAGAGCGGTCTGCCAGCTGCAGAGTTACTGTCGTGGGCCGCGCCTTTCCAATACCTAATTTTTGAAAAACAGACTTTGGCATTAAATTAACACTAGCACCAAGACCACAAAGTGCCTTACCCACATATTTATTTCCGATTACACATGGTATGATGAAGCTCCCCGGATCCTTCTTTTTCTGGGGTGGCTGCCGGTGAAGAATACTCATGCAACCTTCTGTCATCTTTACCATTTCAAATTCCCCAAGTTTATATTTCTTTGACATGACATCCTTGAGAAATTTGGCATAACCGGGCATCTCCCTAACGACATCTAACAGCGGAATATTAATGTGAACCTGCTTAAAAATATCATAAATCTTTTTGAGCTGAGATTCTTGCTTAGCTTGCTGCATCCGTTGAGGAAAAGGAGGTGGGGGACGATAATCAGCAATACGCCCTTCCCACTGAATACGAATCTGAGGAGGTTTAGGTTCATCAATTTTCTCCTCTGTTGCTTCTGCTGTCATGACAGGCTCATCGACAGCAGTCTGCTTATTACCTGTCGGGGAAGCTTCCTCGGCAGGTCTGTCCAAGGCTGGTTCCTTTATTGTTTCAGCTTCTTTTTCCGGCCCTGGTAATTTCTTCCCACTCCTAGTAGTAATAGCTTTACACTGCTCATGTGTGGGCTGCCTAGCATTCTCAGTATTACTAGGGAATCCTCCAGTCTGCCTTGGCTTAATATGTTGGGAAACCTGACCCATTTGTGTCTCCAGAGATTTCAAAGTAGCTTCATGATTTGTCATCCGCATCTCTGTTTTATCCATGAAATTCTCTGTCTTCTTGACAAACTGATTCATATCCTCAATATAAGTACCTGTCTGAGACATAAAAGTGGCCAGAGTCTGTTTCAGTATACTGCTCGTGGCGGCTGATGGCTGCTGTTGTTGCTGCTGCGGCGGCAGTTGCGGCGGCAGTTGCTGTCGCGTCAGCAATCTAGGTCCTCCCTAATTCTGATTGTGTGCTTGAGGATTCAGGGCATTATTGGGATTACTCCAAGAAAACTTGGGATCCTTCCTCCAATTGGGATTATAGTTGTTGGAATTGTAATTCGGCTTGTAGTTTCCAACATATTTTCCCTCTTCTAACTGTATCGGGCATTCATCCGAACCATGGTTTCCCTCACAGATTTCACATACCTCTTCAACAGCAAATCCATGTTGTCCATCATCATTCAATAACCTTTTCATTGCTTTAGTAAGGAATGCTACCTGTGATTTCATTGTGCTGTCGGCTTCATAATCCTTGACAGCTAGTACCCGTTTACCCCCTCTTCTTGCTGTCGGAAACTGCTCCTCATTCTTGGCCAGATTTTTCAATACTTGCATTGCCTCGTCTGGATCTTTATCCAATAATAGTCCGTTTGCTGCTGAATCAATTCGAATACGAGTTTGTAAGTTGGCAGCATTATAAAACTTTGTTACCTGATTCCAGACGGGGAATCCATGCATTGGGCAGTTCCGTAGAAGAGTAGTAAATCTGTCCCAGGCCTCGTGCATTGGCTCGTCATCTTCCTGTTGAAAAGTAGCAATTTTATTACGTAATCGCTCAGATAAATGCGAAGGATTAAAACGAGATAAAAATTCACGAGATAAATCTACCCAAGTTCTAATTGAACCCGGTGTAAGTTTATTCCACCAAGTTTTTGCTCTATCCCTCAATGAATGGGGAAATAACCGAAGCCTCAGTATCTCCGGATTAACTCCTGGCAGTCTAAACGAACCACAGATCTCCTGGAACGTTTTGAGATGCTCCCTAGCATCCTCAGTAACAGCACCACTAAACTGCCCGGCATTGTTGATCATACTAAACATGACAGGTTTCAGCTCGAAGTTGTCAACATCAATATCCGGCAGCGTGGTCTCCAACTCTACATGATCGTTCAACATGTAGTCACGACATGACCGTCGTCCGGCGACGGCAGGGTTACCGACAGGCGGTATAATATTGCCGACAGGTGGGTCGTCTCCATTTTGGGCCATCTTTTCTAGCTGTTCCTCAAGGTACTCGTTCCTGGCTAGAAGGTGACGAAGTTGTTTCTTGAGATTGAATGATCGTTCGATTTCCGGATCTAATGGATACTCAGGATCTTTACCCCGATTCGATCTGCGCATAAACAAGAAACCTTGTGAAAAGCAAGAGTTGAATGCACCAAAGAAAAACAGAAAAATAAAAATAAAAACAAAAACAAAAACGAAAAGTGCAATAGAAGAAAAGGTAGAGTTATGTTGCCAATCCCCGGCAACGACACCAAAAACTTGTTGCGTGTAAAATAGTCTATCGCAATGGTAGTGCAAGTGTACACGACGCAAGTAGTAAAGTGATACGAAGTATCAGATATCGTCTCCATAGGGATTGGGCTAATAGCTTCACCTTAATTCACTGCACGAAAGTAAAGGAAATATTTGAGAGTTGTCACGAAAATAATGAAGTAAACGAAAATAAACGAGTAAAGATATCAAGAGAGAGAGAATGGGCTGGTATTGAATTGCTCAGTAGTGCAGGTATTGCAGAGTTTAGGAAATCCAGTTCTGTCGTCGCGCCCGTCGCGGCAGCACCTGTCGCGGCAGCAGTCCGTTGATTGTCACGGCAGCAAACACACCAACTCAATACTTTAAAGTTTGGCAAGAATCCCAGATCTGCCTTGGCCTATCCCTAGGTCCAAGTCTGTCGATGATCACGTCTTGATGATACCTCCCGGCATGAATCGAAGGATGAACACCGATGTGTATAAATTCTTCTTTAGCCACTTAACCTCGCCCTATCCCTAGGCACGAGATAGTTCAACTATAAACTAGAGAACTCGCTCTTATTTCTTTCGTATACTTAACTCTCCCGATGCTAAGTAAATAGATAACCTCACAATGCTCTCCCGATGCTCTTGCAAGATATTAATAACCAAAATAAGAGAACTTGAAGTTTATTTTATTGAATTGAAAATTCCTAAAACAAAACAACCCTTGCAACTACTTTACAAATCAACCCGTGGCCCTAGAGGGAATTTAGAACATGTCGGCGGCGAGAAAATGGCTAGGGGTTTTGGTTATCGGTTATGGGGTTTCGGCTTATGAGATATTCCCTAGGTTAAAATACATGCCCTTATATAAGCTTTGGGCTCAAGTTATCTAAGTTAACAAGGATTACAACTTTAATTAAAAGTATGATTCTAATAAAGACTTAATCTTCAAGGAATCTACTTTCCAGCCGTCTTCCTTGTTTCTTGGGATTTTCTCTCCTTGAACTTTGGGCTTGACATATCTTTTGATCTGGGGCTTGGAAAAATATATGGTTTTCACACGACAGACGGGCTAAATTTTCTCTATCTGTCGAGGTCCACTTTGCTTTTTCTCCACAAAACTGCTGTCGTCCTCTGCTGTCACGGCAGCACCATGGCAGCATCGTCCTCTTTGTCTGCTTGTCCAGTTCTGCTCTTCTGCTTCTCCGCCCAGCGCCTGCCTTCACCGTCTTCTAAGGCAGCTACCTGCAAAAACCACCATTCTTTAGTAGAATCAGTGCCTTTAATATAATTGTGATGTTTTGCTGTAAACTAACCTAAATGCAATGAAATCATGCTTGAATGCAGCAGAAATATGGGTTAAAAAGGGTGTAAATAATAGAACTTTTACACACTCAACAGAGGGTATCGATACGCCTTGATCAAAGTCAACCCTTTCAGTCAACTCAGGGAAGACCGTATCGATACAGCCCTTGAGCGTATCGATACGCCCTTCTCGGTCAACACTTCCTGGTCAACGAAGTAGGAACGTATCGATACTCGTGAACCCAGTATCGGTACGCCCTACTCTTACCCAATTCTCAAAATTCCAGTGAGTTGGGAGGGTATCGATACGCCCGGCTAAAATTGTGTCCTACAGGCAAGACCGTATCGATACGGCCCTTAAGCGTATCGATACGCCCTACACTGCAAGTCTCCAATTTGCAGCAAAACAACTTAAGACCCGACTCTAGATGAGATTTACGACTCGTCTAGCAACTTACCCACATTCGTAGATCATTTGACAACCAAGATTAAACATATAGATCAATTTAAACAACAACAAAACGTCATATACCAAGACAAGCATACAACATGCATACTCATACTTTAGAGGCATTTCACCCTACTCAACATGATCCATCACGTAGCATACATTCAAAGAACACACATCCAAGGCTGACCATGTTAAAAGAACAAGCATCCACGAGATACATGCATAACAAGATTTACATGCCTTCACTACAAACATAAGCATCCAAAAGACATGGCTTCGAAACAAACACATAGGCATCAACATAAGGCATTAACAACAAAAAGCCAACACAAATGAGTCTAGATACACGCTCCTAAAACACGTAGCATTTCCCATTGCTAAACTACTATATTATTTAATAAACCATACTTGAGCAAACCATCATACGCTTGGACGCCCTTTCTTGCTCCTTGCTAACTCCAAGCTAATGATCTGCATTGTCGGAAAAGGGAGAGCGTAAGCATAAAGCTTAGTGAACGGAGCTCAAAAACATAACAATGACAATGCAGGGTTCAAAGCTTTCTTTAAAAGGTAAAGGCCAACACATACAAGTTCAACCATAAATCAACAATATATATATTTATCATGGCATCACACTTCATGGTATGCATAAGGGCATGATCCTAAATTAAAGCAAAACCATAAAAAGAGGATGATATAGTGAGACACAACATGAACAAACACATGGTATGCACAAGCATAACCAAAACACACACGGTGGGACTACACATCACCGTTTCGACAAGTAGTTTTCCAATGTGACTACACATCAAAGTACTCTTCTACTAGTCACTACCGGCGGGACTACACATCACCGGAGTCTTATACCACTCGCTACCGGCGGGACTACACATCACCGGAGCAACGACAACCATCACGTGAGGTTCGACACCAACCATGCAACACGATATACAATCACTATCATGCGACATGTACTCACTATATCATGCACAACCACAAACAAGTTGTAACAAAATCCACAATTAGGCATCACTTACTACTTACAATCTTACCAGTCACAAATGGTCTTACTCACCATTTTCGTGAACCACCTGCACCAACTTACACACATCTTACAAGGCATATCAACATCACCATTATTACCATCATACATGATCAACGATATAATATTAAGCAACATGCTTCTTCCCAAAGTATTGGAATTTCATGCATATCAAAATATCATTTCAAGCAATGAAAAACAATTGATAAAAGGGGAAATTAATGAGGCGATTCACATCAACTTACTCTTGAATTTAAAATTGACTTTTCAAGCTCAAACTAAACGCTTTCAAAACCAACTTTGAACCAAAACGATACTTGAAAACATTTCCACATTCACATGCTCGAACCAATTGCTCAAAGTCATTTTAAACATTTTAACCACTCACCTTCACTTCCAAGCTAAATCACCAAGCAAGCAATCGCCTTCAAGCTTCCAGATTCACTCCCGAGGGTTCACCAACACACGTCATTGTCTCTATACAATCTCGACACAATCCAAACAACCTCATATCAGCCCAAGCATCAAAATAGCTAACCCGGAATACAATTCAAACATCAAACACAACTTTTCAAGCCATGAACAACCCCCAAACTTACCAAACCCGAGCAGCCCATAAACCTCTATCAAAACTCATGATTTCAACACTTTCAACACTTCCAAATGATTCCAAAACGACCCCCAACTATTACCCTAACATTAACCTTCAAATTCCAACATAGAACACACCCAAAACTCAACTAAAAACCCTCCTAAAACCCCTCCAAAACCCAAATTCGGGAATTCATTTAAAACACTCTAAAAATTATATATGTTGAACCATTTGATTCATAAACACCATATCTAACAATATTAAATCAAAATCTTAAGTTAAACACCATAAAGCTACCATTTTTATTCAAATCCCCCAAAAATCTAAATTCTAAAACATGGATGAAAATGAAAACTACTTGTACTTTTGAAGAGAGGAAGGTGAGAGCAAGTCGAAAACGTGTTTACCTTTCAAAACCGAACCAAAACGAGGGAGAAAGGAGGTGGGATAGTCACTTGGAGAAAAACTCCCCCTTTGTCGTGAGAATGGAAAAATGGGGAGGGAGGAAGATGACAACTTTTGTGTTTTAATTAAAAGTGGGGGTTTTTAATTTAGAAGACCAAATATTTACACAAATGCCATTAATGAATGGCTAAAGCTATCATCCCCCAAAGTCCATGGATTTTGGACCCAAGAGATAGGCCCAACATAGTCTCAAATATTTTGAAATCCCGAGGTCTGTAAAAATATTTTATTATTTAAATTGCAAAATCGAACCCGAAATAATATTAAAATATTATTTTCACCCGACCCCTAAACCCGGGTGTTACAACTCTCCCCCACTTAAGGAAATTTCGTCCCCGAAATTTATCAGACATGAAGAGCCACTGAAACATGTTCCTCCACACTTTCTCTCTTACCACAACATACTCTCCAACTCGGTAGACTCACCACACAACATTAGCTATCTGATGCCAAGATCTCAACGGGTCCTTCAATGCATGACCATTTTAAACTCAACTCAATCTCTTCAACAACATAACACGGGACAAAACTGACTCACACTTCCGAATCATAGATACACAAAACACATTACATACCTCCTTCTAACCATGGTGGTAATCGCAACAGATAAACAACAGAACTAGCCTGATTCACAAACTCATACATCATTGTTTGAACACTTGACCCATAACCTTCTCTAACTGATCATCTGACTTCAACAGGTAACCAAACACTATACAGACGTCTTCAAAAAATCTAGTCAAAAACTCGAATCTCTATCAGCCACTATCGATCTCAAGACACTGTACAACTCACACTCTTGCTAAGGCACAACTCCGCTATCTTACCCACAGTACAAGTAGCTTGAACATGTATAAATTGAGCACACTCGATGCAACTATCATTGCCTATTCGGCTAAACTCTCCCGTAAGAAATCAAAGGCGAACCGGACATAAAGTCCCTCAAATCTATTTCCCACTTTCAATAAGAATCTTCCACGGATGTAACAAACTAGGAGAAACTGATGCTCGGTCTTGACACGCTGGCAAACTATACACTTACTCTCATACTAAACCACATCATTCATCAACTCAATCCGGAAGTACTCATCTTCAACCCAAAATACGTCTTCATACAACTCAGATGCACTACAAATGAACTGCCGTATGCTTCGGCCAACGCAATACGTCTCAAAACACTATGTCAATCGGTACAACAATTCTGTCTCTAACAAGTACAAACTTTATCATCTCTGAACTGTATTCTGAAGGTCTTCTTTCTCCATGTCTTGCACGTGAGGTGCCAAGAACCTGTCTTACAACTGTTTCTCTTTAAGCATTCTGACTCAATGTAGGTTTGACATGAAACTCAGCCACAAAACTACTACCATTAGATAAACTGAATCCGGCAAATACAACTCGCAACTCAACTACTAATCTAGCAACAATATAACTCGAAGCATCGGTTACTACGTAGACTCTCCTCGGATGGTACTCAATCTTGAGATCTCAGTCTTCATGCAATTCTAACAACTCATGTTGTTCAAGTTTCAACCCTTCCTAAGTCTTCAAATATTTCAAGTTCTGATGATATGTACATATACACTGTGCATTTCTTACTATACGGCTTTGTCTCTAAGTCTTCAAAGCAAATACAACTGTAATTAACTCTAAGCCTAGTGTCGGATAACTCTTCTCTCGGTCTTTCAACTATCTCGATGATTAAGCCACAATCTTCTGTATTGCATAAGCACACAACCTAACTCTACCTGTAACGCATCACTATGGTTCACAAACTCTTTCTCTGATATAGGCTGAATCAAGGTCGAAGTTCTCTTCCAGGTTTCTTTCGGTTTCTCAAGGGCTCATTGTCTCGCATCCGACCATACAACTGAACATTCTTCTGTAGCAACTTGTCAAAGGAGCAACTATCTTCAAAAGACTATTTACAATTCTCCGATAGTAACAGTGCTAGACCTAGAAACTATAGATTCATGACACAGTCTTCAATTTATTCCATCTTCTTCTGCCCACTTAGGATTTACTCTAACACACTCGACTGATCTACATGACCTAAGGGAACATCTTCCTTGACTCGGAGTTCACGTTTGCTCAACTTGGCATACAACTGATTTTCTAATAGAGTCTACATCACTAAATCCAAAGCTTGTCATGATCTTCTTCGGTACGTGAATATACACATGTATCATCTATGAGAACTACTACAACTGATCAAGGAACTCGTGAATTATTCTGCTCAACATCTCTATAAAAGTAACTAACACACTAGTCAAACAAAGCGACATAACTCGGAACTCAAAGTGATCACATCTTGCCCCGAAAGCTGTCTTCGGTACATCAACTTCTCTCACTTTCAACTGGTAACAATCAGATCCCAAATTAATCTTCAAATAGACTGAAGCACACACTAACTGATCAACAAATCACTGATACTCGGAAACGGATGCTAATTATTCATTGTCACTTGTTTCGACTGTCTGAAATCTAAACACATTCTCGTATTGTCTTCTCTCTTCTTCACAAATTGCATTGTCATACTCTAAGATGACGTACTAGGCCTAATCAATCTAAGGTCTAACAAATCTCAAAGTTAATTCTTCAACACTCTCAATTCCGTCGGGAATCATAAGATACAGGGCAAACAAAACAGGAGCAAACTCAGAGGCGGTCTCAAAATCAAACTCTACTTCCCCATCAAGAGACAAACCGAGTAATTCTTGCCAACACTTTTAGGAAAACACAAACTATTCTAACATTCTGCGGTCTAATCCTCATTCAAAAATCAAATCCATCACATTTTGCTAGGCAAACCTGTTAACCAAACTCAATCAATCATTGACCTCTAAAGCTGGATCAACATTCGATATAAAATCCAAATTCCCACCTACCATTACAATCTCATAGTTATCCGCAAGCTTTAAGAAAACTCCCAATGTCTCAAAGTCTACCCTAACTCTACGTTCTACAAGCCAATCCATGCACAGCTTCACATCAAAACCGTAAAAGGCAATTCCATCGCATCTACTGGAAACATGTGCTCCTGAACCATCAACAAACATTTTTCGTACATCCTTCCGACCACAATCGTATCCTCGAAGGAGCTAGTAACACTAACACCTACCTTTAGTACCTCACAAGGTAGATTCAACAACTTCGCATGCTCACTCCAAATACACGGACGCGTAGATCCAGAATTAATCAGAAAACAAGCCCAATGACTGTATCGAGGAATTACTTGCTACAACATCGGCATCTTTCCGAAGCCAACTCTTAGTTCATCACTTCTCTTACCATCTCATGTCAAGATCGGTCACATTGTTCTCCCTCAACAGAAACCAACTCATGTGCCTGTTGACCCAAACAAACAAACTGCACTCCAAACTCTGGTACAGTCATACTGCCCTGAACTAAAGCGATGAACTCTCTCATCATTCACATCCTCTAAAACCTCAGATTCACGATTACAAACTCCAGGCCCACACCTCGGCCACAAACTTACCAAAGAAAACAATACAACAATAAACAAAACACACAAGTAAGAATATTTAGGGTTAGCAAGAGCAAGGGTCCAAGGTGCCCAAGTATATTTCTTTACAAAAATCTTTTCAAATAAATAATAGTAGCAATGGGAACTCGACACTACGCTTCAACACAACCATCATGCTAACACATGCTTTCAAACACCGTACTAACAAGCAAACAGTAAGCATACATGGCAAAACATTCACCGAGACATAACAACAACATAACACATAATACTTACCTCACTTACCTACCCGAGGTCTCGGAAACCTCAGGCTCTGATACCAATAAATGTAACCCCCTCGTCCCGGTCTGGACGGCTGACCGGTCCGAGTAGGCTACACGGGGAAAACCGAAGCGAAACCCGTTAAGGCTCCCCTTCGGTTAGCAACCCTATTTTTTCTTTATCTTTTCTAGATGCCTTTATTAAATCCTATGTGATCGGACACGCAGCGAACAAACACGGATACAAAACCCACAAGACATGCAATTAAACAGCCTAACTTTTCCCTATTAAGCAGGCCGTATCGATACACCTACAGAGGGTATCGATACGCCTTGATCAAAGTCAACCCTTTCAGTCAACTCAGGGAAGACCGTATCGATACAGCCCTTAAGCGTATCGATACGCCCTTCTCGGTCAACACTTCCTGGTCAACGAAGTAGGAACGTATCGATACTTGTGAACCTAGTATCGGTACGCCTTACTCTTACCCAATTCTCAAAATTCCATTGAGTTGGGAGGGTATCGGTACCCCCAGGGTATCGATACGCCCGGCTAAAATTGTGTCCTACAGGCAAGACCGTATCAATACGACCCTTAAGCGTATCGATACTCCCTGCACTGCAAGTCTCCAATTTGCAGCAAAACAACTTAAGACCCGACTCTAGATGAGATTTACGACTCGTCTAGCAACTTACCCACATTCGTAGATCATTTGACAACCAAGATTAAACATATAGATCAATTTAAACAACAACAAAACGTCATATACCAAGACAAACATACAACATGCATACTCATACTTCAGAGGCATTTCACCCTACTCAACATGATCCATCACGTAGCATACATTCAAAGAACACACATCCAAGGCTAACCATGTTAAAAGAACAAGCATCCACGAGATACATGCATAACAAGATTTACATGCCTTCACTACAAACATAAGCATCCAAAAGACATGGCTTCGAAACAAACACATATGCATCAACATAAGGCATTAACAACAAAAAGCCAACACAAATGAGTCTAGATACAAGCTCCTAAAACACGTAGCATTTCCCATTGCTAAACTACTACATTATTTAATTAACCATACTTGAGCAAACCATCATACGCTTGGACGCCCTTTCTTGCTCCTTGCTAACTCCAAGCTAATGATATGCATTGTCGGAAAAAGGAGAGCGTAAGCATAAAGCTTAGTGAACGGAACTCAAAAACATAACAACGACAATGCAGGGTTCAAAGCTTTCTTTAAAAGGTAAAGGCCAACACATACAAGTTCAACCATAAGTCAACAATATATATATATTTATCATGGCATCACACTTCATGGTATGCATAAGGGCATGATCCTAAATTAAAGCAAAACCATAAAAAAAGGATGATATAGTGAGACACAACATGAACAAACACATGGTATGCACAAGCATAACCAAAACACACACGGTGAGACTACACATCACCGTTTCGACTAGTAGTTTTCCAATGGGACTACACATCAAAGTACTCTTCTACTAGTCACTACCGGCGAGACTACACATCACCGAAGTCTTATACCACTCGCTACCGGCGGGACTACACATCACCGGAGCAACGACAACCATCACGTGAGGTTCGACACCAACCATGCAACACGATATACAATCACTACCATGCGACATGTACTCACTATATCATGCACAACCACAAACAAGTTGTAACAAAATCCACAATTAGGCATCACTTACTACTTAAAATCTTACCAATCACAAATGGTCTTACTCACCATTTTCGTGCACCAGCTGCACCAACTTACACACATCTTACAAGGCATATCAACATCACCATTATTACCATCATACATGATCAACGATATAATATTAAGCAACATGCTTCTTCCCAAAGTATTGGAATTTCATGCATATCAAAATATCATTTCAAGCAATGAAAAACAATTGATAAAAGGGGAAATTAAAGAGGCGATTCACATCAACTTACTCTTGAATTTAAAATTGACTTTTCAAGCTCAAACTAAACTCTTTCAAAACCAACTATGAACCAAAACGATACTTGAAAACATTTCCACATTCACATGCTCGAACCAATTGCTCAAAGTCATTTTAAACATTTTAACCACTCACCTTCACTTCCAAGCTAAATCACCAAGCAAGCAATCACCTTCAAGCTTCCGAATTCACTCCCGAGGCTTCACCAACACACGTCATTGTCTCTATACAATCTCGACACAATCTAAACAACCTCATATCAGCCCAAGCATCAAAATAGCTAACCCGGAATACAATTCAAACATCAAACACAACTTTTCAAGCCATGAACAACCCCCAAACTTACCAAACCCGAGCAGCCCATAAACCTCTATCAAAACTCATGATTTCAACACTTTCAACACTTCCAAATGATTCCAAAACGACCCCCAACTATTACCCTAACATTAACCTTCAAATTCCAACATAGAACACACCCAAAACTCAACTAAAAACCCTCCTAAAACCCCTCCAAAACCTAAATTTGGGAATTCATTTAAAACACTCTAAAAATTATATATGTTGGACCATTTGATTCATAAACACCATATCTAACAATATTAAATCAAAATCTTAAGTTAAACACCATAAAGCTACCATTTTTATTCAAATCCCCCCAAAATCCAAATTCTAAAACATGGATGAAAATGAAAACTACTTGTACTTTTGAAGAGAGGAAGGTGAGAGCAAGTCGAAAACGTGTTTACCTTTCAAAACCGAGCCAAAATGAGGGAGAAAGGAGGTGGGATAGTCACTTGGAAAAAAACTCCCCCTTTGTCGTGAGAATGGAAAAATGGGGAGGGAGGAAGATGACAACTTTTGTGTTTTAATTAAAAGTGGGGGTTTTTAATTTAGAAGACCAAATATTTACACAAATGCCATTAATGAATGGCTAAAGCTATCATCCCCCAAAGTCCATGGATTTTGGACCCAAGAGATAGGCCCAACATAGTCTCAAATATTTTGAAATCCCGAGGTCCGTAAAAATATTTTATTATTTAAATTGCAAAACCGAACCCGAAATAATATTAAAATATTATTTTCACCCAACCCCTAAACTCGGGTGTTACACTATATATGTATTTACAAGACAAAATGACATTATTTTCAAAAGAACCTATTTACATACTAGGTCCAAAACATCATCATCCACACTTAAGTTCATACACACTTCAAATACATGCGTAAAATCAACCAAATGCATGCTACTTAGATAACTAAACATGACATTATGCCACCAATTAGGAGTACTAGCATAATGAAACAAGGCATACTTGTCTTGGCTTGTGAAGGCTTCGAATCAAGAAGGAAATAACTTTCGAACAAGAGGTCCTGCTGGTTTGGGAAGAAGGAAACAAAAGAGTGATAAGTACTATAGGTACTTAGTGAAGTAGTCCTATCATATTAACTATCCATTAATTTCATTAGTTGTATTATTTCTTTAGACAAGCTTACCTAACTAGGTTTCGAAACAAGGGAGTATCACCTAGCTAGTCTTAATCAATTTGCAAACACAATAACATATATGTACCACATATCAAAGAACATACAAATCATATAAATCATATAACATATTCATGTAATCAAACTTCTAAAGCCAATCATATAGGTCAATTAAGATCAACAATCACATAGATCACATTCATGTCACATTCGAATTAGGGCCTTGACTCAAGCATCACTTATGCATATTAAACATTATCAATTGATCATTCAATCAAAGGTCACTTTCCCAATTACACTAAATCATACGTCATAATATACACTTTCTTGAACATGTGACAAGTTTTATTTATGAGTCTTTAAGTGTTTGGCCTTGGTAGATTGGTGGGACCAGGTAATCGAGTCATAATGGGTACAAAGTACAGAATCAGAGGATGCTCACAGCATCAAATTAGAGGATACACAATGTATCAAAATGTCAACAGAGGATGTACAAGGCATCAAGTTCACTAGATGCTATCGACACCAAAATAGAGAGTACACAAAGTACTAAATCAGAGGAGCTCTAGACTCTAAGGCATGTCGTTCTACCTAAGACCAACTAGTCAACCAAGGACTTTTAATGTCTCTTACATTAGTCAAGTATATTACAAATGATTAACAATTACAACAGCAAGATCACATACCATAATTCATGTTTCTAATAGGTAGAACTGATTTCATGTTCATGAATTCAAAATTTCTAGCATGTAGCAATCAAATGAGCATTTTTTCCAGAATCATGTATCACATATTGGCAGTAGCATCTAACTCATTTCAAACTCAATTAATCGATCACATAACCATTCAAACATAGGTAACCAAATCACGCTTCAACGAGACAAACATCAAACAATATAGAGCATGCTTTCATATTTTCATTTAATCCATCTTCCCTTAGATTATTTACCAAATCCATGATTAAATTCATTTTTTGCTTCAATCTAAAACATTGTAAATTAACGTATGATAGTGGTTAGGACACTAGTCCTAACCCTAAGGTCAACTACACTCACAATACTCCACGCTTTCTACTAGTCTTGCTCCTTGATGACTATTCCTTTGTTCTTTCTATTTGGATGACAAGCACTTGCTTCTTCCAAATTCTCCTCAATTCCTTGGTCTAGCAATTCATGTAAAAACACATAAAAACACATTAACATCCAATTCAAATATATAAGTTCAATCACATAAGCACAATACACTCAAAACTGTTTCTAGTTTCGGCAGCTTGCACCCTTGTTACTAATATGATCATATCTCTCAATCCGTACGTCAGAATTTTGATTACTTTATATCATTTTAAAGCTAACAAAATTTTCTTTAAGACCATATTAGGCTCGTATTTTAATTCTTCTCCAATTAGTATAATTTATTGTCTAAAGACACAACATTTATACTGCCTGGACAGTTTGCACTACTTATAAGTTTTCATCTCCAGATTTCACTACACAACTTAGAATCCTATGTCGTTTGTTTCTGATTAAAGTAGACATTTCAAGGTAAATTCTATCGAAATTTTAGCTTATAATTCGATTCCTAGAATTTATACTAATTTTTCAAAGACACTGTCCAGATCAAGGCTTCTAGGCAGATTCATTAGAATTTGCTTCTAATCATTCAATTATACTAATTTGTTACTTATTTTCATTTTAGAACTTAACAAAAAATTTCAACCTATTTTTACTCTGTTCATTCAAGTTCTTTAGGGTCTTAAAACAAAACAATACAATCCCTTTGTTAATTAACTTTCAGATTAGTCCCAAGCTCATTTAATAAGCACTTTAATCATTTTAAAAACTCAACTTAATCTACTTACCATCCAATCTAGTTACACTTCATTTATATATCAAGTCCCCTGTTTTTAAACATTATTTCTAGTATTCATTCTTTTTCATTTTACTACCAGAATTTCTAATTTTCACAAAACAGTCTCGATTTATACACTAGACATTCTAGGTGACCAGTTTTGATTCCAATAAGTTTTCCAACAATCCTAACAACATTTTTGATCATCCAAAACCTCAATCTAACAGTAAACATCATTTTAAACAACTTCTTCCGATATCAATTTTTTCTAGAATTTCCAAATTCTCAAGTTAAATCAGAATTTACACATGAACATCGAAAACAAATCAATTAGGTCACTACTTCATTTCGGCTACCTTACAAACAATGTCTCTAATGAAATTTCATTAATATTTTCAATTAAACAACATCTCTACTAAATTTCCAGCAACCAAAAATTAACATAACATCATGCAAAAAAATGATAATCAAACCACACAATCAACTCGGCTTAAGGAGAGGAGCTTACCAAGCTTTTTAAATTTGATTTCCTAGTTAAATTTTTCACCCATGCAAAGCTCCAAGCTCTCAACCAAAACTTTTCTTTCTCTCAAACTCTCTCTCTCTCTCTCTTTGTTTCTTAGTATAACCGAGTAGCAGTGGTGGAACTCGTCGTAATTTATTGAGGGGGCCATCTATTAACGGAAGATTAATTTCTTCAACCTCAACAACCAGAGATTTAGAGGGAGATTGACTACAACTTTGATGCTCAAGTCTTGGAGTTTTTGATGACGTACTAATTTTTTTATCAATATTTTTAAAAAAATGAATCTAGTCTTTTTTATTTGCCCATGAGTTCACACAACCTATAACCATAAAAAAAATTTATTTATTGGAATCAATAATATTATGTTGCAATAAATTATAAACACATTTATTGATTGGTTCGTCACTTGTTCAAATAAAAAAGGATGACATTGACCAAAAGCAACAAAATGACAATAAATCCAAAAGTATTTCAAATTAGATTTTAGTTCCAAATCAACACATTTGTTATTTTCAAACTTTATAATAACATTTTTTACAGCAAATCAATCCTCATACAATACCATGTTATTTTGTTAAAGTTGTTATAAGGAGGATTGGAGTTCGTATATTAAATTCAAAGTAAAAAAAGTACCTAATCTAATACACTTGCAGTTGCACAATAATCTTTTTAATTTTTCTATCATTGTATATAATCTAAACAAGACGACTAAGTGACAAAAATCTGAACTGAATTGAAAACATAAATGAATAAAAGCAAAGTATCATGGATTCGCGGTGAAGATGAAACTATAAATCGGAAGAAGCCAAAAACACAAAATAAATTAGATATCATATTATAATTGAAAAATTAAAACTAAAACAAGAAGACGAAATGACAAAAATATGAACTGGATTGAAAACATAAATGATTTGTACCTTCAACTGAATTAAAAATATTAACCAAAACAAAATTATAAACATGAACTGAATTAAAAAGTTCTAAAAAACTTACTTCCAAGTTCAACTTTAATGGAGTCAATATTTAGAATGCTTTGAACTTAAAGAAGATGAAGGGTCCTATAAAACATCGATCCTATAAAATCAAATCGGATCAAAATTCGTCAAGTTAAGGCCAATGATCATCAGTCTTTGTCATATCCCGCCACTCTCTGCTCTATCTCTCTTTAATTTTCACTAATTATTTATTTAAGTTTTTAAAGGTAAGCAAATATTTAAGCATGATTCTTCAAAAAAATTAAACATGAAAAATTAATTATCAAAATATAAAGAGTTAATTACATCACAAATCTCAAAAAATTTTATCCTCATTTTAAATTGGTCCTCAAACTTTTGAATATTCCAATTTCAACCATAAATTATGACCCTCATTCTAATTTCACATCCAAATTATTAATACATGCTAATCTTGTCCCACATTAATAAAATATTTTAAAAAATTGTTAATTGTCATGTAAACATTGATGTAGATTATGTAATAATATGATGTGGCATAAACGATAATTTGAGTATGCAATCAGAATGTTCAAAAGTTTGGGGAAAAATTAGAATGAGGATTATCATTTGGGCATGAAATTGAACGTTTCAAAGTTTAGGGATTGATTTAGAATGGGATCCATATATTGGGGGATGAAACTGGAACATTAAAAAATTGAGGAATCAATTTATAACAGGATCATAGTTTGAGGAAATTTGGTGCAATTAACTCTGTAAAACCAAAGAATTGATTTTGATATAACAAATGACTTAAGGACTAAATTGAAAATAGAAAATAAATTTTTAAGTTCTCAAAACTTCCCAAAACTTTTAAGTAAAATGGTCTAGTCAAAATCAAATGATTCTACAATTTTTTTAAGTGTTTTCCAAGTCAAAACAGTGATTTTCGAGTCACCTTTTCGAAACAGACCTTAGGCATTTTGGAACGTTTTGAAATTGTTAACATGTGTTTCAGACCAAGCCTTTCAGTTTCGATACTACTGTATCGAAACAAGATCCTATGTTTCGAAACGGATGAAGAACAACAAAACATGCAGATCCGTTTCGATACGACAATATCAAAACGACCTCAAACGTTTCGAAACGATATTTAAACTTAGATTCAAAAATATGACCGTTGCAATTTTATAACTGCTTTTTAGAAAACGGTTAAGGTGTATCGAAACGATTTAACACGTTTCAATACGGGTTTTGACAATGTCAAAATGTTTTGAAACGGCTTCAAGCACGTTTTGGAACGAGCTCTTAGCAGTATCGAAACGATCGTAGCCATTTCAATACGGTCTCTTAATTACACCCCAACGACTATTTCTATTTTGGTCTATTTCGAAACATGTATAGGTGTTTCGAAACGGGTAGTTGCAAAAGTGCATTTATGGTGATAAGATTGCATCCCAACGGCTATATTTATGATGGCAACAACCCCAACGGCTAGAATTGAATGAGAAGGTATAAAAGGGAGTCCAAAAACAACTATTGATCCTAAGAGAAACATTTCTACATCAAATCCAAGCTCAAGTGCTTAATTCTCATATTTTTGTAAAACCCCAATTGTCATTCTTTATAATTCCTATTTTTTTCCAGATTCAATTGGGTTGAGTGCTTGTAATTTGAGCAATATTTGTATTGAGAGATAATTTGTATTTTCCAAATTCTTCTTTGTAACCTTGTGAGAGGATTTGGTCAATTTTGGGTAGAAAATTGGCTACTTGTCTAAAGGTTTCCTCTTAAGCCTAGAAAAGGGGAAGATCAACTAGTGGAGTTGTTTGAAATTCCTTAGTGGGAGCTAAGGTAGTGGATGTAGAGTTCATTTGGAACTTGAACCACTATAAGTGCCTTTGTCTTCAATTTTTATTTTACCACTTCACTACCAAACATTTTAAAAATATAATTCACCCCTCTTTGCATTTATCGATTCAACGATCCACTCAACAATTGGTATCAGAACCTACCTCTTTTGAAGGATTAACAACCACAAGAGGAGATTCTAGAAGAGTGTGATCTAGCTTATTGTCAAGCCATGACATCTACCTCAACCTCTAATCTTTACGAGTCTCAATCCACCACTAAACCACCATTCTTCAATGGAGACAACTACCCATATTGGAAGAATATGATGCATCTCTTCATCAAATCCACCGACTACATGGTTTGGGATGTAGTGGAAGAAGGGCCTTACATTCCAATGAAAAGAAATGATGAAGGAAGACTTGTCCCGAAGGTGAAGTCAGAGATGACCGAGGAAGATAGACGAAGAATGCAAGTCAACGACAAAGCATTGCACATCATCTTTTGTGCACTCGGTCCGAACATCTATTCTAAGGTTTCTTCAATCGAGAGCGCAAAAGAAGTGTGGGACACTCTTGATACAACATATGAAGAAACTAGCGACGTGAAGGAGACGAAGATCGGGCTACTAAATTTGTGTTCTGGAAATTTTAGGATGGACCCCGATGAGAGTGTCTCCAAGATGTTCGATCGATTTTCGATCATCGTCAATGGTCTTAAAGGACTGGGTGAAGTGATTCCCGAAGACAGGCTAGTAAGGAAGCTTCTATATTCTCTCCTGGAATATTGGGATGGTAAAAGAACGACCATCATCGAAGCTAAGAATTTGAAGACCTTAAAGCTTGATGAGCTAGTTGGTTCTCTCCTTACTCATGAGATTATGAAACAAAAAAGAGAAGAGGAAAAGAAGAAGAAAGGAGAATAGAAAAGCAAGAGGTGGACAAGAAAAAGAAGCTAAGAGTTGCTCTCAAAGCCTCTCTATAAGAGGAGAGCTCTTCTAGTGAGGAGGAAGATTTTGAAGAGTTGACAATGATAGCCAAATGCTTCTCACGGTTCATGAAGTCTAACCGAGGGAGGAAACTTCAAAGAAAGAGAGACTTCAAGAACAAAGGAAAATAAGAAGAAAAGAATCCCATCATTTGCTTTGAGTGCAATGACACGCGTCGTATAGTGTCAAAATAAATCCTTAAACTCAAATAAATAAGAATAAAAATAGTATAGCGAGAGTAAGGGTCGATCCAAAGGGAATAGGAGTTCTAACACCCTTTCGTTCTGACTTAGACCAAGAAACCTGTAAAAATAAAACTGGGGGTTTAGAGAAGTAATTTGAGTAATGGAAAAATAATAAGAACGAAAATAAGTATTGAAATGAACTATGAAATGAATTAGCCTCAAGCAACGCTTTGCCACGACATCCTCGATCACCGAAATGGGTTTTTCCTCAACCTTCTTGCCGGTTACAGTCTACAAGGCCCAACCCTTGCAACTTACTTCTTTTTGGTAAACTCGACTCTTAGGGCAATCCTTGAAATCAAAATTTAGTTGGTTAGCTACGACAATCGATGCTAACTCAACCCTAAATTAATATTGGAGAAGCCCGTGCTCGGATAATCGTCTCGATGAGAATTGTTTCCGATTTTGATTCCCCTTAGTGGACCGCCACTAAGTTTGTTCTTAGGGAGTTGAATTGGCTACAAGCTTTTCCTCGTCCCCAACAATGGATCTAAACTACTTCTAATCTAACGACGTCTTCGGAATGAAACAATTGAGATTCCTAAAGGTTAGGCCGATTGCCTAACCAATTTTGCAGAGAATCGAAAAAAGAAATGTTGAAGGAAAGAAAGAACTTCTTCTAATCTCACGAGTTTAATCGGGTTAGGCGTTGCTCTTGGCTAAAGAGGATTTAGTTAAGCATGGTTGGAGAAGAAACCATACTTAACTAAATAATGAAGGAAATGGAGAAAAATAGAGAATTATATTAAACTCAAAGGTAGAAGAGAACAATGAGCAAGTGATGTCTAACTCACCCCCAAAGTGGGGTATTTATAGTATCTTAAAAACCCTAAAAAACTAAAACGATAAATCCCAAAAATAATTTAAATTACATAAGATAATTATCCCACGTTTGAAATTTAAAAATTAAATTCCGGATGATAGGCTATCTGATAAGCGGCTTGATAAGCTATCACTGCTGCTGACGTCAGCTTCTAGAAGATGCTGACGTGGCGCCCAGTCATCATTCATGCCCATAAATCTGCCCATGACTCCAGCATTTTCTGTAGCATTCCAGCATCACGTCCCCTGCATGGAAACAACATAAAACAGTTCAGTTAAGTCCCTCAAACTTATATTTAATCGAAATAAGGACCAAAAACAGAACCAAAATAAATACTCATCAAATTCCCCCTCACTTATCCGATGCTTGTCCTCAAGTATCTCAAAATTAACAAATCTAAGCTTAAGTTGTCATCCTTAATTTCACGAAGTCTCAAAGTTTCCGATATGATTAAGCATCTAAACATGAAAGTAAATAAGGAGCAAATAGATAAATGACAAGATTTAGAAATTTAAGCAAAACGACTTTTCAATACCCTACTAACATCAACGATGCAAACCAAGTACCCTCACAAGGAATTGCTCATGTCACTCAAAGTGTTCAAGGGTAGAGAAAATCACTCGAGCCAAAACTAATTAGAGCATTACCATAGGTTTGTGGTTAAATCTAATCTCCACTACTAAGGCTTAAAAAGGGTTGTAACGGGGCTAAGGTTCGAGTAGGATAAAGGCTGAGAAAAAGGGTTTAAAATTCAAGACAAAAATATCCCAAAAATTTATTCGAAACTGTTTTTTTTCTTCTCTTTTTTTTCATTCGAATCAAAACTGTTCTGCAGTATTTTTTGAACTGCACTGCTATTTTTTCTGCTCTTTTTTTAATGCAGTTTCGAATAATTTTTTGCACGGTTTTTTTGCACTGCATATTCGAAACATTTTTACAGTTTTTTTCTGCATAATGTTTTCTGCTCTGCTGGACTGCATGATTCGAATCTATTTTTTTTTTCATTTTTTGAAGACAATTTTGTCTTGAAAAAGGGACAAAAATAATGGAAATAATAAGAAAAACGGATTAGGCTAAAATATGGTGAATCTCAAGAAAAAGGCCAAAGCTCAAAATTGTTTCACTAAGGGAAATTAATCAAAGGGTAGGCAATTTGTTTGAGAAGAGAAAGGGTTAAAACCTAGTGCCTCAATCATATTTAAGCATCATATTCAAATAATGTAATCTCAAAAAGAATTTAAACACAAGTTCTAGAATGCAACTAATTTAGCTAGGCACACCCAAAGAAACAAAGAGCAAAAATAATGCATGCTCATTAGGCTCAAAACTCACAAAAATTTGTCTTGTGTACCTAGGTAAGCATCATGTCAATTAAATAGGGAAAGAAATGTCATAAAAATAATTTTATGGAAAAATTAATCATGCTAAAATCTACCATGCAACCTAAAATTTTCTAACAAGATAGATAAAAAATCATACGGAAACAATGAGACAAGGCCAAACTAAGGATTAAACAAGAAACTTAAATTAAATAAAATCAGGAAAACAAGAGAACAACCAAACAAATTAGCAATATGAAAATTTGACAAGCATATCTCCCTCCCCCTCACTTAAATCATTTTTCCTCAAAATGAACATAAAATAAAATACAAAAGAGAAAGGGTGAAAATACTCCCTGATTGCAGAAGAGCATGTTTCGGTAGTGGGCTCCGAGTCTGGTGTAAGGGCGGAGGCGAGCTTGCTCTCGAGTTCGGACCATGGTGGTGGTAATGGTGGACGATCGAGTGATGAAGGTTGAAGATGAAGTGATAATGGCGGCTGGTGTAGTTTAATAAAAAGAATAAAAGAAGAAGGGTTTATTGGAAATGGACGGGTGAAGTGGTATTTGTGTTTATAAGGGGTGTTTTAAAAATTGGTGGGGTCCACAGAATATATATATATATATATATATATATATATATATATATATAGATTATGATTTAAAATCAATAATAATTTAGGATAATAAAGATAAGGTTTAAATTTAAAAATAAATAAGATAATATATATATATATATATATATATATATATATATATATATATAAATATATAGTTTATGATTTAAACTTAAAACAAATTATAACTTACGTGAATTTAAATAGAAAGATAATATATAATAAATAAATTAATAAGATAGATTATAATAAATATATTATTAGAGGGAGTTAAAAAAAGAAAAAAAAAATAAAAGAGAAGGAGATGTGGGTTCCATATTCGATTGATGTGTATGATGCACCTGAAAATGAAATAGAATGAAAATTAAAATATGAAAATGAAAAACAGTAATTCAAGACATGAAATGAAATGAAAAATAGGTTGCCTCCCATTCAGCGCTTTATTTAACGTCGTTAAGCTCGACGACCTGGTTCAGACTACATGCATTGCGACAAATACTTCTTCCAGTTCTTGCGCTTTATCTAACTGAGTATTTCCCTACGAGAATTTTGCGATTATGGAGTTTTTTGCTGGAAAAATTTCTCTTTTAGTTTTCAATTTATCTAGATGTAATTTTAACTCCAAATTCAATTCTTGCAAAATGAAAGAAAACATTTTAGATTTTGACAGAGTTAGGCGTAAATCAGAATGAACAGAAGAAACATTTTTCAACTCTTTAATTCCTTTGTCGTGATCCTTCAAATCCCTGCACGAATCATCAACAGATTTAGATTCTATAAATTCTTCAATGACGGGCTATATAACATCTATAAAATTTATACTAGCAACATTATTAGGATGTCACATCACTTTGTAAACATCAAATTTTACCACCTCGCCATTGAACTCCATTGTAAGGATCCCGCTTCTCACATCGATTTTCGTATTTGCAATACTTAAAAATGGACGACCAAGGAGGATTTCGGAAGAATTATTAGTTCGATCGTTTTCCATTTCTATGACATAGAAATTTGCCGGAAAGATTAAATCGTTTACCTTTACCAGGAAATTCTATAGCAATCCTTCCGAGTAAATTATGGATCTGTCCGCCAGCTGTATGGTTACTTTCGTATCCTTCAAAGGCTCAGCAGAAAGTGAGTTATAAAATGAAAGTGGCATAACATTAATAGAGGCCCCTAAGTCACACATTGCTCGTTTAATACCCATTTTACCGATTTTGCAGGGAATGGCGAACATACCTTGGTCCTTCAATTTCTGCGGTAACTTTTGCTGAAAAACTGCCGATACATGTTCTCCTAGATTAACTTTTTCAACTCCTATAAGACGACGTTTGTTAGTACATAAATCTTTCAAAAATTTAGCATACCTCAGGATTTTTCGGATTACGTCAAGAAGTGGGATATTGATTTCCACTTTT
The DNA here is from genome assembly GCA_958450335.1 of Hibiscus tridactylites. Classification (NCBI taxonomy): domain Eukaryota; kingdom Viridiplantae; phylum Streptophyta; class Magnoliopsida; order Malvales; family Malvaceae; genus Hibiscus; species Hibiscus tridactylites. The sequence continues at coordinate 86,549,662 of OY288277.1, forward strand.
TGAAACATATCTAGGATCTACTTTTCTTCGGCTTGTTTATCTTTCTTCACTAATCTCGATGGGAAGGGAGGTGGCACGATATAGAGGGATGGTTTAGGGGTCGGGTTCGGTGTATCTTTTTCAACGGGAGATGTTGTCTTTTCTTTAACTTTCTTTTGAACGCCATCCTCCGTGGCTTCTGGTTCGGCGACTGTACCACTTCGTAGAGTGATGGCATTCACACTCTCTCTTGGATTGGGCTCCATTTGAGAAGGTAATTTCCCTTTGGATTCTAAGCGACTTACCGCTAACGTCAGTTGACTTATCTGTTTGTCAATTGCTTCAAAGTGAGCTTCGGTCCTTAGTTGAAATTTTTCTTAGGCTAGCGCTAACCTTTCAACAGTTGACTCCAACGAAGGCTTCTGCGGTTGATATTGTTGTGGTGCAGTTGGTTGATAAGCTTGATTTGGCCTCTGGTTTTGTGCGTAACCGAAGTTTGACTAGTTTCTCCATCCCTAATTGATAAGCTTGATTTGACTACTTATATGGTGCATCTAGATGACATTCATACATCCCATGCACGCTTGGTTGCACAAAATGAAAATGATGCATGGTTGTGGCATAGGAAACTAGAACATGCTAGCATTATCGTTTTAGAAAAAATAGTTTCCCTTAATCTAGTTTGAGGCCTACCTAAGCTCAAGTTCTCATTAGATAAAATTTGTGATGCATGTGCTAAAGGTAAACAACATAGAGCCTCTTTCAAGTCCATTACTAATGTTTCTACAAGTAGATGTTTGCAATTGATCCATATAGATCTCTTTGGGCCAATTAGGACTACTAGCTTGGGTGAAAAATCATATGCATTTGTGCTTGTTAATGATTACTCTAGGTATACTTGAGTTCTCTTTTTAAGCACCAAAGATGAGGCTTTAGAAAACTTCATCGCTTTTTCAAAAATAACTCAAAATGATCTTGAACTTAAAATTTCACATATTAGAAGTGATCATGGAACTGAATTTCAAAATATGGATTTTGATGATTTTTGTAATGAAAATGGGATTAGCCATAATTTTTCGGCTCCTCGCACTCCTCAACAAAAGGGGTAGTTGCGAGGAAAAATAGAACTTTAGAAGAAATGGCTAGGACTATGCTTTGTGAAAATAATTTACCTAAGTATTTTTGGGTAGAAGCCACTAACACCGCTTGCTACATTATAAACCGAGTAATGATTAGGCCTATTTTGAAGAAAACTCCTTATGAGATTTTAAAATTCAAAAAGCCTAACATTAGCTATTTTCATCCTTTTGGTTGCAAGTGTTTTGTTTTAAACAATGGAAAAGATAATTTAGGTAAATTTGATGCAAAAAATGATGAATCTATTTTTCTAGGTTACTCTTTAAACTCTAAACCTATCGTGTGTTTAACAAAAGAACTTTAGTTGTAGAGGAATCTGTTCATGTGGTTTTCGATGATAACCTCCTTCCAAGGAAGGATTCTTGTGATGATGATGATGTAGGGATCATTGAAGCCAATGATGGTGGAGAATCATCAAAGGTGAATGAGATTCCAACCAAAGAGGAAGACGCACAAGAACCACCTCTAGAAGCATTGCAAGACATGTCTCTTGAGGAAAAGGAAGTGAGCTACCCATGGGAGTACAACTATGTCAAGGGTGGTGAGATCTTGGGTGATCCATCCAAGGGGGTAACTACTCGTTCTTCTCTTAAAATGCTTAATAATGTTGCTTTTATCTCATGCATTGAGTCTAAGAATGTTAAAGAAGCATTGAAAGATGAGTTTTGGATTATGGTCATGCAAGACGAATTAAACCAATTTGAGAGAAGTAAAGTGTGGACATTAGTTGATAGGCTTAGAAAGAAATCTACTATAGGAACTAAATGGGTCTTTAGAAACAAACTAGATGAGAGTGGTAACATAGTGAGAAACAAGGCTAGGCTTGTTGCTCAAGGTTACACTCAAGAAGAGAGAATTGATTTTGATGAAACTTATGCACCCGCAGCTAGAATGGAAGCAATTAGGATGTTACTTGCATTTGCATGTTATCATGACTTCAAGCTTTTTCAAATGGATGTCAAAAGTACGTTTTAAATGGTTTTATAAACGAAGAAGTGTATATGGAACAACCACCGAGTTTTGAAGATCCTATTTTTCCAAACCATGTTTTCAAATTGTCAAAAGCTTTATATGGTTTAAAACAAGCTCCTAGAGCTTGGTATGAAAGATTATCAAGTTTTCTAGTTGAAAAAGGCTTTGAAAAAGGAAAGGTGGACACAACACTATTTATTAAAAACAATGGCAAAGATATCTTAGTAGTTCAAATTTATGTTGATGATATTATTTTTGGTTCTACTAATGAGTTGCTTTGTCAAGATTTTTCTAAGTTGATGCCAGGTGAATTTGAAATGAGCATGATGGGGGAGCTCTCATTTTTTTAGGACTCCAAATCAAACAAATGAAGGATGACATCTTCATCAATCAAGCTAAGTATATCAAAGATATGCTCAAGAAGTTTGACTTGGAGCAAGAAAAGCCTCAAGCTACACCAATGAGCTCATCTACAAAGCTTGACAAAGATGAAGGAGGTAAGTGTACTGACTCTAAGCTTTATCGTTCTATGATTGTGTCTTTGATTTACCTTACCGCAAGTAGATCAGATATATTGTTTATTGTTTTCTTGTGTGCTAGGTGATAGCTATGATATTACCTATATATTTATGCCTCTTTGCTACAACAATTGCTTGTTTTCAGGTGCATTACATTGCATGTAGGCTGCATTTTTAGTATATTATGGGTGCTTTTCAATTTATTGCTCGCGTGGAGTTGGTGCTGCGTGGAAGGTAGTTTCTGGTTGTTTGTGTGTAGGATGACAGAGCAGAATGCGAGGGAAGAAGCAAGGAACAAAATGCTATAGTAAAGGAGGAGAAAGAAAGCTAGCTGGTGCATGAAAGTACAAGCATGTGAAGTGCAGGAAAGGACGCCTGACACTGTCAGACAGCTTTATGTAGCAGCCGCACTCCATCTGTAGACCGTCCTCTTGTCCCCTGGTGGACAGAGCTTGTCGGAGGATATTCTTTGGGATCCCCAACGAGATACCAAGGCACCAAAACCGTAGAAGACCATTCCCCCCACTATATAAAGGCATCATCTCTTCAAAGGCAAAGAAGGGAGGCAGAAGAGAGAGAAAAGTGTGCAAGAGGAAGAACAACATAGGGGAGGAGCACTTCAACGTCAGTCAACTTTGGTGTCCTTCATCGGGAAGCTCGAGGTGTGGCCTCACTATCCTCTTCTGAGGCGGTGAGCCTAAGGCAGTCATAGCAGTCCATTGACGAACTGAGAGTTTATCTTTCCTTTTTGCTATAGCATTTATTTATCTTGAGGGTTGTATGAGAATGATACATTTGAATATTGCCCAACCATGAACTGTTTTAGATGGCGTGAGTTTTGCTGGATGATACTCTTTTTATTCTCTTAATCTCATGTTGATGTTTATCGTTCTCTTTTGACCTTTGCTTTGTTTATGGTGTGCTTAATTTCCTTGAAGTTGTAAGAGCTTAGGGTTGTCAGTGCTTTGAGATATCGGCTCTACCTTAAGCGCCTTCGAGAGTTGGCCTTTCTTTAGGAGCAACCCAGGGTTGTAAGAGATTAGGTATGTTAGAGCCTCGAGAGACAGGCTATTCCTTATGATGCCTTCGAGTGATGGTCGTTCCTTAGGTACAGTTGGGGGTAGTGATTAAGAGAGTAAGCCTTAGCTAATAGTGACAGTTAGAGTAGTGTATGACAACCTTCGAGAGAGGGACATTGCTTTAGCATTAGCTAGGGGGAATGATCGAATGAACTAGCGTTAGATCTTCATAAACAATGGAGTAACCACAAAGAGGAAGGACTCCAACCTGCCTTAGAGATAAGTTATAGGTTTAAACGGCTAACAGGGAGAGAGATTAGGAGAGTGAGATGTTGGAGTTAAGCCGAGAGGTATTGCTATAGCATGTTAGTCTCCCAGCCTTCTTGCTAGAGATAGTCTAGGAGCAGCCTAAGTAAATCCCACCGAGCATAGTGAGAGAACTAGGATTCATTAGCAGTGTTAAGAGGTTTGAGATGATTATTCTTCAGGAACTAGCCAACCATTCTGTAGAGAGCTTCGTATCCGAGAGAGGACCTATCTGCCATTGATTATCTCTTCTCTGTTTGCTTATTTTGCTACCGCATTTTCTTTCATTCATCCTGCCTCAGCATACTCACGTTACAATTTGGTTACTATAGCAATTTGGAAACAGAACGATGTTCACCTCCAATCCCTGTGGAGACGATACTCACTCATCACTTTATTACTCGTTCGACGTGTATACTTGCACCATTTGCGTATCATTTATAGTCACTGCACGAACACAACAAGTTTTTGGCGCCGTTGCTGGGGATTGGCAATTGGTTGGCCACAGTTTTTATTTTCATTTTGCTTTCTATTTCCACATTGTAAATATTCACTAGTTTTGTTTTTGGTTGTTTTATTTTTCTTTTCAGGTATTTTTCTAGTTTATGACTAGAAGAAGAAGGCCAAGAGGACCTATTCAGCCTATTGTTCCAGAAGCTGATCGTTTATTTCGTTTGAGAAGACGCGAGCAAGCAGAAGTTAGGGTCATGGAACCAGCACCGGTTGACACAAATGCTATGGCAAATGGCCATGGAGCGGAGGTTCGACCACGAACCATTAGGGATCATTTGGCTCCTAGTTTGGATGAACTTTATCCCGGAATTGTAGCTTCAGAAATTCAGATAGCCCAGTTTGAACTTAAACCCGTCATGTTCAACATGTTGAGCAACATTGGACAATATGGTGGCTCGCCTCATGAAGATGCTAGACAGCATATCCGTGCTTTCTTGGGTGTTTGTGATTATTTCAGACAACAAGGGGTGCACGAGGATGTGTTGAAATTAAAGCTCTTTCCGTATTCACTAAGAGATCGTGCTAGAGCATGGCTAAATGAAGTGCCAGCCGAATCAATTAAAAGTTGGATCGATTTATGCAAGAACTTTTTGCTATGGCATAGTCCGCCCGTGATGAACACCCAGTTGAGGAATGATATAACTTTCTTTCGTCAGTCTGATGACGAATCTATGTATGAGTGCTGGGACCGATTTAAGGGAATGTTGAGGAAATGTTCTAACCGTGGGTATCATGAGTGGACCCAGGTGGTTATGTTTTTATAATGGTGTCAATGCGCCCACAAGGATGTTGATAGATGCTGCAGCAAATGGGACACTTTTGGACAAGTCACCAGAAGAAGAATTTGAAATCCTCGACAATGTAGCCAACAACGATTATCATTTCACAATAGCAAGGCTTGGAACGGGGAGGAGAAGACAAGCTGCCAAGGAGAGTGAAGTTGACAACTCAATACTGAATCAGTTGGCCAACATCACAGATTTGCTCAAGAATCTCCAGCGTTCCAACGAGGTGAAGAAAGTTAAGGAAGTAAGGTCATGCCTAAGATGCGATGGCAATCACCACCTTAATGATTGCCCTGATAATCCAGAATCTGCCAACTATGTGAGGAACTACAACCATAGCAACAACAACCCAGTGTGGAGTCAGCACACAAACCCGAGTTGGGATAATCAGGGGCACAACAATATTTCGGCCAATCAAATGTCACAGCAAAATCCGCAAGAGGTACACCAATCCCGCCAGAATAAGCCATGGCAAAATCAAAAGGGAGCAGCATCTTCATCAAGCAGTTCATTGGAGTCTACTTTTAAGGAGTTCATGGCTATGACAAAGGATTTCATAGGAACCACTAAAGTTATGCTACAGAATCAAGCAACACACATAAAAAATCAGGGAGTCCTTCTACAAAATCATAGTGCATCCTTACAAGCTTTAGAAACTCAAGTGGGTCAGATAGTTCAAACCTTGCATATACGATCACAAGAAAGTCTGCCTAGTGACGCTGAAGCCACTAAGCACCGTAGCAAGGAGAAATGTAGTGCACTCACACTACAGAGTAGCACAGATATTAACCAAGGTGATAAGTTTGGGGGTGGAGAAAAGGACGAAGTCCAACCCAGCTTACTACAGTATCAAGCTACAACAGATCTGGCTAAACCACCTTCACTATTCTCTCAAAAACTCAAAAAGAAGAAGATTTTCAATTTGGAAGGGATATCATTACAAAGAAGAGAAAGGTGGAAAAGCACGAGATGGTTGCTATAGCAAGGGATTGCTACTACATTTGGAGAAAACACCCACAAAAAAGAAAAGACCTAGGAAGCTTTATTATCCCCTGCTCTATCAGGGATAAGTTTGTTGGAAGAGCATTGTGTGATTTGGGATCGAGTGTGAACCTGATGCCTAAATCCATATTTTAGAAATTAGGGTTAAGGGATGTTAAGATTACTGAGGTTGCGCTACAGCTCGTTGATCACTCTGAAGTCCAACCAGAAGGAACAATTGAGAATGTTATATTAAAAGTTGATCATTTTGCTTTCCCGACTGATTTCTTGATCCCGAATTATGAAGAAGACATCGATGCTCCTATTATTCTAAGAAAGCCATTTTTAGCTACAGAGCGAGCCTTGATTGACTATGAGAAGGGTGAAGTCACACTGAGAGTGGGTGAAAAGACAATCACCTTCAATATACATAACACCCTTCATGAGAGGTCAATGGAAGATAGGCACTGCAATACTATAGCATGGGATGAGCTACAAGAACTTTGTTGTAGCATCAACATTAAGAAGAAAGCATTTGTTGGACCAGTTCAAGAGAAAGATTTTAAAAACCTGACCAGGGAAGGGAACTCAGATGCTGAAAATCACTCAAACGAAGTGGGGCTAGCCACTTCTCACCTCAGCCTTCCCGACCCTTGATAATATGCCACCTAACTTTTTCTTTTTGCTTTAGTATTTTCAATAAATAGTAGTTAGTTTGTTTTTGTGTGTTTTTAGCTTTGTTTTTATCTTTTCTTTGTCCTTTCTTTTAATTTATTATCCTGCAAATCTGTATCATAGTACATGTCCTCTGTAGTGTTGATCAGTTGTGCAGGTGGTACATTGAAAAGGGGTTTATGTTTTTGGTTGATAAAGGAGATCAGAGTTTGTAGGGAACACAATTTGTCCTGACTTGGGAGTTAGAGTGACATAGGATAATGAGGGGAATAAAAAGGAAATTATAAAAAGGGAGAATTATTAGAGAGAATAAACCCTAGCCACATATGACCTAGTTCTCTCTCCTTCTTTCTCTTCAAGCAATTAAGAACCCTTTTCTCTCTCTCCTGACAAAAGACGGCTCCCATCAACCTCAACCTTCTCTCCTCATTAAGGAGAGTCAGAGGTTAGCTGTTTCCCAAGGAAACTTCCCACACGTTTCCCCCCACTCTCCTCTCTAACCGTCCTCACACTTCATCTTCTTCACTCAACCTCAAACCATTCAACTTTTCTCTTTCTTTTCTTCCCAACAAAAACATGTGTTCCCTAAAAACACCAAAAGACCTACCTTCAAGCCTCCAACAATGGTCTGCTGCAAAAATGTCTCTGGTGCTGCATCAAGTTCACAGAACCCACCATCCATCAATATCAAACTCTTCTACGATGAAGCAGCCCGTGAAAGATGGCTAAGTCTGAAAGATAGAAAGCTACTGCCAGAGCAAGGACTCGATTCCCTGATGAAAATGAGGAGAACTTCGAGTCGGCCCTGCTTGATGTCATAGCCAAGCACAACTAGAGAAAGCTAGCTGAGCACCCCCAAGGCATATGTGTCCCATTAGTGAAGGAATTCTATGCGCACTTGACTAGCCCAACACATTCAAGTGTCCACATTAGAGGAGAACAAGTGAAATTCACTGCTTCAGCAGTGAACAAATATTACGGCCTAAAGAATGTAGTGGATGAGCATGGTAGTTTTGTTGCTGGCTAGACGACAAAGCGCAAGAAGAAATCGTAAAGGAACTATGTTTTCAAGGGACGATGAGAATGTGCATCGATTATCGTCAGCTAAACAAGTTGACCATCAAAAATAGGTATCCTTTGCCGAGGATTGATGACCTTTTTGATCAGTTTCGGGGAGCGGTTGTGTTTTCAAAGATTGACTTGAGGTCAAGGTACTATTAGCTAAAGGTGAAAGATGTGGATGTGCCGAAAACAACCTTTAGAACGAGGTATGGGCATTATGAGTTCCTTGTAATGTCGTTTGGCTTGACGAATGCTCCTGCTGCTTTCATGGACATGATGAATAGAGTGTTCCATGAATACATGGACAAGTTCGTTTTGGTGTTCATCGACGATATCCTTGTGCACTCTCGTACTGAGGAGGAGCATAAAGGTCATTTGAGAATTGTCTTACAAGCGCTTTTGGAAAATCAACTTTATGCTAAGCTGAGCAAGTGTGAGTTCTGGCTTAAGGAAGTTGTTTTCCTTGGTCATGTGGTTTCGGCTGAAGGGATTCGAGTTGATCCCCAGAAGGTTGAGGCAGTGATGAATTGGAAGCCTGCTAAGTCTGTTCATGAAGTCCGTAGTTTCCTTGGGCTGGCGGGGTACTACCGAAGGTTCGTGGATGAAGTTTCAAAGATTGCTGCCCCTTTAACGAAGTTGTTGCAAAACGATGTTAAGTATGAGTGGACGAAAGCGAGACAGCAAGCTTTTGAGAAGCTTAAGGCAGCTTTGACGCAAGCTCCTATTTTGGTTCAACCTGAATTAGGAAAAGAGTTTGTGGTGTATAGTGACGCATCCTACGTTGGTTTGGGTGTGTGCTAATGCAACAGGGTAAGGTGGTGTCTTATGCATCGCGTCAGTTGAGGTTGCATGAGCGCAATTATCCTACGCATGATATTAAGTTAGCTGCGGTGGTTTTTTCTTTGAAGATCTGGAGACATTATTTTTATGGTGAAAAGTGTACTGTGTACACGGATCGCAAGAGTTTGAAGTATTTGATGTCTCAGAAAGAGTTGAATCTTAGGCAACGGCGATGGGTGGAGTTGCTTAAGGATTAGGATCTAACGATCGAGTATCACCCGAGAAAAGCTAATGTTGTGGCTGACGCCTTGAGCAGAAAAGTGGCGGTGGAGTTAAGGGTTATGTTTGCTAGCTTGAGCATATCGCGAGATGGAGGTCTTGTTGCTGAATTGCAAGTGAAACCGTCTCTGGTTCAGTTGATAAATGATAAGCAGTTGTTGGATGATTCTTTGGTGCCACATGTTCAGGATATTGCTGAGGATAGACCATCAGATTTTTGTTTTAATGATGATAGAGTTCTATGTTTTGGAAGTCGGATAGTGGTGTCGAATGATGTGGAGTTGAGGCGTACTATTCTGACCGAAGCTCATAGTAGTCCTTTTGCTATGCACTCTGGTAGTACAAATATGTACCGTGATATGAAGGATGAGTACTATTGGGTGGGTTTGAAGAAAGATGTTGCGGAATATGTGAGCAAGTGCATGGTTTGTCAGCAAGTTAAGGCTGAGCATCAGTTTCCTTCGGGGTTGTTACAACCGTTGAGGATTCCTGAATGGAAATGGGAGAGGATCACCATGGACTTTGTGTCTGGTTTGCCTTTGTCGCCATCAAAGAAGAATTCTGTGTGGGTGATTGTGGATCGCCTTACGAAGTGTGCACATTTCTTACCTCTGCATACTACGTATACCTTGGATAAGCTTGCAGAGCTGTACATTGCTGAGATTTTACGTCTTCATGGTGTACCAAAATCTATAGTGTCGGATAGAGATCCGAGGTTTACGGCAAGGTTTTGGGAGTGTTTACATCAAGCATTGGGTACGCGGCTGAATTTCAGTACTTCTTATCATCCGTAGACGGATGGACAGTTTGAGCATGTTATCCAAGTGCTTGAGGATATGTTGAGGTGCTGGGTGATTGAGTTTCAAGGCTCTTGGGAGAAGCACTTACCTTTGGTGGAGTTTGCTTATAATAATAGCTACCAGGCAAGTATTCAAATGGCACCTTATGAGGCTTTGTGTGGGAGGAAGTGCAGAACTCCTCTTTGTTGGGCTGAAACGGGACAAAAGTTGGTCTCGATGTCGGCTTTGTTGAAAGGAACCACCGAGAAGGTGAAGCTCATTTGTGAGTGGTTGAAGGCAGCCTCAGATCGGCAAAAGTCTTACGCGGATTTGAAGCGTAAGGAGATAGAGTTTGCGATGGGTGACCGTGTGTTCTTAAAGGTTTCACCTTGGAAGAAGGTGATGAGGTTTGGCCGGAAGGGCAAGTTGAGCCCTAGACACATTGGACCATATGAGGTGATAGAATGTGTGGGTCCTGTTGCTTATAAGCTGAGACTACCACAAGAGCTAGAAAATATACATAATGTGTTCCATGTGTCCATGCTTCGGAGGTATAGGTCGGATCCTTCACATGTTATGCCTGTGAAGGAAGTTGAATTGAATCCAGATTTGACATATGAGGAGGAACCAGTTGAGATTTTGGATTCGGACAGTAAGGTTCTCCGGGGTAAGACCATTGAGCTGGTTAAGGTGTTGTGGAGGCATCGTGGTGTTGAAGAAGCCATGTGGGAAAGAAAGGAAGATATAAAGAAGCAGTTTCCTTACCTTTTTCCTCCAGGTAAATTTCGAGGATGAAATTTCTTAAGAGGGGGAGAGTTGTAACACCCCAAATTTGGGCCTAGATGTTTAGAGTCCGAATCGGACCGGTCAGAAAACGGTTCGAACCTAAAAGGGAGTTTTAGGGAACATCTAGTTCGGGATGCTTTAAAAATCCTCATTTAATATACGAAAGATAATGGTGGAATCAATTTTACAAAATAAGGTTTGGAAATACTACATTTTGGTGTAGTGACCATATCGCAGTTTTTGCAAAGTTAAGTAGTGACTGTTTTGTAAAGGATTGAAATTTTGAATCTTTAAGGAGATAATTTTACCAAAATGTTTTCATCAGATTTTTCCTTAATTTGGGTGATTTAATCACTACCCCCAATTGTACCTAGGGAACGACCATCACTCGAAGGCGTCATAAGGAATGGCTTGTCTCTCAAGGCTCTAACATCCCTAATCTCTTACAACCCTGGGTTGTTCCTAAAGAAAGGCCAACTCTCGAAGGCGCTTAAGGTAGGGCCTATATCTCAAAGCACTGACAACCCTAAGCTCTTACAACTTCAAGGAAATTAAGCACACCATAAACAAAGCAAAGGTCAAGAGAGAACAGTAAACATCAATATGAGATTAAGAGAATAAAATGAGTATCATCCAGCAAAACCCACGCCATCTAAAATAGTTCATGGCTGGGAAATATTCAAACATATCATTCTCATACAACCCTCCAGATAAATAAATGCTATAGCAAAAAGAAAAGATAAACTCCCAGTTCGCCGGTGGACTGCCATGACCGCCTTAGGCTCACCGCCTCAGAAGAGGACGGTGAGGCCACACCTCGAGCTTTCTGATGAAGGACACCAAAGCTGACTGGCGATGAAGTGCTCCTCCCCTCTGTTGTGCTTCCTCTTGCACACTTTTCTCTCTCTTCCGCCTCCTTCCTTTGCCTTTGAAGAGATGAAGCCTTTATATAGTGGGGGGATGGTCTTCTAGGGTTTTGGTGCCTTGGTATCTCGTTGGAGATCCCAACGAATATCCTCCGACAAGCTCTGTCCACCAGGGGACAAGAGGACGGTATGCAGATGGAGTGCGGCTGCTGCATAAAGTTGTCTAACAGTGTCAGGCGTCCTTTCATGCACTTCACGTGCTTGTGCTTTTGTGCGCCAGCTAGCCTTCTTTCTCCTCCTTTGCTATAGAATTTTGTTTCTTGCTTCTTCCCTCACATTCTGCTCTGTCATCCTACACACAAACAGCCAGAAACTACCTTCCACGCAGCACCAACTCCACACGAGCAATAAATTGAAAACCACCCATAATATACTAAAAATGCAGCCTACATGCATTGTAATGCACCTCAAAACAAGCAATTGCTATAGCAAAGAGGCATAAATATATAGGTAATAGCATGGCTATCACTAGGTTCCAAGCTAGTCCTAGAGAGTCACACCTTATATCAGTTAAAAGGATCTTTAGGTACCTTAGAGATGTTCATCGTTTAGGCCTTTGGTATCCTAGAGACTCAACCTTTGACTTTCATGCTTATTCGAATGCGGATTACGAGGGTTGTAAGATAGATAGGAAAATTACTTATGGCACTTGTCAATTCCTAGGTAGTATGCTCATATCTTGGTTCTCTAAGAAACAAAATAGTGTAGCTTTATCTACCACCGAAGCGGAGTACATATCCTTAGGGAGTTGTTATGTTCAAGTCCTTTGGATGAAACAAAACCTCTTAGACTATGGAATGGAGGTAGACACCATACACCTTAAGTGTGATAACACTAGTGCCATATGTCTTACCAAAAATCCCATCCAACACTCTAGAACCAAACACATAGAAATAAGGCATCATTTCATTAGAGATCATGTCCTTAAGGAAAATGTTGTTTTATAGTATGTAGACACCTTAAATCAATTAGCGGACATCTTTACCAAACCTCTAGATAAAGAGCGTTTTTGGTCCCTTAGGAGAAAGTTAGGTCTAACTAGCCTATCTTGACCTTTTAGGACCTTTGTGCTTAAAATTGCTTGAATTCTTGTTAAATCGCATGCTTATGTGTTTTTGATCCTAATTACATTCTTGCTTATAGTTAGGGGGAGTATGTTTATGTTTTGATATGTTAAACTTGCTCATACATCTCATTCATGCATCTAGGATCAATTAAAGTTCAAATTTTCTGCATTTTAGAGCCTCATCTGCACTTCTAGGGCTATTGGTATCGAAACAGGTCACCATGTTTCGATACGGGCTGCCTCTTAAGAACACAAATGAACCAAGCTATTTCGAAACGCCCTAAAGGGGTTCGAAACGTTTTGGTTCTGTCAAAACATGTATTGAAACGACCCATATGCATTTCGATATGGGCAAACTCTTGGGCTTCGATACAGTCAAACCTGTATTGAAACGGTTAGCATGTTTCGAAACGTTCGAAAGCGTTTCGGTACGCCTTTTTTGAAACGATCTCGCCTATTTTGAAATGCGTATCCGGAAAAGCCTAATTTAAAGGATTTTAAATGCTAAAAGATTCTTTTACTTAAAACTCAAAAACCCTCAAAACACTAGATCGAATTCCTTTATAAAAACCCTCCAAATCTCTTTGTTTTTCATCAAAATTTGAGAGCTTTTACTTATAAACGTAAATCTAAGCAAGCTTCATCAATTTGTTGCAATTTCATCAAGCAATTCTTCCAAAATCCCATATTTGAGGTATTTTCTATTCTTTTCTTTATCTTTTGATTTCGTTCGAATACTATGTTAATACATTATAGTTTTTATAGTATACTTGTTTTATATTATGGGTTTTCAAAATCTTGTAATTTTTTTTCTTCAAAATCTCAATTTTTTTTGGTTCGCATATATTTTGTTTTAATCGTATTTTCTTTAACACTGTTTTTCAAATATGTTTTTCATCAAAACTTTATTATTATGTATATACTTTCAAAGTGTTTTTTAAAAACCTTAATGGGATTCTTATTGGATCGAATTAGGATTTAATGCATACACTTAAATTTTCTTGCTTGCTTCGTTTTTAGGTGTTTTTAATGGATTCTAAGAAAAGAAAGATTGAAGGGGGTGGAGGTTCGAACCCTAGTGACAATATTCGTCCAAACCTTACCCTTCTCTGTTCCAAGAGTCTAAGAAATCAAGACGCTAAGAATCGTTTTAAAATTCTTCAAGATGTCGTTGTTCGAAGAAAGCGTATTGTAAACATGGCATTCCTTGACTCCGAGCGCTTCTACTTCAAGTGCCTACCCCTTTTGACACAATGGAGTTTCCTAAGCTTCATGAACATTCCTGACATCATCCAAAAAATATGGTTTTGCTTTTCTACTCCAATGCCATTCTTATTAACAATGAGGATCGTTACGAAGTCATAGCCATTGAGTCTTACATCTTGGGCAAGAAATTTCGCATTGTTCCATCCACCTTAGTGAACATCCTTGGGCTTGTTGATGAGGGAATTGATGATGAAAATCACTTTGGATCTCATACCAGACCGATTCTTTCTTTTGATGCCCATAACCGTTTCTTGCACCTTATCATCTCATGGTTCTTTCGGCCATCCGGAGGAAAATTTTCCCACATCTGCCAAGTTGATACTTTTTGGATCGAGTGTTTCCGCCAAGCTCAGCAACCTAACTTGGTGAAGATCATGTTTGCCGAGATGGTCCATCAAGTAAGGAATTGTCTATCCGACTCCCTTACCTCCTTCACCTATGGGACAATTTTGAGCTACATCTTTGTTCGCATTGGTTTTGATGTCTCATACGATTTTCCAGAACCACAAAAGTAAAAGCTTGGTGAGTCTTCTCTTGTGAGATCCGAATTTCGTTATACTCTTGGTGAATGGATTCGAGTCGATCGTAGAGCTCAAGCACCTCAAGTAGAGCCTCAACCACAAGTTCAAGCTCATGTTGTGGCTTCTAACAATGATGCTCTCATGACATTCCTCACCAAAAGGTTCAATTCGATGGACACAAATATGGCTTTTGGATTTGTTGCTATCAACACTCGTTTACAATTCTTGGAGGATCGTGTTCTTGGCAACGAGAATCGTCTTACCGCCCTTGAAACCCAACAATCATCCATGCATCTCTCCTTCACCAACTTCTATGGTGATTGAAGGCGTTTTCGCAATGCTCAAGAGAAGGAAAAAGATGATTTCTTGGATGCCATTAGAGGCGACGACGATGATGAGGCACCCTAGGCTTATTGCATATCATCATATTTTGTCATATTAGGATTGAGTTTGCACCTATCTTTGTTTTTTTTTTGTTTTTAAGACCTATTCTTTGATTATCTATTTTTAGAATTGAGCTTGATATTGTGTTTTTGATGTTGTTACATGAACTTAATGCTATTATGTTGTTTGGTTTATGCTTTATGTTATTTTGATTTAACAAAAAGGGGGAGAAGTAATTCCTGAGAGCGTAAGTGTTTTTAAGTTTCAAGTGCTTTAAAATCTTAACTTTTCAAAACTTTAAAACCTATCTTAAATTGAGAGGGGGTTAAAAGTTTTTCAAAAATTTCAAAACACTTAAAAATTTATATTTGGTTTTGTTATATCAAAAATGGGGAGATTGTAAAACCAAAGAATTAATTTTGATATAACAAAGTATTTAAGAACTAAATTGAAAATAGAAAATAATTTTTTAAGTCCTCAAAACTTTTAAGTAAAATGGTCAAATCAAAATCAAATGATTCTACAATTTTTTAAGTGATTTCTAAGTCAAAACAGTGATTTTCAAGTCACCATTTTGAAACAGCCCTTCGGCATTTCAGAATGTTTTGAAACTGTTAACATGTGTTTCGGAACAAGCCTTCCAATTTCGATACGGCAAAATCGAAACAGGGCCCTATGTTTCGAAACGGATGAAGAACAACAGAATAGGTAGATCCATTTCGATACGGCAGTATCAAAACGACCTCAAACGTTTTGAAACGATATTTAAACTTGGATTCAAAAATATGACCATTGCAATTTTATAACTAATTTTCAGAAAACGGTTAAGGTGTATCGAAACCATTTAGCACGTTTCGATACGGGTTTTGACAATGTCAAAATGTTTTGAAACGGCTTCAAGCACGTTTTGGAACGGGCTCTTAGAATTATCGAAACGATCGTATTTGTTTCGATACGGTCTCTTAATTACACCCCAACAGTTATTTATATTTTGGTCTATTTCGAAATAGGTACATGTGTTTCAAAACGGGTAGTTGCAGAAGTGCATTTATGGTGATAAGATTGCATCCCAACGGCTATATTTATGATGGCAACAACCCCAACGACTAGAATTGAATGAGAAGGTATAAAAGGGAGTCAAAAAACAACCAGCAACAACTATTGATCCTAAGAGAAACATTCCTACATCAAATCCAAGCTCAAGTGTTTAATTCTCATATCTTTGTAAAACCCCAATTGTCATTCTTTGTAATTCCTATTTTTTCAGATTCAATTGGGTTGAGTGCTTGTAATTTGGGCAACATTTGTATTGAGAGATACTTTGTATTTGCCAAATTCTTCTTTGTAACCTTGTGAGAGGATTTGGTTAATTTTGGGTAGAAAATTGGTCATTTGTGTAAAGGTTTCCTCCTAAGCCTATAAAAGGGGAAGATCAACTAGTGGAGTTGTTTGAAAATCCTTAGTGGGAGCTAAGGTAGTGGATGCAGAGTTCATTTGGATCTTGAACCACTATAAGTGCCTTTGTCTTCAATTTTTATTTTACCACTTCACTACCAAACATTTTAAAAATCCAATTCACCCCCTCTTGGCATTTATCGATTCAACGATCCACTCAATAACCTCAAATATAAAATATAAAACATAAAAGAATTTAGGTTTTTGTATAGCGATATTAATATTTTAATTTTTAATAGTTTTTCTAAACGATAATATTTTAATAGTTTTTTGAACAATTTCTACCTAAGGAGAGAGGAGGGTGAATTTTCTCCTTGTAACGACCCGAATTTTCAAGTCAACGGTTGGGTGTTGACCCAAGTTGTAGACCTTCATATTGGATTGGGCAATTGGCCATTGGGCCAAGTTTGAGTTTTATTGGATGAGAATTGGACCATATAAACTTGGGATGTGACCATTTTGGAAGAAGGATGAAAGTTGGGGGCTTTAGGTGGTGAATATACCAATTTTCAAAAGAAAGGTTGATCTCCCTTTTACTTTGTTGGTATTCAAGTGGGTTTTAAATGAGGAGACCAGAATATTTTGGTCAAAGCACCACTTTCCCCGTTTCTTCTTTCTTCCTTTCTCTGAAAAACTTCATAGTTATCAAGTTTAAAGATTCAAGATTTTTTCATCATTTCTTCCATCCAAGGTCCAAGATTCAAGTATGTTAATCTCCTCTTCAAAAGCTTCAAGAAAATTATAATATTGTGGTGGAAAGATAAGGTTTGTTTATGGGGTTTTAAGAGGTTTAAGCTTTGGGGGTTTCCATCTAGCTTTTCTATGATTTTTGAAGCTGTGATTTCGTAGCTAAGCTCACTATGATGGTTAGTTCGAGCTTTGATTCGATTTCATATTTGTGTGGCATGTGAAAGAGGTTGAAGGGTCTTTCCAAACTTAAGGCAAGGAGGAAGCTTTGGGGAAGTAAGTGGTGAAGCAAATTCGAGATTTTTGCTAAAAGGTCAGTACATCTCTGACTCCTACTTTTCTTAAAGATCTTAAAATGATTGCTTTTCTTGTTTGCATGGTATAGTGGGTGTTGTAATAGGGAAACTTGCCATAGGTAATCAAAGTAACGAAATTGATGATATAAATGATGTTAGATGGCTTTAACAAGCTCATAATCAATCTAATGTATTTTAATAATCACTTGGGTAGGTTTAGGATCGTTAGAGGTAAGGTGGGGGTAATTTTCGAGCTTTGGGAAGCCATTTTTGGGCTTCAGTATTTGTATGCGGGGAGCCCGTATCGGTACCCCTTGTTTGAATGAAGAGCAAGGATAAACTATGAGACGAGTACTTGTACGATGTTCAACCTGTATTGATAAGCGATTTAAGGTAGTATCGGTACAGGTCGACCCGTACCGGTACGCGCAGGCTTGTAAAATTCTAGTAAGTCAATTTAGTATCAATACACGTGTGAGTACCGATACCCGAGTACTGGTACGGTTGACCCTGTATCGATACCAAAAGCCTTTGAGAAATTCTAGTATGCAGTTTTGGTATCGGTACGCATATGAGTATCGGTACCCATGGGTAGCGTACCGATATGCGTAGGCTAGTACCTGTAATCACTAATTTTGTCCGGACCTTGAACCCCCTTTGGTTTGTGATGATTAATGGGCTTATATTAGGCTGTTATGAAATTAAAAATTAAAAAAGAAAAAAATATATATGTCATCATATTATTTATTATTATTT
This sequence comes from Hibiscus tridactylites, assembly GCA_958450335.1. NCBI lineage: Eukaryota > Viridiplantae > Streptophyta > Magnoliopsida > Malvales > Malvaceae > Hibiscus > Hibiscus tridactylites. The sequence goes on from OY288277.1 coordinate 86,567,590, forward strand.
ATTAGTATCATACATATTATTACCATACTATTATTAGTATTATTTATTGTATATATAAGTGAATGTGACATATAGGTGTGTTTGTTTATAATTAAGTAATAATGTGTGAATGTGTACATGTATATATTTCTCTACTATCATTGTGGTTGCCTTTTTATGATTATTATTATTAGTAACATTATTATTTTTATATTCATTATATTATTGATATTATCCATTTCAAAAAACCCTAAACATTACTGTAGAACTAATGTTTTGATATAATAATTGAAAAATGTTTAGGACTAATTTAAAATGAATTCAAAACTATTTCCAAAGTCCAAATAACTTGAAACTATGTTTAGGGATGTTTTCAAAGGGTTTTAAATGTTTTTAAAAGACAAACTACACAAAACCGTCTAGGTGTTTCGAAACACCCTTAGGTGTTTCGATACGGGGGACTCCAGTAGCAAAAGTGTTTCGATACGGGTATCGAAACGGGCCTTCCCTGGATGTGATTTTTGCCCAGCGTTTCGAAACGGGCTATGCTGTTTCGATACGCCTACATGACATTGACCACAACAGTTATAAACCCCAACGGCTATTTCCCAACTGCTTTTTAAATGCATGTCGTTTCAATACGGGGACAGGCGTTTCGAAACGGGTGTTTCGAAATGGGCTAGAGCGTTTCGATACGGGTCCTACGTCAGACTACAACGGCTCTTTCTACTTGAAGGGTGTTTCGAAACGGGTTCGAGTGTTTCGAAACGCAGAGCTGCAGAACTGCATTTTTTGTGGGAATTAAAGTCCTCAACGGCTCCAATTCAATCCCAACGGCTACAAACTCATCAAGGAGTATAAAAGGGACCTCCAAGCATCAAGATATGGTTAATGCTCATATTTTCAATCAACAAATGATCAAATATTGTCTTAGTGTTTAAATTGTCAACTATTGTATAGACAAACACTAGTGAGCCAAAATTGTCAAATTTGCTCAAGTGTTTTAGGTTTTGGGTGAGTGCTTTAATTGTGCAAACAAACACCTATTAGAGGGATTTGTGTTTGCTTTATTTATCTTTTATTAAAAGAGGGTTTGATCAAGGCTTTGGGTAGAAAACTTGATCGGTGTAAAGGGTTTCCTCCTAAGCCTAGAAAAAGGGACGAATCAATAGTGTATTGATTGGAAATCATTAGTGGGAAGCTAAGGTAGTGGATGTAGACCTTGGTTAGAAGGTTGAACCACTATAAATCATTGTGTCATTTACTTTTAAGGTTCCACACCACATCCACCCAAATATTCACCTCTCCACCACTTGGTGAGCTACATCGGTTGAACGAATCGAGCTCCTCACAACTCAATAATTGGTATCAGAGCTTGGCTCAATCAAGGAGGATTAACATCCTATTGAGAAGATCCGGCAAGCTCGATCGACATTTGACTCAACCAGCTCAATGACACAATCAATTGACAAACCACCCTTCTTTGACGGAACCCATTATGCCCATTGGAAGACAAAGATGAAGTTCTTCATCAAATCTAGAGATTACAAGCTATGGGACATAGTTGAAGATGGTCCGTTCGTGCCTAAACGAAGCAAAGCGGAATGGAGTGCTGACGATCGCACGAAGATGGAGCTAAATTGCAAAGCCTTGCACATCTTGTTTTGTGCTTTTGGCCCAACCATCTATGAGAAGATGTCTTCTTGTGAGAGTGCCAAGGAGGTATGGGACAAGCTTGAAGTCACATACGAGGAAACCGATGAATTCAAGGAGACCAAGATTGGGCTCCTCACTTTAGAGTATGAAAACTTCAAGATGGATCCGGAAGAGAACATCGAGAAGATGTTTGATAGGTTCTCCACTATCACCAATGGTCTTAAAGGTTATGGAGAAGCCATCCCAGAAGAGAAGCTTGTCCGAAAGCTTATCTACTCACTTCCCGAGTCTTGGGACTCAAAGAGGACCGCCATCATCGAAGCCAAAAATTTGAAGACCTTTAAGTTTGATGAACTCATGGGGTCACTCCTTACTCATCAAATCATGAAGAAGAACAAAAAGGATGATAAGAAGAGGGAAGAAATTAGAGCTATGGGAGAGAAGAAGCTCAAGGGGCTTGGCATCAACACCAATGCCATGGCTCTCAAGTCCTCCACTTGCCATCATGTTGATTCTAGTGAAGAGGAGGATGAAGAAGAAGAGATAGTTTATCTCTTCAAGAAGTGTGCCCCCTTCATGAAGAAAGCCTTGAGAGAGCTTGAACGAGAATCCATGAAAAAGGAGAGGGCAAGCATTTCAAGCCATAAGAAGAAGGCACATGTGGCTACTTGAAGTGATGAGGACTCCACCGATGATGAACAAGCCAACCTTTGCCTTATGGCCATCGAAGAAGATTCAAGGGTAACTTCTAATTCATCTACTTCATGTTCTTACTCTTTTGATGAATTACAAGATGCCTATGATTATTTGGTTTTAGACTTTAAAAATCACATTTTGAAAAACAATAAAGTGATTTCAAAGTTGAAAATTCAAAATGATTTGATCTCTAAAACCAAACTTGAACTTGAAGCAAAACTCAAGGAGTTTGAGCTAAAATGTTTTGATTTACAAAAAATTGCTTCAAAAAGTTCAAGAAGAAAAGGATTTGATTTCCAAAGAGCTAGAAAAGAAAAACAATTTTGGAAAATCAAATTTCCATGTAAGACAATCTAGTGCCCCTAGATTTGTAAAATGAAAATGTTTTAGAAGTGTTTGGGTCCCAAAAGGACTAACCACTTCAATTAAAAAGGATGACATTGAAAAATGGATTCCTAAGGGGACTAAAATTTGTGCTACTAACGTCTATGGATCCAAAGCAATTTGGATACCATAAATTACTTGATTGTCTCTTGCTAGGTGTGATGGAGATTGATCAACAAGTCCAATTAATAAGGGGGAGCTCCATGCACACTAAGGAAGAACACTTGAAGAAGGAAGGCTTCACATCCTCCCTTGAGTTCAAGTGTGGTAAAATCTAGTTGCTTTTGTTTTATTTGATTTATTTTCATTTATGTCAAATAGATGATCATATATGTTAGACTAACATTTTTAATGATGCTTTGAGTAAGGGGGGGCCACTTTTAAAACCAAGTTCTTATTTTTGTCAAATTTTTCCTCTATAGTTATTTTGAACCTAATGTTTTAAATTCTTTTTCATATAACAAAAAGGGGGAGAAATGGATTGAAAAATTGAAAAGTTGAATTTTCAAATGAATAAGGGGCAGCTTTATTTGATTTCATATCTTTAATCTCTTATTCACATTTTTAAATGTAAAGGGAGAGAATCCCAAACAAATTTTCAAGATAGTTTATTATATCAAAAAGGGGGAGATTGTAGAACTAATGTTTTGATATAATAATTGAAAAATCTTTTGGACTAATTTAAAAAGAATTCAAAACTATTTCCAAAGTCCAAATAACTTGAAATTATGTTTAGGGATGTTTTCAAAGGGTTTTAAATGTTTTCAAAAGCCAAACTACACAAAATCGTCCAGGTGTTTCGAAACACCCTTAGGTGTTTCGAAACACCCTTAGGTGTTTCGATACAAGGGACTCCAGTAGCAAAAGTGTTTCGATACGGGTATCGAAACGGGCCTTCCTTGAATGTGATTTTTGCCCAGCGTTTCGAAACGGGCTATGCCGTTTCGATTCGCCTACGTGGCATTGACCACAACGGTCATAAACCCCAACGACTATTTCCCAACTAACTTTTAAATGCAGGTCGTTTCGATACGGGGACAGGCGTTTCGAAACGGGTGTTTCGAAACGGACTAGAGAGTTTCGATACGGGTCCTACGTCAGACTACAACGGCTCTTTCTACTTGAAGGGTGTTTCAAAACGGGTTCGAGTGTTTCGAAACGGAGAGCTGCAGAACTGCATTTATGGTGGGAATTAAAGTCCTCAACGGCTCCAATTCAATCCCAACGGCTAGCAACGGCTACAAACTCATCAAGGAGTATAAAAGGGACCTCCAAGCATCAAGATATGGTTAGTGCTCATATTGTCAATCAACAAATGATCAAATATTTTCTTAGTGCTTAAATTGTCAACTATTGTATAGACAAACACTAGTGAGCCAAAATTGTCAAATTTGCTCAAGTGTTTTAGGTTTTGGGTGAGTGCTTTAATTGTGCAAACAAACACCTATTAGAGGGATTTGTGTTTGCTTTATTTATCTCTTTGTAAAAGAGGGTTTGATCAAGGCTTTGAGTAGAAAGCTTGATCGGTGTAAAGGGTTTCCTCCTAAGACTAGAAAAGGGGACGAATCAATAATGGATTGATTGGAAATCCTTAGTGGGAAGCTAAGGTACTGGATGTAGACCTTGGTTAGAAGATTGAACCACTATAAATCATTGTGTCATTTACTTTTAAGCTACCACACCACATCCACCCAAATATTCACCTCTCCACCACTTGGTGAGCTACATCGGTTGAATGAATCGAGCTCCTCACAACTCAACAATTACTAATATATTATATTTTTTTAATATTATTTTATTACTATTAATATCAATTATATTTTATCATTATTATCATTATCATTTATATACATTCATTACATATTGATATATTATTATTTGTTTTTATTATCATCACTTATTATTGTGTTACTATTGTTCTCATTTTTCTTTTTTAATTTTATTTTTATCTTCATTACCATTATTACTTTTATTATTACGATTTTTATTTATTATTATTATATTATTATTATTATTATTATTTTTAGTAATAATTATTATTATTTTTGTTGTTATCGGGTATTATTATAATGAAAATGAAAACATAATAAATAAAAAGCCCAAAATAAACATTGATTAAAAAAGTCTAAAATTAGATCGGAGACGTGATCAACGGTCCAGATCAACCCCGTGGAAACCCTAATTGCCCCTCAGATAGCATATCGCGCCACATCACCCGGGCCGTCGGATTTGGTTTGTTATTGTGCGGTTCAGATTGAACCTGAGGCGGAAACCCTGGCGAGCTCATCTTATGATCAAGCGTCTCGCAACCTTATCCGTTAGATCAACTCGATCTAACGGTCCCAGATGAAGGACGGGGAGGGTTCCAGAAGCCTCACACGCCCACGCTCGAATCCTCATCTGCCAACGCGAGCGTGCAAGGACCATACGCCTGACGATTCAGTCTCCTCTACTTCCTCTACCACAGCCAACACCACCACGCTGATGTCCCCTTCCGATTCGGGCTTCTCCGACACACCTCAGACCCAAAAACAGAGGTGTCAGTTACCACAAACAGAAAATTACGACATAAATCGCAAGAAACAAAGTAAGATAAAAAGTCAACCAAGAGACAAGATTACGAAACCAGCAATGATTTTTCTTTTTTTATTATTGTAATTCAGTTATATAGGGAACCGATAACACAGTGAGAAAAAAACAGAGGCACACATTGTAAACAAAAATTTGGGATTTCAGAAAAAAGCAATCGAAAGCAAAAAAAGACTTTGAGGTGTCCTTCTATTCTTCATTTTCCCAATACATGCATGTAAAAAAAGGGAATAGGTTTCGATTTTACCTTTGAGGTTGGTGGCTTCCCCTGTGTCTTCAACTTCCGATGGTGGCAAGCCATTCGGTTTCCATTCGGAAATTGTGATGTGAACCGCAAAGAATCCTTCCAAAGAGGATTCCCTTTTTTCTTTCGGTCATGTTTTAAAAAAAAAACCCCTTGCTTTTTCTTCGTTTTCAGATGTGAGTTGAAAATATATTCGATGCAGTAGGAGTCATGTTAATGAGCGCGCCACCGCTTGCTGCATCTACCATCTTTTTGTCCATCAGTAACATTCCTTCGTATAGGTATTGAAGGAGTGTCTGCTCGGATAAGCCATGTTGTGGACAGCTTGCGCAAAACTTCTTGAACCTTTCCCAATATTCATATAGGGATTCATCGTGCATTAGTTGGATACTCAATATGTTTCGCCTAATTTCTGTCGCTTTTGCCGCAGGGAAGTATCTGTCAAGAAAAACACGAGAAAGGTCAGACCATGTATTAATTGAATTCGGAGGTAAATAAAATAACCACTCTTTAGTCGTTCCGGCTAAGGAAAAAGGAAAAGCCCTTAGTTTTATTTGGTCCTCCGAGACCCTTTGTGGTTTGATGCTGCTGCACACCATATGAAATTCGGCAAGGTGCTTGTGTGGGCTTTTAGTAGAGAGGCCATTAAAGGTAGGGAGTAGGTGAATTAATCCTATTTTGAGCTGGAAGGGAGTATCGCCTTGAGGAAAAGCGATGCAGAGCGGTTGTTGCACAGTAGGGGCTGCGTTCAGCTCTCGAATCGTTTGGTCCGCCATCATTTCTGGTTCATGTGTAGGTTCTTCGATTGGTGTAGTTTCGGAGGTGGATTCTTGTTCGGGTCGTCGTGTGCTTTGTTGTTTCTTTCGTCGAAGTGTTCCGCCGTGAGTTCTACGAGCGCTTGCTTCGATTTCCGGGTTCTTCCTGGTAATAAAAACAAAATCAGTCAAAAATACCGAAAGTAAATCTCCCCGGCAACGATGCCAATTTTGACAAGTCGTCGTTTAACCGGTCAAAAATAAATATATATTTAACCTCTTTCAACAATAAATAAAATAAAGGAATTGAGTAGATATAGGGAAAGAGTGTCGATCCGCGAGGAGATTAGCTGGAATTATTGACTGAAGACTGCTTGGATTACTACTCCCAGGAATATCTGCAGAATAATTAAATAAAATGGGGGAAAGTGATTTGATATTGAGTGAAGTAATAAAATAAATGCAAGAATTAAAAAAATAATAAGGAAAACCAAGTATGTGAAATAGCCTCGAACCATCTCATTCAATTCTTTCGATCACTGAAATAGATTTTTATTTTGGGGATCATGTCGGTTATAGTCTACGAGGCCCAACCCGTCGTAACTTGTTTCACTCTCGAGTAACCAATCCTCCCAAGTCTATCTTCGAAAGATGATTCTTAAATAAATCAACCACGTCTATCGCCGTTAAAATATTTAGAATAAAAGCAGGAAAAACCCGACTCAGAAATTGCCTAAAATAGAATCGCTTCTGATTTTATCTTTCCTTAGCGGACCGCCGCTAAGAGTGTTCATAGGAAGTCGAAATTGCCACAGGCCGTTCCTTCCTCCCAACTGTGTTTTTAAGCGATTTCAGACCAACGGGCCCTTTTTGATTTGAAAAATGGTTAAAAACTTTTAGCAAGGCCGATTGCCAAACTATCTAAGTAGAAAGATAAAAATGATTTCCCAAAAGAATTTAAGCAAGTTCAATTCTCACGAATTGAATTGACTTGGCTGGTTCTTGGCTTAAAATATTTAGCTAAGCATGATATTGATTATCATGCTTAACTTGGTTTTGGAAAAATAATTAAATAACATAAAATAAACGAAACAAAGAAAATAAAAGAAAAGAACTTGGATTAAAACTGAAAATGTTTACAAAGGTAAAAAACTCAAAGCTAGAAGATGATCACTAAAATGATTGATGATCTAAGCCTTTACCAAGGGTGGTATTTATAGGCTTAGATTTACAAAGATAAGGTGATGAGATAATTTAAAATAATACACAAAAGATAAAACAATTCAAATGTTTTGAAATTTAAATGCAGGAAATCTAAACGGATAAGATGATAAGATCTCTCAGAACGTTCCATAAGCTTCTAGAAGTCGCCACGTCATTGCCACGTCACTGCCACGTCAGACGCGTCGTGCCCGCGATGCTAGTCATGACAGAATATACAAAAACACTGCAGAAATGTCCCATTTTCACTGCTATTTCTAGAATTGGACCCTGCACAAAATATAACAAAAATAACATGTATTAAGCAACAAGAAGTCCTAATAACTAGAAAAGTATCACATGAAATATGTCATATTTGAGAACTCGTCAAATTCCCACTCACTTGTCTCATACTTGTCCTCAAGTATGTCCGAAAAAATCATAAACCCAAGAATGCATTTCTCAAGCCATTACAAGCATCAAACATAATCATAAGAGTTCTAGTGCAATCGAAGTATCATGAAAGAAAACATTATCAAACCAAATGGATGCAAGCAAAGATTAGCCTTTATCTCTTCCAATTACCTATCAAGCACTAATCAAATCCTAACCTAGTCTTAATCCTCACCAAGATACACTCAAGCGCACTCAAAGTGTTTTAATGGTAAACGTGAAGCAAAAACACTCTAAGTCATGCATGAACAAAGGTTTCCATAAGCTTTTAACAAGTTCAATTCTCCACTACTGTATTAGAATCGAGGTGCAAAAATCATTAGGTCTTTTATTCAAGGTGTAATGTGGGTATAGAGAGAAAAAAAGTAGAAACATGGAAAGAAAAGGCAAAAGAAGATGATCAATGCAAGATATTTCAAACATAAGCAGTGAAGACATTAAAAAGGAGCTAAAAATGGGCAAGCAAAACACACATTTTTTCTCTTTTTTTTCTTTTCTTCTTTTCAAAACTGTTTTTTCTTTTTTTTTTCTTTTCGAAGCAATTACTTCCTTTTATTCTGTTTTTCCTTTTTTTCTGGAAAAATTATGCCCTTATTTGAAAAGTATCTCCTTCATGTCTAATAAAGATTCTAGCATTTGATCAATTGAAATGGTTAAGCCAAGGAAATGGGATGTAAGGCTAACAAAGGCTCACTAGGCGATGAGAAAGGGTAAATTAAAATGGAAGGGATTGAAGAGGTTAAAGTCTAATGCCTAAATCATTTTAAAGCACATCGTTCTTAGTGTAGTCTCGAATTGTATGCAAGCTACAAGTTCTAGATTCCTAAAATTCAGGATGACACTCTCAAGCAAAAGAAACGAGCATAATATGAAGAATGCATGCTCAAGGCTCAAATCTTACCAAAATTGGGCTAATTTGATTAAGCTAGGCGAGAAATCTAACTAACACAATCAAGAGAAATTAAAAGAGATGTCAAACTGCAGATTACCCATATCCTTTGATTATCAAAATGCTCTAATTCAATCATTCCTAAGCACTAGAACAAGTACAACATGCTGGGTAACAAGTTTTTTTTTTCGAATGCAGGATTTCTTTCGAATGCAGCAGGATTTCTTTTTTTTTCCAGCCAAAGTGCACCGTTTCATTAACCGCGGTGCATTTTAGCACGCTGGTTGAACGGTGCACGATAGCCCTAAGACCTTTCCCTTAAAAATATCGTCAAAGACCTTTCCGCCCTTTTCCCTTTCTTTCCTTCCCGCAACCCTAGCAAAGCTCACCCCGTCGCAAAACACACCCAGCCGGATTTCCACCTTTGAAATCAGCCCACAATGCCACGCACAAGACAACAAGCCCGCCGGCTCCCTCAAGAACCAATGTTGGTTATCGGCGGTCGGCGTCGTTTCCAACCGCCCCAATTCATGGCGATTAGCAGCGAGTCTGAACCCTCCGCCACACCTCCTCCTCGCCGCGGAGGTCGTCAACGGCAAGCCACCACTCCGCCGGCCGAAAATCCTATCCCTCCGACTACCGCAGCTCCTCTGCCTCCTTCCCCAGACGTCAGCTGTCGTTTGCGCCGTTCCAACAGCGTCGTCGGTCCAAGCACCAGCTGCCGCCCGCCATCCCCACGGTCTCCGTCACCATCATTTTACTCGATGCCCACTATGGACTCCTCCACACCCTCTCGGCAGCATCCATCACACACCCAACAGAGGGATTCCACCATCCCTTCATTTTCTATGCATTCTGCCGAATTGGAGCAACACCCCGAGGTAAATTCTACTCCGATTTTAACACGCCCATTACTAATGTATCACCCCGCTTTTGGTTACACAGAGGATTTCTCGGCCGATTACGGTTTCCACAACGATCACCAGTCCTCTGCAAACTATCACCACGACGAGCACTCTGCCCAGCAGCAAAGTGCATCATCTTTTCCCTCTCCACCCAGAGGCGACGCAGGAAATTCAGAAAGAAATAGGTGTGGGCGTAAATACGCAGTTCTGACCGAAGAAGAACTCAAAGGTTTCCTCATTTTTCCTTCTGATCAGATTGACCAATTTCAGAATATCAGACATTGACCTTTTCGGGTTTGCAAATTCATTCCCCAGCTTACTATTGTTAATCTGAATATCTATGAATCTGTCACAAACTATTTTAATGCTATCGGTTGGACTGCTTATTCTGAAATAAACTGTGGAACAATTTATGAGTTAGTTTTTGAGTTCTACTCTACTTTCTCTTTTGCCGAAACTAGTTACATAACGCCTGATTCCCCTGCTATTATCAAATTTCGGCTATGTGGTGACAACTTTGCTATGTCTGTCAATGAATTTAATTTGTCTATGGGTTTTGTGACTAACGTCACAGACCCTGATTATCTGACAGCATTGTTTGAGATTCCTGCAGGGGAAAAAAGAAAAGTTATTTAAGGCAAAAAGAAAGAAAGAAAAAAAGAAGAAGCAGAGAGTAAAAATAAAAATAAAATAATAAAAAAATGAACCAATGGGTTGCCTCCCATTTAGCGCTTTGTTTATTGTCGTTAAGCTCGACCTATTCATTGCTCAGATTTTAGGTTCTTCGAGGATAATTTCTTCAATTTGTTCGATTGGTGTGCTTTCGAAGAACGGTTTGAGTCGTTTTCCATTCACTTTAAACTGTGCACCCGAGCTGTCTTCAATCTCCACGGCTCCATGAGGGAAGGTATTGACTACGGTAAACGGTCCGCTCCACTTAGACTTAAGTTTTCCTGCAAAAATTTTCAACTTCGAATTAAATAGGAGAACTTTTTGTCCAATTGAAAAGGATTTAAACGAAATGTGCTTGTCATGAAACGCTTTAGTTTGTTCTTTATAACGTTGTGCGCTATCGTAAGCGTTTCAGCGAATTTTCTCAAGTTCTTGGATGTGGAGTTTACGTGTTTCGCCAACGGCATTCATCTCCATATTACATTCTTTCACTGCCCAAAATGCTCTATGTTCAAGTTCGATTGGAAGATGACAAGGTTTACCGAAGACAAGGCGGTAAGGTGACATGTCGATAGGTCCTTTGTAAGCGGTTCTATATGCCCATAACGCATCGACTAATTTCAAGCTCCAATCCTTTCGATTGGGTTTGACGATTTTCTCTAGGATTGATTTTATTTCCCTATTTGAAACCTCCGCTTGTCCGTTTGTTTGCGGATGATAAGCTGTTGATATGCGTTGCGTCACGCCATATTTCCTCATCAAAGCTTCGACAATCCGATTAACGAAATTTGTTCCTCTATCACAAATGATCGCCCTTGGAGTCCCAAACCTGGAAAAAATAAAGTCACGCAAAAAATTAGTCATGGTTCTTGCATCATTTTCACGGGTGGCTTTAGCCTCAACCCATTTTGAAACGTAATCGACCGCTAAAATGATATAAAGATTTCCATAGGATGAAATAAAAGGTCCCATATAGTCAAGTCCCCACACGTCGAATACTTCACATATATGTATTGGATTTAATGGCATTTCGCTTCGACGGCTTAGATTCCCAACCCACTGGCATATGTCACATGATTTGCAGAAATCGTAAGTATCCTTAAATAAAGTAGGCTAAAAGAAATCGCACTCAAGGATTTTGTGCGCAGTTCGTTTAGGGCCAAAATGTCCGCCACAAGCATAAGAATGAAAAAAAATTTAGTATAGATGTTACCTCGCTATTACCTACGCAACGACGAATTATTTGATCAGAACACAATTTCCACAAATATGGATCATCCCATATATAATATCTAGCATCTCTCTTAATGTGTTTAACTGCGGATTGAGACAAATTGTTAGGGACCTTACCAGTGGCTAAGAAATTCGCCAAATCGGCAAACCAAGGGAATGTTACCTTAACTTCCATTAGTGATTCATCCGAGAATTCATCTCTTAAAGGGAGTTCGATCGATGATGTCGCTAAGCGGCTTAAGTGATCCGCCACCAAATTCTCGCTGCCCTTTTTGTCTTTGATCTGTATGTCAAACTCTTGTAACAAGAGTATCCATCTAATCAAACGAGGTTTCGCGTCCTTTTTGTTGATCAAGTACTTTAATGCTGCATGATCAGAAAAAATAAGAATTTTAGTTCCTAACAAATAAGGGCGAAACTTATCTAATGCAAAAATGATAGCAAAAAGCTCATTTTTCTGTTGTAGAATAATTTCGCTGTGCCGAATCAAGAGTTCTAGAGGCATAAGCGATAACATGTGGTCCGTCTTTGGTTCTTTGCCCAAGCACTACGCCTACACTTAGATCGGAGGCATCGCACATAATTTTGAAGGGTAACGACCAATCTGGGGGCTGCACAATTGGGGCGGAAATAAGTCATAATTTCAGCTCATCAAATGACTCTCTACAAGCTTTGTCTACATCGAACGACACATCTTTTTGCAATAGGCGACAAACTGGTTGCGCAAGCTTGGAGAAGTCCTTTATGAAGCGTCGATAGAATCCTGCATGGCCAAGAAAACTACGAATTTCCCTCACCGAAGTGGGGTATGGAAGTGAGAGAATAACGTCTACTTTAGCCTTATCGACGGCTATACCTTGGGCAAAAACCACATGACCGAGAACTAAACACTTACTTACCATAAAATGACACTTCTCATAATTTAAAACTAAATTATACTCAATGCATCGGTTAAGCACATATGAAAGATTAGAGAGACATTTAGAAAATGAATCGCCGTAAACGGTAAAATCATCCATAAATACCTCTATACCTCGCTCGATGTGGTCGGAAAAAATGCTTAGCATGCAACGTTGGAAAGTGGTTGGAGCGTTGCATAGCCCGAAAGGCATTCGCCTATATGCAAAGGTGCCAAATGGACAAGTAAATGTAGTCTTTTCTTGATCTTCGAGTGCTACAGGTACCTGAAAAAATCCAGAGAATCCGTCAAGACAACAATAATGTGTTTTTCCAGCAAGTGTTTCGATCATTTGATCGATGAACGGTAAAGGGAAATGGTCTTTTCGAGTTTGAGAATTAAGTTTCCTGTAATCGATACACATTCGCCATCCGTTTTGAACCCTCTTTGGAATCTTTTCCCCTTCATCATTTTCGACAACAGTTATTCTCGTTTTCTTAGGCACAACATGAATTGGACTAACCCACTTACTGTCAGAAATTGCGTAGATGATATCGGCATCTAGCAATTTTTGTATTTCTTGTCTTACCACATCCATCATCGGTGGGTTCAATCGCCGTTGTCCCTCTCGGATAGGTTTCGCGCCATCCTCCATTTTTATTTTGTCCATGCACGTGGAAGGACTTAAGCCTTTGATATCGGCTAATGTCCATCCGATCGCCTCTTTATGGATGCTCAACGTAGTTATCAACTCTTCCTCCTGTTGTGACGACAATTTGCTTGATATGATGACGGGTAGAGTTTCCTTGTCGCCCAAATATGCATATATCAAGTGTGGTGGGAGTTGTTTCAATTCTAGTTGAGGTGCCTGCAAAATTGGGGGAAGAGGTTTAGATTGTGATGGAGTTAATTGAAGTTCAGAAATTAAAGAGAGAGTAGAAATTATTTCGCCTAAGTCGTCATCGTTGAGATCTTCCAATTCCCTACAAAAATCATGAAATAAATCAGTTCCGATAAAGTCATTAGCCAAAGGATCTATAATATCAATAAAATTAAGGCATGCGACAGAATCAGGATATTTCATAGCTTTATACACATCAAACTTCACTACCTCGCCGTCGAATTCCATGGTTAAAATTCCATTACGAACATCGATTTTTGTGTGTGCGGTTGATAGAAAGGGACGTCCAAGCAAAATTTCAAACCCATTGTTGCTATGATCATTCTCCATATCAATAATGTAAAAATCGGTGGGAAAATGAGATTATTTACCTTAACCAGAATATTTTCCAATACCCCTTCGGGATAAATAATCGATCTATCAGCCAATTGTACTGTTACCTTAGTTTCCTTCAGTGGATCATTTGAGATTTTTCTATAAACACTTAGAGGCATGACGTTGATGGAGGCACCCAAATCGTACATAGCTCTTTTGATCCCAACATTCCCAATTTTACAGGGAATCGCAAACATACCTTGATCCTTGTACTTTGGTGGCAACGACCTTTGAAAAATGGTTGAAATATTCTCGCTAAGGTTGACTCTCTCATTTCCCGACAACCTTCTTCGGTTTGTACACAGGTCTTTCAAAAATTTCACGTATTTAGGAACCTTCCTAATAACATCCAAGAGTGGAATGTTAATTTCCACTTTTTTGAACACCTTCATTATTTCCTTTTCTTCCTCCTTTTTGTCTCTTTTTGCTACTCTTCCTGGAAAAGGTGGAATAGGTTCGTAAGTAGAAATAGGAATTTTAGATTTGATGTTACCTGAAGTGGAAGGAGATCTTTCTTTTTGGTGTTCCGAAGAGCCTTTGGATTTTTGCTCGTCCTTCTTTGGCGGTTCAGGTGCTATCACGGTTCCGCTTCGCAAAGTGATTTCGCTCACATTTTCCCTTGGATTGATTTCGGTTTGTGATGGCAATTTTCCTTGGGACTCTAGACGCCCTATTGTTTGAGCTAATTGGCTAACTTGTTTGTCTAATTCCTGAAGGTGAGATTGCGTTTGGGTTTGGAACTTTTCCTGTGAAACGGCTAACCTCTCAACAATAGATTCAAGGGAAGATTTCTGGGGAGCTTGATTTTGGTAAGGAGGTTGTCTAGTTTGGAAATTTGGATTCCTATTACCATAGCTAAGGTTAGGATGATCTCTCCAACCGGGGTTGAACGTGTTGCTTTGTGGATTATATGGCCTTTGGGGAGGCCCGGGAAAATTGTGTAAGGCGTTGACTTGGGCACCAGACATTTCCCTCAGTAGTGGGCATAAATCGGTTGCGTGATCTTGCATAGTACAAATCCCGCACGCCTTAGCAACTCATATTTCTCCTGAAACGAGTGAATGCACAATATTAGTCAAATTATCAATCTTATTTTCTAATGTAATTGTGCTTACTGTCTGAACCCGTCGACAAGGTTCACTTGCAGAACCGAATTGCTGCGAATTTGCAGCCATTGTGAAGATTAATGTTCTCGCTGCAGTAGGAGTCATGTTAACGAGCGCGCCACCGCTTGCTGCATCTACCATCTTTTTGTCCATCGGTAACATTCCTTCGTATAGGTATTGAAGGAGTGTCTGCTCGGATAAGTCATGTTGTGGACAGCTTGCGCACAGCTTCTTAAACCTTGCCCAATATTCATATAGGGATTCATCGTGCATTTGTTGGATACTCAATATGTTTCGCCTAATTTCTGTCGCTTTTGCCGCATGGAAGTATCTATCAAGAAAAACACGAGAAAGGTCAGACCATGTAGTAATCGAATTCGGAGGTAAATAAAATAACCACTCTTTAGCCGTTCCGGCTAAGGAAAAAGGAAAAGCCCTTAGTTTTATTTGGTCCTCCGAGACCCCTTGTGGTTTCATGCTGCTGCACACCATATGAAATTCGGCAAGGTGCTTGTGTGGGCTTTCAGTAGGGAGGCCATTAAAGGTAGGGAGTAGGTGAATTAATCCTGTTTTGAGCTGGAAGGGAGTATCGCCTTGAGGAAAAGTGATGCAGAGCGGTTGTTGCACAGTAGGGGCTGCGTTCAGCTCTCGAATCGTTTGGTCTGCCATCGTTTCTGGTTCCTGTGTAGGTTCTTTGATTGGTGTAGTTTCGGAGGTGGATTCTTGTTCGGGTCGTCGTGTGCTTTGTTGTTTCTTTCGTCGAAGTGTTTCGCCGTGAGTTCTACGAGCGCTTGCTTCGATTTCCAGGTTGTATGGAGCTAAAGTACCCGGGTTCTTCCTGGTCATAAAAACAAAATCAGTCAAAAATACCGAAAGTAAATCTCCCCGGCAACGACGCCAATTTTGACAAGTCGTCGTTTAACCGGTCAAAAATAAATATATATTTAACCTCTTTCAACAATAAATAAAATAAAGGAATTGAGTAGATATAGCGAAAGAGGGTCGATCCGCGAGGAGATTAGCTGAAATTATTGACTGAAGACTGCTTCGATTACTACTCCCAGGAATATCTACAGAATAATTAAATAAAATGGGGGAAAGTGATTTGATATTGAGTGAAGTAATAAAATAAATGCAAGAATTAAAAAAAAAATAAGGAAAACCAAGTATGTGAAATAGCCTCAAACCAGCTCCTTCAATTCTTTCGATCACTGAAATAGATTTTTATTTCGGGGATCATGTCGGTTACAGTCTACGAGGCCCAACCCGTCGTAACTTGTTTCTCTCTCGAGTAACCAATCCTCCCAAGTCTATCTTCGAAAGATGGTTCTTAAATAAATCAACCACGTCTATCGCCGTTAAAATATTTAGAATAAAAGCATGAAAAACCCGACTCAGAAATTGTCTAAAATAGAATCGCTTCTGATTTTATCTTTCCTTAGCGGACCGCCGCTAAGAGTGTTCATAGGAAGTCGAAATTGCCACAGGCCGTTCCTTCCTCCCAACTGTGTTTTTAAGCGATTTCAGACCAACGGGCCCTTTTTGATTTGAAAAATGGTTAAAAACTTTTAGTAAGGCCGATTGCCAAAATATCTAAGCAGAAAGATAAAAATGATTTCCCAAAAAAATTTAAGCAAGTTCAATTCTCACGAATCAAATTGACTTGGCTGGTTCTTGGCTTAAAAGATTTAGCTAAGCATGATATTGATTATCATGCTTAATTTGGTTTTAGAAAAATAATTAAATAACATAAAATAAACGAAACAAAGAAAATAAAAGAAAAGATCATGGATTAAAACTGAAAATGTTTACAAAGGTAAAAAACTCAAATCTAGAAGATGATCACTAAAATGATTGATGATCTAAGCCTTTACCAAGGGTGGTATTTATAGGCTTAGATTTACAAAGATAAGGTGATGAGATAATTTAAAATAATAAACAAAAGATAAAACAATTCAAATGTTTTGAAATTTAAATGCAGGAAATCTAAACGGATAAGTTGATAAGATCTCTCAGAACGTTCCATAAGCTTCTAGAAGTCACCACGTCATTGCCACGTCACTGCCACGTCAGACGAGTCGTGCCCGGTGTCGTGCCCACGATGCTAGTCATGACAGAATATAAAAAACTGCAGAAATGTCCCTTTTTCACTGCTATTTCCAGAATTGAACCCCTGCACAAAATATAACAAAAACAACATGTATTAAGCAGCAAGAAGTCCTAATAACTAAAAAAGTAGCACATGAAATATGTCATATTTGAGAACTCATCACAGCACGTATTTTACATTATGGTTGTTAGTTAGTATAATTTGTGCTCCATGTACGTACGCTTATATATCATGTACTTGTGTAAACATACATCATGTAACTCTCTGTAGCCATGCATATATCATGTATATAATATTCACGTGGCCATGCGTAAATAAATATATTTTAGTAATGAACATATATATTCTAAAGTTCATATAGCTACATGTATGCATACTATTTGGTTTTCGCTTACGTGGTAACATGTATATTATTATTATTATTATTATTGTATAGACTTATTACATAGCAATACATATACATATATTCCTCACATTATATACATACCAGAAAGTTCTTGTATTTATTTCGTGTATTTTACTTTTCCCCTTGTGTGCATGTATGTCCTCTACTTTAATTATATCTTGTTCACGCATTTAAATACCGTGTTTATATACTTGTTTTTTAGTTTCTATTTCTTGCCATGTGTTCGTAGATTTGTTCATATTGTTTTTCCCGATATGCCTTTGGACGTATGCTGTGATAGGTTGCATTTGGAATATAATATATAATGCGATGTCTTTTTATTCGGGAATAAATGTGGCCAGTACCAGTTGTAGTGGTGGTGGTTCGGACGTTCCTTCTCAAATATTAAAACTTTTAAAATCTACTCACTCGTATAACCAAATTCCGATACGATTCGTCACTTTAATTCGTAAAATTTAATATTAATTAAACGGTAAATGGTTTGGTACCGATTTTAGGGCACAACGGGGGTGCTCATCCTTCCCTGCATGTAACCGACTCCCGAGCCCATTTTTTTAAGAAAAAATCTCTGGTTTTATTTTGGTGTCCGATTTATCATTTTTAAATGGCCGGTGGCGACTCCTCCCTTTTTTGAAATCCGGTTAAATTTTCAAAAACTAAATTAAAACCCAGTCCCTCCAAGTGACACCGAGATGTACTTTTATTTTGAATTTTTTTAGTCGCAACAGTATCGGTACTCATTGGGCATTCTGCCAAAAGATATTGAATTTATCCAGGAAGGCTAAAAATTTATGGACTGTGGTCCAATATGCTTCTCATGATTTAATGTGACATAAATAAACTCGAAACTAAGATTTCACCCTTATATGCGAGCATAATGAAATAGAGGCTTGCTTGATCATTTAGAGAACTCAAATGATTTGATGTAATGATTAATACTTTCCATAACGTACCATAGGCCAGGTAATGATAAATCGAAAAATAACCATGTTAGTTGATTTTCATGCCTTGAGGGCATTTGCGTGATAGCTCAGCTTGGTACCACTTACCTCTTGGCGAGATGTATAAATGCTCGGGGAACATGTCTTATTGTATGGTTATTGTAAAAGAATTCAAATTTCTTAGAGTCAGTACTAAGATATTTATAGAAGGGGATGCATACTCAGATCTATGTGATCAGGTACATCCGATGTACTCGATGACTGAGTGGTTAGGGTGCGGTTAGAACCTACTCGATAGGCTGAGTGAGCTCAAGTAACCTGATGGCTGACTGACTTCAAGTAAGACCTACTTGTGGGTTTGGTGGTCCAAGTACTTTCAGGATGTACCCGGGGCTATGGTGACCCAGATGTGGTCTATTCAACCCGACGATTGTGTGAGCATGAGTAATTCGACGACTATGTGAGCATGGGTAAAGTAGGGCTTCACTGGCCAGTGCAGGTGATGTATGGATTTAAATTATGTATGTTTATATGGATGCTATAAATGATAGCTTATGGATGTATTGACTCGATCATTTGAGTGACTTCGAGTATGGCGAAGCAATGTGGAACATATAAGACTCCGTATAGATTTAAGGATGTCTTGAGATAGGTGATCTAAGAACTCTAGATCGTGTAGGCTAGATGATGAGTCATAGATACTAAAAGCTTAGTCTATGCTCTCTAGACTATTTTTATCTTGCATGCTTATTTTATGATAATCACAAATTGTGGTAGAGTCGAAATGTATCATTGAGCTTTGTAAGCTCGGTGAAAAACGTTCGCAGGTTAGTAGGTTGATCATGACCGAGGAGCACATCATGGATGGATTTCTCAACACCGTTTCACTTCAGAGTACAATGCTTAACATTTAGTTTTAGACTTATGTAGTAATAGGACCTTACAAATGTCGAGTTTGTAAACTCTATTTAAATTATTATTTTGATACACGATATTTTAAACTCAGAACTCCTGTTTTGTAAAATGATTATCACAAGTAAAATTCAAAGTATTTGATACGTAAATATTGAATTATTGATTATCACAAGTAAATTGTTCCACGTCTAGAGTAAGATGTAAACTCTCGACTACTAATCATTGAGTTATATTAAGCAAAAGGGATATGAAAATTTCAGATTACTAATTATGTTAAAGCCAATATGTTAGTCTAATTTCTTAATCATTAGTTTGATAGCCGATGAATCATACATCTAAGTTCATTAGTTTTGGCTTCAAGCTTTTAAAAAACAATCATTTTATTTTTAAAATTTTTCCTTTTTTTTTCCACTTCTAATTTTTATTGAATCCATTGGTCCAAAAAAGTAACAAAACCATTTAGCCGGCGTTAACTACATTCGTCTTTTTCCCAATACTAACGCCAATTATTTTGTCATTTTACGTGAAAAATTATATAAATTATTAAAAGTTGTACAAACGAATAAAAATTCATTGTTGTTTTTATTTGTTGGTTCAATTTGATAAAAAAGAAACTAAAAGCTCGAAGACAAAAAGAGGTAAAAAAAGTTTAAGGACTAAAATGACTTTTTAAAAAAGTTTAAAAGCTAAAAATATCATTAGACCATTAGTCCTTTTTTATGACTTTTTTCCTTTTTGGTGCTATGCTTTCAATTATTTGTTCTAATCCATCCTTAATCATTTATATGTAAACGCTTTATTATGTTTGGAAAATATCGATTGTTTTGAAATTATTTGTTCAATATCACGTGTAATATGGTATGGTGGTTCACTTTTATCCTCCTATTTAAATTGTTTTAAAATTAGTTTATTTTTAAATTTTGTCCCTATTTTTAAATATTTATGTTTTGCCCCCTAACTTCAAATCCTGACTTTGTCCACGGTAATTTAGAAAAATCATAAAACGTGGCTAATGCATCATTGTTCAACATTGTTGGCCAATCATAATCTTAAGTCATCCATATCCGAATGAAACTTGAATAATACTAGTGGTAGAGTCAAAATATTTAAATTATAATTCTAAAATTTAAAAATATGATGTTAAATTTAAATTACGATATCAAAATTAAAAACAATGGTGATGTTGTTACAAAGCATGAAAAAAAGTGAGATTTTGGTATTGATACCATTGGCCGAAAAATAATCGATCCGATTACTTTAAAATAATTTATTTTCAATTTAAAATAATTAAATTTTATAATTTTATTGTTAATTAATACAAATTAGCATGGACAATGTTGTAGTTTTCTTTGATTAAGACACACTAACTAGAAAACAAATGATTGGTTCACAAGAAGAAAAAAATGTGAACAAATATAAATTAATTAGTTTAAATGGCCGGCCGTGAGTGGTTGTTGAAAATTCCAATATTCTTTTCTTGTATCCTTACAACATCAAAGCCTATGCATTTTTCTATTACAATTAAAATCTTGGTTAGGATTTTGTCAATTTTCTAGCTAATATATGAACAATTAATATGGATTTTACGTGTTAGGTTGGTCTACATGTCCTGGTTTTGTTTAGGATAAAAACATGTTGGAAATGTAGGCAGTTGAAAACGTCTATGAATTCGAAATTCAATCTGTTTCATTCATAAATTCTAAAAGAATCAGGCGATATCTTAGTTATATAAGAAAAAGGCTTAAAACAATATACAAAATTATTTTAATTGTCGTAATCGACCCGACTCGATAGGTACTTGGCGTTATTGCAAGTACCAATCAACTATTATTTTCAACAAACATATTTGATTTATGGTATAAAACTATATGTATATATGTATGTGTGTATGGATGTATGTATATGCTGATTCAATTCAGTTTTCTACCTGTTCTTCCTCTAGTTGTTTTCTTGACAAATTTTTACAACTTAAACATGTATTGAATATGTAAATTCTCGTATAGTCATATGCTACGTGGAGATTCGGCATTAGCCACCGAAGCAAGGGGCAGTTTGATCCGGTTTCGCCAACCGCGGCGAAGCGGACCGTTTTCGCCGTTGCAATCCTTGTCTTCTATCTTTGCAAGGAATTCCTTGCTGCCATCAGTTTCACTAGGCACCACATACACAAATGGTCCAACAAATTCATCATTGAACCCTTGTACGGATTCCAGGACCGAGACCACATTGCTCATCGTAGGCCTCGGTTTCGGGTGGTGGCTCAAGCATTTGTAAGCCAATGCAGCCACCTTCTGAGCCCCCCGGTTGGAAAACTGTCCCTCGAGTCTAGGGTCGATTACCCGGTCAAGCCTCTTGGGGTCCCTCAATAGTGGCCTAGCCCATTCCACAAGGCTCTGCTCCCGACTCATGCGAGTGTTATCCATCGGTCGCTTTCCGGTTAACAACTCCAAGAGAACTACTCCAAAGCTGTAAACATCACTCATTGTTGTCAAGTGGCCTGAAAGCAACATATAAAAAGATTGGGGGTTAGTTTTCATTACATGGTTTGACTTTGGAAACCAATGGTTAACATTAACATCGACATCTATTCGGCTTACCGGTCATGATATACTCTGGTGCAGCATATCCTTGTGTGCCCATCACTCGGGTCGTTACATGCGTCTCCCCTCCTTCCGGACCGTCTTTTGCTAACCCGAAATCCGATAACTTACAGTTGTAATCCTGAAAAAGAAAACAATGTGTCTCAGTATTTTCATCGAACACTTCGACAAATATCGAAACATATAGCTTATCAAAAGGGCTTACAGAGTCTAACAAGATGTTTGAAGATTTAAAGTCTCTGTATATCACTGGTTTATCAGCTTCATGTAGGAAGGCTAAGCCTTTCGCCGCCCCTAAAGCGATTTTCATCCTAGTCGACCACGGCAACGTAGCCGAATACCCTGCGAAATCAACCGATTTAACGTTGGAAAACAACTCGAATAATATCCATTTAGTACTAATACCAAAGCGTTCGAATTACATACTTCTAAAGAGTTGGTTCTCTAAGCTGCCTCTCGGCAAGTACTCGTACACGAGGAGCCGGTTCTCGTCTTCGTAACAATATCCGATCAACTTGACCAAATGAGGATGCCTAAGTTGTCCAAGGAATATGATTTCAGCCTGAAAAAAACACAACTTTTAGCACACAATTACTATGAATTAGATCAAAATGGACCAACATTTTTACAAGTTTAGAAACAAACCAGCCACTCCCTATGCCCTTGCAAGCCATCCAAGTCAAGTGCCTTAACAGCCACATGCTGAGCCTTTAGCCCAGGCCGAAGCTTGTCGTCGACAAACCCCTTGTAAACCGGTCCGAACCCGCCTTCACCGAGCAAGTTACACCGTGCGAAATTATGGGTTATTAGCTTCAGCTCGGATAAAGCAAAGACATAAAGATTCGAGCCGAGGAGTGACGTCGAGAGATCGTCGACACAAATCGGCGAGCTCGGATCACTCACATCCGTGAGTGATAATCTTTGGAACTGACATGGTTTCAAAGTCTTTTTCCCAGCATCAGAATCATCAGAAGACTCCTTGCTGGTGCAACAACTTAACATTAGAGATTTCCATGTAACCTTCTTCACATCCATTTTGTATATGTAGAAAAAGATTTGTAATTATTTGGGGTTTCTTTTTTCTCAAGAAACAAACAGAAACAGTCCAAGAAGAAAATAAGGTGAAAAAGGGGAAATTTTCAGGGCCTTGAGGACTTTGGTGAAGGCCAATCAGACTTTTTATAGTAGTTTTCAACATTTGATTCTTTCACTTACCTACTACTCTATCACATCTTATGCATATAATTATTATTTTCTCTGCATATCTTTGATCATATATATATATATATATAATATGAAATATTTGATGCTTTATAATATATATATATGCATATTAAAAAATATATATTATTAATACGTGTCTGCTTTTTTATGTTTCCATACCAAATGCCTCTCGACATTCAACTACAATTAAAAAAATGGGAATATATATTCAATAATTAAAGCTAAAATATAGGTATATTTGTTACTTTCATTTGATAATTCGTTTCGGTTAGTCCCAATTCTCAATTCGTCCATATTGATTCTGGGTTTATGAGTTTTTAGATTTTATTTTAACAAAATAATTTTATTCTATGGTTTTAATGACAATTTAGTAAAATTTCATAGTCTTTTTCATAAATATTTCCTAAAATAAAATTTTAAATAATTAAAAAATTTATTTTGATAAGTGTTGTTATTCAAATAAGCAACAAGAAGCTGCTACAAATCACCTATACATGCCCTTGACTTGAGTAACCATCTCCTCAGAGAATTCCTCAAGCGACACAAAGAATTAACTAAAAAATTGTTGATAATTATTATATAGTATTTTTTTGTTTTCCCACTAATTTTAAATAAAAAAAATACTTATTTTACATCATAAAATTAATTACGATTTGATTTAAATAATTACAAAACTCAAACATGTGAACCATAAATCATTTAAACAGTATAGTCAGAATGATATTTGATTATTCCGTTTTTGTTGCTCAACCCTAAGCACAATAACAAGGACATCTTCGAGATTTATTTCAAATTTTGATATATTTTAATTTAAATTAGATTTAGCCAGATAAGTTACTTACTCGACTTAATGTTTATAATCATTGATTCTGATCGAAATCGTTATATAATCCAAAAAGAGTTTAATCAAAGTTTTGAACAATCATATTAGTAGTAGATGGTGCCTAGGACTAGGGTTAGGCATTGGGATGATGATTATGGTTCTTACCAACCGGACAACTAAAAAATTCCAAGAATGTGTTATATATGAACTCAATATAATTTTGCAATGATTCTAGAACACTTTGACTATTTCATTATTCCGCCAATTAATTTATTTTAGGAAAAAAACCATTACACATAAAATACTCTAAATAATATTATTTTATTGTGATGATAGAGGGTTTCTTCATGAGTTCATGTTGATAATATAAATTAAACATTATACTCGATTAAATGGCATTCTTGTCACTAAAGTCATTATTATTTTGGTATTTGAATTTTTATTTGTTCACTCTCGTCTTTAAAATTTTTAATTGTAATACTTATTTCAATTTTATTTCCTGTTGCAATGAATCACCTAGTATTCTAGAAATGTGTCACGTAACATATAATATATAATATATAATACATACGAAAATTTATAAAAAAAATCTTTAAAAATTTAATAAAATAATTAGGTTTTTTATATTTAAAATTTTGAGATTTTTTTTGGATTTAATATATATCACATGCCAACATAACTTTTTTAACGAAAAATGGACTATGATAATATCTAGAGTGAGGATCGAACCCTAACTATCGATTAATGTCTTATTGACAATTTCTTTAATGTTTTTAGCGTTGTTTTTATCTTATTTATCCCCTTGTAAAATCTAAAAAACACATTCATAGTAAATCTTTTACGATTAGTAACAATACTTAAATCTACCAATAATTAGAGTTGGTGTAACTGAATGAAATGTCAATTCTTTTAAACAATTTTTATAGTTTGAATTCTGATATTGTAAATATAACAAATGAATTAAAAATATTATCTTTATAATTTACTTTTACAGTATCCAATTAATCGATTAATAAGATAGATAACAATGTTTATAAAGAAACTCAACAAAATTTAAATCTAAAACCACATGTGCTTTCATTTCTTTCTTTCTTTCTTTCTTTCTTTCTTTCTTTCTTTCTTTTTCCTTAAAAAAAGTCAGAAATGAAAGGAAGATCAGCTCGATCTACCAGCAACCACCTAACATTGTACAAATTATGTTGATATTGATATATATTATTTAGTAAATTTAATATTATGAGTTAAACAATATTAGTTCAATTAAAAAAACACACACAAAATAATTAATATCAATTGATCTAGCGAAATAATACATTGAGGGAAGTGCATCGTCAGAATATCAGAAAGGTTTAAGGAGATATGACACACCCCAACTTTTATGGACTAATTCTATTTGAAGCCATTGAAAGTTTTAACACTATTATAATTAAGTCTGAGTCCCTCCTACATTTTTACAGTATATTTACTTTTTAAGATCCTAAGAGTTCTGAAATTAATAGAAATAAGTTTTACCTCTAATTTTTCTGGTTTAATTACTTTTTTAGCATATGTCAGTTTTGAAATTAGTGAAATAAAATCCCAATCCTCTATTGTTTATGATCTTTTAGAGTTTGTTAGTTTCAAAGATAATCAATTTGACCCTCTCATAATTTTTTCCTAGTTCTGCACTTGGGGAGGGATTCGAATCATGTTATTCTGAATTGAGTAAATTGGGTTAGGAAGATCATTCCATAAAGAACCTATGCAATACTCAATTCATATCAGTCAATCAATTTATCAGATACAAATATAAAAAAATATAACACATGAAACTTAAATTACAAAAACAAACAAGTTAAACAGTCACCGAATTCAACTTTATTTATTAAGATAACCATTTAAAAATAGTTAAATTTGTGTAGTGAATAATATAAATTATATATTATTAAAGAATTAAAATACAATTTGACCATTACTTTAATTTTTAAAAATTTATAGGTACCGTGACCCTCACCAATCCCTCTTGGGTACCGCCGCTAAAGTCAAGATGGAGGCGGCTCTTGTCACAAGAGAAAACAACAACATATTTTGATGTTGGATAAATGAGACAAAATGCTTACAATTACATCCTTTTGTTTTGTTTTTTTATTATTTCGATGAGATTTCATCGATGGCTATTGCTAATGTCCATAAATCTCAAAAAAGAAAAGTTGTAGTATCTGTTTAGAGAAAAATAGAAATTCACTTACTTTTTTTTGCCTCTATTTATGCTCACACACTAAAACTTAAGTTTATGATTTAAGGTTTAAAATTAGAGCTTTGGTTAAGGTTTAGGGAATTTGGGGCAGAGTGTATTTTTCAGCGGATAAGCTGTAGGGTTTAGAATTTAAAATTTAAAGTTAAATTTTAAAATTTAATTTTTTAGTGTTGGGTCATAGAAAAAAGCACAAAAAACAGGCAGAAATCTTTTCAGCTAGAGCTTCCTTGGTCATTTTTAGATTCAAATCTTTTTTAACATTTGAATTCATTTTATTTGTAAATCATCATAGTATTACTATATAGATTCATAGTAAATATTGTTATTCGTCAAATATCTAAATTTGTAAAAAAAAATGAATTTAAAATTAAAAATCACCTGTCTAATGTCTCAATTTAAATTTGTTAAAAATAGAAGAGGGGAAGAGAAAATTTGCTCCTATTAAATCTAAAATCCACAACCTAAGAAGAGGGAAGATATCAACTGAAAATTTTTTAACCACATGCTCTAGAGATTGTTGACAAAACTAAATATATTATTTATTTTGTAATTCATAATCATATTTTGACATCTGAGGACATTTATTCGTATTGGTAGTAGATAATAATTTTAACATCCGAAAAAATAAAATATTCATAAATACATGAATCTACAATCCAAACCGTCATCCCTAATAATTTATAACCATATATAACATTAAAAAATATGAACTATTATTTAATATATTATTAGTAGAGTTATTTTTCTTTACAAGTAACTGTAATTTATCGTCAATTGCCTTTGATTTAATATTATAAGGACAAATAAAAAAATATTATGATACAATTTATCGTCAATTTAGTCCTAAAACAAAAGTTCTACAACCAATATATCAAATATTAGTTTATTATATATCATTTTCTAAGGAAAGAAAATTGAGGGGTTGTAGTTGGTAAGTAGAATTCTACAACACTATTCATACGTCACATTGGGAAAATTTTGAAGTCCCTTTTCATAATTGACACGTGATACACACTTAACAATTTAGTCCTTGTATTCTTCTAGTTGTTTTAGGACACTTGTTTCTTTTAATATACAAATTGATACAATGTATATACTATTTGGATTTTTTCCGTTCATAAATCAATGAACATTGAACATTTAAACATATTTGATCTCATATTTTTCTATATATTATAATACGACAATTTTGACTAAACTAACCTCAACCAGCTAAGACACTTGATTTCTTACCTATTAAGATTAGATGACGTGAAATTATTACAAACAAATACAATTGGTTTCATTGGGCATATTATTTAAAAACATGCATCCCATAATATAAATTGTGATTGTGGTGTCTGTTATAAATATAATCATAAATGTTGTGAACGTTACGTAACACATGACCACAGTTATGGGTATAATTGGTTTTTGTAACCCCCTCGTCCCGGTCTGGCCGGACGACCGGTCCGAATGGGCCACACGGGGAAAACCGAAGCGAAACCCGTTAAGGTCCCACCTCGGTTAGCAACCCTAGAAAAATTTCTTTTATTTGTCTTGTCTAAAAGTCCATTTAAGTCCTATGTGATCAAACAACGGAATAAAATACATGAGACAAACATTCGATCCCAAAACAGCAATTAAACAGCCCACTTTTAATATTTTAAACAGGCCGTTTCGAAACACCCTTGAGGCGTATCGAAACGCCTTGACCAGGTCAACTGTCCCAGAGCCTCTATAAGGGGCCGTATCGAAACGGTGGTCAACCGTTCCGAAACGCCCTCAACGGTCAACTTCTCGTGGTCAACGAGATTTTGACCGTTTCGAAACCCTTATACCCGTTTCGATACACCTTCATCTCGTGAATTTCTCAGAATTCCAGTAGCCAAAACGTTCCGAAACGCGTATCGGAACAGGGGTTTCAAAGGCCATGCCGTACCGAAACGCGTTCCGATACGGGGTCCCTGAAGCCTTACCTGTTCCGAAACGACCCAGCCCGTTTCGAAACGCGGGCTGTCTGCAACCTTTTGAAATTCAGATTTAAGGGTATTTCAACAAGTAGGAAGGTCCCTTAGGACCCCTAAAGGCACACAAAACCATCAAACCAAGTCTAGAGGCATACATCCTAGGTTTAACATACTCAAACACACACAAGTATGGATTTAGACAATCTTTCGTACATAGCAAATTACACATGTAGAGCCTTTCATACAAGCATGCTTGAAGACATTAAAAGAGAACCAATACGCATCATACATATCAAATAAGTTTACATGCCATTCAAGCAACTTAGACATTCATAAGCCATCGATCAAACAAACATTGGCAAGATATAACATGCTTACAACCAAGTCAACCATAGACATACATCAAACTCAAATCAACAACACCTATCCCATTGCTTAACTATTACATTCTATTACTTAAAATTCATACATTGAGCTCACCAAAAGCAACGCTTGGTGACCTTCCCTTGCCTTTGCCACCCACAAGCTATTTATCTGCATTGTCGAACAAAAGAGAGCGTAAGCATAAAAGCTTAGTGAGGGTAAGCTCTTTAAAAACAAACCTCGATAATGCAGGGTCCAAGCACGAGCTACAACCAAGATAAAATGCATGGTCTTACCTCCGATCCACGCGAGCCATAAATATAGATGATGCATGAACATATATTCAATATCATGTCATGCTCAACATGTTTAAATCCACAACATATGAAATCACATATATTACACCATGTTAGCAACACATCCCAAAACACATTGGTTCACAATTAACCACATATTGGCAACATAAACTACAATTTGTATTGGCATCTAGCTATGACTCGAATACGCAGATAACCGTTGGAACTCACGTCCAACAACACAACCATTACCTGACGGTGGGATTACACTCATCACCGTTCACGCGGAGGGGATTCCACTCATCCTCACGCCTCATTTCACGCGGGAGGGGATTCCACTCATCCTCACGCCCCGTCGATGGGATTCCACTCATCACCGACTAATATAAATACAATTTCCGGGCGAACCCGTACTCCTCCTTGGTGACTCAACGCCACCAAGGCCACGCGCGACTTTTGACTCATGTGTACACACTAACATCCTAATGATCGATCATTTGTACCCAAGCATACTAGTGTCAATACTACACATTTCATTAATCATTCATAATGTCAATTCATAACACTTCCGTGCTTAGCACGTACTCACCATGACTTACCATCATGTACAAACCACATTTCCATGCCTAGCATGTACTCATCATGATCCTCGGATCATGAAACCACCTCATAATATCATTTCACATGTCAACACCACATGTACAACATTAACAACCATATCACATTATAGTTTACACATGTGTATAACCATATCATATCTATCATCAACATGCATATAACAATACATCAAACATGCCCCAACACATATGTATACAACATATACGTAATCAACACCATCCCAAATTAATACGAGGCATATACAACCATTAAAAAGTGCAACCAAAGTCTCTAATCAAAGCTTGGGATTAGGCTACCACTCTAATCCCAACTCTAGGTGGGTTTACCAAGCCCATCCTAGGTTCACATGCTTGAACCAAATACTCAAAACCAATTTAAAAATATTTAACCACTCACCTAAGCTTCCAAGCTCCAAGCCAAGCAAGCAATCATCTTCAATTTCCCGGATTCGGTCCCAAAGTCTCTTCCACGTTTCCTCTTGCTTCAAGTCAAACAAAACACTTACATTACTTCCCAATTCAATGCTAATTCAATCATCCATCTACTTTGCAAATCACAACCCATTTCCACAATTTTCCAAACCACATAACATCCTAAAACCCCAATTTTCGTGCTCTCCCAAAGGCTTGCTGAAAAATCAATTTCTAAACATACAAATGACTTCCAAAACATCCCAAAACACCCTCATACCATAGGTAGACCAACAGCCCATCAATTTCAACATAAAACCCACCAAAAACTCAAGTTTTACAACCTTAAAACTAGCCTTAAGACCATACTACGAATTTTCATCCAAAATTAACCAAATTAACATATATGGTGTATTTTATCATGCTTAAACAAAACCCCAACCTAATTTATCAAAACAAATCGAAAAACCCCATTAAAACCCCAAATTTCCATATAAACCCTAATTTCTCAAAACCCATATTTTCGAAATTTAAGACAATATACAAGTAGAGGTTGAAGAGGAGGTTAAGAAAATATAATTACCTCTTAAAATGGTGTTGAAATCGGGTGCTAAAATAAATGGAATAGTAACTCAAAGCTTGAAAGGTTTTAGAAATGGTGGGGGCTTTCAAATGTGAAAAGGGGAAAGAATGAGGGAGGAAGACAACTTTAAAATAAAGTGGTCTTGCTTTATTTAAAACTTGGGTAAATAGCAACATAGGTCCCTCCCTTCATATTAAAACTCAATTAGACCATTATTTGAAATTGAATCGTTTTAATTAAGTTTTATTTGACCCGAACTAATACTCGGCTAACTCCTAGGCCCGAAACACGGGTGTTACAACTCTCCCCCACTTAAGGAAATTTCGTCCCCGAAATTCATCGATCACGGAGGGCCACTGAAACATGCACCTCCACACATTCCTCTCTCACCCCAACATACTAACCAACTCGAAAGACTCACCACACAACTATAGATCTCTGATGCTAAGATCTCGACTGATCCTCTATTGCACGCAATTTCAAACTCAACTCAATCTCTTCAACAAACATAGCCTGAAACAGATCTGACTCACACTTTCGAATCACAGATACACATTACACATCTCAAACCCATTTTCTAACTCTGGTGGCAACTGCAACAAACAGACAACAGAATTAGCCCGATTCAT
Organism: Hibiscus tridactylites; assembly: GCA_958450335.1. Lineage (NCBI taxonomy): Eukaryota > Viridiplantae > Streptophyta > Magnoliopsida > Malvales > Malvaceae > Hibiscus > Hibiscus tridactylites. The sequence continues at coordinate 86,598,628 of OY288277.1, forward strand.
AATCTTATACAACATTGTTTGAACACTTGACTCATAACTTCCTCTAACTGACCATCTGACTTCGACCGGTAACCAAACACTATACAAATGTCTTCAAGAATAATCTAGTTGAAATCTCGAATCTCTATTACTCGCTTCCATTAAAAATCTTCCGCGAATGTAGCAACTAGAAGAAAATTGACGCTCGGTCTCAACATACTGACAAGTCACGCACTTACTCTCATACAGGACCACATTTTTCATCAACTCAATCTAGAAGTATTCATCTTCAACCCGCAATACGTCTTCATACAACTCAGATGCAAATCAAAAGAAATACCGTGTGCTTCGGCCAAAACAATATGTCTCATAACACTATGTCAATCAGTACAATTATTCTGTCTCTGAAATGCAAAATTCTATCATCTCTGAAACTGTATTATGACGGTCTTCCTTCCACAATGTCTTGCACGTGAGGTGCCACGAATCTGTCTTGCAACTGTTTCTCTTCAAGCATTCTGACTCAATGTAGGTTCAACATGAAACTCGGCCACAAGAATACTGTTATTCGGTAACTGAATTCAGCAAATACAACTCGCAACTCAACTACTAATCTATCAGCAATTACAACTCGGAACATCGGTCACTACGTTGACTATCTTCGGATGGTACTCAATCTTGATATTACAGTCTTCAAGCAGTTCTAACACTTTATGCTGTTCAAGTTTCAACCATTCCTAAGTTGTCTAACCATTCAAGTTCGGATAATACGTACATACACACTGTGCACTTCTTTCTATACAAGCTTTGTCTCTAAGTCTTCGAAGCAAATACAACTGTAATTAACTCTATGTCTCATATCAAATAACTCTTCTCACGGTCTTCCAACTATCTTGATGAACAAGCCACAATTTTCTGTCTTGCATAAGCACACAACCCAACTCTACATGTAATGCATCACTGTGGTTCGCAAACTCTTTCTCTGATATAAGCTGATTCAAAGTCGAAGCCCTCTTCAAAGTTTCTTTCGGTTTCTCAAGGGCTCATTGTCTAGCATCTAACCACACAACTGAACATTCTTCTGTAGCAATCTATCAATGGAGCAACTATCTTCAAAAGGCTATTTACAGTTCTCGGAAAGTAACAATGCTAGACCTAGGAACTATAGATATCTGTCACAGTCTTCAACTTCTTCCAACTCATGTCTTCTTTTGCTTACTTGGGATTTTTCTCTAACACACTCGGTTGAACTACTTGTCCTAGAAGAACATCTTCATTAACTCGGAGCTCACGTTGGCTCAACTTGGCATACCACTGATTCTCTAAAAGGTTCTACCACACTAACTTCAAAGCTTGTCATGGCTTTCTTCGGTACGTGGATATACTCATGTGTCATCTATGAGAACTATTACAACTAATCAAGGAACTCGGGAGAATATTCTGCTCAACATCTCTATGCAAGTAACTAATACACTAGTCAAACAAAACTGCATAACTCAGAGCTCAAGGTGATCACATCTCGCCCCTAAAGTTGTCTTCGGTACTTCAACTTTTCTCACTTTCAACTGGTAGTAAACGGACCTCAAACTAATCTTCAAATAGACTGAAACACACACTAACTGACCAACAAATCACTGACACTCAGGAATGGATGTTAATCATTCACTGTCACTTGTTCCAACTGTCTGAAATCTAAACATATTCTTGTATTGTCTTCTCTCTTCTTCACAAATTGCACTGTCATACTCTAAGATGATGCACTAGGCCTAATGAGTCTAAGGTCTAACAAATTTCGAAGTTAATTCTTCAACATTCTCAATTCTTCCGGAATTCATAAGTTACAGAGCAACAAAACTGAAGCAACCTCGGAGACGGTCTCAGTAACGAACTCTTCTTCTCTATCAAGAGACAAACCGGGTAAATCTTCCAAACACTTCTAGGAAAACACAAACTATCCTAACATTATGCGGTCTAGTCTTCATTCAAAATCGAATTCATCACAATTTCTAAGCAAGCCTGTCAACTAAACTCAATCAATCTTTGACCTCTAAATCTGGATCAACATTCAACAAGAAGTTCACCTTCTCACCTACCACTACAGTCACACAAAAATCTGCGTCTTCAAAGCAACTCTCTCTTTGTCTCAATGTATACACTAACTTTATGCTCTTCAAGCCAAACCTTGACAAAAGGTACATCAAAACCGTAGGAAAACGATCACTTCACATCTACTAGAAACTAGTAACTCTGAACCACCAACGAACATCTTCTGTACATCTTTCTGATCACTACTATCTCCCAAAGGCTAGTCACAAGTGTCCCTAAGTCTAAAATCTCAACAGAGACATCTAGCTTCCTTACATGCTCCCACACCAAAGGCGAATCCGCAGAAATTGCAACTTCACATGTACACATTTGATAGTCTTCGGTCCTCTTGTTTTCAGACTGATTCTTCAACAAAATCCGACTCTTCTAGACTATTGGTAGAGCATTTCAAAACTTCAAAAACGCGGTTCTGGGCACACACAGACAACCATACTGGAAAACCACCCAGACGCACACTGGCCTCAAACACACAAATCGGTTCCCGTTCACGGACACTGATCGGCTGTCTTGCATCGAAATCATAGGCTGAACCCCAACGGTCACCACTAACACTTCTGAAATTCAGATTACTCACACGAGACCCCTACCTAGATCTCGCCAAAAGAACTAAGGTACTCATACCTACCTCATCGAGCACATTCAAACTTGCATGCTTGTTAACAACATACGGAAGTACGAACTCAGAACCAATCAGAAGAGACAAACTCAAAGCTGTACCAAGGGCTTATCCACTATAACATAGATACCACCTGACTCCCACTCATAGGTCTTCACTTCTTTTCACCAACTAATACCAGAATCGACCTCGTCATCTCCCACCAACAAGAATCAACTCACGTGCACGCGGACTCGAGCAAACAAATTGTTCCTCAACTCCGGTACAACTATACTCCCCTAACTATAGCAAAGAACTTCCTCTACATCATCCCCATTTTCAAAACCACAACTTCCACTTACCGATTCACGGCTCACACATTGGCCCTAAACTTACTAAAAGCAATAAATCAATCACAATTTAACATACAAATTGGGTTAGCAAAGGAAAGGTCCAAGTGGCTCAAGTATGATTTCCCTCACTTAAAATCCTTTTTCCGATGTAATAGAAGCAATGGGACTCTACTAAACATGTTTCAACCAAATCAGCACACATACATGCTCAACCAAGCATATAACAAGGCATACTTGCTAAACAAGCAAACAAATGCGTACGATCAAACAACATGCATTCTCAATCAAACAATCACACATCACAGCATACACGGGTAACGAGCAACATGCTTTTAAACAAACAATCAACTTACTTGTCATACAAGCAATCATACTTACAAAGCAAGCAAACACCGTGCATATCAATTCAAAACTTAAACTTACCTCACTTACCTGCCCAAGGTCTCGGTAACCTTAGGCTCTGATGCAAACAAATGTAACCCCCTCGTCCCGGTCTGGCCGGACGACCGGTCCGAGTGGGCCACACGGGGAAAACCGAAGCGAAACCCGTTAAGGTCCCACCTCGGTTAGCAACCCTAGAAAAATTTCTTTTATTTGTCTTGTCTAAAAGTCCATTTAAGTCCTATGTGATCAAACAACGGAATAAAATACATGAGACAAACATTCGATCCCAAAACAGCAATTAAACAGCCCACTTTTAATATTTTAAACAGGCCGTTTCGAAACACCCTTGAGGCGTATCGAAACGCCTTGACCAGGTCAACTGTCCCAGAGCCTCTATAAGGGGTCGTATCGAAACGGTGGTCAACTGTTCCGAAACGCCCTCAACGGTCAACTTCTCGTGGTCAACGAGATTTTGACCGTTTCGAAACCCTTATACCCGTTTCGATACACCTTCATCTCGTGAATTTCTCAGAATTCCAGTAGCCAAAACGTTCCGAAACGCGTATCGGAACAGGGGTTTCAAAGGCCATGCCGTATCGAAACGCGTTCCGATACGGGGTCCCTGAAGCCTTACCCGTTCCGAAACGACCCAGCCCGTTTCGAAACGCGGGCTGTCTGCAACCTTTTGAAATTCAGATTTAAGGGTATTTCAACAAGTAGGAAGGTCCCTTAGGACCCCTAAAGGCACACAAAACCATCAAACCAAGTCTAGAGGCATACATCCTAGGTTTAACATACTCAAACACACACAAGTATGGATTTAGACAATCTTTCGTACATAGCAAATTACACATGTAGAGCCTTTCATACAAGCATGCTTGAAGACATTAAAAGAGAACCAATACGCATCATACATATCAAATAAGTTTACATGCCATTCAAGCAACTTAGACATTCATAAGACATCGATCAAACAAACATTGGCAAGATATAACATGCTTACAACCAAGTCAACCATAGACATACATCAAACTCAAATCAACAACACCTATCCCATTGCTTAACTATTACATTCTATTACTTAAAATTCATACATTGAGCTCACCAAAAGCAACGCTTGGTGACCTTCCCTTGCCTTTTCCACCCACAAGCTATTTATCTGCATTGTCGAACAAAAGAGAGCGTAAGCATAAAAGCTTAGTGAGGGTAAGCTCTTTAAAAACAAACCTCGACAATGCAGGGTCCAAGCACGAGCTACAACCAAGATAAAATGCATGGTCTTACCTCCGATCCACGCGAGCCATAAATATAGATGATGCATGAACATATATTCAATATCATATCATGCTCAACATGTTTAAATCCACAACATATGAAATCACATATATTACACCATGTTAGCAACACATCCCAAAACACATTGGTTCACAATTAACCACATATTGGCAACATAAACTACAATCTGTATTGGCACCTAGCTATGACTCGAATACGCGGATAACCGTTGGAACTCACGTCCAACAACACAACCATTACCTGACGGTGGGATTACACTCATCACCGTTCACGCGGAGGGGATTCCACTCATCCTCACGCCTCATTTCACGCGGAGGGGATTCCACTCATCCTCACGCCCCGTCGATGGGATTCCACTCATCACCGACTAATATAAATACAATTTCCGGGCGAACCCGTACTCCTCCTTGGTGACTCAACGCCACCAAGGCCACGCGCGACTTTTGACTCATGTGTACACACTAACATCCTAATGATCGATCATTTGTACCCAAGCATACTAGTGCCAATACTACACATTTCATTAATCATTTATAATGTCAATTCATAACACTTCCGTGCTTAGCACGTACTCACCATGACTTACCATCATGTACAAACCACATTTTCATGCCTAGCATGTACTCACCATGATCCTCGGATCATGAAACCACCTCATAATATCATTTCACATGTCAACACCACATGTACAACATTAACAACCATATCACATTATAGTTTACACATGTGTATAACCATATCATATCTATCATCAACATGCATATAACAATACATCAAACATGCCCCAACACACATGTATACAACATATACGTAATCAACACCATCCCAAATTAATACGAGGCATATACAACCATTAAAAAGTGCAACCAAAGTCTCTAATCAAAGCTTGGGATTAGGCTACCACTCTAATCCCAACTCTAGGTGGGTTTACCAAGCCCATCCTAGGTTCACATGCTTGAACCAAATACTCAAAACCAATTTGAAAATATTTAACCACTCACCTAAGCTTCCAAGCTCCAAGCCAAGCAAGCAATCATCTTCAATTTCCCGGATTCGGTCCCAAAGTCTCTTCCATGTTTCCTCTTGCTTCAAGTCAAACAAAACACTTACATTACTTCCCAATTCAATGCTAATTCAATCATCCATCTACTTTGCAAATCACAACCCATTTCCACAATTTTCCAAACCACATAACATCCTAAAACCCCAATTTTCGTGCTCTCCCAAAGGCTTGCTGAAAAATCAATTTCCAAACATCCAAATGACTTCCAAAACATCCCAAAACACCCTCATACCATTGGTAGACCAACAGCCCATCAATTTCAACATAAAACCCACCAAAAACTCAAGTTTTACAACCTTAAAACTAGCCTTAAGACCATACTACGAATTTTCATCCAAAATTAACCAAATTAACATATATGGTGTATTTTATCATGCTTAAACAAAACCCCAACCTAATTTATCAAAACAAATCGAAAAACCCCATTAAAACCCCAAATTTCCATATAAACCCTAATTTCTCAAAACCCATATTTTCGAGATTTAAGACAATATACAAGTAGAGGTTGAAGAGGAGGTTAAGAAAATATAATTACCTCTTAAAATGGTGTTGAAATCGGGTGCTAAAATAAATGAAATAGTAACTCAAAGCTTGAAAGGTTTTAGAAATGGTGGGGGCTTTCAAATGTGAAAAGGGGAAAGAATGAGGGAGGAAGACAACTTTAAAATAAAGTGGTCTTGCTTTATTTAAAACTTGGGTAAATAGCAACATAGGTCCCTCCCTTCATATTAAAACTCAATTACACCATTATTTGAAATTGAATCGTTTTAATTAAGTTTTATTTGACCCGAACTAATACTCGGCTAACTCCTAGGCCCGAAACACGGGTGTTACAGTTTTTTAAAAAATTGACCTTTAAAATAATTATGTTGTGACATTCATGTTATATTACGATTGTAATTTAATACTACAACGTACTAGGGTCGGCTCTGAGGGTGAGCAAGAAGGACGTCCGCCCAAGGCCCATTGCCGGTAATAATCACTATCCACATTTTTAATTATATAAATAAGTGTTTTTTTAAAATTTAATTATTTATTAATAGGGCTCACCGTGACACCATCCCTAATTAAATGTAAATTAAAATTAAAATTTGTTTAGTTTAACATTAATGGGTCTTAGAGTCATAATCAAGATTTTAATGATAGTTCAATTTTTTCTAATATTTGTTATTAGTGGTTCAAATTTTTTCAATACTTGTTATTTGGTGCCTGATTTTTTCACTATTTGTTATTAGATGTTCAATTTTTGTCAATATTTGTTATTTGGGGTCCAATTTTTTAATAGTTTTTATTTCGAGTCTAATTTTCCCAATATATGTTATTAGGGGCTCATTCTTAATTTTTTTTTTATTTTTTTAATATTTGTTATTAGGAGTCAACTCTTAAAATTTATTTTTTAAAATATTTGTTACTAAATACCTACTCTTACTTTTTTTTTCCAACATTTATTATTAGAAGCTCACTCTTAAAATTTAATTTTTTAATACTTATTATTAAGTGCTTAATTTTTCTGTTCGTCTCAAGCCTCCAAAATCTCAATACCCGTGACATATGAATAGACATGACTCCCACGAACAGAATTGCTGATGGGTTTTTCTTTTTGAAAATTAAGATTGAAGGGAAGTATGGTTAGGTGGTTTGTAAGTTCAGTGTATAGGGACAAGATTCAAAGAACATGACTGTGTGATTTGTTCAATCATTGATGTCGTTGCATTGCATGCATGCTGGCTCAGCAGCCTGTTGTCTTTGTTTGTCAAGCAAGGCAACCTGTACTGCCTACCAACAACTATTGATAACTTCACCCCTTTATTAAAATTTAAACATGACATATTTGAGGTGGATTCAAACTCCTGTTAAGATGAGAAAATTAGTTTGAGTGTTTAAAACAAGAGTAGATCAACAAAATAATTAAATAATCATTAACTAGAGAAGTGATGGCAAATTCAATCCTGAACAAAAATAAAACTAAAACATGCTACAATAACATACTAAAGCATCCACAATTTTCGTAAGATATGTTGAGATATTTGATTTTGATATAACTTAAATGAAAAATATTTTTGGACTCAAACAAATTTGCAAAAATATTTTAAAAGTCCATTAACTTGAAAAATATGTTTGAAAGATTTTCAAAGGGTCTTTGACTTGTTTAAATACTGTCAAAATAACTCAAAAGTCAAAAACAGGCCCTGTGTACCGATACCCAGAAGAATCCGTACCAGTACATCTAAGTTGTGTAATGATACACCTCTTTGTCCCCAACGGTCTAATTTTCTAGTAGCCAAATTGTGTACGATACAGCTTCAGCCGTACAGATACACTAGGGTCTGTACCGATACACTTGTATTGTGTACTGATACCAGTGTAAAAAAGTCCAATGACTCTTTCCATTTTGAGCCAGGTACTGATACCCAAAGCCAGTGTACCGATACCGACTTGCCCAAACTGCATTTATTGCTGAAAATTAAGTTCCCAACGGCCATAAACGGCTAGTAGCTCATTCCACACTTTAAAAGAAGACTTGTGGCACTTGAAGATTGTAAAACCTATGTTTGATTTTGATATAACAAAGTGATTTAAGGACTAATTAAAAAACTTAAAATAAATTTTTAAGTCCCTCAAAAGGTTTCAAATCAACAAGGCTTTGCTCTAGTTTGAAAAACTCAAACTCCAAAATATTTTCTAAGTGTTCCAAGGCCAAATTACTCAAAAACGTCAATGCGTATCGATACACCTCTTACCGTATCGATACATTTTTTTTACAAACTTGGCCACTGGAGAAATCTGTTTCGATACGCCCCTTACCGTATCAAAACATATTTCATCTCTATCGATACGCTCTCTCTATAAAATCAGAAGAAGTTTGAATGTCGTACCGATACGGTATCACCCGTATCGATACAGTTTTTAAGGAATTTTAAATTCAGAAGCCTTAAATGTTTTTGGCCGTTGGGCGTCAGTTGTTAGGTAACAAATTTTTAAAGAGTTGGTTAACCCGTACCGATACGCTTGTACCCGTATCGATACGGATTCCTCTAGTGAGCTTTGTAGGATAAATTGCATCGATACGGTCTTGCCCGTATCGAAACGGTGCCCTAACCCGTATCGATACGCCCCTCTTGTAATTGTGCAACAACTCTTTCTTTTTTGAAACAGGTATCGATACGCCTCCCCGTGTACCGATACGGTAGGTTGTAGAAGTGCATTTATGGTGGAAAGAGAGGGTTCCAACGGCTATAATCAATTCCCTAACCACCCAAATGGCGAGAATTAATGAAGAAGGTATAAAATCAAGCCTATTGAAGACCAGCAACAACTAGGGGTGTTCGCGGTTAACCAAAATACTATAACGGTTAACCTATAAGTTATGTTCTTAGTGTAAAAGTTATATGTTCTTAATGTAATTAGAGGAAAAATACATAGAGAATGTGCCTAAAAATCATAGAAAATTAAGGACTCATTCTTAATGGTTAACCAACGGTTAACCGTGAACACCCCTAGCAACAACTATGTTTGACCGGTATTGTAAAGGTTACCTCCTAAGCCTAGAAAAGGGGAAGAGCAATTAATGGAATTGTTGAGAAATCCTTAGTGGAAGCTAAGGTAGTGGATGTAGAGTTCATTTGGAACTTGAATCGCTCTAAATTGCCTTGTTCTTCAATTTTATCCATTCCACTTATTCACCAAAATTTTAAAAACACAATTCACCCCCTCTTGACTTTGATCAATCCATTGATCCACTCAACAATTGGTATTAGAGCCTACCTCTTTGAAGGATTAACAACCGTAAGAGGAGATTCTAGGAAGAGTGTGATCATCTACAAAACAAGTCATGGCATCTACCTCCGGCTCTAGCATGTACGAGTCTCAATCGGTCACCAAACCACATTTCTTCAACGGTGACAACTATCCTTTTTGGAAGAACCGAATGCGTCTCTTCATAAACTCTAGTGATTATCTTCTTTGGGATGCTATAGAGGATGGTCCCATCATTCCGATGAAGAGAGACGATGAAGGAAGACTTGTGCCAAAAAGGAGAATAGAAATGAGTGAAGATGATTGAAAGAAGATTCAAATCAACGATAAGGCTCTTCACATGCTATTTTGTGCTTTTGAATCGGATGTCTACTCCAAAGTTTCTTCCATCGAAAGTGCTAAAGAAGTGTGGGATACACTTGAGACAACCTATGAAGGTACAAGCGATGTGAAAGAAACAAAGATTGGAATTCTTAATCTTAGTTATGAGAATTTCAAGATGGAGCCCGACGAAACCGTATCAAAGATGTTTGATCACTTTTCAACCATCGTCAATGGGCTAAAGGGTTTTGGAGAGATCATCGCGAAGGACAAGCTAGTCCGGAAGCTACTCCACTCTCTTTCCGAGTCTTGGGATGGGAAAAGAAACGCTATCATCGAGGAAAAGAACTTGAAGACATTAAAGTTGATGAGCTAGTTGGTTCTCTCCTAACTCATGAAATTATGAAGCAAAGAAGGGAAGATGAAAAAAAGAAAGAAGAAAGAAGAGTGGAGAAGCTTGAGTTAGACAAAAAGAAGAAGCTAGGAGTGGCTCTCAAAGCTTCTCTACATGAGGAGAGCACTTCTAGTGAGGAGGAAGATCTTGAAGAATTGGCTATGATAGCCAAAAGATTCTCACGATTTATGAGGTCCAACTGGGGTAGAAAATTTCAAAGAAAGATGGACTTCAAGGCTAAGAACAAAGAAGAAGAAAATGATCCGATCATATGCTATGAGTGCAAGAAACCATGTCATATTCGTTCCGAGTGTCCTCAACTCAAGAAGAAGGGCTTTGAGAAGAAAAAGAAGCTCAAAGCAAAGCTTGCTGCTTGGAGTGATGAGGAATCATCCGAGGATGAGGAACAAGAAGTGGCCAACCTTTGCCTCATGGCTCTTGAGGAGGATTCTTCTATGGTAACCTCTAACTCATCTACTTTTGATTTTACATATGGTGAATTGCATGAAGCATATGATGAGTTACAAGAGGTGTATGACGAGTTAGTTGAGAAGTATAAGGAGTCTGTTTTGAAAAATAAAAAGGTTATTTCGGATTTGCATGCTAAAAATGATTTAATTTCTCAAGCTAACTTGGAATTTGAGGAAAAAAAATTTAGGTCTACAAGATGAACTTGAATTATTTCAAAATGAAAGTGTAGATTTAAATAATCTTATTTCTCAATGTAACATTGAACACCAAAAGGTGTTAGATGAGCTCAATAAGCTCAAAAAGTCTTTCAAAAGTGTTGGTACCTTGAAAAATGAAATAGGTGAATCATATAGAACAAACCAACCTAAGAGAAAGAACTTAAACTACAAACAAAATGGCTCCTATAGGCATAATAAAACTAAAAGAATTAGAAGTGTATGAGTTCCTAAGGAACTTGTCAAGTCTAATAATGTTAATGCCATGTCACCTTGGATTCCTAAGGGAACCAAACTTTTGAGAGCTAACACTCGTGGACCCAAAATGATTTGGGTACCAAAAATCAAAGCTTAATCTCTTTGTTTGTAGGGGGAGCATTGCTACAAGGCCAAAGCACAAAGTCAAAACTCGCACATGACCGGAGACAAAAGTCAATTCATGGACTTAAAGCCAAAAAGTGGAGGAGTAGTGACATTTGGTGACAACTCCAAAGGCCACATTGAAGGTATTGGCTCCATAGGTAATCACTCTACTATACTCGGTGAAAATGTATTGTATGTCAATAGTCTAAAACACAATTTATTGAGCATTAGTCAATTGTGTGATAAAGGGTTTAATGTCTTATTTGATAAAAATGGTTGTAAAATTGTTGACAATAAATCTAATAAAATAATGCTCATTGATCATCGCATAGGTAACATATATATGATGCATCTAGATGACATTCATTCATCCCATGTGTGTTTTGTTGCACAAAATGAAAATGATGCATGGTCATGGCATAGGAAACTAGGACATGCTAGCATTAGTGTTTTAGAAAAATTAGTTTCCCTAAATCTAGTTAGAGGTTTACCCAAGATTATGTTCTCAAATGATGAAATATGTGATGCATGCTCTAAGGGTAAACAACATAAATCATCCTTTAAATCCATTAATGATGTCTCTACTAGTAGATGTTTACAATTAATTCATATGGATCTATTTGGGACAATTAAGACTACTAGCTTGGGTGGAAAATCATATGCCTTTGTGCTTGTTGATGATTACTCCAGATATACTTGAGTTCTCTTTTTAAGCACAAATGATGAGACTTTAGAAAACTTCATCACATTTTCAAAAGTAACTCAAAATGATCTTGACCTTAAGATTTCTCACATTAGAAGTGATCATGGAACCGAGTTTCAAAATCTAGGTTTTGAAGAGTTTTTAAATGAAAATGGTATTAGCCACAATTTTTTGGCATCTCGAACTCTTCAACAAAATGGGGTGGTTGAGAGGAAAAATAAGACTTTACAAGAAATGGCTAGAACCATACTTTGTGAAAACAATTTACCTAAATATTTTTGGGCGGAAGCCACTAACACCGCTTGCTATATTATAAACCGAGAAATGATTAAAGCCTATTTTAAAGAAAACTCCTTATGAGATTTTAAAATCGAAAAAGCCTAACATTAGCTATTTTCATCCTTTTGGTTGCAAGTGTTTTGTTTTAAATAATGGAAAAGACAATTTAGGTAAATTTGATGCAAAAAGCGATGAAGCTATTTTTATAGGTTACTCTTTAAACTCTAAAGTTTATCGTATGTTTAACAAAAGAACTTTAGTTGTAGAGGAATCTATACATGTTGTTTTCGATGATAACCTCCTTCCGAGGAAGGAATCTTGTGATAATGATGATGTAGGAATCTTTGATGCCTTTGATGGAGGACAAACTTCAAAGGAGGATGAGATTCCAACTAAAGAAGAAGATGCACAAGATCCACCTCTTGAAGCCTTGAAAGACTTGGCTCTTGAGGAAAAGGAAGTGAGCTACCCAAGGGAGTACAACTATGTCAAAGGTGGTGAAATCTTGGGTGATCCATCCAAGGGGGTAACTACTAGATCTTCTCTCAAACGCATGAATCATGTTGCTTTTATTTCATGCATAGAGCCTAAAAACACCAAAGAAGCTTTAAAAGATGATTTTTGGATTATGGCTATGCAAGAAGAATTAAACCAATTTGAGAGGAGTAGTGTATGTACATTAGTTGAAAGGCCTAGTACTCAATCTACTATAGGACCTAAATGGGTATTTAGGAATAAACTAGATGAGAGTGGTAACATTGTGAGAAACAAAGGTAGACTATTTGCTCAAGGTTACACTCAAGAAGAGTGAATATATTTTGATGAAACCTATGCACTCGTAGCTAGAATGGAAGCTATTAGGATGTTGCTTGCATATGTGTGTTATCATGATTTCAAGCTTTTTAAAATAGATGTGAAAAGTGCATTTTTAAATGGTTTTATAAATGAAGAAGTGTATGTAGAACAACCACCGGGTTTTGAGGATTCAAAATTTCCAAATCATATTTTTAAGCTAACCAAAGCACTTTATGGTTTAAAACAAGCTCCTAGAGTTTGGTATGAAGCTTTCAAACTTTTTAATTGAAAAAGGTAAGGTGGACACTACACTTTTCATAAAAAGGTATAAAAATGACATCTTAGTAGTACAAATATATGTTGATGATATTATTTTTGGATCTACTAATGAATGTCATTGCAAAGAGTTTGCTAAGTTAATGCAAGGTGAGTTCGAGATGAGCATGATAAGGGAGCTCTCATACTTTTTAGGACTCCAAATCAAACAAAGAAGGGATGGCACCTTCATAAATCAAGCAAAGTACGTGAAAGATATGCTCAAGAAGTTTGGCTTGGAGCAAGCAAAGCCTCAAGCTACACCAATGAGCTCATCTACAAAGCTTGACAAAGATGAATGAGGTAAGTGTGTTGACTCTAAGCTTTATCGCTCTATGATTGGATCTTTTCTTTACATTACCGCAAGTAGACCGGATATATTGTTTAGTGTTTGCTTGTGTGCTAGGTTTCAAGCTAGTCCTAGAGAGTCTCACCTTATTGCCGTTAAAAGGATCTTTAGGTACCTTAGAGATACTCATTGTTTAGGTCTTTGGTACCCTAGAGACTCAACCTTTAACCTTCATGCTTATTCGAATGTGAATTATGGGGGTTGTAAAATTGATAGGAAAAGTACTTCCGGCACTTGCCAATTCTTAGGTAGTATGCTCATATCTTGGTTCTCTAAGAAACAAAATAGTGTAGCTCTATCTACCACCGAAGCTGAGTACATATCCTTAGGGAGTTTTTGTGCTCAATTCCTTTGGATGGAGCAACAACTCTTAGATTATGGAGTTAAAGTAGAAACCATACCCCTTAAGTGTAATAACACTAGTACAAATTGTCTCATCAAAAATCCCATCCAACACTCTAGAACCAAACATATAGAAATAAAGCATCATTTCATTAGAGATCATGTCCTTAAGGAAGAAGTTGTTATAGAGTATGTTGACACCTTGAACCAATTAGCGGACATTTTTACCAAACCTCTAGACAAAGAGCGTTTTTGGTCCCTTAGGAGAGAGCTAGGTCTAACTAGCCTATCTTGACCCTTTAGGACTCTTTTGAGGTTAAAGTTTCTTGAATTTGTGAAAATGCATGTTTATGTGTTGTTGATCTTGATAGAAACCATGCTTATAGCTAGGGGGAGTATGCTTCTATTAGTATAGGCTTAGACTTGCTCATTCATCAATTGCATACATTTATGATATGTTAAAGTTGAGCCTTTGGTTGTTCTAAAAGCCAAAAATGCATTTATGGGCATAGGGTATCGATACGGCCTTATGCGTATCGATACGAGTACTTCACTAGTTAATCAGACTGCATTTTCTATCTTACGGGTATCGATACGGTTAAACCCATTTCGATACGAGTTGTGATCATTTCGATAAGGATGTCATTCGTTTCGATACGGTCCCTTGACACGCGATTCCAGGGAATTACCATTTCACCCTCGTATCGATACACCCTTTGGAGTATCGATACTCGATCGCGCAGACAACTACTTCATGGCATTAAAAGAGTTTTACTTTTACCAAAACTAATATTTCAAAACCCTAGCCGATTTTCATCTATAAAAAGTCTCTCAATCCCTCATATTTTCACCACAAAACTTAAAATCTCTTGAGGGTTTTTCAAAATCAAGCCTAAGTCTTAAGGCTCTCCATCAATTGGTGCTCAATCTTCACCCATTCCTCCCTATCTCAATATCAAGGTATACAAATTCTTTTTCTTTTTATTTTCTTCATAATTTTCGTTTTTACATCCTTTTTATTTTGTTTTGTTTCTTCAAAAACAAACTTTATCAAACCTTTTTGTTTTGTTTTCTCTTTCAATTTTTTAACCTTGATTATTGTTTTATCCATGGGTTGAATGAGAAAAAAATGCATACACATTGTAACCCCCTTAGCCCAGTCTAGGCGTTAGACCCGAACTACGAAGATCACACGGGGAAAACCAAAGTCAACCTTGATTAACGACCCTTTTTTGTTTTATCTTTTCTAGATGCGCATTAAACCTATGTGAATGCTCAAGAACCTTGGAAGAGAAAAGCACAGCAATCGGAAAATGTTTAAGGACTCAATTGCAAGAAATGCACATTTATGGACCAAAATGTAAATTTTGGAAAACATAAGGACTTTGTATATTTTAGTCTTACCAAATCTTAATTAATCATATTACAAGCCTTTCTGCCAAATTTCATCTTAAAAAGACATCTCAAGCTCAAGCAATTGCAATTACAACTTTCAGGACTAAAATGTAAAGCATGCAGAATCTGTGTTCAACGGTCACTCGTTTCGAAACACTGACAACCGTATCGAAACACCCGTGTCGAACGCCCGTATCGAAACATTGTTGATCGTTTCGATACGCGGGTATGTTCCGAAACCAGTTCCGAAACAGACACTTCCAGTAGCCAAAGTGTTTCGAAACACTTCTAGCCGTTCTGAAACGCCCAGGCCATTTCAGGCACCCGTTTCGAAACAGCTAAGGGTGTTTCGATACACCCTGCCCAGAAACAGCAGAAACTTCTGGTTTTTCACTTCAAAACACCATCAAACATACTTAAAATCATTCCACAACATATTAGCAACATGCTAAGCATTAAAACCATCATATTGCATCAAAGGCTAGATACATTACAAGCATTAAGCACACCTACTCATTTATCACATTCAACACATGATCCTACTTTTAAACAAAGAACATGGCTATATCCAACTATGAAAAAGAAGATCCAAACATCGCAAAACGATCATCAGCAAGTATCAAACCATAAAGCAAACTTGCTCAAGATAAACGATCTCATTACACATCAACGTAAAAGACTCTTCCCCCCATTGCCTTTATTATCTATAGCTATAAACCAAAACATACTTCTCAAGTGGAGCTCTTCTTGAATCCCTTGCTTCTTGTTGTCCCAAATTCATTTATCTGCATTGATGGACAAAAAAGGAGCGTAAGCACGTAATGCTTAGTGAGGAATGCTCAAAACCAAAACACCATCAATGTAGCAAACCTTAAAACCCTTTTCAAAAGCAATCACACCTTTAGAAACCAATTATTGTTTGAAAACCTCATATAAAACATCAACACCTTATAATTAAGCATTACTTAACATAAGATCAACATTAAACTCAAATGCATTAAGCAACTCAACCCCAAACAACATTCTTGCAAAAACATCCACTTAAACCATTTCATACAATAGTGCTTCGTGCAAAGTTTAAACCAATTTCCTTGGAAACCATTCCCATTCCACACTCTTCCTTTCTCATGCTTGAAAACCATTTCTAACAAAACACCATTCGAAATCTCATGTATCAAATGTCTATCTCATGCATTCTACCAATGCAAAACTCATGGCAAGGTCACACATGCTTGTTACTCAAAAGCATTTCATAAACTCAATACTCTTTTGCATAAGCAAATCTCCATTTGAAAACCACATGTATCATCTAGCTATCTCATGCATACAACCTATGCAAAACTCATGGCAAAGCCACCCATGCTTGTTTACACAAAAGCATTTCATAATTTCATTATCTCATATGCAAACCTCATAGCATAAAACATTTCAAGCATTGGTACATGTGACACACATTCTCATATATTGGCATTTACATACTCTATTGTACACGGATATGTGGACAATTCACTATACACTTCCGGTGGCATCAACCATCACTGTACTCACCCGTCTAGAACATAATCTTCTGGTGGCTTCCACCACACCGTACTCTCATGGCGATTCTACTTTCGCCAAAAGCTTGAGTATTTCATCAAGTCCTACCCCAATGGTATGCCCCTCATCGGTCTCATGGCAATAACTCTTGTTGCCAAAAAGCTTGGATATTTCACCAAGTCCTACTCCGATGGAATGCACATCATCTGTCTCATGGCAATAACGCTTGTTGCCAAAAAGCTTGGATATTTCACCAAGTCCTACTCCAATGGAATGCCCATCATTGGTCTCTCTCTTTGGAACGAATCCCAAGAGCACGTACGAATTTTAGTTTATAGTACACTCTACATCCTATTGATCGATCAATATATCCGGTAATCCTTACATCATCTATGCCAATATATCATGTTAAAATCATCAACACACTCACTGTTTTTAAAGCATGCAACACCTTCAAGGCCAAAATGTCGAACATTGCCTTAAGATGCAAACTAACAACACACACTCTCAAGGAATATTAATTTCATGCATCCTTCTTCAAAACAAGTTTGACAACCAACTCACATGCTTTAAAACAATGCTCAAACAACAAATTAAACCATATTGTCAAATCAATCACATCAAAACCCATTTTGATAGTTTTCAAAACAATAATAACACAATTGAGAGAGAATTCCACTTTACTTACTTCCGAACTTAAACCGGCGTTTCAAGCCTAAACTTAAGTTCCCAAACCTCTTTTCAAAATCATTCCAAAGCTAGAAAACACGATCTCACTCATCGATACACAACACTATGTTAACCGACAGCCTCCCAAGCGTCTGAAACCTCCAACGCTACCTCAATCACTTCCGGATCACTCTCCCTTGTTTTTAACACATAAGAACAGAGGATTAATGCACTTCCATGCATTAAAATCACCAGCCACACAACCCAACTCGCTGCTCTACCCAAGAACCTCATTTCGGCTACCAAAAACAACCGAAATCACCTCCAAACTCTCCCAAAA
Source organism: Hibiscus tridactylites (assembly GCA_958450335.1). Taxonomy (NCBI): domain Eukaryota; kingdom Viridiplantae; phylum Streptophyta; class Magnoliopsida; order Malvales; family Malvaceae; genus Hibiscus; species Hibiscus tridactylites. The sequence continues at coordinate 86,616,647 of OY288277.1, forward strand.
CAAAGCCCAGCCAAGATCTATCAATTCTAACCTTTTATAAACATCAATTAACATCAAAAAGCAACATAAACATGACCTTATACCTCCAGCAACAACAGATCACCAAAACCACCCCAAAAACCACCATTCTAGCAAGCAAAACTTAGGAAAACAAACCTATTCGGGATTTGATTGATAAAACCTCATTTATAATATCAATTAACACCCAAAATACATTAGAAAATCATCTCAAAACAGAGCCCACTCATTCACCACGAAAATCTTCAAGATCTCTTCCAAAATCTTGAGTTTTAAGACAATTTCTTGTTTCTAACATTAAAACCACTTAAAAATCATTAATAAAGGATTGATAACTTGGGAATTTCAGTAAAGAACTGATCATTAGAGGAGAAGGACGAAGCTTACCTCTAATGGATGATTTCTCCTTGATTTGGGCAAGTTTTCTTGAAAATTCAATGTAGAAATCAAGTGGATTTGATGAGGAATTGATTAAGAATCAAAGAGAGATTGAAATCTCATCAAATGAATTGGAAATCAAAGTAAATTTTCTGGAGAGAAAGTGTTTGGTTGAAAGGAATTTGAGAGAAAATAAAATGAGGGAAAATTTGTGAAAAGTAGTTATGAAAAGTCAAAAGGTAGTTTTCTAATTTAATCACCATCATTTTCTTTAATTAAAACATTAATTAAATCACCTAAATTAAGGAAAAATCTGATGAAAACATTTTGGTAAAATTAGCTCCTTAAAGATTCAAAGTTTCAATCCTTTACAAAACAGTCACTATTTAACTTTGCAAAAAACTGCGATTTGGTCACTACACCGAAATGTAGTATTTCCAAACCTTATTTTGTAAAATTGATTTCACCATTGTCTTTCATATATTAAATGAGGATTTTTAGATATTTTTACTATATTTTTAAAGTATCCCGAACTAGGTGTTCCCTAAACCTCCCTTTTAGATTCGAACCGTTTTTCAGACCGATCCGGTTCAGACTCCAAACATTTAGGCCCAAATTTGGGGCGTTACACACATTGTTTTAATCGATTTTCTAGACAATAACACCAAAAAAAGAGCACGTACTATAAGCGAAGTCAGTGAAGGATCCAATCCCGGCGATGGTACTCGCCCGAATTTGACTATTATCTATCAAAGGTGTTTTAGAACTCCCAGAGAACTCACCTACTTCTGATCTTTTAAAAATTATAAGATTCGTCTAGAGAGGGTAATTTCCGTTCTTCTTCTCAATTCGGAGCGCTTTAAGTTTGTCTATTTACCCTTGCTCCAAGAATGAAAGTTCATAGATTTTCTACAAATACCGGGACTTTTCTTTCGCAATTTGGTTTTGATCTTCTATGCTAATGCCAAGTGTGTTGCCGATGCCTCGGGTAATATCGTTGTCGTTAACTCTTATCTCATGGGAAAAAAGATTACCGTTGATGTTCCATCTCTTTGTGCTGTTTTTAAGTTTGAGGATGAGGGCATCGAAGATGAAAATTCTCTTGGACATGTTTTGGGGGGTTTCGTAACCGTTCTAAATGCTCAAGACCGCATCCTACACTTGATGATCACTTGGTGGTTCAGGCCTTCGGGAGGAAAATACTAGACTATCCGCCGAGTTGATGACTTTTGGATTCGGTGCTTTCACCAGAGACAACAACCTAACCTTGCTTGCATCATGTTTACGGGGATTGTCTTTCTCGTGCAACATCGTCACACATCTCTTGTCACATCATTCACCTATGGCACCGCCTTGAGCTATTTCTTCACTCAAAAGGAGATTGATTGCTCTCACGACTATCCTACACCCCTTACCGATCCCATTGATGAAATATCTCTTTCTAGGGGGAAATTTCACTACTTCAATGGTAGTTGGCTTCGCATCTCCGAGCTTCCTAGTGATGCGATTCCCGAAGAGATTGTCAATCCTCAAGCTACTCAAGCTCCTCCTCCTCCATCCATGGATGCTCTCATGACATTTCTTAATGAGCAATTCACGGGCCTACGCACGAGGATTGCTTCTATGGATCAAGTCATGAATTCGGGGTTTGCCTCCATAGACACACGCTTCACAAGCCTAGAAAATCGAGAAGCGTATCTCATCCATTGAGGCCGAGCACAATTCAATGAACATCTCTCTCACGGTCTTCCATGATGAGTGGTGTCAATCTAGGAGGAATGATAATGCCAACAAAGATGACGATGAAGATGATGAAGATGGTGATGGAGAAGAGTAGTAGATTGTCTTTGCATTCCATTCATGTCATTTAGGATTTCTAGTTATGCACTTTGAATTATGTTCTTAGGATTAAGTTTACCTTTTAAAACCTATGCTTTGATTATTGTTTGGATTTTATTTTGATGTTTCTTTATTTATGAACTTAATGTTTATCTATTATATGTTGCTTGGTTATTGATCATGCCTTTATCCCATGTCTCTTATTTTTGATCTAACAAAAAAGGGGAGAGGGAACAAGCTCACTTAAAATTTAAACTTAAAAATTTACCTAGCCTATATTAAGGGGGAGTTGTTTTTCCAAAAGTTTTTCAAAAAACTTAAAAATTTTAAGGTTTGGTTTTGTTATATCAAAAATGGGGAGATTGTAAAACCTATGTTTGATTTTGATATAACAAAGTGCTTTAAGGACTAAATTGAAAAACTTGAAATAAATTTTTAAGTCCCTCAAAAGGTTTCAAATCAACAAGTCTTTTCTCTAGTTTGAAAAACTCAAACTCCAAAATATTTTCTAAGTGTTCCAAGGCCAAATTACTCAAAAACGTCAATGCGTATCGATACACCTCTTACAGTATCAATACTTTTTTTACAAACTTGGCCACTGGAGAAATCTGTTTCGATACACCCCTTACCGTATCGAAACAGGGTATCGAAATAGATTTCATCTAGATCGATACGCTCTCTCTATAAAATCAGAAGGAGTTTGAATATCGTACCGATACGGTCTTGCCTGTATCAAAACGGTACCCTAACCCGTACCGATATGCCTACACACGTATCGATACACCCCTCTTATAATTGTGCAACGACTCTTTCTTTTTTGAGACCGATATCGATACACCTCCCCTTGTACCGATACAGTAGGTAAATTTTCCCTGATGGCAACATCTCTGGCATGAATACACAGGGGGCAATGGGACAATGACATCAAATGGGGTACGAGCTGATCAGGGACTGGCTGGCATGGCATCATCGCTAGCAAAGATTTCTACAGGGATATCTAGGAAGGCTGGCAGAAAATCCAATGACACTCTTTCAAGGTTTTCCCTGATGGCAACATCCCTGACATGAATGTACTGCCAGAGCTTGACATTCTAATCCTCGGCTTTTTCTAATTTAAGAAGAATAATCTCATGGCGATGGTTGATCTGTGAAAGCAATTCCACTGAACTAGTTGGCATGGGAGCGTCAGATTCTACCTTTGGCACTTTGGGCTTTGGCGTTGGCGTGGTTGCCTTTCCCTTTCCTTTATCCTTGGACTCTGTGGTAGTGAGTGGCCTCCATTGAGCCGAAGTGATTGTGGTGCCCTTAGTTTCTTAGCCTTTGTCTGAGTCGATCTTGGGCACACCATGTCTCATGCAAATGTTAGAAATCAATAAGGGAAAGAACAAATTGCCATTAGGCTTACCAATACATTTATATGTTTCTTTGATGATGATACGGCTGACATTGATCTTTTGGCCAACTATGATTTAGTGCAGTAGTTGACTAGTGCTTAAATTATACATTATTTTATTAATAATTACTCCTTGATTAGTTGTTTTAAGCTGCTTAGCTGGTGATTTTCTATTCTTTTCGGTGCAAGACTTTGTGGCTAGAAAGTAGACTAAAAAAGTCTGGATTTCACATGTTTTCTGGATCCATGGTTGGATTAGTGGGCATGAACTAGGGCATGAAAGAGCTGACTGGGCGCGACACGTCAGCAGATGACGTTAGTAGTGCTAGCCGTTCCTCCGACACTATTTTGTTGTGAGTGGGTGGGTGGCATCAAATTTGCCTTAAGAAAGTGGTTCCATCCCTTCGGTTGAGATTTCAGTGTCAATCTTTTGGCGGTTCAGTGTCTCTTGGAGGACACAATCCATGTCGTGCTTGGTTCACAAAAATCTGCTAGCAACTTCTTCCTCTTGGCAGGGGTCATTGACTCGACATACTCTAGATGTTCATCCTCGACATCCCCAACTTGAACATGGCATTGATATAACCATCATCAACACGCACACATGTGCCTCGAATCATCAAAAAAGGGTTATCTTTGGTAGTCCAGTAAGTATAAAATTCTTGGACGATACTAGCATAGACTTCCCCCTTCTGTTGGCATAAAACTTCCCACTTGTGTGTGGTTACTATCGCCATGAAATTTGGAGGAAATCCCACGGTTGTCTCGTCTTTGAAATCAAAGTGCTTCTCATGGAAAAGGGATCTTGAAGCAAAGTTCTCTTCATGTGTTTCCGGATCTCATCATTGAAAAATATTTTGAAGGGATTTGATGAAGACGCCATGAAAACGAGTGGAAAGCTTGTATGTTTTTGACAAAAGGAAGAAGAAGAAAAAGTGGAGCTTGGTTTCCTGCTTGATAAAGAAAAAAAAGTGAAAAGTATTTAATCTTTGAAAATGGCTAAGGGGTTAAGAAGGTGAAGGGTAAAAGAGTTTTAATAGGATTATTAAACTGGCTGATTTAAGAGGGGATAATGATGGTTAATTGCATGTTTGGGTAAAAGGAAAAGGGTGATGTGATAAGGGTTTAAATGATAGGATAGGTTTTAAAGAGATAAGGGCTTAAGGTGATTAAGTTGAGTTTGAACTCCAACTTATCCAGTTGGGCGGCTAGGGTAAAAATTCAAAGACAAAATATCACTCTTCAATGGGCCGATTTTCACCAAGATAGGGTAAATATTTTTCTTCCATAATTACAATCGTCGCATCCCAAGTCATTGTCTTGGCACGCAAAATTCTCCCCACTTGCAATTGTCTCATGCCAAGTCTGGTCTTAGCATTATTCCTGGCACACTAAATTTTCACATACTTAAAGAAAACCTTTCAACACAGCAAAGAAAAATCAAAAACTAAAAGAAAAAAACAAATAAAGAAAATACTGAAAAAGAAAAATGTTTAATCTAATATTTACAAAAATTCAAAACATGATGATAACGTTACGTTACCTCTGCCAAGAGAATAACCTTTTTGGCATTCTTCTGATCACCTTCCAAATAATGTTTCAACTATTGGCTATTTACCTTAAAAATTTCACCTGACTTCAAATCCCTAATGTCTACAGCTCCTTGGACATACGACTTCAAAACTTCAAAAGGGCCTGACCATCTTGACTTGAGCTTGCCTGGAAACAATTTAAGCCTCGAGTTAAATAACAGAACACGTTGGCCTACCTCAAATTGTCTTGGCATATCCTTCTATCATGACAACGTTTTGTCCTCTCCTTGTAGAGTCTGCATTCTCGTAGGCTTGTGTTTTAAACTCTTCTAACTCATTTAGGTCTAGTAGTCTCTTTTCTCCAGTAGCCCTCCATGACATATCAAGCATTTTGATTGCCAAATATTCATGATGTTCCATCTTCACCGGTAGGTGGCATGCTTTTCTAAAAACGAGTCTAAATGGTGAAGTGCCCAAAAGAGTTTTAAAAGCAGTCCTATAAGCCCACAAGGACTCATCTAGTCTCAAGGAACAGACTTTCCTTGTTGGATTTACATTCTTTTCTAAAATATTTTTGATCTCCTTGTTCAAAATTTTGGCTTGCCCGTTTGTTTGGGGAAGGTATGTCGTGGCAATCCTCTACTGAATTTCATATATGCACAAAGCTTTAGAAATTATATTGCATTTAAAGTGGGTACCCTCATCATGAAAAATCACTTAAGGGCACCAAATCGAGTAAAAATGTGTTTGTGCAAAAACTTGGCAATGACCTTGGCATCGTTCGTTGGAAATGCAACATCCTCAACCCATTTCGATACATAGTTAACGGCCACGAGAATATATATATTACCAAATGATGGGGGGGAAAGGGACCCATAAAGTCTATCCCTCATACATCAAATAATTACACATGCGTAATGTTTTGGAGTGGCAGTTGGTGTCTGCCAGAGATATTTTATGTCCGCTGGCATCGATCACATGCCTTGGCATAGTTGTGGGCATCTTTGTATAGTGTGGGCCAAAAGAATCCTGACTGCAGCACCTTGGCAGCAATTTTCATCCCGAAAAAGTGACCTCCATAACATAGTTGCAATATATTGTGCTGCTCATCCTCTGCACACACCGACAGATCACTTGATCGACACACTGTTTGAACAATATTGGCTCGTCCCAATAATATTATCGAACATCTCATAGAAAACGTTACCTGGCATTATTTTCCAAGTCCAGTGGCAAAATGTTACTTGCCAAGTAGTTGACTATGTCAGCATACCATGGCACGACATTAACTGCATGCAAATACTCATCTGGAATTCATCTCTTATGGCAGCGGTCTTACCACCTTCAAGGTGATTCTCTAGGCGTGGTAGGTGGTCAGCTAATAAAGTTTCATTGCCCTTCTTATCTCGAATCTTGAGGTCAAATTCTTGTAGAAGAAACGCCCATCGGATTAATCTAGGCTTGGCATCCTTCTTTGCCAAGAGGTACTTCAGTGCCAAATGATTTGTATATACCACAACTTTGTTACCAACTAAATAAGATCTGAATTTATCAAAAGCAAATACAACTGCAAGAAATTCTTTCTCAGTTGTGGAGTAATTCAGTTGTGCTCCATTTAAAGTTCGGCTGGCATAGTAAATGGTATGAAAAACTTCGCCACGTCGCAATCCCAACACTGCTCTGATGGCATAATCGCTGGCATCGAACATGAGCTCAAATAACTCATTCCAGTCTGGTGCCAGGACTATAGGGGCATTAATTAACTTCTCCTTAAGTTTCTGAAACGCTCTTAAACAAGAATCATCAAATGAAAAAGTGGCATTTTGTTCCAATAACAAGCATAAATGTTTAGAAATTTTAGAAAAATCTTTAATAAAACGTCAGTAAAAACCTGCATGTCCTAAAACACTTCTTATACCTTTTACACTCGTAGGGGGTGGCAATTGCTTGATTACCTCGACTTTTGCTTGGTCAACCACTAATCCTCTCTTGGTTACCTTGTGCCCGAGATCAATGCCCTCCTTCACCATGAAGTGGCATTTTTCCCAATTCAAGACTAGGTTTGTCCCAATGCATCTCCTCAACACTTGCTCCAAACTCTGAAGACATTCCTCAAATGTTTTGCCAAACACCGAGAAATCATCCATGAATACTTCCAAGTTATGCATGGAACGTTTTGGGCCTTGTTGCTTGCATCGAACAACTTCAACTTCTTATCCAATATGAGTAATTTGACCCCTCTCATGCATGTATCATTCCCCCACTCCTTAAAAAGATTCTCTCTCGAATCTAAGCCGATGATTGGAGGAAGTTCATCAAAGTACAATAAAAGAGAAGTCGTCTTGAAGGATCCTTATGTTGAGTCTCCTTTTTCAATGTGATTTACAAGTTTCTTCTCATTAGCAACGGCATTATCGTTTTGGTCGCAAGGCAACTCATTCTCATCTTCAAAACCATTTTCAATGCTAAAAGAGGAATCACAAACATAAATAGAATTCTAAAAACAATCAATTGTACCTTTTGATTGTGGGCTATCTTCGTAGGTGTTTGCCTTTGGATGATCATTAACTTTTCTTCATAACAAGGCAAGGTATTGTCTCCCTTGTGTTCTTCAGGATAAATAATTTCTTCATCATCATAGGGCAAGGTTGAACTCTCGATTGTAACGTTTTCCCCATGTTCTTCAGGAGAAAAAAAATTCTTCCTCATCCTTGGATCTTATGTGACTGGCTCTTGCGAAAAATTATTCTCTAAATGCCCAAACATGCGTTTCAACTATTTTTTTAATTTGTGGAAGGAATCGGCCATGGATTCAAGGGCCTCTTTTTCGATGCTTTTCTTTTTTTTGAAACATGTAACATGTCTTGAATGTTGCTTTTCATACTCATCTTCATCACTGTTGTATCGAGCATAAGTAGGACGTTGTCGAGGCTGTTCAACATAATACTCATCAACATCACGATCGTATCAAGCATAAGTAGAACGTTGACGAGGTTGTTCAACATAATACTCATCACCATCATATTTGGCACGTCGTCGAAGTTCATCACGTATAACATCTTGATCAAAACTAAGAGCCCTCGACGCAACTTTGATACAATGTATTTCTTTATACAATTCTCTTTTCGAAAGATAATGCAACGTAGTATTTGGTGAAATTTTATGTGACATCCTTAAAATTAAAAAAAACGAATCAAATCCTCATCGTTGTTCACTCCAAACAAAGGCTCTAGGAGTCCAAGGAACGATATAACACCAATTGAAATGAGTTGCAAGAAAAAATAAATTTATGCAACTTTTAAATTTTCTACTAACACAAGAAACAAGAAGGTGTTATAAGATGTATAAGAAGTAATAAAAGCTAAAAAAGGATAACGAATGGTTAAGAATGAAAAAATAGAAGAAAAAAATCTCGAAAACCCTAGAATTGTGCAGAAAATTAACCTACTTTTTTTAGGTGTTCCCGAAGTCCAAAAATTCTGAAATTTTGTGTGATGTGTCCTCAATTGTAGTATATCTGATTTGGAAATTTTCAGCTCAAAATTCATTCATTTGATTTTTTTTATTTTTTTTTCTTTTTCACCAAAAAAGTCAAAATTTTGCCCAATAGTCGTCCCAATCGAATACCAGATGATAGAAGTGCTTGGCGTGGATTTGGAAGCAATCCTATGCGCTAAACTCGATCAAGAATGGTTGAAGAATTGTTCTTGAGATTTAAGAACAATGAGTTTGGTGATTCTTGATTTTTCTGGAAATTGAAGAACAAAGTTAAAGAAAATAAATGAGAGATTAGAAGATGAGTAAGAAGAACATGAAAAAATGTGGATATATATATATATATATATATATATATACTCAAGTTTGTTTCTAAAACTGACAGAATCCCCTAATTTCATTGGCTCTCTTCTTTCACGTGATCCTTTGCGAGCCTCCCGATATTCGATTGCTGACTAATATGCTAAGTTTTTTTTTAAAATGACGGGCCTCGTTAAAAAACCCCTCTAAACCTAGGTAGGGGGAAAAGAGTGTCCTATATTATTAAAGAAAATAGCAACCTGTTTCAATATTCAAATACAACACTACTGTGAATTGATCACAGGACACTACACAAAATGAATAAAAGAGCCACATACATCAGTAACACTATGCATTACATTCATTGAACCAAACAACGTCATCCTTTCTCATGGCCCCTTCACGTGCAAGCTGATGCGCAGTGTGATTAGCCTCTCTGTACGCGAACAAAAGAGTCCAGTTTGGTCTTCTAAAAAAGAATCTGCATTTCTGTATTAGCTCAGCAAAGCATATAGGAACAGTCACAGCTTGGTTAATCCATTTACACACCATTTCACTATCGGTTTCCACCATTAAAACCATATTTGAATTACTAAAATGAGACTCATAAATGCAGCATGCTTCTAAAATAGCATAAATTTCAGCTTCTGTCGGATTAGATCTCCCAATATTCTTGGCGAATCTCACCAATTGTTTCCCCGAGTGATCTCTCAAGACACCCCCAATACCTCCATCACCATAACTACCTTTTACTGATGCATCCACGTTAAATTTTAAAGAGCCACAAGGCGGTGCAAGCCAACTACCTGTTGTAGGTCTACTAGGATTGGTTGGGACTAAACAGCATAAATTAGGATTCCAGATGAAATCAAGAATGGAGAAACAATGTTCGGGCCATTTACTTTTACACCATATTCCAATTCTAGTGATAGCAATATCAAACAAGCTGATTACAGTGAAAGTTTTTCTATTAAAAATAGCTTCATTTCTACTCAACCAGATAGACCACACTAACCCGAAAAAAGCCATCGACCAAATTGGTTTTGCAGCAATTTTAATGGGTTGTTCGCCCCACCAGACCATAAGTTCTGTAATGCTGCTCGGCATAGTCAAATGGATATTCCAAACTTGACACCACTTTTGCCACACCTGCCAAGTAAACACAGACTGACAAAAAAGATGGTCAGTAGTTCCAATAGCAACAACACAAAAGGGGCATAAACAGTTTCCAATTCTAGAAATACCACGCTTTCCCAATTCGAAACATGTAGGGATTTTATTCTGCACTACTCTCCATATGAATATTTCAACTTTCGGTGGAGCTAAGTTCTGCCATTTTATTTTGGCATATGTTGTTAATCCCCTTAACCATATTTGTCTTGTTCATGACATTACCCTCCCCATGAGTTGTGAAAGACCTTTAGAACTTTCAGTAACCTCCTTTTAAGTAAACAATCTGAATTGAGTCAATAATTAGAGTTTGTCATGGGAGAGGCTGAAATTTCATCAGGATGTTCTCAATATTAGGTCCAACATAAAGGTAAAGTTCACTTGCTCCAATTTTCGCATGTTGAGCCCCGCTGTTAATTTGTTCTACACTCTCTTTGTCAATACAAATACAACACAAGTGGATTGATCCCAATCCTGCCCCTTTGCAATTAATGCAATCATCTGCAACAAAAGGGTACTCTTTCCAACATCAGGATCACCCATCCAAAGATTACCCCTGCCTACTTTTTTAAGCTAAAAATTTCAAATACTATCTTTGATGAGGGTTGGGACGGAGATACTGTGGAGCCTGATAATTACAACCGAATTGCTAGCCAAGTGATGAAGAATATGTATTTTGGGTGTTTTTGGTGGAAGCAAACAGATAGAAAAAATATGACACGGGATTTAGAGTGGTTCGGTTTTCTAACCAAAGCCTACATTCATTACCTTAGCTCCCGCCAAGGATTTCACAATTCATTAAGAATTCTTCCCCTTTTCTAGGCTAAGGAGGCAACCATTTACAACCTAGACTCACTCACCAAGTCTAGCATCCAAAGCTCACAACCTGAGCTTTGGGCACACTCTTAAACAAGAGAATCTAAGCAAACGAAATCCCTCTACAAAGGTTGACGTTTGCACTCTTAAGCTCTCACTCAAATCCTAATACACTTGAGCATACATTAACATTTTAACTCACAAGTGTTTGTCTATACAAAGAATGAGAATTTAGCACTAAGACATGATTTCAATCATAGACATGTTGGCTTGTGAATCATTAGTCTTTCATAGATACTTGGAGGTCCCTTTTATACTCCCAAAAGAGTTTGTAGCTGTTGGAGTCCGTTGAGATTGAATTAGAGCCGTTAGGGCCTTTATTTCCTGCAATAATACAGTTTTATAGCTGCATGTATCAATACGTGGGTAGCCGTATCGGTACGCCCTTCTTCAGTACTAGTCGTTGAGCTTTATACAACATCCCGTACCGAAACGCACGAAGGCGTTTCGGTACGCCCGTATCAAAATGCTTTGTACTGTATCGGTACGGCCTGCAATTCAAATGACTGTTGGGAAATAGCCGTTGAGGGGTTTTGAGTTGTTGAGGCTTTTGCCACGTAAGCGTATCGAAACGCTAGACAGCGTAGCGAAACGACCACGATCCATATCGATACAGCCAAAGCCTGTATCAGTACGGGTTTTGGCAGTTTCAAATTGACTGTAGCTGAAACCCTAAGGCGTATCAAAACGGTGTATACCGTATCGATACGGTCACATTGAAAACTTAGGTTTAGTTACTTTAAAACGTTTTAAAACACTTCAAAACCTTTTGAAAATTCCTCAAACATATTTTCAAGTTGTTTGGACTTAAAATCTTTTTTAAAATCTTTTTAATTTAGTCCAAAACTATTTTCTAATTATTATATCAAAACAAATATCCTAATAGACACCACAAAGAAAATACACATCATTCGATCTTTTAACACCAATTATTCCTTCGGCAACAACGAATGATCCTAACACCGTGTAATTACAAATATTGCAATGTTGGCTCTATAATACTTCCTTAAACCATGTATCTCTCTATTTCTTTCTCTCTCTCTCTCTCTCTCAGTGTTTCCAACCTCTATAGAGTTACCTTTGTCCTCAAAACTCTTATAGTTTCGTTGAAATGAAACAATATTTTTTCCATAAACGGTAATATAAAGGCATAAGGGTCTTGCATTGTCAAAAACTCATTGTTACCATAACTCCTATAATTCCATTGAAATGGAACAATGTTTTTGTCCATCAGCAGCAATCTAAAGGCACGAGGGTCTTATATCATCAAATCCTCATATATATCCCAAATTTGTTTGACATCATTACCACTCAAACTTCTAGTGATTTGGGTTATATATTTCCCCATTAACAGTAGTCTAAACCCATATGGGTCATCATTTCAACAAATTTATTGGCAGCCGTAAGCATAGTCGAATAAGCTCTTTCAAGCTTTCCCCTAACATCAATATTTCTTAAAAAGTCAGGCTTAGTAGTGATTTCTTTGTACACCACCTGGGTAGGACCAAACTTACACCCAATAACCATAATACATGACATTACTAGACTGATATCATTTTTATCCACAAGTTCATCTTGCTTAATCTCGACGTCTTTGGCTTCATTGATTTCACCCTCATTCAATATACCGATTCGAGCAACAACAAAAAAATTAGTTGTCTGAGCACTTCTTGAAGCATATCGTTGTTTTGCTTCATCATTTTTGTGGTTGCTTCATATGTTTCAGTAATGGTCGCCATAGATTTCGACTCTCAATGAAAGCACCAATGTTAGGAACTTTCCTGTAAATATATGAATCCACAGAAAAGAAAATAGACATGGAGATAGAATTAGAAGAAGAGAAATAGAGAACAGATTTAGAGAGGAAGAAGAAGTTGGTTCATAAGTTTTTGCATAAAGACATTACAAATTGGATATATATTCTCAAGTTTGTTACTAAGAACGGATAGAATCCCCTAATTTCATTGGCTTTCTTCTTTCACGAGATCCTTTCCGAGCCTCCCAACATTTGATTGCTGACTAATCTAATGAGTTGCTCTTTTAATTGGCATATGCTGTTGATCCCCTTAACCATATTTGTTTTGTTCATGACAAAATTTGTAATAATCCAAAAATCTGGTAATATTCTCGTATCCAGTTTTCTGCTTGCGCAGTCTTCGCTAAAATGGATTATCTTGAGTTCTAGATATTGGATTGATGTGTTTCAAGATACGTTGTAAAGGTAACTGAGCGACGGTGAATATTGAAGCAGACAACTTGACCTAGAAATGCCTGGATCCTATTCGAAAATTTGCTTCAAGTTGACTGATGCTCCAGCCTTGCAAAACAGTTTCAATTTCTTATCTAAAATGCACCTCTTCACACCTTCTATGCATGGAACGTTTTGGGCCTTGTTGCTTGCATCGAACAACTTCAACTTCTTATCCAATATGAGTAATTTGACCCCTCTCATGCATGTATCATTCCCCCACTTCTTAAAAAGATTCACCCTCAAATATAAACCGGTAATTGAAGAAAGTTCATAAAAGTACTATATAAGAGAAGTCGTCTTGAAGAATCCTTGTATCGAGGCTCCTTTTTCAATGTGATTTATGAGTTTCTTCTCACTGGCAGCGTCATTATTGATTTGGTCGCAAGGCAACTCATTTTTATCTTCAAAATCGTTATCAATGTTAAAAGAGGAATCACAACCATAAATAGAATTCTGAAAACAATCAATTATACCTTTTGAATGTGGGCTACCTTTGTAGGTGTTTGCCTTTGGATGATCATCAACTTTTTCATCATAACAAGGCAAGGTATTGTCTCCCTTAAGTTCTTCAGGATAAATAATTTCTTCTTCATCATAGGGCAACAAGGTTGAACTCTCGATTGTAACGTTTTACCCATGTTCTTTAGGAGAACAAATTTCTTCCTCATCCTTGGATCTTGCGTGGACTGACTCTTGCGAAAAATCATGCTCTAAATGCCCAAATATGCGTTCCAACTGTTCTTTAATTTGTATAAGGAATCGTCCATGGATTCAAGGGCCTCTTATTCGTTACTTTTCTTTTTTCGGAACATGTAACATGTCTTGATTGATGCTCTTCATACTCATCTTGTAACGCCCCGGTTTTGGGCTCAGAAGTTTTGGCGTTGACCGATTCGGTCAAAGTGCTGATCGAATATATATAAGAGGGAATTTAGGAAAACCTAGTTCGGGTTGCATTAAAAATATGGGAAAATATTCTAAAATCATCTTTTAATATATAAAAGTGAACTGTGAAATCAATTTTGGAAAATGAGGTTCGGAAGGTTGACATTTTGGCTAGTGACCAAAATGTAATTTTTGAAAGTTGCGGGACAGTTTTATAAAGGATTGAAACTTTGAATCTTTAAGGAGCTATTATTCCAAAAAGGATTTCTCCAGATTTTTCTAAGATACTTTAAGCCTTAAATCTGATTTTAAAGATGAAGAAAAGGGAGGGAAATCATTTTAACCAATTCTTAACTAATTTTCCTATTTTCTCTCAAATTCTCTTTTCTCTCATTTTCTCTCTACCCAAACAAGATTTTCCAGATTTCTTTCTCTGATTTTGACATCTACATCTCTCATTTCAACTCTCATTGGATTTTTAATCATCTCATCATCAAAACCTCACAATTTACAAGTTGATTCATCAAGCATTTTGGCTCTAAAATGGAGAAATTCAAGTTTGGAGGTAAGAACGTCCTTCTCCTCTAAACTATCAGTTCTTTACTGAAATTCCTAAGTTCTCAATCCTTGATTCATGTTTTATTAAAGGCTTTTCAATTGAGATCTTGATTTTTGGCAAAAATGCAAGATTTGGTGATTTTGGTGAAAATTTCGTGTGATCTGTTTAAGCAGGGTTTTGAGGTGTTAAAATGATGTTAAATGAATGCTAAAATGATTAGAAGTTGAGGTTTAATCAATGCAATCCCGGATAGGTTGAATTTCCTAAGTTTGGCTTGAGTTTTTGGTTGTTTTTGGAGTGTTTTTGGTGAGCTGTTATACCTGGAGGTATAAGGACGTGGTTGTGATCTTTTTGCATGTTAGTTGATGTATAAAAATGGTTAGAAGTGATGGATCTTGGCTGGGTTAAGTTTTGGAAGTGTTTGGAGATGATTTCGGTTGTGTTTGGTAGCCAAATTGTTAGATTTGTGATGAGCAGCGAGTTGAGTTGATGTTGCTGGTGTTTTAATGCATAAGGATGCATTAATGTTCTGTTTTTATGTGCTTGAAACAGGGGAGGTTGATCCTTGAGTTTTGGAGGTGTTTTCGGAAGGTTTCGGAAGCTTGGAAAGCTTGTTGGCTAGGCTTGTTTGGTAATCGGTGAGTGAAAATGGATTTTCAGCTCTTAAACCAAAGGTTGAAGGTTTTGGGAGCTTAGTTTAAGTCTAAACAACTTTGCTAAGCTCAAGTGTAAGTTTTCGGATTACTCTCTTAAGGTGGTGGCCATGTTTTGATGAAATGTGAAATGATGATTTTGCATGATTTGCTACTGTTTTGGAAAGCATGTTTGAGCATGTTAATTGCTGATGTTTTAGCATGATTTATGCTGATGATTTAAGCCATGTGTTGAAGGTGTCTCTAGGTAAGAGTGCCTTGTTTTTATGCATTGTTAAATGATGTTTTAATGCTTTGAAATGCATGATGAAATGGCTTGGTTTAAATGCTTTAAAACAGTGGATTACATGATGTATAAAGTGTGTATTGGCAAGTGATGGTTTGTAAAAGTGAAGGTCACTAAGGTGGTTAAAAGTCCTTGAGTGAGCCTTGTTATCTAAGATCATCAAGGTGGTTAAAAGTCCTTGGATGAATCTTGTTGCGGACACTAAGGTGGTTAAAAGTCCTTAGGTGCTCCTTTCCATGGTGGTTAAAAGTCCATGGGGCCAAGGTGTTTAAAAGTCCTTGGGGCCAAGGTGTTTAAAAGTCCTTGGGGTATTTCAAGCTACGGACACAAAGGTGGTTAAAAGTCCTTGTGTGGTCCATTCATGGTGTTTAAAAGTCCATGGCCAAGGTGTTTAAAAGTCCTTGGGGTCCAAGGTGTTTAAAAGTCCTTGGGGAAAGTTGTTGAACTTGATTTCTAAATGAAATGTATCACTTGAGCCAATATGACATGTTTTGTACATGAGATGCATGAGATGCATGATTTGATGTTTATGTTGAAGCATGAGATGCTAGTTTAAATGAAATGTGGAAGCATGTTATTGCTTGATTTAAAGTATGCTTTGAGCATGTGTAAAGGTTGTTTACAAGCATGATTTACAAATGGTTTAAAATGCATTATTGAATGGTTTTTAAAGAGCACTCCTCACTAAGCTTTGGCTTACGCTCTCTCGTTTTCTTGATTCAATAATGCAGAGCATTAGAGTGCATTGAGGGCAGCAAGAGGAGGCAAGCAAACAAGTACAAGTAAAGCTCAATGTATGAAGGTTTTATAAGTGTTTTAGCTTTTGTATGTTTTTGGCAATGGGGGACCAATGTATGTGTTTTGGGAGGCGTTTAAGACTCCCTAAGTATGTTGAATGTCAATGTTGTTGCTGGTTTTTGGATTGAACCATATATGCTTGTTTTGCAAGTTGAAGCTTGAGTGGATAGCTTGTGTAGGAAGCATGACCTTAAATTTGGGCCTTTTTGCATGAGATGTTATCTTGCTGAATTGATGATGCTTATATGTGTTAAATATGTTTAATTGCATGCTGGTAAAGTTTGGTGATGTTTGGAGCATGTTTGAGTGTCCAATTGCATGATCTAGTATGCTTGTTTGCTGGTTTTTGTGCAGGCGTTTCGGAACAGGGGTGTACCGTTTCGGAACGGGTGCCTTGCATGAACCCAGGCGTCCGAAACGGTATGCACCGTTTCGAAACGGTTTAGCCTCTGCCGAGGCCATGTTCCGGAACCCGTTTCGGAACGGCCCGTGTTTCGGAACAGGGCTAGCCTGTTTCGGAACGGTCGACCGTTAGAGGGGCTGACATGGTAGTTACATGTTTCGTTTTGTTTACGTTTTGGTCCTGAATCATGTTTGATCAATTGCATGAGCTCTGGATGTCCTTTTGAGCTGAAATTTTTCAGAGAAGCATGAAACCTGACTAATTTCAAGATGGTAACTTTAATTTGGGTTAAATCCCTTAATTTATCAGAATTTACAATTTGGTCCCTAAAGTTGTAATTTGTTCAATTGGGTCCCTGTTTGATCTCTGATGTTTGTGATCTTTTGATATGTTGTTTGTATGATCACACTTAAGGTTAATGTGCATCTAGATAAGATTAAAAAGAAAAAAAAAGGGTCGTTAATCAAGGTTGACTTTCGGGTTGACTTTGGTTTTCCCCGTGTAATCTTCGTAGTTCGGGTCAACCGTCTAGACCGGGCTACGGGGGTTACATTTGGTGGTATCAGAGCTGAGTTCTCGAGTAATTGGGAATGTGTGAATGCATGATTGAAGCATGGTTTGGTTGGTATGCTTGTTGAGTGAAAGCATGTTCAGTGTTATGATATGATGATGTGTATGTGATGCATGTTGTGATGATGCATGATGAGGGTACCCATTGCCAAACAAAAGCTAAAGGGATGATGTTGTTTTTGAAAGAATTTGAGCTTGAATACTTGGAATTTGCTTACCTTGCTGGTCCTGACTTGTTTATTTGGTATTGTTATGCATGGTAAAGTATGGCACCACGTAGAGAGTTAAGGAGTAGCGCGAGAGCTACGACCCCGGAGGGGAATGTGAATGATGAGCACACTGGTAGTGCTGTGTTACCTCCTCCTCCACCTGGTGGTGGTGGTGCGGAGAGGGAAAGAGCTGGAGCTGAGGCAGCTGGTGCTGGAGCTGCAGGACCTGAAGCTGGTCAGGGGCAAGCGATACCTGACATGTCTGTGCTTGTACAAGCTATTGCGGGTGCGTTTCGAGCAGCAGTAGCTGGAGTTCAAGGAGCTGG
This sequence comes from Hibiscus tridactylites, assembly GCA_958450335.1. Classification (NCBI taxonomy): domain Eukaryota; kingdom Viridiplantae; phylum Streptophyta; class Magnoliopsida; order Malvales; family Malvaceae; genus Hibiscus; species Hibiscus tridactylites. Next base: position 86,634,588 of record OY288277.1, read on the forward strand.
GCATCAAGGAGATGCTGGTGCTAGACTACCCTTGGAACGTTTGCGCAGTCTTGGTGGGACTGAGTTTAGGGGTATGTCAGCTGAGAGGTCTGAAGCGTGGTTGGAGAGTACCAAGCGTGTCTTGGGACAGATGAGTTGCACTGATGTGCAGAAGCTGGGATGTGTGGTGTCACTGCTGCAAGGTGATGCTTATACGTGGTGGACGACCACAATCTCTGGGATGGCTGATGCTGATGTTACATGGACGTTCTTTCAGCATGCGTTCAAGAGGAGATATCTGGGAGTTAGATATCTGGATGAAAAGAAGCGTGAATTCATGTCTCTGACCCAAGGGAACATGAGTGTGGCTGAGTATGAGGTACAGTTTGTACGTCTTAGCCAGTATGCACCTGAGTTGGTACCTGATGAGCGCGAAAGGTGCGAAAGGTTCCGTTATGGTTTGGTAACGGAGGTTAAGACCTATATGTTGGCAGCTGAGTACAATGATTTCGATGTGTTGGTTAGTCGATCGAAGGACATTGAGATGAACCTGAGTTTGTCTGCTAAGGGTGCTGGAGCTAGCTCTGGGAAAAGAGCTGCTGAATATAGTTCCGGTGGACGGAACAAGAGAGGGCGTGATCAGAGGTTTCAGTCCTCGTCTAAGAGAGGTGGAGGTGCACCTGCTAGGGGCGGCAATGCTAGAGCTGACCCTAGTGCTTGTTGGATTTGTGGTTCCCGTGGTCACTTGAAGCGTGACTGTCCTCGTGCTGGGAGGGAGGTGCAAGCTCCTGTGACAGCAGCTGGTTATGAGTGCTGGAACTGTGGTTCTGCTGATCATCTGAGACGTGATTGTCCGAGGATGGCTGGTGGTCAAGAGCGTGCTCCTGTTGTTGCAGCATCGCAGAGAGGTCGTGGGCGCGGCCGTGGTAATTTTCAGAGGCGAGAGGAAGGTGGGCGCGGTGTAGCTCATGTTGTAGCTATTCAACCTGAGGGTGGAGGCCAAGCGAGGGTGTATGCTCAGCGCGAAGGAAAGAATGATGCAGATGTGATTGCAGGTACCTTTACTTTGCAATCCTTGTCATTGCTTTCTTTGATTGATTCTGGATCTACGCATTCATACATTCTTCGTGAGCATGCTGAGTTGCTTGGTTTGCCTGATGAGTCTTTGGATGTTGGTGTTAGAGTCACTAGTTCTTTTGGTGAAACTGTTGTGACTCGTAAGCTTTATAAAAGGTGTCCTTTGGTTGTTCAAGAGCATGTCTTTCTTGTTGATCTTATGGAGTTGCCCTTTTATGGTTTTGATGTGATCCTTGGTATGGATTGGCTTGCTGAGCATCGTGCTGTTGTGGATTGTGAGAATAAGCGGGTTTCGCTTAGGCTTGCGGATGATTATGAAGTGGTGGTGGTTGGTGAGAATGTGAAGTTTCTTGCCAATGTTGTTTCTACCTTGGAGGCGAGCAGGATGCTGAGGCAAGGTTGTGAAGCTTTTCTGGCTTTTGTGATGAATCCTAGTTCGAAGGAGCTGAGGGTGCAGGATATCAGGGTTGTGAAGGAGTTTCCTGATGTTTTTCCTGAAGAGTTGCCTGGTTTACCTCCTAATCGCGAGGTGGAGTTTGGTATTGAGCTGTATGAGAATACCACTCCTGTGTCCATTACTCCCTATAGAATGGCACCTAAGGAGCTGAAGGAGCTGAAGACGCAGTTGCAAGAGTTGCTTGATCGTGGTTTCATCCGGCCGAGTGTTTCGCCTTGGGGTGCTCCTGTCTTGTTTGTGAAGAAGAAAGATGGCACGATGAGGATGTGCATTGATTACCGTCAGCTGAACAAGTTGACTATCAAGAATCGGTATCCTTTGCCGAGGATTGATGATCTCTTTGATCAATTTCGGGGAGCTGCTGTGTTCTCTAAGATTGACTTGAGGTTAGGGTATTATCAATTGAAGGTGAAGGATGTGGATGTGCCTAAGACAGCTTTCAGGACAAGGTATGGGCATTATGAGTTCCTTGTGATGCCGTTTGGTTTGACAAATGCTCCTGCTGCTTTCATGGACATGATGAATCGTGTTTTTCATGAATACCTGGACAAGTTTGTTGTGGTGTTCATTGATGATATCCTTGTGTACTCGCGTACTGAGGAAGAGCACGAAGAGCATTTGAGGGTTGTGTTGCAAGCTTTGTTGGAGAATCAGCTTTATGCTAAGTTGAGCAAGTGTGAGTTCTGGCTTAGGGAGGTTGTTTTTCTTGGTCATGTGGTCTCAGCTGAGGGGATTCGTGTTGATCCTCAGAAGATTGAAGCGGTGATGAACTGGAAAGTTCCTAAGTCTGTTCAGGAGGTTCGTAGTTTCCTTGGTTTGGCAGGATACTACCGAAGGTTTGTGGATGGTTTTTCCAAGATTGCTGCTCCTTTGACGAAGTTGCTGCAGAAAGATGTTAAGTATGAGTGGACAGAAGCGAGACAGCAAGCTTTTGAGAAGCTGAAGTTGGCTTTGACGCAAGCTCCTATCTTGATTCAGCCTGAATCAGGGAAAGAGTTTGTAGTCTACAGTGATGCATCCTATGTTGGTTTGGGGTGTGTGCTGATGCAAGAGGGTAAGGTTGTGGCTTATGCGTCGCGGCAGTTGAAGGTGCATGAGCGCAATTATCCTACGCATGATATTGAGCTGGCTGCAGTGGTTTTTGCTCTGAAGATCTGGAGGCATTATTTGTATGGTGAGAAGTGTACGGTGTACACGGATCACAAGAGTTTGAGGTATCTGATGTCTCAGAAGGAGTTGAATCTCAGGCAGCGACGTTGGTTGGAGTTGCTCAAGGATTATGATCTGACGATAGAGTATCATCCTGGAAAGGCCAATGTTGTTGCGGATGCCTTGAGTAGAAAGGTAGATGTTGAGCTGAGAGCTATGTTTGCTAGCTTGAGTATATCGCAGGATGGTGGTCTTGTTGCTGAGTTGCAGGTGAAACCTTCGTTGGTTCAGTTGATCAAGGATAAGCAGTTGTTGGATGATTCCTTGGTGTCTCATGTTCAGGATATCGCGGAGGGTAGGCCTTCGGATTTCTGCTTTAATGAGGATGGGGTGTTGTGTTTTGGTAGTCGGATAGTAGTGCCTGCAGATGCTGAGTTGAGGCATGCTATTCTAGCTGAAGGTCATAGTAGTCCTTTTGCTATGCATCCTGGTAGTACAAAGATGTATCGCGATCTTCGTGATGAGTACTATTGGGTGGGCTTGAAGAAGGATGTGGCAGAGTTCGTGAGCAAGTGTTTGGTGTGTCAGCGCGTTAAGGCTGAACATCAGGTTCCTTCTGGTTTGTTGCAGCCGTTGAAAATCCCTGAATGGAAGTGGGAGAGGGTTACCATGGATTTTGTATCTGGTTTGCCTTTGTCTCCGTCGAAGAAGAATTCTGTTTGGGTGATTGTGGATCGCCTAACGAAGTGTGCACATTTCTTGCCTGTGCATACTACGTTTTCTTTGGATAAGCTGGCAGAGCTGTACGTTGCTGAGGTTGTGAGGTTGCATGGTGTGCCTAAGTCGATCGTGTCGGATAGGGATCCGAGGTTCACGTCGCGTTTTTGGCAGTGTTTACATCAAGCTCTGGGTACAAGGTTGCATTTCAGTACATCCTATCATCCCCAGTCGGATGGCCAGTCTGAGCGAGTTATTCAGATCTTGGAGGATATGTTGAGATGTTGCGTGATAGAGTTTCAAGGTTCTTGGGAGAAGCATCTGCCTTTGGTTGAGTTCACTTACAACAACAGTTTTCAGGCAAGTATACAGATGGCACCTTATGAGGCTCTGTATGGGAGGAAATGTAGGACTCCTCTGTGTTGGGCTGAAACTGGTCAAAAGTTGGTTTCGATGCCTGCTTTGTTGAAAGGTACCACCGAGAAGGTGAAGCTCATTTGTGAGCGGTTGAAGGCTGCTTCTGATCGGCAGAAGTCTTACGCGGATTTGAAGCGTAGGGAGATAGAGTTTGCGGTGGGTGATCGCGTGTTCTTGAAGGTTTCGCCTTGGAAGAAGGTGATGAGGTTTGGGCGGAAGGGTAAGCTGAGCCCTAGATACATTGGACCGTATGAGGTTGTTGAGCGTGTTGGTCCTGTTGCGTATCGGTTGAGGTTACCTCAGGAGCTGGAGAAGATTCATGATGTGTTCCATGTTTCTATGCTCCGGAGGTATCGATCTGATCCTTCGCATGTGTTGCCTGTGGAGGAGGTGGAATTGAATCCGGATTTGACCTATGATGAGGGACCGGTGAAGATTCTGGATTCAGATAGCAAGGTTCTTCGTGGCAAGACCATTGAGTTGGTGAAGGTGCTGTGGAAGCATCGCGGTGTTGAGGAGGCCACGTGGGAGCGGAAGGAGGATATGCTGAAGCAGTTTCCTTATCTCTTTCCTTCAGGTAAATTTCGAGGACGAAATTTCTTAAGGGGGGGAGAGTTGTAACGCCCCGGTTTTGGGCTCAGAAGTTTTGGCGTTGACCGATTCGGTCAAAGTGCTGATCGAATATATATACGAGGGAATTTAGGAAAACCTAGTTCGGGTTGCATTAAAAATATGGGAAAATATTCTAAAATCATCTTTTAATATATAAAAGTGAACTGTGAAATCAATTTTGGAAAATGAGGTTCGGAAGGTTGACATTTTGGCTAGTGACCAAAATGTAATTTTTGAAAGTTGCGGGACAGTTTTATAAAGGATTGAAACTTTGAATCTTTAAGGAGCTATTATTCCAAAAAGGATTTCTCCAGATTTTTCTAAGATATTTTAAGCCTTAAATCTGATTTTAAAGATGAAGAAAAGGGAGGGAAATCATTTTAACCAATTCTTAACTAATTTTCCTATTTTCTCTCAAATTCTCTTTTCTCTCATTTTCTCTCTACCCAAACAAGATTTTCCAGATTTCTTTCTCTGATTTTGACATCTACATCTCTCATTTCAACTCTCATTGGATTTTTAATCATCTCATCATCAAAACCTCACAATTTACAAGTTGATTCATCAAGCATTTTGGCTCTAAAATGGAGAAATTCAAGTTTGGAGGTAAGAACGTCCTTCTCCTCTAAACTATCAGTTCTTTACTGAAATTCCTAAGTTCTCAATCCTTGATTCATGTTTTATTAAAGGCTTTTCAATTGAGATCTTGATTTTTGGCAAAAATGCAAGATTTGGTGATTTTGGTGAAAATTTCGTGTGATCTGTTTAAGCAGGGTTTTGAGGTGTTAAAATGATGTTAAATGAATGCTAAAATGATTAGAAGTTGAGGTTTAATCAATGCAATCCCGGATAGGTTGAATTTCCTAAGTTTGGCTTGAGTTTTTGGTTGTTTTTGGAGTGTTTTTGGTGAGCTGTTATACCTGGAGGTATAAGGACGTGGTTGTGATCTTTTTGCATGTTAGTTGATGTATAAAAATGGTTAGAAGTGATGGATCTTGGCTGGGTTAAGTTTTGGAAGTGTTTGGAGATGATTTCGGTTGTGTTTGGTAGCCAAATTGTTAGATTTGTGATGAGCAGCGAGTTGAGTTGATGTTGCTGGTGTTTTAATGCATAAGGATGCATTAATGTTCTGTTTTTATGTGCTTGAAACAGGGGAGGTTGATCCTTGAGTTTTGGAGGTGTTTTCGGAAGGTTTCGGAAGCTTGGAAAGCTTGTTGGCTAGGCTTGTTTGGTAATCGGTGAGTGAAAATGGATTTTCAGCTCTTAAACCAAAGGTTGAAGGTTTGGGGAGCTTAGTTTAAGTCTAAACAACTTTGCTAAGCTCAAGTGTAAGTTTTCGGATTACTCTCTTAAGGTGGTGGCCATGTTTTGATGAAATGTGAAATGATGATTTTGCATGATTTGCTACTGTTTTGGAAAGCATGTTTGAGCATGTTAATTGCTGATGTTTTAGCATGATTTATGCTGATGATTTAAGCCATGTGTTGAAGGTGTCTCTAGGTAAGAGTGCCTTGTTTTTATGCATTGTTAAATGATGTTTTAATGCTTTGAAATGCATGATGAAATGGCTTGGTTTAAATGCTTTAAAACAGTGGATTACATGATGTATAAAGTGTGTATTGGCAAGTGATGGTTTGTAAAAGTGAAGGTCACTAAGGTGGTTAAAAGTCCTTGAGTGAGCCTTGTTATCTAAGATCATCAAGGTGGTTAAAAGTCCTTGGATGAATCTTGTTGCGGACACTAAGGTGGTTAAAAGTCCTTAGGTGCTCCTTTCCATGGTGGTTAAAAGTCCATGGGGCCAAGGTGTTTAAAAGTCCTTGGGGCCAAGGTGTTTAAAAGTCCTTGGGGTATTTCAAGCTACGGACACAAAGGTGGTTAAAAGTCCTTGTGTGGTCCATTCATGGTGTTTAAAAGTCCATGGCCAAGGTGTTTAAAAGTCCTTGGGGTCCAAGGTGTTTAAAAGTCCTTGGGGAAAGTTGTTGAACTTGATTTCTAAATGAAATGTATCACTTGAGCCAATATGACATGTTTTGTACATGAGATGCATGAGATGCATGATTTGATGTTTATGTTGAAGCATGAGATGCTAGTTTAAATGAAATGTGGAAGCATGTTATTGCTTGATTTAAAGTATGCTTTGAGCATGTGTAAAGGTTGTTTACAAGCATGATTTACAAATGGTTTAAAATGCATTATTGAATGGTTTTTAAAGAGCACTCCTCACTAAGCTTTGGCTTACGCTCTCTCGTTTTCTTGATTCAATAATGCAGAGCATTAGAGTGCATTGAGGGCAGCAAGAGGAGGCAAGCAAACAAGTACAAGTAAAGCTCAATGTATGAAGGTTTTATAAGTGTTTTAGCTTTTGTATGTTTTTGGCAATGGGGGACCAATGTATGTGTTTTGGGAGGCGTTTAAGACTCCCTAAGTATGTTGAATGTCAATGTTGTTGCTGGTTTTTGGATTGAACCATATATGCTTGTTTTGCAAGTTGAAGCTTGAGTGGATAGCTTGTGTAGGAAGCATGACCTTAAATTTGGGCCTTTTTGCATGAGATGTTATCTTGCTGAATTGATGATGCTTATATGTGTTAAATATGTTTAATTGCATGCTGGTAAAGTTTGGTGATGTTTGGAGCATGTTTGAGTGTCCAATTGCATGATCTAGTATGCTTGTTTGCTGGTTTTTGTGCAGGCGTTTCGGAACAGGGGTGTACCGTTTCGGAACGGGTGCCTTGCATGAACCCAGGCGTCCGAAACGGTATGCACCGTTTCGAAACGGTTTAGCCTCTGCCGAGGCCATGTTCCGGAACCCGTTTCGGAACGGCCCGTGTTTCGGAACAGGGCTAGCCTGTTTCGGAACGGTCGACCGTTAGAGGGGCTGACATGGTAGTTACATGTTTCGTTTTGTTTACGTTTTGGTCCTGAATCATGTTTGATCAATTGCATGAGCTCTGGATGTCCTTTTGAGCTGAAATTTTTCAGAGAAGCATGAAACCTGACTAATTTCAAGATGGTAACTTTAATTTGGGTTAAATCCCTTAATTTATCAGAATTTACAATTTGGTCCCTAAAGTTGTAATTTGTTCAATTGGGTCCCTGTTTGATCTCTGATGTTTGTGATCTTTTGATATGTTGTTTGTATGATCACACTTAAGGTTAATGTGCATCTAGATAAGATTAAAAAGAAAAAAAAAGGGTTGTTAATCAAGGTTGACTTTCAGGTTGACTTTGGTTTTCCCCGTGTAATCTTCGTAGTTCGGGTCAATCGTCTAGACCGGGCTACGGGGGTTACACATCTTCATCACGATCATATCGAGTATAAGTAGAACGTTACTGAGGCTGTTCAACATAATACTCATCACCATCATATTTGGCACGTCGTCGAAGTTCAGCATGTGTAACATCTTGATCAAAACTAGAATACCCTCGACGCAGCTTCAATACATATAGTTATTTATACAATTCTCTTTTGGAAAGATAATGCAACGTAGTATTTGGTGATCTTTTATGTGACATCCTGAAAATTCACAAAATGAAAGAAAGAAACAAATCCTCGCCGTTATTCACTCCAAACTAAGGCTCTATGAGTCCAAGGAACGGTATGACACCAATTGAAATGAGTTATAAGAAAGAAGGAATTTATGCAACTTTTAAATTTTCTTCTAACGCAAGAAAAAAATAATGTGTTATAAGATGTATAAGAAGCAATAAAGGCTAAAAAACGAATGGTTAAGAATGAAAAAAAAATAGAAAAAACCTCGAAAACCCTAGAATTGTGCAAAAAATTGGTCTACTTCGTTCGAGGTGTTCCCAAAGTCCAAATTTTTTTAAATTTTGTGTGATGCATCCTCAATTGTAGTAGATCTAATCTCGAAATTTTTGGCTCAAAATTTCTTCATTTGAATTTTTCATTTTTTCTCTTTTTTCACTAAAAACGTTAAAATTTTGCCCAAGAATCGTCCCAATCTTATACCAAATGATAGGAGTGCTTGACGTGGATTTGTAAGAAATCCTATGCACTTAACTCGATCAAGAATGGTTGAAGAATTGTTCTTGAGATTTAAGAACAATGAGTTGGGTGTTTCTTGATTTTTTTAGAAATTGAAGAACAAAGTTAAAGAAAATAAATGAGTATGAGAGATTAGAAGATTAATAAGAAGAATATGAAATAAAAGATCAAAAAAAAGATTAAAGTAAGGATTGAAGATAATATAGATAAAACAAATTTGAATTTACAGTTTTGTTTATGGCTTGTGGAAGATGGCGTGAAGGTAGAAGATGAAGATGGCTTGATGTAGTTAATGTCTCATGGAATATCCTAATCACAATTAACTAGGAAAACTCCACAATACGGCTCTAACTGACCCTCCTAATCGCAATTGACTAGGCAACTCGGAGTGTGAAGATCCTCAACAACAAATCTCGAAGAACTTAAAGATCGATTTGCTTCTAAAATACAAGATAAACTTCTTGCAAGTATGAACTCAAAAGAAAACTTTATTTAATCATGAAAATCTATATTACAGTGTGGTAGAAGCCTCTTTAAATAGGCTAAAGACTCAAACAACAAGTAGAATTCTTCTCCTAAAAACAAGGCTTAAAGCAAGGAATAAAACTCTGTCCTAAATAAACTCTAATATTTTAATATTTTCTTAAATTCTAAATAATTAAAAATAAAATTAAAAAATATAGATAATTTTAGGTTGAATTGAATTATAAATAATAAATAAATAATTGAAAATCTGTAATAATTCAAAAATCCTGTAATATTTTCGTATCCAATTTTCTACTTGCGCAGTCTTCGCTAAAACGGACGTATCTTGAGTTTCTAATATCATATTGATACCTTTCAAGATGTGTTGGAAAGGTAACTGAACGAAGGTTAATATTAAAGAAGACAAATCGATAGAAAAATGGCTGGATCCCATTCAAAAAGTTACTTCAAGTCGACTGATGCTCCATCCTTACAAAATAGTTTCAATTTCTTATCTAAAATGCACCACTTTACACCTCCTATGCATGGAACGTTTTGGGCCTTGTTGCTTGCTTCGAACAATTTGAACTTCTTATCCAATATCAGTAATTTGACACTTGGCATCGGTACTGAGGAAATGGTATCGGTACTCAAAGCATATTTTTGACACTTGGCTATTTTTGAAAGTATTTAAACATGTCAAAAACACTTTTAAAACCTTTCTAACATATTTTTTAAGTTAATGGATTTTTAAAATATTTTTGTAAATTAATTTAAGTTCAAAAAAAATCATTTAACTTATATCAAAATCAAATATTTCAACACATATTTAATTATGCTCTCTTTTTCTTTATTTTTCTACCATTAATTTTCTTAGCTTTTTCTCTCTATTTTTTTTACTGAAACCGACACCAATCTTATGTTGATTGCCAAATGTTAATCATCTTTTTTATTTTCTTTAATTTTAGTATCCAATAAAAATCATCTATCTCTTGTTTTATCCTCTTAATTTTTACAACCGTTCTTTTTAGTTTTTCTCCACTCTCTGTCGTTGTCCACGTTGACATCGATCTTGTATTGATTGTCGATGGGTAATGATATTTGTTATTTTTTTTAATCAGTTTCCAATAATAATCATCTTTGTATTGGATTCCTCCTTTTCATTTGATGTGTTTGTTTCGTCTATTTTTGTGACATAAATTTTGTATATCATGTGGCACAATTTTTGTTTGTCTTATGACATAATTTTCATCTACTTTTGTGGTAGTTAGGTGTTCATATAACAATCATCATGGCGCATATCCTTGATCAGGAAGATTAACGGTCTATTATGATTAAATGTCTTATTGTGATAGTTTGTCAATGTATTCAAAAGTATTAGCAAAACAATATGCATCATTGATTCTGTTCATCACTACTTAAGCGTCTAGTGGATAAAGACAATGAGATTTTGATGATGATTGTTGGATTTTTATAGAAAATGAATGTCGTATTTGTGGTTGATAATGTGCATGACCGCCTCGCAAGCTACTCGGGCTCGGCTCGATCAAAGCTTGGCTCGAGTGAGCTCGACTCAAGCTCGTGCTCGGCTCGAGACCTTAACAAGCCGAGCCGATATATATACTTCATATACACTTGTATGTTTCAATGTTATTAACTTGTTATCATGGTTAAATACTTTAAATCTCCTTCTCCTTGTAGACTTGTATAATTTAAAAAATATATATATACTACAGTTACTTGTGGACTTTAAAAGTAAATATTATATTTTCTCAAATAAGTTTTCACATGTTATTTTTCAAAACTTCAATAAAAATATTTAAAAGCAATTTAAAAAAAATAACGAGTCGAGCTAAATTCAAATTGTCCACTTCGATCTCGAGCTCGAGCCGAGCCTACATAAGCTCGGGTTCAACTCAGCTCGTTATCATCCCTAATCATATTCAAGGAAATGTTATGTTGTTTCTTCATATATCCTTGGATTTTTCATGTTTTTTTTGTATGAGTTCGTTGTAGACCGTCTCAAATTTCTATTTATGGTTAAAATGTGTTTTGTTGTACATTTTCGTATTTTTGATGAAATTCAATTTTTATTAAAATATTAATACATTTTTATAATATAAAAAAATAACACGTTAACAAAAGTTCTCTCTTCTTACTAGCCAGTGGGCTAAAGCCCAATAAATATACGATTCCTGACTTGTGCCTTCTCAAATATTGAAATCGGTAGTGAAGTAGTACTAAATTGAATAGTTTTTTTTATAGTCTAACTAAATTCCAAGTTAAAACTAGAGAATTTAGTTTGATAAACTAGGTTTGGTGGGTTAATTGTTTAATATTTAAACCTAATAAATATTCAATTAACCCAAGAATTAGTATATAACTTATTTTCCGAGAGTATTTTAGAATTTCTAAAAATATTTATTGGTATTTTTATATTTTATATTTTTTAAATTATGGAAAGTTTTTTACTTATTATTTTCATAATTTTATGTTTTTTAATTCAAAGATTTTTTAATATTTTTTGTTTGGAGAAACTTATTTATTCATTTTTAAAAGGCTTAAGGGCTCGAGAAGCCCCCGGACTTTTAAAAAAATCAATTAAGCCCTTAAAGTTTTTTTTTGCACCCAATGTTACCTTCAAACTCCAAAAATTTAACCAATCTGACCTTTTGACTGACGGATTCCGTCGTTGACCGTTACGATGCTGATGTGGCAGTTCACGGTGCAGACGTGGTAGTCCACATGTGAATGATGACGTGTCTAGAGGGGCTTAATTGTTTTTGTTAGAAAGTTTGAGGGTTTAAATGATTTTGTTAGAAAGTTTGAGGGCTTATTTAACCTTTAAGAAAAATTAAAATTAAGAAATTATTTGAATTAAAATTAAAATATAAAATATTATAATACTAAAAAATATTAAAAATTATTAAAAAAATAAAAAAAAATTTAAGAAATATAAAGTTATATTTTTTTAATATAAAAATAATTTTTTTACTAAGGAAGTGATCTCACTATAAAAAATACTTGTATTTTCCTATGATACTACTGCTTGGATGCATCGAACAAAATGAAGTTCATTGTTTGATCGGGTGAAAAAAAACTCTTTAGTAAAGTCAAGAACCATAGAGTTCTTATATGCCACAAGAGTATTTCTTAATTTTTTTATTTTCTAATTTAAATTCCATGAAAGCTGGTTTAATCAAACAAAATGTATGTAACTATATTATGTATGGGTGGGAATTGTCGGGTACTCGAATTTCAGGTACTCGGTTTTTCGGGTACCGGTTCATCCGGGTACCTCAATCTTCGGCTCGTGTCCCGGCCCATCTCATCCGGGTACCCGAGTTTCGGGTACCCGCCTATTTTTTATCTTTTTAATTCTGAAATTTAAAAAAAAAATCACATATTAAACATAAAAATATTTTTAAAAATTTTTAAACTTAAAACTTAAAAGTATATAATACAAACATAAAAAGAATTTAGGGATTTAAATTTAGTTTTAGAGTAAAAATATTAAGAAACTTAAAATAAAAATATAATTGAAAATATAAAAAATATATATTAAATATTATCGGGTCAGGTCGAGTACCCGGTAACTTAAAAATCTCGGCCCGTGTCCCGGGAAAATTCTCGGGTTAGGTACCCGGCCCGGTTGGGTAATTTTTTTTTAGAGAATTACTCAGTATTTTTAATTTCGGGTCGTCTGTCGGGTCAACTGGGTCAGGTATTTTTGCTCACCCCTAATATTATGATATGGGGTTGCATAATTCTATTTTATGTATTAGAATGCACTTTAGATTTTACACAACTCAGTATGTTAGAACATAATTTTAATCTTCTTTTGTGATTATAATGGTCATATATATTTTTATTATTTTTATTTTTAGTAATTTAAATATTTATTTTTAGAATTTTTTAACAATATTTTATTTTTATATTTTTTTGTTTTTGCTTAAAGATTAAATAAGCCCTCAAATTTTATAAAAAATCAATTAAACCCTCGAATTTTAAAAAAAATCAATTAAGCCCCTCTTTCACATCATATTTTTTTAATGTGGACCGCCACGTTAACATCGTCACGGTCAACGACAATTACGTCAGTCAAAAGGTCGTATTGGTTAACTTTTTTGAGTTTGAGGGTAACATTGAGTACAAAAAAACTTTAAGGGCTTAATTAATTTTTTTCAAAAGTTTAGAGGCATCTCGAGCCCTCAAGCCTTTTTTCGAAAATTGACATAATCTAAGTTGTATTTACACTAATTTATTAACTGATTTTTCGAATACTTGAATTATAAAATTTTAACTCGGACTTGGAACATATAAAATTAAAGAAATTATTTGAGTTCTTTTGAAAAATTGAATAACTTAATTTACTTAACTAATTTTTCAAAAAAAAATACTTTGATATACAAGTTTGTGTAAATTTTAGTTTACACAAACCTTTTAATTTTAAGGTTTAGAGATTTAGATTGTGGTTTAGGGGCTTAGGTTATATGAGTATAATTTAAGATTTATAGTTATAATTTAGAGTTTAAAGTTTAAGTTGTTAGGGCTAAGAGTTTAGGTTTTAGATTTTATAACTTAAATATGAAAGGTTGTGTAAATTTTTCTTTTTACTTGTATCAAAATATAACTCATTTTTAAGGATCATTATCCTATACATTAGCGGTGAAAATTAAAATTTTCGCAAGTGATGTCATTTAGGGTTTTAGGCTTTTAGTTTAAAGTTTGTGTGGTAGTGTTTATTATTTAGGGTTTATCGTTAGAGTTTAGGGTTTAGGTTTTGGGCTAAAATTTCCAGGGTTAAGAAATTTATATTTTAGCTTAAAGATAGATATGCTTGTGTAAATTGTTTTTAATGTACAGTGTATCAAATATTCACCTTTTTTTCAAATCAAATTAAAATTTACTTTTTTTGTGATTAATTAGAGAGATTATATTCTTACGTCAAAATTCAAAACTAAGACAAAATAAATAACTTTACCCTTGACCAATTAGAGAATCTCATCCCGCTTTAAATTTATTAAGCACTAAACCAACCACCAAACAAGGTCACCTCACATTACAAAATTTTCATTTTTGTTTATAGGTTAGGGATCCCAAAACCCCACAAAAATAGCATTTCTTTCTAATGAAATCAATAACAAAAAGAAGAGTCAATTTCTTTGGTCAAAAATGTATGCAGACATTGTGAACACAGAGAGAATCAGAGTGAAAAATCGAAGTAAAATCCAGTAGCCATAGCTGAAATAGCAGCAGCAGAGTCTAGTCTAAGCGTGCATGCATGTATTTTCCCAAGAATCACAGCATTTTCTTTTTCTCTCATATAAAAATAGTATTATTATTATTATTATTAGTTTTCCCCGTTAATTTATTAACAAAACATATGAAGGGTACACATGTTTCAAAAACTTTGACCAAAGATTATTAAGAGTGAAAGAAAGATAATCCCTTTGTTGCTTGTAGGCGTAGCTTTCGGTGTTCTTTCGTTCTTTTTCTTCATTGTTGAATTCTCTTAAAAAAATCTCAAAACCTTAAACAAAGTTACAAACTTTCTTTATTAATACTAATCCCTACTACCAACACTAAGAAACAAAGCAAAAAAACTTTTTCTTTGTATAATACACACTCTCTCTCTCTTTCTCTCTGTTAGCCTGCCCTGCCCCAGTTGTCCAAATCCATCCCTTCTGGTCCATTAACCTCACCAGACCCCCTCTTCTTGTTTCTGGGTAAGTTTCTTTTTCTTCTTTTGGTTGCATTTTGTTCAAGTTTCAGTCATTTTTCTTTAGATCTTTTTGGTTTCTTTGCCTTGAATTTGGAGACCCCTTTGTTGGTTTTGTGGTGTTTAGATCAGGGCTGATTGTTTTAGCATTTGGGGTTTCCTTTTTTATTCTGTGTATGTGTGTTTTCATTGTTTCTTTGAAATGAAAGTTTTTATGGTAAACTGAAAAGGTGAACAGCTTGGATTTGTAGCTCTTGTTAAATTGGTGGTGAGATTGTAATTTCAGCTTGTTTGATAAAGTTTAAAACTTTAGTTTGTATAGTTCGATTCTAAACTTCCATGGAAAACTTGGGGAGGCCTGAGAATTATGCTGTTAAAGAGATCAGTAAAGTCAAAAGCTTCATAAAACATATAATGGATGGTGTCTTGATTGTGTCTGTTAATGTTGAGTTCAGATATGAGCATTCATGTATGGTGTATCAGTTGTTCGAACATGTGTAAACAGACTTGTAATTTGATAACTGATTTGCTGTCTTAAATCTGAGTTGCTATTTAATCTCACATGCTATCATATAATCTATGCTTCCCCTTGTTCGAATGTTTTATCTACCTAATCCATGTTTCCAGGACTAGAATTTTGCTATGATTTGTGGTTTTGACCTTGCTAGAAAGTTTCTGAAGAACATTCAAGTGATTTCTTGATTTTTTACTCGAGGTCACTTTTAGGAGGACTGCTCTAACCGTTGTTAGCTTTCTGCTTAGGTCGGCTTAAATACGGTATCGTAGCAAATGCTGTTGGTGGCATGGACAAATAAGAAGCCTTTTTTATATTGATTCATGCATTTTTCTATGCTGTCAACTTTCTAGAGAATATGGGCTTACTCTGCAGCAAGAACAGTCACTATACCGAAGCAGATACTGAGGAGAACGCACAGGTGGACCACGGTTTATATATATCAGCTGTCACCCTTTTACGGATTAGAATTTGACGAACTATCTGGATATAGCTTTGTTTACATGATATGTGGGTCTAGTTTGATTCCTAGTTTGTACTTTTTGCAGACTGCAGAAATTGAAAGGAGAATCGAACAAGAAACTAAGGCTGAAAAGCATATCCAGAAGCTTCTACTTCTCGGTGCGTACAACTTAGCTTGTTTGGCTTGGTGTGTACATAGTTTGACCGTGTTAAATTCTCATTCTTAACGGTTGAAGACATCAAAATGGAACCATCCATAGGTTTCTTTTCAGCAGTATCCGAATTTATGGGAAATGGAATGATTATAATTAATGTAATGTGCTTTTATTTGTTTGTGTATGCAAAATAATCTTGCTTTGTCGGCGTCCTTGGGGACATGGATATGCATATCGGTGTTATGTTTAATTGTTTGTATCAATGGCCTGTGTTGCACAACTTTTATTTTTTAACCAAGATCCGTGAATGATTCGAGCATATTCTTTTGTTTTTAAGGAGCCGGTGAATCAGGGAAGTCGACGATCTTTAAGCAGGTAAGACATATAGTTAGCCCTTTACCGAATCATATTTCATTTTTGTTTGACAATGATAGTATGTGTATCTTTGGTATATTCTACGTGACATGCTGCAGATAAAGCTTCTTTTCCAAACTGGCTTTGACGAGGCGGAGCTAAAGAGCTACGTATCAGTCATCGATGCCAATATCTATCAGACTATAAAAGTACGGAAAACCTGAAAAAGGGTGTGTTGGTTATTTCCCTTTTGTATAATATATATAACGGTGCCTGGTGTCGGTTATCTGTGGCGAGAAACTTAATGCTGTTATGAGAACAATGTTTTATCCACATTTTGAATTGTGCTTTACATGGCTCAACAGATTCTATGTGACGGATCGAAGGAATTTGCTCAAAATGATGATTCTTCCAAATATGTTTTATCCAGTGAAAATAAGGTTTGCATTCTTATTTCATGTTTCCCTTTTATTATTTTAAATAAATATTTTTTATCTGTGTTCAAGATAGTATATGATTGTGTTCTTTTTCAGGTTATTGGAGAGAAACTATCGGAAATCGGAAGCAGGTTGGATTATCCACGTCTAAATAGAGAACTCGCAGAGGAGATAGGAAATCTCTGGAAAGATTCTGCAATTCAAGTAATCACTCCGTCTACGAACGATATAAAGCTAGTTTTACTCATCTCCGTCGCATATTGGACGATAGTAGGTTTTTGTTAATGGTGCATTTGAATACTTTTTCACTCCACATGCACTTGTAGGAGACCTATGCTCGCGGTAATGAACTTCAAGTTCCAGATTGTACTCATTATTTCATGGAAAATTTGCTAAGATTGTCGGACGCAAATTATGTCCCAACAAAGGTATTTAGAATTCGCAATTCTTGAAAAATGTTGAAGTGCTGCAGGAACATGTCCTGCTCGTCAAAACAGTTATCATGTTTACAAATTTAGACCTCTCAACAAGATGAGCATGCATGAATCATGATACAACAAATACTGAAAATTAAATTTGTTTACGTCCGGATCTGTATTCTCTTATTTAAACATATAAGCTGCCGGTCTCATTTATTGTCGGTTTTCTAAACTGTTCGTATTGCAGGAGGATGTTCTATATGCAAGAGTTCGTACAACTGGTGTTGTAGAAATCCAGTTCAGGTGAGATTCTATTCCCTCCTTTGCCTCTGCAAATGCAATAATAAGAAGTCGGGGTTCATTTGTGACACGATCTTTGCACATTGTAACTTAATAAGATGACGTAAATCGATGGTTAGACCATAGATACCGGATAATAACTTGTGTTGCCTATTACCTCTGATCTGCAGCCCTGTAGGGGAGAATAAGAAAAGTGGCGAAGTATACAGACTCTTTGATGTGGGAGGCCAGAGAAACGAGAGAAGGAAATGGATCCATCTCTTCGAGGGAGTTACAGCTGTGATATTTTGTGCTGCTATTAACGAGTGAGATCCTTTTTCCACTTTTTGCCATCGGCAAAGTCCGGTCTGTCCGTCTGCCAAGCAACATGTTCGGAAATTTTAACCTCATAATCCTTTGTTGTTTTAGGTATGATCAAACTCTTTTCGAGGATGAACAGAAAAACCGGATGATGGAGACGAAGGAACTCTTCGATTGGGTCTTAAAGCAACCATGCTTCGAGGTTTTCTTTATATTATATATAAGTACATACATACATATATATACATACAGAAGAACCAGAATTTATCTCGATTTTGATACTTTTGTGCAGAAAACGTCCTTCATGTTGTTTCTTAACAAATTCGACGTATTTGAAAAGAAGGTTCTAAAGGTAAGGGCAGGCCGTCAGAACAGTTCACAATTTTCCGGATGTTGAAAACTTAGCATTACCACAGACTTTGATGTTCTACATTCTGTAGGTACCATTAAACGTATGCGAGTGGTTTAAAGACTACCAACCAGTTTCAACCGGAAAACAAGAGATTGAGCATGCATACGAGTAAGCGTTTTTCTCCAATCGCCGAGGATAAGGTATCTTCACCCTCTTGACAATTTTTTTGTACCCTTCCTCTCCAGGTTTATAAAGAAGAAATTCGAGGAGTTGTATTTTCAAAGCACAGCCCCTGCTCGAGTAGATCGAGTCTTTAAGGTCTACAGAACCACTGCCCTCGATCAGAAGGTCGTGAAGAAAACGTTCAAGCTCGTGGACGAGACTTTGAGGCGGAGAAATCTCTTCGAAGCGGGGCTGTTGTGAGTGCAAAGACTTATTTCGAATGTGATCGGATTTTGGATCATATTTTCATCACAGGGTAAAGTTTTGAGTTGTTTTTGCTATTTTGTTGATCAGTTACCACAAGAGTTAAAGGGGTAATCTTCTTTGTTTTAATTTATTTCGAATCTCCATGATTCTAGACTATGGATTGTTCAGAGGAACATGATATTCTTTCTATCCTACTATAATAGAAATCATTGTTTATAATACATAGTATTGGTGATTTCAAGGTGGTGTGATTACCTTTTTACCGGTGTCGACGTCAGAATTCAAACTCCTAACATTGTTTTAGAAACCTAACGTCTTATCTTGTTGAACGAATTGGTTACACGGCATTAGTTTTGTTTGAATTATGCATTAGCCCTTTGTACCATCCTAAATACTCGAATGTACCGGCTAGTCTTTCATGTCGGAGAGTTTTCGGTTCGGGTTTTGATACATGCAATCATACACTGTTTCGGAGAAGCGGAAATACTCCATTCGTTTCCTCTGCTCTCATTATCTGCTGCTCTCATAACCGAATTAAAGGGAGAATTTATGTTCAAATCTTGAAGATGACATTTTCAGGTAAAAGAAATCATAAATTTCGAACATTGACCATAAAATAGACATGTATTATAAGAATTTTTAAACTAAAGATAAAACCAGTCATTTCTATTGGTCAAGTCCAGCACACTTTGGGTTACTGATGAGCCGAACCTACAACAATTGGGCTAGCCCAGGTCTTTTCTAGCTTTGTCTGAATATTCAATCTTCATTTCTTACATCGATTACTGTGGAAGAACAAATATATATATATATATACATAGAGAGAGAGAGCGGGTAGCATCTTAAAATTCAATTGTTTTTATAAATTTTTAACCCTTTAAATTTAATTATTGTTATACCTTTTTTTGAAACCTAGAATGAGGGTAAATAAATAGCTAAGATTATTTTTTTTATTTTTGTCTATGATAATCTTCTATAAAATTCACATAACTATTCTATAAAATTTAAAACCTAAATCCCAAACCCTAGCAGCCTAAACCCTAAATTTTAAATCCTAATCATAAACTTTAAATTCCACACCCTACAGGCCTACACACTAAACCCCTAAATCCTAAAGTTAAAATATTTGTGTAAACTAAAATTTATACAAACTTGTATATTAAAGTATTATATATATATATATATATATATATATATATATATATATATATATATATAATCGACTCGGTCCTCTTAAATGATAATTTGTTAGGGTTAAATGGTATTTTGGTCTTCAAGTATTTTCCATATATAATCTCAATATATTTTTTGTTAAAAAAACTTAACAATAAAAGAATGTGATACGTAACACATATAAAAATGCATTAAAAATCCTCAATTTTTAAAACTTTTCAAATTTAATATATATTATGTGATATGTTGCACGTTGTTTGAGTGCATTAGAAGTTGAAGGATGGAGAATTACAATAAGAGAGGTTGAAACTTGAATGGTGATTTGGTTGGAAAGATTGAACCGAAAGGTTTTAATGTCGGGAGACAAGACATGGACACTTTGATTGTATCCACCACCCACGCCTTCTTCCTCAACAACATTTTCATTTCTTAAATTAAAATTTAATTCGATTCGATTCAATTTACGATTCATCTTAGCTGTAAAGATCAACAACACATAGCTGTAAATGTTGTTGCTCTTACTGCGATTTTCAATTCCATAATTAATTCAACCATGCTTTTATGAACCGGCCGGACATGTTTTTGTTAGGTAGATGAAAAACATAAAGTAAAACAACTTAAACAATATTTCATGCATTAACGGTAAAAAGTTATTTTTTATAAATAAAGTTTCTTTTTAAATGTCCTCATTAACACCTCTTTCGTATCTGAATTAAACGAAAGTTTAATTTCGAATATTGGAAGGAGTAAAAGAGTGTGCAAAAGATGTTATTATCGAAAAATCAGAAACGGGTAGAAATTCCCTGACCCTTCTCGGTGCCACTACTTATACTCCAACATTATAAAATTAAATTTTAAGCACTAACCCTAAATTCTAAATCCTAAACCCTACACCCTATACCCTAAAAAATACACCCTACCCTAAAATTCCTAAACTCTAACCTTAAATTCTTTACCCCTTTCGTATAGATAAAGTTTCTTTTTAAATGTCCTCATTAACACCCCTTTCGTATATGAATTAAACGAAAGTTTAATTTCGGATATTGAAAGGAGAAAAAGAGTGTGCAAAAGATGTTATTATCAGAAAATCAGAAACGAATAAAAATTATCTGCCCCTTCTCGGTGCCACTACTTATATCACAACACTAAAAATTACTATAAAATTAAATTTCAAGCGCTAACCCTAAATTTTAAATCCTAAACCCTACACCCTATACCCTAAAAAATACATCTTACTCTAAATTTTCTAAACCCTAACCTAAAACTTTAAACGTTAAACTTTAAACCTAAGTTTGAGCGTGGCTGCGTGGGAGGATAAATAGTGGCACCCATCAATAAAAGTGGATTTACATCCGCCAGAAACATATGCAAGCTTGGCAATGAACCAAGTTCACCTAAGGACAGCAAAACGCAGAAGGCCGAATACACATATAACATATTCTCTGCACCTCTAATTAGACCGGGCAAACTTGACCCGAGATTCGAAATCCGAACTGAATTACTCGAATTAAGACCCGAATTGAAACCGAAAATCAACTCGAAATTTGATCCGAAACTCAAAATAAACTGAATCGAATTTAGTTGAACCGAATGGACCCGAATCGAATAGACCCAAGCCGAATGGACCCGAACTGAATAGACTCGAACCGAATGGACCCGGTTAATAGAAATAAAGAAAGATAAAATATGAACAGCCGCACAAGTCAGTAAAATGTCAAATATATTGACTTTATAAAGTCATATATAGGGTGTAAAAATCTGACCAACCTAAAAAATTGATTAAAATCGACTGATCTCTCATTGAACCGAAAATAACCGACCGAAATCAACCGACCCGAAATGACCTGAAACACAATAGACCCGAACTAAAACCGAACCGAACCGAACCCGAAACCGAATCTGAACCGAAAATATCAGACCCGAAATAATCGAAACTGAAATGACCCGAATCGAACCCGAACCGATTGACCCGTTTGCCACCTCTACCTCTAATTAGTCAAACAAAAAAAGCCTGAAAATGTACGAGAGTCAATGTAGACTCGAAAAAATGAATTATTTTACTCGACGAAAAAACTCGACTCGAAAAAATTTAAAATAAAGTTTGAATTATAAAATGAAAATTCGAATAATTTGAAAATTTTGGTCATTAGTTGATCAGTTTTCAAGTTCAAGTTGAGTCTCTCAATTATGCTCGATATACTATGGATTTCACATATGAAAATATGAAGAAATATATATGTATATCGTATATGAATATATAAAGTCGTTTAAACTATAATCAATTTGTATTATAATATTATAAATAAATACAATTAATTTTGTACATAAACTCAAAAACTCGACTCTAATTTTATAAACTCGACTCTTTCGTAAAAAATTTAAATAAAATTTGAGTTGTAAAATAGAACTTGTAAACTCGACTAACTCAAAAAACTGACTCGAATTTTATAAACTCGACTCGATCGAACATTCAAGCCTACTAGTAGGGTCCATGGATCAAATTTAAAGTGCTCAAGCCATTTGGTCTTGGACCACCAGCTAATCCTTAAAGCAGCAATGTCGAAAAGTTGAGCTTGATTGATACATTTTCCATTGAAAACAATTCATTTCCGAACAACCAAAATTTTAAGATCTAAAGCATCGCGTTATTTAATTTCACAGGTTGAATTAAAATATTTGTATGTGTTTTCATTTATATAAAAGAATATTATTCACAGTGTATATAAAATAAAAAGTGAGATATGTACTATGTACATATTATTTTTTAACTATTAATTATTAAATGGTTTGACAGTATGGACGGAGCCACAATTTAGGGTTAAAAATAAAATATAAATGTTTAAAAGTAGGGGCAATTTCAAAAATAAATCAATTTATAAAGAAAGAACAAAGCTTAAAAAATTTTTTTGGGGTGGAGCAATTGCCACTCCCCACCCCACATACCTTCGTCACTATCTGACATAATGAGATGCTAGTTTTCTTAAACAATATCAGAGATTCAAATGCAGACATTTTTTTCTGATAAATCTTAAATTTAACCATAATCCTACCTAGAAGGAAGAGGAATGAGGACTCTAGGAAAGGGAGGGAGAGCTCCTAATGAGTCTATGACCCATGACCTAATAGAATATGAGGGAACAAAGATGAGCAGCTTGGCCAGCTGGTCAAATGTGTTTACTCAAAAAATACAGACATTTTGAATGGGGAAAACTGGGTAGAAAGGTCACCCCAAGTCTTTGCAACATTTTATTCAAATTAATCTGTCAATAATTCGGATACTGGTAATTATAAAAATTATGGTTGAATATCTAAAATTTTAACCCTAAACCTTTAAAACTCTAACCCTAAATTTTAAACCCTAAATTTTAAACCCTATCACCTAACTCATAATTTCTAAACCCTTAATTAAAATTTTAAATCTCTAAATAATTATGTTTGTGAAAATTTTGTTTTCCATATTAATAATATATATATTGTAAGAGAAAGGGAGAGAATGTTTGATGCGTGTAGAGAAAGGGGATAAGATGTTGGGTTTTATTTGATAGAATCTTGAACAAGATAAGATTGAAAATTTTAAAGGTGTGTTTGGGGGTTGGGAACCTATTTCTATTTTTATCATCAAACCTCTGCAATTCCTTTTGTCACCTAAGAGGAAATTGTTGCTCCCACGCCGATTTTATTTTTATGGATACTTTCATATTTCTTATATTAATATTGTATATTTTATATCTTATTTTATTATTTTGTTGTTTTTTCTATAATTTTTATATCTTATTTTATTATATGGGTAAACTATATAAATGTTACCGAATTTTTGGGCGGATTCATTTTGGTTACTGTACTTTTAAAATATTTGATAAGATCACCTAACGTTTAATTCGATTTTAATATAATCATTGAACTTTTAGTTCACTTTCAATATGGCCCCCTCATTACCTTCCGTTAGCTTAGTTTTCCTTAATAAAAATTGGGTGAACTACACCAATCATACTCAACTTTCTTCTCACTCCTATTTTGGTCACTAGAGTTTAAAAATTTTCAATTTAATAACTCAACTTTCAAATTGTTCATATTTTAGCTACTCTCAAATGAAATGTTTATACAAATAGAAAATTTAATTAATCCTTAGAAAATTATTTTAGTTAATTGGTAAATTCAGATTATTTAATTCTCGATCTTATATTGTGTCAATTAAATCAGATAATCGATTAACCAGTTAGCCGAAATATTTGATTCTAGAAATGATTTTTTACTTTGTTTATTAAAATATCAAATATGATAATATGGTAAATTTAATAATTGTTCGGTTGTGATAACACTAAAAACGACTAGAAAGTCGAAAATTAAAAGTTCACACCTATTAATCTTACCCAAAACCAAAACTTTTTTTTTAAAAATCAGAAGGTATCAAAATCACTATACTATAAGATATTATAATGCATAAAATTTAGAAATATTGTATATAATAGATCAGATCAGTTAATCAATTTTGCTTAAACTGCGAATCGTAATCGAATCGAAATAATTTATTTTAAAAATTTGTACCAAAATCGGGTTTGATTAATCCTTAAAAAATTATTTTGGTTAGTTTCTAAATTCAGATTATTCAATTCTCGGTCTTATATTGTACCGATTAAATTCGACAATCGATTGACCGATTAATTGAAATATTTGATTCGAGTAATATTTTTTTACTTTACTTATTAAAATATCAACTATGGTAAATTGAATAAGCAAAGTAAAAAAAACTATTACCTGAATTTTTTTAAAAGATTAAACGACTCTTTCTATTTGTATAATCATGTCATTTGAGAGTGGCCAAAATAAGTACAATTCGAAAGTTAAGTTATTAAATTGAAAATTGTTAAACTCTAGTGACCAAAATAGGTGTGAGAAGAAAGTTGAGTGACGATTGATGTAGTTTACCCATTTTTTATTAAGGAAAAACGAAAAGCTAACTTCAATTTTTAGCGGAAGGTAATGAGAGGGATCATATCGAAATCGAACTAAAAGTTGGGTGACCTTATCCAATATTTTAAAAGTACGCTGACCAAAATGAATCTACCCTAAAAGTTCGGTGACCTTTATGTAGTTTACCCTAATATATGAGAAAATGTTTCACGCACCGGCTGTAGAAACAAAATGTTTCTACGAGTGTCTTAGTTTTAGGGCTTAAAATTTAAAGGTTTAAGATTTAAGGTTTATAATAATATGGTTAGGGATTTAGGTTTTAACCTATAAACAATAAATCTAACCACAATCCTTAAATTATAAACCTTTAACCCTAAACTAAATATATATTAATTTTAGAATTAAAACAAATTATAAAAACTTTCTATTTTCACCGTCAATGCACGACATAATTATCTTTATATATTTATTTAATTATTTTATGAGACGAAATGACAAATGAATTTGTGTTAAGATTAAATCCTTGAGTGAATTTGATAAAATAAACCTAATATATATTGATTATAAAAAATGAAAATATTTTTTATTTAATTGATGAAAAAATTTGTTAAAATACTATTAATATTTTTAATACATTCGTGTAATCTTTTTATTAAAATAAAGAAAAAAAATGTTATCCATTATAACTTGGTAAAAAATATTTTATTATTATAGTATTTTATATAAAATTTTATTAATTAAGTTATTTGTCAAATTAACCTTATGTAACGCCCGGGGTTTAGGGTTCGGGAGATAACCGGGTTTGGTTAAACCGGTTCGGGTTAGTTTAATCGAAAGAAAAAAAATTAATAGACAAAAAAAAGTCTTTTATTTAAAGGGGCAAAATGAAAATTTTGAGTAAATGAAATAAAGAAAAGAAATTTGAAAAGTATCATCTTCTCCAAAAATCCCCTTTTTCACATAAAACCCCTCCTAAACCCTATTTCACTATTCCATTGCCTCAAATTTCTCATCCAAGCAAGATTTTTCAAGGTAATATCTTCCTTGCTTAGATTCTTACATATTTAACTTGTACTCATTGAAAACTTTCTTTTAAACCCATTAAAATGCATTTTGGTTTTGGGTTGGAGAAATGAGTATTTTCATGAGATTTTCGTTTGAGTCTTTTGATGTCATGTTTAAGGGTGTTTTTAATCATGTTTTGGTGTCTTAAAAAAATGCTAAAATGGTGTCTAATAGTAGGAAACTCGAAATGGGTCTAAAAATGGGATTTTTTTGGTTGAAAAGGTAGAGTTTTTAGCTTGGTTTGGGTTGAAATCGTGGCAGGTGGTTCCTTTGATGTTGGGGATGTTTCTAGATGATTTTGGATGTACTTTGATGGTTGAAATCGACGGATTCAGTTTGGGGTTTGTCTAGAACGAAATTGGTGAAGTTTTGGGTGAAATTTAGATTTGAATCAATGTGTTTTGGTTGCAAGGAGTTGGATTTCCGGGTTGTTGCTGGTTTACAAGTATATCAGCATCCTAATATTCTATTTTAGGTTGTCTTGAAGCAGAGGAGATTGATTCGGGTACTTTGGGCGCAATGTCGGGTGTTGCGGAGGCTTGAGATCGGTATTTCGGCTTTCGTTTGGGCTCTATCGGTGAGTGGTAATTTTTGAAGTTTAAAATGATTCAAAAAGGTTTTCTTGGGGGTTTGGGTGGAGCCTTGAGGGCTAACCTAAACCCAAGTGTAAGTTCGTCTAATTTGCCTTGTTTCGATAAGTGTTGGTGTGTGCGAATATTCGTGTTGTTGTGTGAAATGTGGATTGCTTTTACTCTCCATTCTAATGTTGTTATGTAGTCATAGTTGATGTCAAGCCTCACGTGATGGTTAGTCATTGTATACGGTGATGTGTAGTCCCACCGGTAGTGACTAGTAGATGAGTACGGTGATGTGTAGTCCCATCAAAAAATGCTAGTTGTTGTGTACGGTGATGTGTAGTCCCACTGAGAATGGTTGTGCATGTGCAAACCATGTTTCGTCTATGTTTCCATTTTGTTGTATCTCTTCCTTAAATGGTATTGCTTTTAAAATCAAAATATATGTTTCAAACTGCATTGTTGTTGTGTTTTAGAGCTCCGATCACTAAGCTTTTAAGCTTACGCTCTTTTTTTCCAACAATACAGATCGTTAGAGGCTCCGGGAGGCAAGTGGGTAAGGGAGGAGTTCTTGCTAAGCTCAAAGTATGGTTTTGTGGTTGTAATAATGCTTAGACAATGGGAATACTAGACTTTTATGTTAGGGAGTTGGTGTTTAAACTCCTATGTTTGGTTTTGTTTAAGTTGCTAGCATGTTTTAAAGGTTGATACCATGGTATGTTGAGGCTTGTTATGGCTTTTGGTAGATTACCTTGTATTTTGACTTGTTGGTGTTTTTGAAGCTAAGTGTTCTTATGAGTTTTTGGCTTAAGATACATATTGTTGCGTGCGTGCATGTTTGAAGTCGTGATTGAGGTGTTTTGCCTCTAGATTGTTTGTATATTAAGTTGCCATGTGGTTTGTGATGTTCCGGGGTAAGTTTGGGAGCGTTTGGAGATGCTAAAATGTGTTTCTGGGCCAAACTGTGTCCATGTGTTTCAGAACGCCTGATATGGTTTCAGAACGGTCGAGCTCCAGGGGTACCCATATCGAAACGGGGGTGGTGCTGTTTCGGTACGATTTGTCATTAGAGGTTCCTGTTTTGGAATCATGTAGGACCGTTCCGGTACGTTTGGCCACTAGAGGCTCATGTTCCGGAACAAGGTGAGACCGTTCCAAAACGACCTTGAGTTACTTTTTGAATGAAGCCCGCGTTTCGGAACGGGCAGGCCTGTTTCGAAATGTAGACAGTTAGAACGGTTAAAAGGCATCTTCGAGGGTTTCCAAATGTTACGTTTTAGTCCCTAATGCTCGTATGCTTCCTAAATGAGTTATATGTGCCCCTTTGTGATGGATTTGCCTCGTGAGCATGCAATTTGACAAATAAGCTACTTGGTAAGTTTAAGTTATCGTATGCCCTCTGATTCGGTTCGTATTCCGTTTTCGCTTTTCCGTTGTTGCCTTCACATGTAGGATTAAAAGTGATATTTAGACAAGATAAATAAAATGAAGAAAAAAATAGGGTTGCTAATCGGAGTGAGGCCTTAACGAGTTTCGTTTCGGTTTTTCCCGTGTAACTCGTTCGATTCAGTATGTTGGCTAGGCCGGGACGAGGGGGTTACACCTTATGTCTAATATTGAAGAGATGTGACTATTTCATAGATTAATAATAGGGATAGTCACGATTAGAAAATGAGATGGATAAAATCGATAAGTTTTAAGACCCACAATAACTTTATAAGTATTTAATCTAAAATTTAAAAGAAATAAAATTCAATTTGATAAGCATTCAAACACTAAAATTATCATTAGACAAAAAAAATTAGGGGCACGACACCCTCCCATGCCCTTAATAACCCTATCCCTTGTAATAATATCAATAATAAAAATTTGAATCATGTTTAAAAATTTAGTGTCTTAACTCATTAAATCAATTACTATTTGATTAAATTTTTATTTCTAATCCCAATAATAATCAAAGAAAAACATGCCACCCAAATCAACTTTAAAGATTTTTTGAAATAATAATGTTTAGCAAGGCAGACGCACGAATTTATGTTAGAATGACGAACCTATACATTTTTAGGGAACAAACTTAAAAAAACTTTAGGAGGAAAAAATATATTTTCAATAGAAAATACATAAAAAAATTTTAATCAGATACAAATTTCAAAATTTAAAAGGACGACTACTCCTCGACCCTAACCCCTCGGTACATCCCTGGTTTTAAGGTTTTGATATCCAAAGAGGACGTTTCAGTTTTTGGCCTAATAATAATTAAAGAAAAATATTTCATCTTAGTCAAATTCTTTAAAAAATATATATTTTTTAAGAGATGATGATATTTATAATATTTGATCGACATTAATCGACTAATAAAACGAATATCAATATTTTTTAAAGTAAAGATTTAACTACAAAATAAGTGCTTGAACTATGTCTCTTTTTTGCAATATATGCTTAAAGTATTTTTTTTTTGCTAAAATATGTGCTTAAAATATTATTTTTGACTGAAAAAAGGTGTCTAAAGTAGTTTTTGGCTGAAATAGGTGCTAAAGTTTTATTTTTAGCTTGTTTTAAAGTTAACAAAAACACCTACTTTGACACTTATTTTAACAACAAAATTAGGTACATAACCAAAAATAATACTCTAAGCACCTATTAAAAAAAACATGGTTTAAGCACGTATTTTGTAGTTAAAGCCAAAATTGAAATAAAAAAGGTTTAACGCGTGGTCCCACAAATATGGATAAGGCTCACCAGACCCAACGTCCGTCAGAGCCACGTCATATATATATCCGTATCCACCACCTTTGTTTCTTAAATTATCCCACGTGGCATCCACTCCACCAATAATTACACCTCAATAAAACTAAATGCAGTTAATTGTTTTGAACTTGTGGTTTTATCACCAATCTCTTTTTGGTCTAATCCCAGTTTTGCTCCTTGTAAGTTGCTCTGATTTGAGATTTAACCATCGTACCTTAATTTAACATGATCTAATCATCTATTTTTATAGTATCATTAGTTAGTTGAAAAAAATAACATTGCTAGCTGTCTCAATTAAAATACCAATGTGCCAATTGAGGCATTGGCTCTATTGACAAAGGTCAAGGTCTTTATGCAGATTCGACTTTCGAGTATCATCAAGCGTAGTTTATGAATTCACACTTTAAGTTTTATTCTGATCGTGACTATATGAACATATCGATCGAACTTTTTATACTTGCATGGGCGTGAATTATTCTCTTTAATGCACTTCCTTTTGTAATTATATTTTACAGAATTAAAGTGCATGTATTAAATTTTAATTTCAAATATAGTGGAGTGACCAAAACCAAATTTGACCATTCCTTTTTCTCTTTATGGATAGGCATCACCTTTACAGCCGTTCTCAAATGACTTTATTCATATATTAAAAACCTTATCATTTAAACCAACAATCCGTTGGTTAGTAAAATATTATGTTAAGGTTGAGTTAAAATATGACTCTTCAGCTAGATTAATTCGGAAAAAAATTTATTCGACTCGATTAAATACTTAGCAATAGTTGAGAAGGTTAATATGATAATAAATCTTTACAATATTTGACCAGAATTAATATTAATGAATTAAAAATTAATAATTATAAAAAATAATCATTTATTATCCACTATATATTCCTTAAATAAGTAAATTTGCAACAAAAAAGATGATTAACAAATTTAGTAAACAAAACTAAAATAAGAAGAAGAGTGCAGGCATGGTATTCTGCACACGGAAACACCTGATGGAATGCATTTGATGTATTAAAAAGGAAAATTTCTGACAATGAGTGGATGAGGATAAGAGTTCTCAAGTTGCTTTATTCAATTCAATCCCCAAACATTTATATATATAATTAGCAACAAACAAACAAATCCCCAAATCCAATTCAATCCCTTCGTTCATATCCGCGTTTGATTCTCTTTTTCTCTCTGTGGGCTGTGTTTTTTTTTGGGGTTTTGATTTGCTGTTTTGGGTGTTGAAAGCTTGAAGATTCAACCATGTCGATCGCGTTAGAAAGGATCGAAACACCGGGGTTTGGGCGCGTTATGAATTGCGCCTGCGATGCTTCTAGATTCGAATCGTCGCCGATGAAGGAAAGGAAGCGGTTGTCGACGGCGGCGGCGGAGGAGGAGGAAGAGGTTTGGAGGGGCTCATCGTCCGCCACGACGACGTCGTCTTCGATCGGGAGGAATAGCGATGATGATGATGACGTGTCTGGGAGATCATCGGACGGTGGGGGTTCCGAGGAAAACGAGGTTCAAAGCTCTTATAAAGGTCCCTTGGATATGATGAATTCCCTCGAACAGGTTCTGCCCATGAGGTAAACAAAACTAAAAATCCCTTCTTTTTTGTTTTTTTTTTTTGAAAAAAAGTTGTGATTTTTATCGATTTTGATCGAATATATGCTGAAAGAAAATCTGGGTTTTTGTTTTTGTTTCCAACAGAAGAAGCATATCGAGTTTCTACAACGGAAAATCGAGGTCTTACACAAGTTTAGCAGAAGCAACCTCAGTTTCCTCCATGAAAGACATAGCAAAGCCTGAGAATGCCTACACAAGAAGAAGGCGAAATCTATTAGCAATCAATCATGTATGGGACAAAACCAGGAACAAAAAACTCATTCGACCGATAAGTTCAAGCAAAAGCACCTTGGCATTGGCCGTTGCAATGAGTAGCTCCGAAACCGATAGCTTTTCGAGCACTGGCGAGGACTCTCCATCGACTTCGAGCCCTCGGTTACCTCCGTTGCACCCACAAATGAGAACAGCTCATTTCAACAACAATAGTACTCTTTCGCCGTCGTCGAGTGTTCGGAATTTCTCGAATTGGCGGTCGTTTTCGTTGGCTGATGTACGTGAATACAACTAACCTCTTTCTAAGGAAGACAGATTGATGATGATTTGTTATAGTTATTACCACGGAGTTTGATATACTAGCTCCTTGTTGATGATCTTTGTTTGAAAGGAGAGAAAATGTTGCCTGAACCAAGTTTTTGTTAGTGTAGTTTTCTTCATGATCATGATGATTTTGATTTGCAAAAATCTGCCTTATGCATTAACTTTTTGCACATATTTGTTCGATTCAATCGTAAAACGAAACAAATAAGAACATCATGATCCGAAGGGGTCTAAAATTGCAGGAACAGATGAGTAAAACAAGCAACAATCAAGCAAACTCATATAATGTGTGGCCTTCTTGAGCTCAAGCTTCAAGGGAGAGAGTTTTCTTCTTTCCCAAGGTATTCAAAGAATCAAAAGCACAATCAAACTCATTAATAGTAACAAAAGCATATCAGAAACCGGCATAATCTCCGACGAGTCTGCTTGATACAAGAAACAGAAGGCATTGCAGGTTGCATAGGTATTTTTACACAACTGGGACAGGCAATGAAGGATGAACACAGTTCACAAGGATATTAAGATGGTGACATTAAAGCAAAACAATGGCTACCAATTTTACAGCAATCGAAGTTCAAACACGTGGAAACTGATAAGGTATCAGTGCATTATTGCAGGTCACGCATATAATGAGTTTTTATGCAGAGCTGAAAGCATCCAACACTTTCCTCAGCCTGAAAACTGGTAAACCCCACCATGCCAGAGGTCCCACTTTAGACAACGCCAAAATTACTGCCATAAATTCACACGGTACAATATACAAGCTTGAATTAGTAGTACTATCAACTAGTTAGCATCTTTGGTTTCAAATCTATTGGCTACAGCTAAAAGTAAGTGCCATCCTTTACTGTTGTTATCTCTAAGCTGCAATAATTGATACCAAGTCTTTATACACAATTTTCATCTTCCCGCTCCTGGAATATTGAGATTGATGGCTTTAGACTTGCTTTTACTCACTATTTTGAGCAATAACCTCTCCAAACTTCAGGAAAAGATGGGCATCTGAGGTGCTCATAGATGGGCAATGGACCAGGTGTGGAGTTTTGAGATTTGCGTACTCGTCCTTGTAGCAAGTCACCTTGGTAGATGGAAGAGGCGGTTGGACTGAGGTCGGATGTTTCGGAGGGGGTTCTAATGGCACGAGGCTTCCTAGAACTCGTGTCACTTCGTGCATTGTTGGTCGCTCCAATGGGTGTCTCTTGGTGCATAGAAGGGCAAGCTGGAAAACTTTCTTAACAGCTCCGATATCTTTGCAAGTAGCGGTGATCTCTGGATCAACGGTTTCCATAACAGCGTTGTTAGCAGCCTTGGACAATATCTGGTACAAATGTAACATCAACAGAGTTTTTAAACTACTTATAAACACAAAATGAAGATAATAGAAACATAGGAACCAACCAGATGATGAAGGTTGGATTCGTTGTCCACAGGTTTCCTTCCTGTTAGTAACTCAAGTAGCACAATCCCATAGCTGTAAACATCAGACTTCTCGGTCAGTCGGGAAGTGCGAGCATATTCAGGGTCTATATATCCAATGGTGCCCATTACGTAAGTAGAAGTGTGAGACTTTGATATGCATAAGCTTTTAGCAATGCCGAAATCAGTAAGATGGGCCTCTAAATCCTTGTCCAACAGAATATTTGAGGACTTCACATCCCTGTGGATGATCCGGGGATTACAGTCATGATGTAAATAAGATAACCCTTGTGCTGCTCCAAGTGCAATCTTCAGTCGAGTCTCCCAATCAAGAATTTTCTTCTTGGTAGAAACTGCAGTAAAAGAATGTGCTCCATGCGTCAAATGAGCATTATATATTCAAACACCGAAATATTACTGCAAAAAGCATCCAGGGTAGTGATTTATTCTTAGAAGACAAACTTACCATGGAGAAGATCCCAAAGACTGCCATTTTCCATATAGTCATAGAAGAGAAGGTTCCGAGAAGGGGAGAGGGAATAGCCTTGCAGGCCGACCAGGTTTCGGTGCTTAACACTCCCAATTGTCTCGAGTTCTGTCTCGAATTCCTTCAAGCACTGTGGATGGTGAGAGTACAACCTCTTGATGGCAACTGGCTTGCAGTTCTTAAGAACGCATTTGTAGACCGTGCTTGATGCACCACTGCCAATTATATACTTCTCACTCAAATTCTCAGTCACCCTCATAATATCCTCGTACAGATGAAGAGCCATATTCATGTGTAAGATCACCAACTTCGGTCTCGTGTAAGTAACTGCCATTTACAAGTCCACAAGTCAGTAACAAGGGGTGTGAATTTCAACAAGAATGCATCTTTAAAAGATGAAAAAGAAAAGGAACAAATCACCGGCACCTGGCTTATCTAATGATCCATCTGAAAAGGGTGTAGGCTTGTGGGGGCGGCATGCGGCAATCAAGACCATCAGAAGAATCAGAAGAGCACCAAGCGCAATGCCGAGGATTGCTGCTTTAGAGATTGCAACTGCATAGATTAGACATAGCAGAAGAACATGAATAATCATTCGAAGATAACCAACAGATCTAAAAATTACCAAGAAAATGTTGAGAAACCAAGATCGTGCACTCGAGTAATGGTGCTAAGAATTCGATGTGTAAATGTCGAAATGAACAATGATAGCTTATCGGTTTCCAACTTCGAGTTAAATATCAGCCTTAAATATCAAAACTCTCTAAGTATCAACACACAAGATAAAAGAAACCACTCTCTAAGGTAATAAATACCTCTCTCTGTGGGATGAGGCCCATGGCACAGAGAAGAAAGCCAATAGCCACAAAGCCCGGGGTTTCCAATAAAACTGCAATGAAATGTCAGTTTAAAATCAACTTTGGAATGAGAAAAGATAGCAGCAGCTAAGTAGAGTTTTTCGGTTCACAGATGAACAAATTCTTACCTATCTGGTGAGAACCTTGAAAAGTTGTTGCCTGTAGGAATATCACCAGCAAGGTTGTTATAGGATACATTCCTGCAAGGTTTCAAATTATGGGGGTTATATGATGCAACCCTATATTGAAAACAATGTACAACTTCTAGTGCACCCTCAACTCACAAGATGGTAAGACTAGCACAGTTGACAAGTGACGACAAATCTCCGGATAGATTATTGTTTTCCAGCCTCCTGCATTACGTAGAAGTTAGAACCGGGGGATTATAAGATCGAAGAATATCAACAAGAAGTGTGAATCCTAATCATTGCTAAATCAGTAATCATTAATGAAAATGCAACCAATGCAAGTAACACATATGATGGGATGTTCTTTCCAACACCTAGAATGTTTGGAATTCGAGTTGAAGAAGCTACTTACAGCGAGAACAAGTCCTGAAGCTGTGTGAGTTCCTGAGGAATAACGCCCGAGAGATGATTACTTGAAAGGTCGCTGCAATGCAGAAGTATAAAACAGGAGATCAGCAAGTAATAATTAAAGCTTTAGCCTATTTTCATGGCAGACAAATTAAGATTTCTTACATTTCCATAACACCTCTTAGATTGCCAAATTCTGCTGGAATGGCTCCGGTCAAATGATTTCCGCTTAAATTCCTACAAAAATGAATAAAGTGATGATGGAAGTCTTCACTAAGCACTTAAACTAGAACATTATACGCATGTGTAGGCATATATTTCATTTTCTTGAAGCACTCACAGCTTCAAAAGGTGTTCCAAATCACCGAGGGATGAAGGAATAGAACCACTAATTTTGTTGTTAGAAATGTCCCTAGAAAACAAACAGCAGCTCAGAACCAATAAAATGAACAAAGTGGAACACCTTACTGAACTTAATACTTACAGTGTATCTAAATTACCGATACGTGAAAGCTCAATTGGTATAAAACCTTTAATATCATTCGAAGAGAGATTCCTGAGACACAAAAAAGGTGATCAAGTTGATGATAATTCATATTCGCGAAATAATAACGGAACATTCCTAAGGTAAATTATGCATGATGCTAAACATTTGAACCGTGCATTTTGGTATAACAAGGCTGAAACTTACAAATAGGTCATACTCTCTAGCCTTTCAAAAGTAGGTGGAATGGTTCCATTCAACTTGTTGCCATGCACGTTTCTGTCACCAAAATAATCAATCGATAACTACTTTAAAACTGTTCAAATTTAAAATAAAAGAGTTATGTAAATGAGATCAATGCTTACAGGCTGTTGAGATTTGTGCATGAGCTAAGATTTTCAGGAATAGGCCCTTCAAGATAGTTGTTAGCAACATTCCTGCAAAAAGAAAAAAAATTATCAGTGCTTACGACATAGCTGGACCTAAATATTTGGACAACTGGTAAGACTTAACATACAAATCAAACAATTCAGTTAGCTTCCCAAGCTCTGGTGGAATACGACCAGTAAGATGATTGTCATTTAGTTCCCTGCACAAAGCAAAGTAATGTCTGAGATGCTGACAATATTTTCTTCACTATTTTACGTATCGGCATAACTGATGTTTTAGTAGCTATTGTACAGGTGAGTAATTTGGAGGAGGAGAATTGCAATGGAAATAACTCAATAAACAAGAAAAAATATTCTTACAAGTAGTGCAACTTTGTCATATTTCCTAGTTCAGGGGGAATTGATCCAGTCAACCGGTTGCCATACAAATATCTACAACACGTATATGCCGATCAAAACATTGTTCAAGAATATGCGAGAAACTGTCTCATTATACTTCACATTCCAAATTCTGAAACTTGCAAGTTGCAATCAGCTAACTTGTGATATAAAAGTACATACAGTTACCTACTTACAATTTTTCAGTATAGGTCAAGTTCCCTAAGATAGGAGGGATGGGTCCACTTAACTTGTTGCAGCTTAAATCCCTGGATAGCATACACGAGAAAGTGACCGACCAGAGACATAAGATTGATAACAAAAAGAAATGGAGGGAATTCATGTGATGGTTAAAGGACTTGAATACGATTATTAAAAAATGACACTTACAATACAGCAAGTGCTTGCATAAGTCCGATAACAGACGGAATCTTCCCTGAAAGAAGATTACCTTGCAAAGACCTAACCAGAAAATTTAATATAACACTTGATAAGCTAAGTTGTTTGTACGCATAAAGTCTTCAAAAGCCTTAAAGGAGGGGAAAGGGTTCAGGCATATACAATGTAGCTACTTGCAAGAACCCGATGTTGAAAGGAATTTCTCCAGTTAAATGGTTGTATGACAAATCCCTACCAATCACAAGAAGAGATGTTTCCGGTTAACCAACATAGGCATTTCAATTTTCGAAAGCACTAGGAGTGGTTGAACTGGATTATGAGTACATACAAGACCTGGAAGGCAGTGCAATTGCCTATATTCTGAGGGATGCTACCTGTTAAACTGTTGTTTCTTACATCACTGCAAACGATATAGAGCTTAAGTTAAACTGGGAAAGAGTCTTACATGCCGGAAGATAGGAAGGCGGCACGAGGTTCAGAAACACCACCAAGAATAGTAAGGAAACTTACAAGTACCACAAGCCTGTTAGCTGGCACATGTCCGGAGAGAGTGTACCTACCAGATTGTTTCCTCGCAAACCACTACGAGGGAGAAAAGAAATAAATTAAAAGCGGTCAAGCTAAGGAGTGATGAGAAGATACGATTAGATATGAACATAAACTGAACTGTTATACAGTGAAAGAAAAGGTGCTGTAACTATTTTACACTCACAGATACTGTAACACTTCATTCCAATAGATGAGCCTTGGGATTTCCCCACTGAGTTTATTTTGTGCTAGGTCCCTGGAACCGATAAAAGGGCATGAAAATTCCATCCAATCATCAAGTGAATTAAATGGAAATATAGAGAAAAATTGAAGAAATAACTTACAGAACTTTCAAGTTTGGAATCTGTGACAAAGTTGAAGGAATTGGTCCAATTAACTGATTGTTCTTCAAAATTCTGAAGAGTCATTAAAAATTTTCAAATTAGAACCGAGCAAACCTAGAACTAGCAGTGACACGGCATAGCGAGAAATGCTTCAAAAGTAACTTACATGAACTCCAATCGAGACAGTTTCGAGATTGAAAAAGGTATGTCTCCGTATAACTCATTAAAAGACAGGTCCCTGAAAACTCCAGCAAAACAATGTTCAGTTTAATTTGAAATATACTTAATCTAAACTTCAAAAAGAATTTCACAATATCATATTCTTGGAGCTCTTATGTAGACTGTAGCAAACCACTTACAGGCTTTGCAACGAAGAACAGTCACCAATCTCATCCGGTATTTGTCCGGACAGACGATTTCCTTTGAGGTCACTGATCAAAACAAGACACAACCTTAATCAATCTCAATTCAAATCCACCCCAATTTTTTTTTTTTAAAAAAAAGGTAACAATATATGATAATGAACAGTACATGTTGAGGAGATCCTTAAGATTTCCAACAGCTGTTGAGATTTCCCCTTCAAGATTTAAGCCTGATAGATTACTGCAATGGCAGAATCCAAACAAGAAACAAACATCAAAGCAGGGAGAACAAAAACCAAACTTATCTAGCAAACTAAGAAGAAAAGTTTTAATGATAATGACCAACCAGACAAAGTTAAGAACACAAAAAAACACTAAAGCGAAAAGAGTTATAGCATCAAAAACTTACAGTGCAACGACATTGAAGGTGACATTGTCGCAACTAACCCCTCTCCAAACACAAAAATCTGAAGATGGTGTATCTGTCCAGTCATATAGAACATTGTCCACATCCTTAAACGACTTCTTTATCTCCAACAGTGTTGCTCCTTCATCACGTTACACAAATGTTAAAAAGAAAACTCAAAAGTAAGCAGCTTTAAAAGAGGAATTAAAAGGGTAGTCTTTAAAATTTGACTAAGAAAAAGCTTCTGGCTTTACTTGCCATTGTTGTCTTACACTTTCAGAGTACCCAAACAAAACCCAGAAAAAAAAAACACTTACCATCATCTGAATCCACCAAAGCAAACCCCAAACAAAAGAGAGACACGAAGAAGACAAACTCCAAACGAAATGCCAATACCAATGCCATCATTTGAACAAACGACGACGTTTCTAAGGAAAAGACTCCTCCTTTCTCTGTATTACTAGCGTTTCAACTCACCGACATGGAAACAAGCTCACACCTTTTCTTAAGATACTTCGTTTTTGATTATTTTCCAACAAAAATTACTTCTTTTGAAGCGTTTTCCTTTACTGGGTAAAACGAGAAGATGAAGATGAAGGAGGAGAAGAAGGAGGAAAGGACTGAGGAGTCTGCTCGTTATATCACATCAACTCTGCCACATAAACACACCCCAAAATGTTACAGAGAAGTGTTAAAGAGAGGAGAATTATTTCACATATAAAGTTAAAAAACCTCTCTGCCATTTTCCTCTGCAAACTGCAAAAACACCCATCTCTTTCTCTCTCTCTCTTAAATGTTTTCTCCATTTATGAGAGTAATAATTGACTAATTAATTTTCTTACAATATGAAACAAATCAAGGGTTCTTTTCTTTTTCCTGCTGTAATTTACATTTTTTTTTACTGTTTTTGCTTTGGTTTTTAAATTCCTGCATGGCGGTTGCAAGTTACTTTCCGTTATTAACTGCTCTCTCTTCCAAGGAATCGCGTATTGTTAATTTAATTCCGCGTTTTGACAACTACCATTTAAAAAAATTAATAAATAAAAATTTTGACTAGGAAATAGGCTCACAAACTATAATTGTCTAATTTTTTTCTTATGAAATAGGTGCTTGTAGTCTCGTTCCGTTAGTATTTTAAAGTAAAATCGTTAGAAAAAATCGTCACTCAATAATAAATTAACATGTGACTTTTGTTTTTTATTTATTTTTTAAAAAATAAATTAAAAATAAAATAAATTAAACAATATCTCAAAATTTTTAAAAATCACACAATAATCCTAAATCTCTAAAACCCAAAATTGACGTTACTACCACCTTCAATAATCTCACCGGACCCCGTATTCGCCTCCGCCTAAGGCCACGACCCATTTCTTCTAATCACCTATCACTGGTAACTGGTCATTCGATGTCCGATTAGCACGCCTCTTGCCGATTATCGGCGGGGTGATAGGGGAAATAGACAGTGGACTCAAGCGACGGTGAGATTCGGCGAGGCTATCGACAGCGATAATGGCGTCAATTTTGGGATTTGAGGTTTGGGTTTTTGATTTTTTTAGATTTTAAGACTTTTTAGATTTTTTTAAAAAAATATTTCTTTTTTTAATTTTTTATTAAAAAAATAAAAATAAAGACACGTGTTAAATTTTGATTTGGTGATGATTTTTTAAAGATGTTACTTTAAACACTAACAGAATGAAATTTTAGGCACATATTTCAGCTAAAAAAAATTAGAGACATATTTTAGAAAAAGTGTATAGTTTGAGCATGTATTTTTGAGTTAAACCATAATAAAAACCAAAATGGAGGGTAATAATAAGCAGGGGTATGCAAAACCGAATCAATTCAAACAAATCTAATTTTTAACTTGAATTGAATCGGATCGTAATTACATAAACTTATTTTGATTTGAAAAAAAATAAAGTTCAAGTTATAAAATGATGCTCTCAATAACTATAATTTTTTAGTAATTAGTTTATCAGTTTTTAAGTTCAAATCGAGTCTCTAAACTTTGTCTGGTATATATATAGGGTTAGGATCAACTTACACTATGTAAAACTCAATTACTTTTACATTTTTTTGAACCGTTGGATGAAGATAAATAAATGAATGAGATTAATAGTAAGAAATGAGAAGATTATCACATGAAAAATTAGGATCTTAACTCGCGCGTGTGTATGAAGAAATGTGAAGAAATATATATTTATGTCGTATATGGTTATAGAAAATTATTTAAATTGGAATCAATTAGTATCATGACATTATAAATGTTTACAATTAAATTTGAATAGAAACTCGAACAACTTGACTCGAATTTCATAAACTCGAATCAATTCAAAACTATTTCAAATAAATTTTGAGTTATAAAATATGACTTGTCAATTTAACCAACTCAAATTTTTTTTAATTAACTCGATTGAGTGCTCACCCAAATAATAAACAAATAATGTAGTTAAGTTAATTTTATAACCTATTTGATTTATTAATTTTACTAATTCGTATCATATACTATAAATACCTATTATAAGATGAATCCGTGACCTTGCTTCATCTAGACTAACTGTGCTGGTATAAAGTAATTAGGTCTTTTTAATTTTTAAAATTATTCAAAATTATGAGTAAATAACACTATAAGTCACTAAACTATGTAAAAGGATTATCGTCACTAAAGTCTTGAAAGTTACAAAAATAATCATTAGATTTAACTCGATTACAAAAATTTCATTGAACTTTTTCAAATCTTGCAAAATGGTCATTAAAACTTAACAAATAGTCAGAAATGAAAATGGTCTTGAACTTATCAAAATTTATCACTTGTAGGGACCGTTTTGTAATCAAATCAAAAGTTTTATAACTTTCAAAACTTCAGTGATCAAGATATTATGTTTTATAGTTTAGTGGCCTATAATGTACTATATCCTTAAATTATTTATTGAAAATTTTCAATTCTTACAAAATGGTCATTCAAACTTATCAAACCGTTAGAAATGAAAAAGGTCTTGAACTTATCAAAATTTATCACTTATGGGGACCGTTTTGTAATCAAATCAAAAGTTTTGTGAGATTGTTTTGGAACTTTCAAAACTTCAATGATCAAAGATATTCTTTATATATAGTTTAGTGGCCTCTAATGTACTTTATCCTTAAATTATTTATATATTATTAAGGATAACTATAAAAGTATATTGCACACCAACAAAGATTGTGTGCATTGGTAAGACACATTGCATTCCCAATGAGAGAACGTTGAATTCGAACCTTAAAGACGATATTGTTGGGAGGGGCAGTCACGTACCTCGAACA
This sequence comes from Hibiscus tridactylites, assembly GCA_958450335.1. Lineage (NCBI taxonomy): Eukaryota > Viridiplantae > Streptophyta > Magnoliopsida > Malvales > Malvaceae > Hibiscus > Hibiscus tridactylites. The sequence continues at coordinate 86,675,427 of OY288277.1, forward strand.
TAAACCGTAAGACGAGCATGCATATTACCCAAAAAAAAAAATATTGCACGAAGTCATGAACTTACGTAAAATTAAATATTTACTAAATCTAAGTTCAGGTATTACATATGTGATCAAAGTTTATGCATGTTTTTATTTAAATAAAATTATGAAAAATTTATTAAAAAATTTATTTAAAATCAATCATTAAGGGAATTTTGGAATCTTGAGAAAATATTGAATTATCAGATGGTAAGGGGGAAAAGGAATTAAAGGGCCACAACCAACTAGGAAAAGCTAATAATCGTACACCGAGTTAGGAAAGAAGAAAAAATAATTATTTTAATATACTAAAAAAATTAACCGATTATTAATTGATTTAAGGAGAAGAGATAGGCCTGTGAACAGACCGAGCGAACACAAACGATAATATGTTCATGTTCGTTCGTTTAACTTTAATTGAACAAACGAACGAAGATGAACAACTAAACGAACATAATTTCTTATTCATATTCATTCGTTAAAGAATGTAGCTTGTTTGTGTTCGTTCATGTTTGTTCGTTATAATGACAAACGAGCACAAACCACAATATCAATAACCACATAAAATTCATTAATATAAGCTGCAATTTCATAGTTAATTTGTTCAAGTACGATAAAAACGTGCGTAAATTGTAAATAAGCTACAGGAAAAATAATAAAATTAAAGCCTTAAAGTTAATTTAAGTGTTTTTTTTCAATCTATTGTGAAATAAAAGGGATGGTGGGCTGCTAGGTAAGAAATACATGTGTGAATAAATTTAAATGAACATAAACGAACAAATTATTGAATGTTCATAGAGGTAAATGAACGAATGAGACATTTGTTTATGTTCGTCTAATAAATAACGAACATTTCGTCGGAAGGTTCACAAACATTTCGTCGGACCTTGGGAGATTCTAGGCAAAAAGGTCAAAAGTAGCCCCAACGTTTGACTTTTTGGTCACTTTAGCTCCTTTTCTTTTTTTGGTGCAAACATCCACCTAATGTTTCATTTTCATTCAAATTTCACCATCGTTGGATGGAAACCGTTAGTCAACTAACAGTCAACACCTGAGGCCGATATGGCATGTTTGCATGGCATAGGGAGATAACGTGGCGATGCCACATAGCACTTTGCTGACGTGGCATCATATTTTTTAAAAAATAAAATAAAAATTTATATTTTAAAAAATATTTATTAAAAAATAGCCCCAAATTTTCCATATTTCACAAAATAGCCCCCAAATTTTGAAATCCCTCACTCCCAAAAATTTAAATCCCGATTTAAGCCGATTCCGCCGCTGATTGCCACATTGCCGCTCACTACATCGATCGACGGACCATCACGATCATTTACCCTACCATCACGTCGTCGGTAATCGACTAACGTTGTGCAAAACATCGAACGAAGACGAAATCGTTGAGTGGTTCATTTAAAAGATTCGCGACAAACGAAGGCAGAACAAATGACGAACGGTATGTGGGTTGTTCGGCGAAGGAAAGACGCTTCATTCCGTCGCCGACAACGCGACCAACGTGTTAAGATATATGTTTTGATATAATAATTGAAAAATTAATTTGGACTAAATTGAAAAAGATTTCAAATTTTTTGTAAGTCTAAACAACTTGAAAACATGTTTAAGGGTTTTTACAAGGCTTTGGAATAACTTAAAATATTTTAAAGTAGCCAAAACCTATGATTTTAATGTTATAGTACCGATACAGTGTATACTGTATCGATACCCCCTAGGGTTTCAGCTATAGGGAAATTCCAGTATCCAAAACCCATACCGATACGTCTTTGTCGTATCGATACGGAGAGCTTTAAAATCCCCCAACGGCTAGTCGCGTACTGATATGCCTTAACCGCTCCCAACAGTCATTTTCCCAACGGTTATTTGAAATGAAGGCTGTACCGATACACTCGTAAGCGTATCGTTACGCATAAGCTGAAGCAGGCTCAACGACTAGTTTCCAAGAAGGTCATATCGATATAGTAACACAAGTATATGAAGAACTAAGTGTTTTGATATAATAATTGAAAAATGTTTTGGACTAATTTAAAAAGAATTTAAAACATGTCTTTAAGTCCAAACAACTTGAAAATATGTTTGAGGTGTTTAAAAAGGTTTTTGGCAAAGTTTTAGACGTCTTAAAATAGTCAAAACTAGCTTTTCAGCACTACCGTACCGATACGGTCTACCCCGTATCTATACCTTTTTACTCTAGTTTTGATTCTGTCAAAACTCGTATCGATACAGATAGGGGTCGTACCGATACGCCTTTAAAGCGTATCAATCCCTGTTTTAACAACCCCCAACGGCTATTTTTCAACGGACTTTTAAAGTGCAGACCGTACCGATATGCTCCCTAGCGTATCAATTCGCTTAGGCTGGCAAGAGCCCAACAGCTAGTTTTGAAGAAGGGCGTACCGATACGGGTCCCCGTGTACCGATACGATAGGCACCATAACTGCAATTAATGTGGGAAATAAAGTCTCCAACGGCTCCAATTCAACCCTAACGGCTAGTAACGGCTACAAACTCAATTAGAAGTATAAAAGGGACCCCCAAGCATCAAGAGAAGACTAATGCTTCAATTGTCAACAACATTATGATTAAGAATTTGTCTTAGAGCTTAATTGTCCATTTTCTTGTATAGACAACACTTGTGAGCTAAACATTGTTAAATTTGTTCAAGTGCTTAGGTTTTTGGTGAGAGCTAAATAGTGCAAACAATTACCTATTAGAGAGATTTCAAGTTTGCTTAAGAATTTCTCTTGTAAAGAGAGTTTACTCATGCTTTGGGTAGAAAGCTTTGAGGGTTGTAAAGGTTGCCACCTTAGCCTAGAAAAGGGGATGAAATTCTAGACTGAATTCGTTGAAATCCTTAGTGGGGAGCTAAGGTAGTGGATATATGTGCTTGTTAGAAGGCCGAACCACTATAAATCCTTGTGTCATTCCAATCTTTTAGCTTCCACTTTATCACCCAAAAATCCAATCTTCTCCGAACTTGGTAAACACATCGATTGAAGGAAACCGAGCACCATAAAACCCAATAATTGGTATCAGAGCAAGGCTCAATCGAAGAGGATTAACATCCTATTGAGGTGTTCCAGGAAGTTCGATACAACATATCAACCAACCGATCAAATGACGCAATCCATCGACAAGCCACCATTTTTCGACGGAACACACTATGCCCATTGGAAGACAAGAATGATGTATTTTATAAAGTCCAAGGACTACAAGCTTTGGGACATAGTAGAAGACGATCCGTTCATGCCACAACGAAGGAAGGCAGATTGGAGCGCGGATGATCGCAAGAAGATAGAGCTCAATTGCAAAGCCTTGTACACCATCTTTAGTGCATTGAGCCCCAACATCTACGAGAAGATGTCTTCTTGTGAAGATGCCAAGAAGGTATGGGACAAGCTTGAAGTCACATACGAAGGAACCAACAAAGTAAAGGAGACCAAGATCGGACTCCTCAACCACGAGTATGAAAACTTCAAGATGGATCCGGAAGTGGACATTGAGAAGATGTTCGATAGGTTCTCCACCATCACCAATAGACTTAAAGGTTATGGAGAAGTCATCCCGAAAGAGAAGTTTGTCCGAAAGCTTATCTACTCCCTTCCCGAGTCATGGGACTTGAAAAGGACCGCCATCATCAAAGCTAAGAATTTGAAGACCTTGAAGCTTGATGAACTCATGGGGTCACTTCTCACTCACCAAATAATGAAGAAAAACAAAGAAGAAGAGAAAAAGAAGGAAGAGATTGGAGCTATGGGGGAGAAGAAGCTCAAAGGGCTTGGCATCAACACTAATGCCATTGCTCTCAAATCCTCCACATGCCATCATGTAGATTCAAGTGAGGAGGTGTAAACACCTATTTTTGTCCGGGCCTAAACTCAAACTATCCCAACCCAACATTCAAAAAAATAATAAATAAGCCTCTAGTGTTATTATTTACAACCCAATCAATAACCCATACAACTCATACCCAATACCTATATCCATACCCGGCCCAATACCCATGACCCATCATCCAAAAAACCCTAATTACATTAAACTAAAAAAACCCTAACCCTAATATTAGCAATCGCCCCCGCCACTTCAGCTGCTAACCGTTCGAGTCGCCGCCGCTAAACCGAGCCGCCATCGTCCAGACAACCAACCAACGACCGCTACGTTGCCTCCACCGCCCATTGCCCTGCGAAAATGCAACTTGCTTTATTTTTTTATGCTGTAAATTTCGAGTATAAAAAACCCAATGTATGTAATCGAAAAGGGGACTTTTTTCGGATGAAATAAAAAAGGGAGATTTTTCAGATTCAAACAAAAAAATATATAAAAAAGGAAGCCAGATTCGAAGAAAAAAACCACAAAAAGGTAATAAAAATCCGAAAGCTTCAAACTTAGATCTAGGATTTTGGATTAAGTTTTATCGAAAACAAAGTTGAGATTCAGGTTTAGGAGGCTTACCCGATTGAAACGGCGTCCTTGCATGTAGTTCCGGCCGCCGGAGGCGGCGGTTTCCGACGCCGATGACGGTGGCACTCGCGGCAGAGATGGTGGCCGGCACCGGATTTGGGCAGACGGGGTTGAGAGTGTATTTAGAGTTTTTTTGTTATCAAAGCAAAAATGAATTATTTAGCAAAATAGGGTATTTATATACCAAACAAAACGACGTCGTTTTGAATCCCAACCCGCGCGCTCGAGCCTGACCCGGCTTGATGGATCCGCGTATTTTCAATTGATGGGTTAATTACGCGTTTGGTTCTCCCACGTTGTTATTCTTTACAGTTTTGTCTCTCAGTTTGCATTTTATTTCATTTTAGTCACTGTTTATTATTATTATTATTATTATTATTATTATTATATATATATATCATGTATTCTTTCCCCTTTTCTTTTTATATGTAAACATGTTTTAAATATATAATTAAGGAAGTAAATTAATATATATAGTATAATTTAGAATCTATCATTAACATATAGATATAATATTTTATTGATTTTATACCTTATTTAGATTGTTTGCTCATATAATTCCAAATTTAAAATTTATGTACTTATTTGTGCATATTTCATACATCATGTATATATGGTAATATGTGTATATTATTTTACTATATAATATATGTGTATTGTAAACATATAATAATAATATGTATATATATATAACTATGTAAATTATGTCATGTTATTGTTACATATGGTATTTTTTCCTTCGAATATACTTTTGTATTTATTCTAAAAAATTTAAATTCTTTTTGGTATTTAAGGGATATTTTCCACTTTATTTCGGAAACCGATTTGAAAGTGGTATCCTGACCTATTCAGGTGTCATCTTCCTCGGTTATCGTAAATGAAGAAATATTCTCCTTAGACCTTTTTGGGATTAAAAATTAAATTAAATTTGAATTTTTTATTTTCTTGCAAGACAACACTTAATCAACGCGTTACCAATTTTGGGCGCTGTGGGGGTGCTAATCCTTCCCCACGCGTAACCGACTCCCGAACCCAAATGTTTTTGAATCTCTGGTTGATTTTTAACGGTGTCTGGCCTACCATAGTGGCCGGTGGCGACTCCAACACACTTATTTCTCTATTTTTCGTTTCCTCCATTTTCAATATATTTTCCAACATCATTGCTTCAAAAAAACCTTTATTACAGATGGCGACTTCGCTGGGGATTTTTTTTAGATAGTCAGGCCAATGTTGATTTTTTGTTGTCTTGCAAGAAAGTAAAATTTCGATTTTAATTTAATTTTTAATCCATTTGCATTCATGCATGAGCTATTCGGGCTCTGTAACCGTTAAGTGGGAGTGATTACTTTGTCTCGTGGGGTGGCCACCTCTGTATGATGTTGTAATTCACTTTCAGGATATGATCATTATATTTCGTGGGGTTTACGCCTCCGTATGGTATAAGGACTCATATCCTCCCGAATCGATGTCCTATTATCTTTGAAGGTAATAGCGGCAGTTCGGGTACCCTTAGTACTCTAGATCCTAATTGCATATAGTGGCCCATAGAGCCCACCTTTTATAATCATACCGAAATTTTGCCCATTTAGCAGTAACCTTGTTAAGCCTTGCTTGATTTATTTATACATTTGTTTGTCATTTATATGTCATGTATATAATTTTAATTGCTTCAATTTTGGCATTTGTTGCTATTTAATTTATTCAATTTGTTTATTTGATTATCTTTAATCGTACTAACCTATTTTGGTGTTTGATTTTTTTTACATCACATTTTCGAAGCATTATTTCATTCATTTACATGATAGTTGCATTACATCATTTTAATAATTTATTCACCTGCATTAATATATATGTATTTATACTAATATTGTATTTAGAAGCATGCATGTTTTTTTTTCATTCATCATCACATTGGTTCAGAATAAAGGATCATTCATTTTTCAGAAAGAGGATGCCCTAACTAGTGAAAATATCGACAAGCTTGATGACCCACAGCTGCGAGGCAAGTAATGTTTTAATTCCACATTGGGGGCACCCTTACATACATGACATCGAGAACTGTTTAATGAAAAGAAAAATCTGACCACCACAGAATGAGGGGCATCCCTTTAAGGGGCAAAACATAATATGTCATTCACTCACTCATTGAGATCATTTCACATTAACTGCATACATCATACTTGCATTTAAGTCACCATACATTTAGACATATCACATGCATCCACAACACATTCATTTAAGCACACGAACAGGTCCAAGGAAGAGACCAAAGAACCTAAACTATGGAGGCAACAACATGATGACCAATTTTTAGCCCCGAAGGAAGCCGAATACGTAAAAGCGTAAGCATCTAAGATTATTGAACAAATACTGACTAGTGTTTTCTCTCATTTTCAGGTCAATACTCTTTGTTATGGAGTAGAAGATAAAAATTTTCCAGATCTAGCCTCTCCGTTAGTGGAGTAGAAATATCAAAATTCATTCTGATCTAGTCTCTACGTCAGTGGTGCAGTGGATCAAACCTTTTTCAGCTGGATCGAAATTTACCTTGAGACCGTACCTCTTCGTCGGTGTTGTAGCTCGATCAACTCCTGGTCTTGCCTCTTCGTCAGTGTTGTAGATGGACCACATTTCTGATCCTGCCTCTTCGTCGGTGTTGTAGCTGGATCAAAATTTATTCTTTTAGACCGTGCCTCTTCGTCGGTGTTGTAGCTCGGTCAACTCCTGGTCTTGCCTCTTCGACAGTGTTGTAGCTGGACCACATTTTTGATCCTGCCTCTTCGTCGGTGTTGTAGCTGGATCAAAATTTATTCCTTTAGACCGTGCCTCTTCGTCGGTGTTGTAGCTCGGTCAACTCCTGGCCTTGCCTCTTCGTCAGTGTTGTAGCTGGACCACATTTCTGATCCTGCCTCTTTGTCGATGTTGTAGCTGGATCAAATTTTATTCTTTTAGATCGTGCCTCTTCGTCAGTGTTGTAGCTCGGTCAACTCCTAGTCTTGCCTCTTCGTTAGTGTTGTAGCTGGACCACATTTCTGATCCTGCCTCTTCGTCGGTGTTGTAGCTGGATCAAAATTTATTCTTTTAGACCGTGCCTCTTCGTCGGTGTTGTAGCTCGATCAACTCCTGGTCTTGCCTCTTCGTCAGTGTTGTAGTTGGACTACATTTCTGATCATGCCTCTTCGTTAGTGTTGTAGCTGGATCAAAATTTATTCTTTTAGACCGTGCCTCTCGTCGGTGTTGTAGCTCGGTTGAATCTTGGTCTTGCCTCTTCGTCAAACTTTACTCATCGGATATTACCTTAGAATTATAGTTAGAAAAAAGAAAAAGAAAGAAAAAAGCAAACAAAAAATAAAAAAAAAGCAAACAAAAAATAAAGAAAAACGAAAAAAAGAAAAAAGAATCAAGAAAAAGGAGAAGAAAAAAAAAGAAAAAATTAAAAAAAAGAAGAAAAAAAGAAAAAACATCTTCTTCGATCATGTCTCTTCGTCAGAGTTGTAGCTTGATCAAGACTTTCTCCAGATCTTGCCTCTTCGTCAGTGTTGAGCTGGATTAAGATTTTTTACTTCGACCTTGCCTCTTCGTTGGTGTTGTAGCTGGGTCAAACTTTATCAACTCATGGTCTTGCCTCTTCGTCGGTGTTGCAGCTGGACCAAATTTACTAACCCCAACTTCAGATCATGCCTCTTCGTCGGTGTTTGTAGAACTAATGTTTTGATATAATAATTGAAAAATGTTTTGGACTAATTTGAAAAGAATTTAAAATTTGGCTTAAGTCCAAACAACTTGAATTTATGCTTTGGGAATTTTAAAAGGTTTTTGGCAATGTTTTTATTGATTTTAAATAGCCAAACTTAACTTTTCAAGCTAACCGTACCGATACGGTCTTACCCGTATCGATACCTTTTTGCCCCAGTTTGGCCAATGTCAAAACCCGTATCGATACAGGCTTTGCCGTTTCGATACGGATCGAGATTGTTTCGATACGCCTGGTAAGCGTATCGATCCCCTTTCAACCTCCCAACAGATACTTTCCCAACGGCCATTTAAATGTGAACTCGTACCGATACGCCCTCAAGCGTATCGATACGCCTAGGCTGGCAAGAGCTCAACGACTAGTTTCTAATGAAGGTCGTACCGATACGGGTCCAAGCGTATCGATACGGATGGCTACAGAACAACATTTATGAAGGGAAATAAAGTTCTCAACGGCTCTAAATCATCCCCAACGGCTAGTAACGGCTATAAACTCAATTAGGAGTATAAAAGGGACCTCCAAGCATCAAGAACAAGTCAATGCTTCAATTGTTACAACATTATGATGTCAAAATTTGTCTAGAGCTTTAATTGTTCATTTCTTGCTTAGACAACACTTGTGAGCTTACATTGTTAAATTTGCTCAAGTGTTTAGGTTTTGGGTGAGAGCTTAGAATTGCAAACAAACACCTTTTAGAGGGATTTCTAGTTTGCTAAGTCTTTCTTTGTAAATAGAGTGTTCCTTCAAGCTTTGGGTAGAAAGCTTTGAGGGTTGTAACGGTTTCCTCCTAATCCGAGAAAAGGGGACGAAATTCTTAGTGAATTTGTTGGAAATCCTTAGTGGGGAGCTAAGGTAGTGGATGTAGACCTTGGTTAGAAGGTTGAACCACTATAAATCCTTGTGTCAAATTGCCAAATTTTCACCTCCCACTAAAATACCCAATTATCCAACTTCTCCACACTTGGCGAGCAAGAACGGTTGATCGAATCGGCTGACTTTGAATAGTGATCGTTCAAAGTCAAAAATTCCATCCAATTTTATGGCGTTTCCTGGAGAGTCAGCGGGAGCGGAAAAGACAAGTCTTCAGACAAAGGAAAAGTGGGTTCAGAAGAATGGCGGTGGTCCACGTCCAGCGGCGAAGGGGACAGTGCCAAGGTATGTGAAGAATGAGGGCTTCGTATCGTATGAATGGACGGTGTGCATCGATAAATTGAGCCGAAGGATCTCTAACGCAGCGTTAAAGGAGTTTATCAGTTACCATGGAACGATATTGAGGGTCTTTATTCCGATCAAGAATAGTAAGATGAAATATAAAAATAGGACCTTTGCCTTTGTGTCGATAGCGTCGGAAGGGGAGATGAAAAATGTCATTGAGAAGTTGAATGGGGTTAAGATTGATAATTGCGTCGTTTCTGTATCTAAAGCAAAGTTTCCGAGGCGTCCCTACCAGAAGCCGTATGGGAATCAGGAAGATCGCCGAAATCCAACCAGGGAGGGGGTAGTACACAGGGAGAATATCCCTATGGGTCATCATACAAGGAGTACAAGGATGGAAGGTCCTAGGACCTACATAGAGGTTCTTGTTGAAGATACATCTCCTCCGACTAGCAACACCCAGGAAAACAATGAGGACTTGGGTACTAAAGCTCAGAAGGGTCAAACCATTTTTAGTGCTAAGGCTTCAGACATTGAATGGTTGAATAGGAGTTTGGTTGGAGTTATCAAACAGAGTTTTGACAGAGAGTTTGTCCAAAAATCTCTGCTACACGACGAGATAGATGTAAAAGTCCTACGGTGGGGGCGGAATTTTGATTCGCACGTGATTCTATTTGATTCTGTAGCTGAAATGGAAAATATTTGGTCTTCGAAGAGGGAGGAATTAAGCTATTGGTTCGATCATATCGAGAAACTTTTAGACGATGGAATTCCAAAGTACTTTTGTTCTGTGTTACTGGTTGGTGTCCCGTTGACCTGTTGGAATGCATCTTTCTTCGAATCGATAGGTAATCGATGGGGTACTATGGTCAAGGTGAATGAAGGCACAATAGCAAAATCCAGATTGGACATAGCTCAATTTACTATTAGAACGGCCAGTGCATCAGAAATTCCAGAGACAGTAAAGGTGGAATCTTTGGGGAGTATGTATTCAATCAAAGTGAAACTGGGTATGCTCAGAGATGAAAATTCAGTCTGGGGATCAAACCAATCGGGAGAAAAATTTGCGGATGTATGGTCTGATTTCGATAATCCCAATTCGAATAGGGGTGAGGCAAGTGGGGAAAGACGTTTTGAGATGAGACCTCCGGTGAACCTTCCGGGCGATCAAGGGATCCAACGATCTTCGGATCAGCATGTGACTCCTGAGTATCCGAGTACAGAGAATGTCGTTGCAGGGGCTGTTCCCAACATCTTGGGAAATTCGTGTGGGTCCAACAATATTAATGAAGGGGCTGAGGTGGAGTCATGGCAGGAGGGTGATGAATCAGTTGAAACAAATAAAGGTGTCGACGCAGTGGGTGCTTTATTTCCCTCGACTTTGGGCCTGGGTCCCTCAGTTGGGTTTTCAAAATTTTATAATCAGAATAATGGGCTTGCCCAGCCGTGTCCTCAAATTATTTCCTCTAGTATTAATTCACTCCATCCTTCGAGGAATGTTGGTCGGGATTTCTCTCTCGAAATAGTCCCAGACAGTTTTGAAGACAAAAGCTTGTCGGATTCCTCCAACGTCTCTATTCTGATGAGAAGAAATAAAGTGGTGCTCTTTCCGACGTCTCCAATACAAAAAAGGTTCTTTCGAGCTAATTCCAGAAGAATTTTCCGCAGGCTAGTTCGAGAATCTATTGAAGAGCCGGAAAATTATGATTATATTGGGGCTCCGGAGAATCTTAATTTCAGTACTGACTCAGTGGTGGGTCTTGAAGCGGAATCCGTATGGGAAATCTGCCAATTGTTAGAGGTATCGTTTAGAGGCGGAAAGGATCGGGTGATTAGTCGTGTAAAGGAGCTAGAGCAAGGGCGGATTTGAAGGTTGGTCAAAAGGGTGTTCGAAGGCAATATAAAGATATAAAAATGAATTCAGACTTAAAAATCCTATCCTGGAATGTTCGAGGCCTTAGACGAAAGGAAAAGCAAAGGGCAGTGAAGTGGGCTATTAGAAAAATCAATGCGAAAGTGGTGTTCTTGCAAGAAACGAAGTTGGAGTCTTTGGGGGTTTCGGAAGTCAGGAAGATGTGGAACAATAGGAACGTTAATTTCTCTTTTTCGCCGGCTCTGCGATCGGCGGGTGGATTGCTAACTATGTGGAATACAGAGTATTTACAGGTGAACGAAATTATCCTTAATCCTCGTTTTATTTGCATATTGGCTAGTATAAAATCAGGAAATTTCATCTGTGGTTTGGGGAATGTATATGGACCAACTGCCGAAGTCGAGAAAGCTTCTTTTCTTGATGATCTATCTGCGGTGATTCGACAAAAAAAATCTCCCTTGGTGTGTAGCTGGTGATTATAATTTAATTCTGGATTCTGAGGAAAAGCTGGGCAAAAACTATAACTTTGCCTCGATGGGCTTGTTCAGAGATTTTTTATTCCAAACTCAATTGTTAGATATGACGTTATCAGGAGGCAAATATACCTGGGGCAATAATAGAGAAAATCCTACGTTCGTCCGGTTAGATAGATTCCTGATCAATGCTGAATTTGGCAATCATTTTCCCTCATTGGTTCAAAATCTGCAAAGTAAGTCTCTCTCGGATCATAATGCAATATCTCTTGAAGAGGAGAATATCGACTGGGGCCCAAAACCCTTTCGTTTTTTCAATTACTGGTGTAAGGAAAATGGTTTTGAAGAGGTGATGGCTTCGGTGCTGAATGAACATATGGTAAACAGGAAGAAACCTAGGATTGGGTGGATATTAAAGAGATCTAAGATAGCATTGAAAAGGTGGGCGGGGAACAAACATAAGGCTGTTGGTCCGTGTATTCAAAAATTGGAGGCAGAGATCACAAATTTAGAGGGGAAGTTTCAAAGCGGTGCTGGTTCCGAAGATGATTTTAAGGTCTTATGCCGGTTGCGTGGGGAGCTATGGTCGGTTTACAGAAGGGAGGAGAGTAAGTGGTTGCAACAGTCTCGTTTGCGGTGGTTCATTGAGGGGGACCGCAACACCCATTTTTTTCATACTGTGGCGTCGAATAGAAAACGCATTAACTCTATATCAAGCATTCGGCAGGCTTCCGGTACAATTTCGGATCCGATGTTGATCAAACAGCATATCAAGGACCATTTTTGTAAAAATTATAATGATTGTCACAACCTTGAGGTGGAGGAGATGGGGTTGGGGTTCAAACAGATTTCGCCTACACAAGCTGATGGTCTCACGTCTTTCTTCACAGAGGAAGAGATATGGCTGGCATTGAATTCTATGGATAGCAACAAGGCCCCGGGACCGGACGGATTCGACGTGGGTTTTTTTAAGAGATTTTGGCCACAACTTAAGAAGAGGATTATGGTATTCTTCGAAGACTTTTACTATGGGCGTGCTTGGGAACCAGGTATCAATTATTCTTTTATAACTCTTATCCCGAAAGTATCTAATCCAGAATCACTAGATGAATATAAACCTATCAGTCTCATTGGAGGAATTTACAAAATCCTATCCAAAGTATTGGCTCGAAGATTAAGGACGGTTATGGGTACAATTGTGGGCGAAACCCAGTTTGCGTTTATTCAAGGCAGGCATATTCTCGACTGCTCGCTAGTGGCGAACGAAGTAATTGACTCTATGGTTAAATCGGGCAGACAGGGTGTGGCTTTTAAAGTGGACTTTCAGAAAGCCTACGATACAGTAAGTTGGTCCTTCCTTATTCGATGCTTACAAGAATTTGGGTTTAATGAAGTGTGGTGTTCATGGATATACAAATGCATATCGACGGTTACCATTTCAATCATAGTTAATGGCTCACCAACTCAACCTTTCAGCATTAAACGCGGTCTTAGACAAGGGTGCTCTTTATCCCCTTTACTTTTCAATATCGTGGGCGAAGCTCTAAATCTCATGTTGAAAAAGGCGATGTCTGTAGGTCTTTTTGAAGGTATAGCGATTGGTAGAAGAGGGTCAGATATTATCATTTCTCACTTGCAGTTTGTTGATGACCTTCTCATCTTTAGCGGTGGGGAGGAACGACAGGTCGGAAATGTGAAAAGAATCCTCCGTATCTTTGAACTTGCTTCGGGCTTGAAGCTTAATTTACGAAAAAGCAAACTGTTAGGTGTCAATATCCAAGAAAATCTGATCAGCACATGGGCTGATTCGTTGGGTTGTCAAACTGAACAATTTTCAACAACCTACTTGGGACTACCTTTGGGATCTCGTTGGAACTCAAATGTTCTATGGGAACCAGTATTTAAGAACTTTTCCAAGCGCCTGGGGGGGTGGAAATCTGGTTTTCTATCCATTGCAGGGACACTTACTTTGATCAAATCCGTGCTAACGAGTTTACCAATTTACCATCTCTCGTTATTTAAAATGCCGAGTTCGGTGCTCAATAAGCTAAATAGCTTGACGTCTAAATTCCTATGGAGAGGTTCGACTGAAAAAGCTAAAATCCATTGGGTAGGATGGAACCAAGTATGTATTAGCAAGAACTCTGGTGGTTTGGGAGTAGTGAATCTTGAATGGTTGAATAAGGCGTTATTAGGAAAATGGATATGGAGATTCGGGAACGAACCGGATTCTTTATGGCGAAGAATTATTTCGGCCAGGTTACCCGGTACTTCGACGAGCATTCTCCTAGTGCCTACCTCTTCGCGTCATTCCTCTTGGATATGGAATGGAATTTCAGGTACCTTCTTCTCCAACGATTGGTTTGGTAATATACTTAGAAACAACTTAATTCTTCATGTGGGGGAGGGTAAAAACATCTATTTTTGGACTGATTTGTGGCTGGGGCCTTTTGCGTTGAAGCTGAAATTTCCTAGAATCTTTATTTTTGCTTGCAATCAATCGAGGTTCATATGCGAATATGGTAGAAAGACTGAAAATGGGTGGAGTTGGAAAATTGATCTACGTCGACCCTTGAGGGATTGGGAGAAACCTTAATGGGAGGCGTTGATGCTAGCTTTACAAAGCTTTAGATCCTCATTTTTAAATAAGGATTGGATCAATTGGCAAGGCTCTAGCGATGGGGTCTATTCGGTGCGTTCAATTAGATTAATGGTTGCCAAGGAACATGGTGAGAATCTCGAATGGAAGGATATAGTTTGGGTAGGGGTGGCCCCTCCCAAAGTTGAAATTTTCTTGTGGAGAGTTATATTAGACAGAATATCGGTTTTATCCGCTCTAAAGAAAAGAGGCATGCAGGAGGTGGTGAATGTGAATTGTCGATTATGCTCGTTGGTTGAGGAAACCACAGAACATCTATTTTTCGGTTGCAGAGGAGTTTGGAAATTATGGATGAGCTATTGTAAGCTCACTGGAATTCAATCTGTATGGCCTCAAAAACCAAGCTTATTCCTTATAGCATGGAAGGAAACGATGGAATTGACTAATTCTAGGTGGTTTCTTTCGATTCCATTTGCCTTGATTTGGTCGGTATGGTTGATGCGGAATGATAATCTATATCGAAATAAAGAAATAGATTGGAATCAACTTGCTTTCTTGGTTAGGTTCCGATGGGCGTCGTGGTTCAAAGCTATCCATCTTAAAGAACATATTTCGATTGAAAATCTCATAATGGATCCGAATCTTGCCAAGTTCTATATGGTGAGGAAAAAATCTGCAGGGCCGTCCGCTGGTTGGTCTTCACCTCCGGTTGGCTTTCTAAAGTTAAATGTAGATGGCGTGTTATGCGTTGCGTCGGGTTGTGGAGGTATCGGAGGCTTATTAAGAGACTCGAGGGGTGCTACACTCTTGGAATTTTCGCTTCCGTGCGCCGGGGGCCCTCCCGCACTTACAAAGCTGGCAGCGATCAAGGAGGGCCTTGAGCGTTTCCAAAAGTCTACTTGGGCGAAGTAGGGAAGGTTAGTTCTTGAAATAGATTGCAAGACGGTGTTCGACTGGTTATCGGGTGCTTCGGCCCCCTTGGTATGTGTTGTCTCGGAGGTTCTGTTAATATCGGAGAGGATCAAAACTGCTGGGGTAATTTTAAAGCTTATTCCTCGTGCACTGAATTGGAGGGCAGACGCTTTAGCTAAGAGGGGCATTGGGTAACTTTGTAATCTTCATAGAATAATTGTTGACTTTGGTCTTCATATCGTCTTCATCCTTATATTACTCGTACTATGCTTCTCTTGGATCTTAATAAAATTTTAGTGGGGTACTCTTTTCCCCTTTCACTAGGAAAGGGTTTTTTAATGAGGCCCATTCTTTTCTAAAAAAAAGAACGGTTGATCGGATCGAGCCCTTAAAATCTCAACAATTGGTATCAGAGCTTGGCTCAATCGAAGGGGATTCACATCTTATTGAGAAGATCCGGCAAGCTCGATCAACATTTCACCAACCGGCTCAATGGCACAATCAATCGACAAACCGCCCTTCTTCGACGGAAATCACTATGCCCATTGGAAGACAAAGATGAAATTCTTCTTGAAGTCAAGAGATTACAAGTTATGAGACATAGTTGAAGATGGTCCGTTCGTGCCTCAAGGAAGCAAAGCAGAATGGAGTGCCAACGATCGCAAGAAGATGGAGCTAAATTGCAAAGCCTTGCACATGCTCATTTGTGCATTTGGCCCAACCATCTATGAGAAGATGTCTTCTTGTGAGAGTGCCAATGAGGTATGAGACAAGCTTGAAGTCACATATGAGGGAACCGATAAAGTCAAGGAGACCAAGATTGGGCTCCTAACCTTAGAGTATGAGAACTTCAAGATGGATCCGGAAGAGAACATCGAGAAGATGTTTGATAGGTTCTCCACTATCACCAATGGTCTTAAAGGTTATGAGAAGCCATCCCGGAAGAGAAGCTTGTCTGAAAGCTCATCTACTCCCTTCCCGAGTCATGGGACTCAAAGAGGACCGCCATCATCGAAGCCAAGAATCTCAAAACCTTGAAGCTTGATGAACTCATGGGGTCTCTTATCACTCATCAAATAATGAAGAAAAACAAAGAAGAGGAGAAGAAGAAGGAAGAGATTAGAGCGATGGGGAAGAAGAAGATCATGGAGCTAGGCATCAATGCTAGTGCCGTAGCTCTCAAATCCTCCACATGTCATCATGTAGATTCAAGTGAGGAGGAAAGTGAAGATGAAGAGATGGCCTATCTCTTCAACAAATTTGCCCGGTTCATGAAGAGCAAAATGGAAAAATCTAAGCATGAATCGATGAAGAAGATGAAGGACTCTCACAAATCCAAAAAGAAGGGATCATCTTCAAAACAAGCATATGTGGCCACATGGAGTGATGAAGACTCCACCGATGATGAAGTAGCCCACCTATGCTTGATGGCCCTCAATGAGGGGGAGGTAACTTCTAACTCATCTATTTCAAATTCTTATACATTTGATGAGTTACAAGATGCCTATGATGATTTGCTTTTGGAATTCAAGGCATCATTTTCCAAGAACAAAAAGTTGATTTCAAAAATAAAAATTGAAAATGATTTGCTTTCCAAAACAAATCTTGAACTTGAAGAAAAATTGAAAGATTTTGAACAAAAATGTCTTGATTTACAAAATTTGCTTCTTAAAGTTCAAAAAGAAAAAGATTTGATTTCCAAAGAACTTGAAAAGAAAAACAATTTTGGAAAATCAAATTTTTATGTAAGACAATCTAGTGCCCCTAGATTTGTGAATGGAAAATGTTTTAGAAGTGTTTGGGTCCCAAAAGGACTAACCACTTCAACTAAAAAGGATGAAATTGAAAAATGGATTCCTAAGGGGACAAAATTTTGTGCTACTAATGTCTATGGATCCAAAGCAATTTGGATACCAAAAATTACTTGATTGTCTTTTGCTAGGTGTGATGGAGAGTGATCAACAAGTCAAAAATTGAGGGGGAGCTCCATGCACACAAAGAATAACACTTGAAGAAGGAAGGCTTCACATCCTCCCTTTGGGTTCAAGTGTGGTAAAATCTAGTTGCTTTTGCTTTTCTTTGATTATTTTTCATTTAAGTCAACTAGATAATCATATATGTTGAACTAACATTCTTATGATGCTTTGAGTAAGGGGAGCCAATTTTAAACCAAAATTTTAAGTGTGTCAAATTTTTTTTCTCTATTGTTATTTTGAAACTTAATGTTTTAAATTCTTTTTGATATAACAAAAAAAAGGGGAGAAATGGTTTGAAAAATTGAATTTTCAAATGAATAAGGGGGAGCTTTATTTAATTTCATATCTTCAATATCTTATTCACATTTTTAAAGTTAAAGGGGGAGAATCCCAAACAATTTTTCAATATATTTTTATTATATCAAAAAGGGGGAGATTGTAGAACTAATGTTTTGATATAATAATTGAAAAATGTTTTGGACTAATTTGAAAAGAATTTAAAACTTGGTTTAAGTCCAAACAACTTGAATTTATGCTTTGGGAATTTTAAAAGGTTTTTGGCAATGTTTTTATTGATTTTAAATAGCCAAACTTAACTTTTCAAGCTAACCGTACCGATACGGTCTTACCCGTATCGATACCTTTTTGCCCCCAGTTTGGCCACTGTCAAAACCCGTATGAATACAGGCTTTGCCGTTTCAATACGGATCGGGATCGTTTCGATACGCCTGGTAAGCGTACCAATCCCCTTTCAACCACCCCAACGGATACTTTCCCAATGGCCATTTAAATGTGAACCCGTATCGATACGCCCTCAAGCGTATCGATACGCCTAGGCTGGCAAGAGCTCAACGGCTAGTTTCTAATGAAGGCCATACCGATACGGATCCAAGCATATCGATACGGATGGCTGCAGAACAACATTTTTGAAGGGAAATAAAGTCCTCAACGGCTCTAAATCATCCCCAACGGCTAGTAACGGCTATAAACTCAATTGGGAGTATAAAAGGGACCTCCAAGCATCAAGAACAAGTCAATGCTTCAATTGTTACAACATTATGATGTCAAAATTTGTCTAGAGCTTTAATTGTTCATTTCTTGCTTAGACAACACTTGTGAGCTTACATTGTTAAATTTGCTCAAGTGTTTAGGTTTTGGGTGAGAGCTTAGAATTGCAAACAAACACCTTTTAGAGGGATTTCTAGTTTGCTAAGTCTTTCTTTGTAAAGAGAGTGTTCCTTCCAGCTTTGGGTAGAAAGCTTTGAGGGTTGTAACGGTTTCCTCCTAATCCGAGAAAAGGGGACGAAATTCTTAGTGAATTTGTTGGAAATCCTTAGTGGGGAGCTAAGGTAGTGGATGTAGACCTTGGTTAGAAGGTTGAACCACTATAAATCCTTGTGTCAAATTGCCAAATTTTCACCTCCCACTAAAACACCCAATTATCCAACTTCTCCACACTTGGCGAGCAAGAACGGTTGATCGAATCGAGCCCCTAAAATCTCAACAGTGTTGTAGCTGGATCAGCCTTACTAACTTCAGACCTTGCCTCTTCGTCGGTGTTGTAGCTGGGTCAAACTTTATCAATTCATGGTCTTGCCTCTTCGTCAGTGTTGTAGCTGGACCGAATTTACTAACCCCCAACTTCAGATCCTGCCTCTTCGTCGGTGTTGTAGCTGGATCAACCTTACTAACTTCAGACATTGCCTCTTCGTCGGTGTTGTAGCTGGGTCAAACTTTATCAACTCATGGTCTTGCCTCTTCGTCAGTGTTGTAGCTGGACCGAATTTACTAACCCCTAACTTCAGATCCTGCCTCTTCGTCGGTGTTGTAGCTGGATCAACCTTACTAACTTCAGACCTTGCCTCTTCGTCGGTGTTGTAGCTAGGGCTGTTCAATCGGTCGGTTCGGTTAACCAATCGAACCGAACTTCCAAAATTTCATTAACCAAATTTTTTTTTCATATTAACCATTAACCGAACCGAAAATTTTCGAAAATTTTTAACAGAACCGAAAAAAGTTCGGTTAATTCGGTCGGTTTTCGAAATAACCGAAATTTGTTAGAAAATTTTGTGTAAATCACCCAAATGGTCACTAAACTATTTTAAAATAATCTTTTTGGTCACTAAACTTTCAAAAATTATAAAATAACCATTAAACTTATCGAACTATTACAAAATAGTCATTAACTTGCACGTTATAAATTATTGATAAATCATTTTGCGCTAATTTGATAAAGTTTAATGACCATTTTATAATATATCAAAAATTTTAATGACTATTTTATAATTTTTAAAATTCAGTGACTAAAAATAAATATATGAAATATATAATATATAAAAATTTCAGTTAAATCGGTTAATTCGGTTAATTAACCGATTTCGAACCGAATTAACCGATAACCGTAGTTTGAAAAAATCATTAACCGTTAACCGACCAAACCTAAAATTAACCGACCGATTAACCGAAAAAAATTTGGTTCGGTTCGGTTAGTTCGGTTTTAACCGAAGTTTGAACACCCCTAGTTGTAGCTGGGTCAAACCTTACTAATTCCTGGTCTTGCCTCTTCGTCGGTGTTGTAGCTGGACCAATTTCATTAACATATGATCTTGCCTTTTCGTCGGAGTTGTAGCTGGATCAAAGCAAGTCCGACAGAAATGCCGGCACAACGTGCTTAAACACGGTAAAATTTAAGACAGTGAACAATTCAACTGTCCATCCAAAATCCATTTTCACGAATGGTCAAAGGAAAATAAATCCTTTTAAAAAAATCCAATGTCACGATTGGTACAAACTGTTTGTACCCAGGGGAACGGTACAACTAGCCCAGAGCAAACGGCTACTGGTAAAGGCAAGTCAAAACCGTTGATCCCTGAGCATTTGGGAAAAATGCAAAAGCAATCTAGGAGTTATGCTGGGGATATCTTCTGGATCCAATGTCAACACTTTCTTTCTTGGATTTTGCCTCTTCGTTGGAGTTGCAGTTGAATCGGAGATTAGAACCTTCATCATTTGGTTATGTCACCTCAAATCAACTGGATCAAGTTTTGCAAATCTTGCCTCTTCGTCAGTGTTGCAGCTAGGTCAAATTTTCTCCATATACTACATCGTTATCAGAGTCGAAGCAAGCCGAACTCATTTTGTCTCCCCAATGGATCTCCCCAGTTTGAATATTTTGCCTATCAAGAGCAGCCCAGCAGATTAAGTAAAGCTTAAGAAGCGGTGGACGGAGAAGAAACCCAAACTTGACCGGAAAAAAATAGTTTTTCTTTTGTCCTTGCTCTATTAATGTTACACAACAATAAGCAAAGAGGGGCAATTGTAAACACCTATTTTTGTCCGGGCCTAAACTCAAACCAGCCCAACCCAACATTCAAAAAAATAATAAATAAGTCTCTATTGTTATTATTTACAACCCAATCAATAACCCATACAACCCATACCCACTACCTATATCCATACCCGGCCCAATACCCATAACCCATCATCCAAAAAACCCTAATTACATTAAACTAAAAAACCCTAACCCTAATATTAGCCGCCGCCGCCGCCACTTCAGCTGCCAACCATTCGAGCCGCCGCCGCTAAACCGAGCTGCCACCGTCCAGACAACCAACCAACGACCGCCACGTTGCTTCCACCGCCCATTCCCCTGCAAAAATACAACTTGCTTTATTTTTTTATGCTGTAAATTTCGGATATAAAAAACCCAATGTATGTAATCGAAAAGGGGACTTTTTTACGGATGAAATAAAAAAGGGAGATTTTTCGGATTCGAACAAAAAAATATATAAAAAAGGAAGCCAGATTCGAAGAAAAAACCACGAAAAAGGTAATAAAAATCCGAAAGCTTCAAACTTAGATCTAGGATTTTCGATTAAGTTTTACCGAAAACAAAGTTGAGATTCAGGTTTAGGAGGCTTACCCGATTGAAACGACGTCCTTGCATGTAGTTCCGGTCGTCAGAGGCGGCGGTTTCCGACGCCGATGACGGTGGCACTCGCGGCGGAGATGGTGGCCGGCACCGGGCTTGGGTAGACGAGGTTGAGAGTGTATTTAGAGTTTTTTTTTGTTATCAAAGCAAAAATGAATTATTTAGCAAAATAGGGTATTTATATACCAAACAAAACGATGCCGTTTTGAATCCCAACCCGCGCGCTCGAGCCTGACCCGGCCTGATGGATCCGCGTATTTTCAATTAATGGGTTACTTACGCGTTTGGTTCTCCCACATTGTTATTCTTTACAGTTTTGTCTCTCAGTTTGCATTTTATTTCATTTTAGTCAATGTTTTATTATTATTACTATTACTATTATTATTATTATTATTATTGTTGTTGTTATTATTATTATTATTATTATTATTATTATATATATATATATATATATATATATATATATATATATATATATATCATGTATTCTTTCCCCTTTTCTTTTTATATGTAAACATGCTTTAAATATATAATTAAGGAAGTAAATTAAATATATATAGTATAATTTAGAATCTATCATTAACATATAGATATAATATTTTATTGATTTTATACCTTATTTAGATTGTTTGCTCATATAATTCCAAATTTAAAATTTATGTACTTATTTGTGCATATTTCATACGTCATGTATATATGATAATATGTGTATATTATTTTACTATATAATATATGTGTATTGTAAACATATAATAATAATAATATGTATATATATATATAACTATGTAAATTATGTCATGTTATTGTCACATATGGTATTTTTTCCTTCGAATATACTTTTGTATTTATTCTAAAAAATTTAAATTTGTTTTGGTATTTAAGGGATATTTTCCACTTTATTTCGAAAACCGATTTGAAAGTGGTATCCTGACCAATTCAGGTGTCATCTTCCTCGGCTATCGTAAATGAAGAAATATTCTCCTTAGACCTTTTTGGGGATTAAAAATTAAATTAAATTTGAATTTTTTATTTTCTTGCAAGACAGCACTTAATCAACGCGATACCAATTTTGGGCGCTGTGGGGGTGCTAATCCTTCCCCACGCGTAACCGACTCCCAAACCCAAATGTTTTTGAATCTCTGGTTGATTTTTAACGGTGTCCGGCCTACCATAGTGGCCGGTGGCGACTCCAACACACTTATTTCTCCATTTTCCGTTTCCTCCATTTTCAATATATTTTCCAACATCATTGCTTCAAAAAAACCTTTATTACAGGAGGAAATCGAAGATGAAGAGATGTCCTATCTCTTCAACAAATTTACATGATTCATGAAGAGCGAAATGAAAAAATCCAAGCATGAATCGAAGAAGAAGATGAAGGAATCCCACAAGTCCAACAAGAAGGGATCATCTTCAAAGCAAGCATATGTGGCCACATGGAGTGATGAAGACTCCACTGGTGATGAGGTAGCCCACCTATGCTTGATGGTCCTCAATGAGGGAGGGGTAACTTCTAACTCATCCATTTCAAATTTCTATACTTTTGATGAGTTACAAGAAGTCTATGATGAGTTGGTTTTCGAATTCAAGGCTTCATTTTCAAAAAATAAAAAGTTGATTTTAAAGTTGAAAAATGAAAATGATTTGCTTTTGAAAACCAATTTTGAGTTTGAAGCAAAATTGAAGGATTTTTAGCAACAAGTTTCTAGTTTACAAAACTTGCTTCAGACAATGGAAAAAGATCATCAAAAAGAAGTTGATGGTCTTAAGAAAGAAAAGATTTTGATTTCCAAGGAACTGGAAAAGAAAAATGATTTTGGAAAATCAAAATTTTACCAAAGACAATCTAGTGGCCCAAGATTTTTAAATGGAAAATGTTTTAGAAGTATTTGGGTTCCAAAAGAACTAGTCACTTCACATAAAAAGGATGAAATTGAAAAATAGATTCCTAAGGGGACTAAATTTTGTGCAACTAATGTTTATGGATCCAAAGCAATTTGGATACCAAAATTTGTATGATTGTCTTGATTAAGTGTGATGGAGATGTTCAACAAGTCCAATCAATGAGGGGGAGCTCCATGCACACAAGGAAGAACACTTGAAGAGGAAGGCTTCACATCCTCCCTTGGAGTTCAAGTGTTGGTAAAATCTAGTTGTTTTTATTTGTTTAATTCAATTTATTTCCTTTAATTCAACTAGATTATCATGTGTTGGACTAACATCTTTTGATGATGCTTTGAGTAAGGGGGAACCACTTTTAAAACAAAACATTTTAATAGTTTCAAATTTTAAACCTCCATTGTTATTTTGAGCCTAAAAGTATTTTAAATTCTTTTTTATATAACAAAAGGGGGAGAGATTGGTTTGAAAATTTGTGTTTTTTTAAATGAATAAGGGGGAGCGTTAACTATTTTTTATTTTTAATCTCTTATTCAAATTTTTAATGAAGGGGGAGAATCCCAAACAATTTTTCAAGATGGTTTTATTATATCAAAAAGGAGGAGATTGAAGAACTAAGTGTTTTGATATAATAATTGAAAAATGTTTTGGACTAATTTGAAAAGAATTTAAAACATATCTTTAAGTCCAAACAATTTGAAAATATGTTTGAGATGTTTAAAAAGGTTTTTGGCAAAGTTTTAAGCGTCTTAAAGTAGTCAAAACTGGCTTTTCAGCATTATCGTGCCGATACAGTATACCTCATATCGATACCTTTTTACTCCAGTTTTGATTCTGCCAAAACCGTACCGATACAGGCTTGCCTGTATCGATACAGATAGGGGTCGTATCGATACGCCTTTAAAGCGTACCGATCCCTGTTTTAAAAACCCTCAACGGCTATTTCTCAACGAACTTTTAAAGTGTAGACCGTACCAATACGCTCCCTAGCGTATCGATACACTTAGGCTGGCAAGAGCCCAACGACTAGTTCTGAAGAAGGGCGTACCAGTACGGGTCCCCGTGTACCGATACGATAGGCACCAGAACTGCAATTAATGTGGGAAATAAAGTCTCCAATGGCTCCAATTCAACCCTAACGGCTAGTAACGGCTACAAACTCAATTAGGAGTATAAAAGGGACCTCCAAGCATCAAGAGAAGACTAATGCTTCAATTGTCAACAACATTATGATTAAGAATTTTTCTTAGAGCTTAATTGTCCATTTTCTTGTATAGACAACACTTGTGAGCTAAACATTGTTAAATTTGCTCAAGTGTTTAGGTTTTGGGTGAGAGCTAAATAGTGCAAACAATTACCCATTAGAGGGATTTCAAGTTTGCTTAAGAATTTCTCTTGTAAAGAGGGTTTACTCAAGTTTTGGGTAGAAAGCTTTGAGGGTTGTAAAGGTTGCCTCCTTAGCCTAGAAAAGGGGACGAAATTCTAGAGTAAATTTGTTGAAATCCTTAGTGGGGAGCTAAGGTAGTGGATGTAGGTGCTTGTTAGAAGGCCGAACCACTATAACTCCTTGTGTCATTCCAATCTTTTAGCTTCCACTTTATCACCTAAAAATCCAATCTTCTCCGAACTTGGTAAACACATCGGTTGAAGGAAATCGAGCACCATAAAATCCAACAGTATCGATACCCTACTGCCCAGAAATGCATTTATGGAGAAAAATAAAGACCCCAATGACTCCAATTCAATCCCAACGATCTGCAATGGCTAGAAGCTCTATTGGGAGTATAAAAGGGACCTCCAAGCATCTATGGAAAACTAATGCTTCAATTATCAACAACAATATGATGTTAAATTTGTATTAGTGCTTTATTGTACATACTTTGTATAGATAACACTTGTGAGCCAAAATTGTCATATTTGCTCAAGTGTTTAGGTTTGGGTGAGTGAGCTAAATAATGCAAACTATCCACATTGTGAGGGTTTTCAAGTTAGCTAGATTTTCTATTGCTTAAGAGTGTTTCCAAAGCTCGGGTTGTGAGCTTTAGTTGCTAGACTTAGGTTGAGTTTAGAATTGTAACGGTTTCCTCCTAAACCGGTAAAGGGGGATGAATATCTAGTGGATATTGGTTGAAAATCCTTACTGGGAGCTAAGGTGGTGGATGTAGGTGCTTGTTAGAAGACCGCACCACTATAAATCTTTGTGTCTTTTGTTTATCCTTTTGCTTCCACAAAATCACCCAAAACCTAAACTTTTTCACAACTTGGCAAGCTAAATCGGTTGAAGGAAATCGAGTCTATCAAGCCTAACACAACGCCGATGGAAGTGGTTGGATTTGGGGTTTACGGATTTGGGATCTATTTTGAAAATATTTGAAAATTTCAAGATATTCTATTTATTTGAAAAAATATATAAAATAAATATTTTCTTAAAAAATATTTTTGAAATATTTTTAACCAATCGGATGATGCCACGTCAACAAAAGTGCCACGTGGTATCATTTGATTGGTTAAAATATTTTAAAACAATGTTTTTAAGAAAATAATTAATTAATTATATAATACCACGTCAGCAAAGTGTCATGTGGCATCGACTCGTCATCTCCCCATGCCATGCAGACATGCCACATCAGCCTTAGGCGTTGACCATTAGTTGACTAACGATTTCCATCCAACAAAGGGGAAATTTGAACGAAAATAAAACATTAGGTGGTTGTTTGCACACAAAAAAAAGAATGGGGGCTAAAGTGACCAAAAGGTCAAACTTTTGGGAATAACTTTTGACCTTTTGCCGAGATTCTAAGGTAAGTACCTTGGCGTGAGGCTAAAATGCCGCCCTGCATAAATTCTTATCATTTTTGTAAGAATTTATGTAGGCTATGTAATATTTCAGGTAGAACGGAAATTCTTACTAATTTGGTAAGAATTTGTATAACTACATAAATTTTATCAACTTGGTAAGAATTTGTGTAGGGTGTAACTACACAAATTCTTAAATAATAACCTAAATTAGATGAATTTTAGATATTTTTTTATTTACGTCCTTTTTAGTTTAAATTAAACGTATTCGAACCTTTTTTGAATTTGGATAATCTTTTATTTTTGTAATTTCTAGTTTGACTTATTTTTTTTAGTTTATATTGATTATACGATAAAAATCGATTTAATTCCAATTAATCATATTCGGTTTTCGATTTTAAATCAAAATTAACATGTTTATTTGTTATAATTGTCAATGTCTAATTCATTGGCTGATTAATTCGGATTAGGTACTGTATATGCTTATTATGAGGATCTTTCTGATCAAATCTGCTTCATTCACAATGTCATAATTCGATTCTCTAACCTTACTTAAGAGATCTAGTGTCTCGTCTCACTAAACTAACTTATTGTTATTAACATGTTTACGTATTAGTTATTATTTAATATAATGTTATATAAAAGAAAAGAAAATTAACGTGGGAAAAATTTGGTGAATATTGTACTTGGAAAAAATTTCCAAATCTATAGCATCTGTCAGATTATTTTTAAATCTATTGCATTTGTTACAGTACCATTGAAGTCAGATTTTTTTCAATCCGACTTTAAACAATGTTTATATATTTTTTAGTATAAAATCAAATCTGCCATGCCTACCACCCTGCCCTACCAATCTTCCTTCAAAGTTATTGTAAAAAGACAGAATGCAAGCTTTCCGTCTTCAACTTTTTAATAAAAAATGAAAACATGTTTAGAATCGGATTGAAAGTAATCTGACTCAAAATTATTGTAGTAAATGTAATATATTTGAAAATAATTGAATTTTTCTTCCAAGTACAATATCCACCGAATTTGGTGCCAATTAACGTGTTAATTATAATAATAATTTTACTTTAAATAGATACAATGATTGATAATTAATATAACTTTTTTAAAAGATACTTTTCAATTTGTGTGTAATTGGATTAAGAAAAAAAAATCAATTTGCGTGGTTTTGGATAAGATAATACTTACAAAACTTAGCGAGACTCCTAGAAAAAGAGAATATCGTTATTTTTATGAAATTTATGTTTAAATAATTTATCTGTATAATATGGGTATTTTTTTAATTTAAAAATAAAAAATATTATGTAATCATCAAATGTTAAAAAAATAATATTCATAATAATGTAATTAAATTATTAAAACTGTTACAAATAACGTGTCAGTTACATATTAAATTATGTGACTTTTTTTTTATCAATGATTATGCGACTTATAGTATGTGTTGAACGGGCAAAATTAAGCCAATATTTCCTTTTAGAAAAACACCTCCATTAATAATTATGTAGAAAAATATCGACCATGTTTGGTAAAGAGAAGTTTGGGCAAAAATTAGATATTTAAGGTATAATTAAAGGTTTAACCAATCAAATTCGCTAATATTGTTGTTTGGTGAACAATGGATTAAAAGAGCGGATTGGTGTGAAATCGTTAATTTTGAAAAAAAAGCTCATAATAGGAGCTTTTTGAGATTAGAAGTTTGATATTAGAGTTGTAAATACCCTTTTACCCTTACCAGTTACTAAAAATCTCAAAATAACTTAAATTAAATATTTTTTCTCTCTATTTATAAGCTAATCATATTTAATTTTTTCTTTTTATTATCACATATTTATATGTGTATTTAAATTTATTAATTAATTAAATTATATTAAAATAATATATAAATAATAAATTAATATATATATATATATTCGAATATTTTAGAAAAGTTATATTAAAAATAATTTCTAATAAAATATTCAAACAAGTAGTGAATATAATCATGTCCTTATATGTTATTTTACTTGTTTAAATAATCTAAAAGATCTCAGCTATCAGTTAATTTTATCAAACACTTTTATACAATTAGCTAATACAATCCGCTAGTAAAATCAGCTAATGCAATCAGCTATCAGCTATCAACTAATGAAACTATCAACTATCAACTAATGTAATCCGCTGTCAGCTAATTGCCAAACAAGGCCATCCTCTTTTAGTCCACGTAAGGCAAACTCACATTTAGCCAAAATCAAGTTTTAAATTCGCGCTTAGCTAAACGCGAGTTATGTGTTAAGTGGGTGGGTAAGAATTAAAAAATTAGTTTACCAAGTTTTTTTACACAAAACTCACTTTTAGCTAAGTGCAAGTTTGAAACTCGCTTTTGGTTAAACACGAATTTACCTTATGTGGACTGAAAGAGAGTATTTTTCTACATAATTATTAATGGGATGTTTTTCTAGATAAATCCTCCAAAAAAAAGAATACTCATTTAATTAAGCCCGCTGAACAAAAAGTCGTATTATAAATATATTTATGTTATGAATATTTATCTATGTGGATGTCTATCATGATAAGGACTTTATCAAAGGAGATTTGAATTATTTTATCATTAGGATTATTATCTACATTAATTAGAGTTTAATGTAATATGTACTTCTTATGCCTATAAATAGATGATTTACTGAAGGCATTGTACACAAGTCAATATTCAGAATAATACAAATCTCTTTCTTTTCTCTCATCCTATTTTGTTCCTATTTCTTCTTGTTCTTGTTTTCACATTATTCACAACACGTTATCAGCACGAGTTTGCTCAGAAGATTTCAGTTACAAATCAAGCTTCTCCAAAGATCTATCTGGTATATTCTTTTTCCATCTTATATATTTCAATTTATAAAATAATATATATACAATAATAAATTAAAACAATATATAATTAATTCCTTGCTTATATTATCATCCATGTGTTGTTATTTATTTTGTTTAATATTTTATTAATCAATTTAATTAATATAAGCTAACAAAGTCATACCTATAATGATAAAATTGTTGTTTGCTGGTATTAAAGGAGAGTAATCATTTTTGTTTAATATTTACTTAATTATCTGTCTGTTATCATCTGTATGTTATCATCCGTCTGTTGGTATTTATGACTTCTATTATATAACAAATAATAATATTTACTTAATTAATCCAATTGTTGTTATTTATTTTGTTTAATAATTTGTTTTAATTTGCCATGTTTGGTTATTATAAATTATATGTTTGTTTGTTTTAATTCATACCATGCCTATATACAATGAATTTATATGATATTTGTTTTAATGGTTTAATCCGAGTATAATTGGCTGGACATCCCGTTCTGCGAGGCTACTGGTCTCAAAGGAGGTTTTTAAATGACCTTGTGGACAGGTATAACAATGCCACGTATGAGGATTAAATCTTCTTTATGTTGTTTTTGATTATATATATTAATTTATAATTAATCTAATTTGATTGTTTATCTTTTATAGTACATCAATGGCAAATCTTGCAAAGATTGAGTTTGTGGCTCTTGATATTTCCGGAAAGAATTATTTATCCTGGATCTTAGATGCCGAAATACACCTTGATGCTAATGGTCTGGGAAATACCATTAAAGAGGGGAATGCAGAATCTGCCCAAAATAAGGCCAAAGCCATGATACTTCTTCGCCGTCACCTCCATGAGGGGTTGAAATCAGAATATTTAACGGTGAAAGATCCTCTTATTCTTTGGAATAATCTAAAGGAACGATATGACCACCAGAAAACTGTTATTCTGCCTAAAGCTCGATATGACTGGTTGCATCTGAGATTGCAAGATTTTAAATCAGTAAGCGAGTATAACTCTGCTATGTTTCGTATTACTTCACAATTGAAGTTATGTGGTCAAATTATTACTGATGAGGATATGTTAGAGAAAACATACTCCACTTTTCATGCAAATAATGTTGTCCTTCAGACACAATATCGAGAAAAAGGC
The DNA here is from genome assembly GCA_958450335.1 of Hibiscus tridactylites. Taxonomy (NCBI): domain Eukaryota; kingdom Viridiplantae; phylum Streptophyta; class Magnoliopsida; order Malvales; family Malvaceae; genus Hibiscus; species Hibiscus tridactylites. The sequence continues at coordinate 86,705,279 of OY288277.1, forward strand.
TTTAAGAAGTATTCTGAGTTAATTTCTTGCCTTCTTGTGGCTGAGCAAAACAATGAGCTATTGATGAAGAATCATGAATATCGCCCAACTGGCTCCGCTCCATTCCCTGAAGCGAATGCGACATTTTATAGCGGAAGAAATAAAGGTTACACCAACCATCGTGGTCATAACTATGGGCGTGGTCGTGGTCGTAGTCACGGTCGAGGACATAGGCGAGGTGGTCGTTTTAAAAATAACTATACCCACCGTAAGTGGAACAATAAAGATGACAATAGTGCAAAAGATCAATCCAAGAAAGAGGAATCTATGTGTCATCGATGTGGCAGCTTAAATCATTGGGCCCGTGCTTGCCGTGTGCCAAAGCATCTTGTGGATCTTTACCAACAGTCAATCAATGGTAAAGGAAAGAAAGTTGAAACAAATTTTGCTTATATCAATGAAAAAGATGATTATGGCCTTGGCAAAGATGATTATGGCATTACTGGCACTAGCAATGGCGATTATGGCTTTACAGATATAGATGTTAATGATTTCCTTATTTCCCCTGAGAAGAATATTTGATTTTTATTTATTTTTGTTTTGTTTTGTTTATGTTTATTATTATTTTAGGAAAAGTTTGTTAGAAAGATATAATATTTTATTAGGAATTATATATATAAGAATAAAATTCATGGATGTTATTTATTTTGTTTATATTTTGAATATTTTTGTAATATTTATTTTATTTTTCTTTGAAGAATATGGTTCCGTCTCAAATACAATCCGTCAAAAATGGTGACGATTTATGCTTAGCGGACAGTGCAAGTACTCATACTATACTTAAGCACAAGAAATTTTTTTCCCATTTAACAATGCAAGGGAATAATGTGAGTACTATATCCGGAAGTGCTAATATTATAGAAGGCTCCGGAAGAGCAAATATGTTATTGCCAAATGGAACTCTATTCCATATTCATAATGCGTTATACTCTCCAAAGTCGCAAAGAAACTTATTAAGTTTTAAAGATATTCGCAATAATGGATATCATATTGAGAGTAATTGCCAAGGAGATACTGAATATCTCTATATTACAAGTATAACTCAAGGCAATAAGAAAGTTTTAGAAAAATTACATGCACTGTCATCCGGATTGTACTACACAAGAATTAGTGCAATTGAAGCACATGCTATTGTAAACTATAAGTTTACCGATAACTTTATTATTTGGCATGACCGGTTAGGCCATCCCGGTTCGATTATGATGCGAAAAATTATCGACAATTCATGTGGTCACTCATTGAAGAACCAACAGATTCTTCAAAGTAATGCCTTTTCATGTGATGCTTGTTCTCAAGGCAAACTAATTATTCGACCATCACCAGCTAAAGTAAATTATGAGTCTATCAATTTTCTGGAACGGATACATGGTGATATATGTGGGCCTATACACCCTTCTTGTGGACCATTTAGATATTTTCTAGTTTTAATTGATGCATCGACTAGATGGTCACATGTATCCTTGCTATCAACCCGCAACTTGGCATTTGCGAGGTTACTTGCTCAGTTGATAAAATTACGAGCACATTTTCCAGATTCCTCTATAAAGACAATTCGTCTTGATAATGCTGGTGAATTTACTTCTCAAAGTTTTGATGATTTTTGCATGTCGATTGGAATAAGTGTTGAACACCCTGTAGCGCATGTTCATACACAAAATGGTCTTGCAGAGTCCTTTATCAAACGACTTCAATTAATTGCAAGACCGTTACTAATGAAGTCAAAACTACCGATTTCTGCATGGGGACATGTCATTTTACATGCAGCATCATTGATTCGCATCAGGCCTGTAAGTTATCATAATATCTCCCCATTACAAATGGTTTTTGGTCAGGAACCAAATATCTCTCATCTTAGAATTTTTGGATGTGCGGTATATGTTCCGATTGCTCCACCACAACGCACAAAGATGGGTCCTCAAAGGAGGTTGGGAATATATGTCGGTTTTGAATCCCCTTCGATAGTTAAATATCTTGAGCCTATGACGGGGAATTTATTTACAGCTCGATTTGTCGATTGTCATTTTAATGAGTCAGTTTTCCCAACATTAGGGGGAGAAAATAAACAGCTGGGAAAAGAAATAAGTTGGAATGAATTATCGTTATCTCATTTTGATCCACGTACCCAACAATTTGAACTAGAAGTTCAAAGGATAATTCATTTGCAAAACTTAGCAAATCAATTGCCAGATGCTTTTGCTGACCCTAAAAAAGTGACTAAGTCACATATACCAGCTGTGAATGCTCCGATTAAGATTGATGTCCCAGAAGGACAAACTCTAGTTGCTAATGAGTCAAACGCACGCCTGAAGCGTGGTAGACCAGTAGGTTCCAAAGATAAAAATCCTCGAAAAAGAAAAGGAGCTATATCATGTGATGGTCTAATCGAGGAATCGATGGATTATGAAAAATCTCGAGAAGAGATTAAAAGGTCTCTAAAAGAGACATTAGACATGAATCAGGTACCTGATAATGATGAGATCTCAATAAACTATGTCATGTCTGGTAACAAGTGGAACCGAAACAAAATCGACGTCGATAATACTTTTGCATGCAATATAGCACTAGAGATTTTGAATGATAATGTGGATCATGAACCATTGTCAATTGAACAATGTAAGCAAAGAGATGATTGGCCAAAATGGAAAGAGGCAATTGAAGTGGAACTAAAATCTCTATCAAAAAGAGAAGTATTCGGGCCTGTAGTCCGTACACCGGAAGGTGTAAAACCTGTGGGGTATAAATGGGTTTTTGTGAGAAAGAGAAATGAAAAAGGAGAAATTGCGAGATATAAAGCTCGTTTGGTTGCACAAGGATTCTCACAAAGACCGGGAATTGATTATGAAGAAACATACTCCCCAGTGGTGGATGCAACCACTTTTAGATTTTTGATTAGTCTGGCAATAAAAGAGAGACTTAATTTCCGCTTAATGGATGTTGTTACAGCCTATTTGTATGGGCCTCTTGATAATAATATTTATATGAAACTTCCGGAAGGTTTCAAACTGCCTGAAGCAGTTAATTCAAGTTCTCGAGAATATTATTCAATCAAATTGAACAGATCCCTTTATGGATTAAAACAATCTGGGCGCATGTGGTATAATCGCCTCAGTGAATACTTATTAGCAGAAGGCTATAAGAATGATCCAATTTCTCCATGTATTTTTATTAAGAGATTTAGCTCTGGATTTGTTATTATTGCTGTGTATGTTGATGATTTGAATATTATTGGGACTCCTGAAGAGATCTCATTGACAGTAGAATGTTTAAAGAAAGAATTTGAAATGAAAGATCTTGGGAAAACAAGGTTCTGTCTTGGATTACATATTGAGCACTTAAAGGATGGAATCCTTGTGCATCAATCAACATACATAGAAAAAATGTTAAAGAAATTTTACATGCATAATGCACATCCATTGAGCACTCCTATGGTTGTTAGGTCACTTGATGTTAACAAAGATCCATTCCATCCTCGAGAGATGGATGAAGATATTCTTGGTCCAGAAGTGCCATACTTAAGTGCTATTGGTGCATTAATGTATCTTTCTAGTCACACACGACCTGACATATCGTTTGCTGTCAATTTGTTGGCAAGATTTAGTTCATACCCAACCCGAAGACATTGGAATGGGGTCAAACACATATTTCGTTATCTTCAAGGTACGAAAGATATGGGATTATTTTTCTCTAATCTATCCAAAACAGAATTGGTTGGTTTTGCGGATGCAGGATACTTATCTGATCCTCATAATGCTCGATCACAGACTGGTTATGTTTTTACATACGGTGGTACAGCAATTTCTTGGCGCTCAATGAAACAAACAATTACTGCTACTTCCTCTAATCATGCTGAGATTTTGGCTATACATGAGGCTAGTCGTGAATGTGTGTGGCTAAGGTCTGTAACCAATCATATTCGCGAAAATTGTGGTTTACATTCTGGAAAAGTAGCTCCAACGGTCTTATATGAGGATAATACGGCATGTATTGCCCAACTTAAAGAAGGATACATAAAGGGTGATAGAACAAAACACATCTCCCCAAAATTCTTCTTCACTCACGATCTACAAAAGAATGGAGACATTGATGTCCAACAGATTCGTTCATGTGATAACTTGGCAGATTTATTTACCAAGGCACTCCCTACTGCTCCATTTGAGAAGTTAATTTATAATATCGGATTGCGTCGTGTCAAAGATCTTATATGATGTATTTATGAGGGGGAGCAAAATACGCGTTGTACTCTTTTCCTTATCCATGGTTTTGTCCCATTGGGTTTTCCTGGAAAGGTTTTTAATGAGGCAACATGTTATGCGTATTAAAGATGTGTGTACTCTTTTCCTTTACTAAAGATTTTTTTTTTACGGGATTTTTACCTTAGTAAAGTTTTAACGAGGCACACTGTCTTCATAGACATCCAAGGGGGAGTGTTATGAATATTTATCTATGTGGATGTCTATCATGATAAGGACTTTATCAAAGGAGATTTGAATTATTTTATCATTAGGATTATTATCTACATTAATTAGAGTTTAATGTAATATGTACTTCTTATGCCTATAAATAGATGATTTACTGAAGGCATTGTACACAAGTCAATATTCAGAATAATACAAATCTCTTTCTTTTCTCTCATCCTATTTTGTTCCTATTTCTTCTTGTTCTTGTTTTCACATTATTCACAACAATTTATAAAATATTTATGTAATAAATGTATTTATCATTTTAAATTAATAGTTGTTAAGTATGGCTCATATACTGATGAAGGACAGATGCTGGAGCGGAGCGAGAGTGAGCGAGAGATGCGAGGTATTTTGGTAATTGTACTGGGGAGGGTTACTTATATATGCCTATTATTTATAACCTAATTTGATTGATATAATCAGAAGAAAACAACTACTCTTTGCTCCCGATGACGTAAGCACAATGTTGAACCTCGTTAATCTCTTGTGTTCTTGCTTGTTTATTTTCTTGTTTGTTTGTCTTACTGCACAACAATAATCTTTCTTTTAAGAAAAGGATATTTTTCATTATCGTTTAATAATTGCTATAAATTAAAAAAAAAAACTAGTTATCGTAATTTTCTTATATTTTTATTGTTGATTTAAGTTATAGTATTTATTTTATTAAAAGAAAAAAATTTGATATGCACTGTCGTAGAAATTTTAGTTTATACAAGTTTTTAAGTTTTACGGGTTAAGGCTTAGTTTAAGGTTTAAAGTTATAGGGTTTAGGTTTTAGGTTTTAGAGTTTATAATTTAAGATTAGTGTTTAGAAGTTATGGTATATGGTTTAAGATTTAGGGTTATGAATTTAAGATTTGAATTGTATATTGTATGCAGACTTGTATAAAATAAATTTTACACAACATGTGTATCAAAATTTTACTCTTTTATTAAAGGAGTGATGGTGTTTGCTCGTATCTTTTAATAATGGGTGATGGTGTTTGCTCGTATCTTTTAGTTTGTTTGGGTTGTTTAATGTTTTTTTTAACTCTTTCTTTTTATGGTTCAATTTCTTGTTACTTCCCGGTTCTCTTGGGCCTTGCTCTTATTAATTTGGATCGATTCGCGTCGTACACTTGATTTTGGTGGGTGACTCTTTCAGCGAGGATTTTTTTGCATACACAAGGCATCAAACTCGAGACATACTTAAGCAATATCAAGCTTCTTACCACTTAGACCAACACATTGATTTGATTTTATTTATTTACTTTACTAGTTTGTATACTTTGCTGTTTTAAGAAAAACGACCGGTTAACGTGTTCAGTCTACTTCAATTACTGTTGTGTGAAACTGTAATTTTGTATTTTTTTATATTTTTAATAAAACCGATTGTGGTTAATAGTTAGAAAAATAATTTTAGAGCGATGCCCGAATAGGTTATTGTTTTACAACAGTGGTTTGTTTTAAGAATTATTTTTTATATACATGTGTAAAAACTATAAATTATGTTATAATTTTACACAATCAGTCTATTTTAAGCTTATGCTCTGAACCCTAAATCATAAATTAATATATTTGAATTTTAAATTTAAATTTTAAACCTTAAATAAAGCATATAAACTATAAAATTGATAGATTCATGTAAACTTTTTTTAACACGGTGTACAATGTCTATACTACCCAGAAATTTCCTCACCTATAAATAAGAGGATATTGAGCGTTTAAATATAATCAATTCCACATATCGATAGGTCCGTGTAAACTTTAATTTACAGAATTTACATGACAACTTGTGACATTTGATTAAAAATTATATGCAAGTACAAATATATAGAAATATTATGGAACTCAACAAGTGGTCCGAGTGAAAAAGAGATTGATGTTCATTTTAAGAGACATGGATTCAACTCGCTTTGTCTCTAAAGTGTGTGCGCATTGTCAAAGGGTTAAGAATATGTTTACACATATATTATATTATAATCACATTAACGGGTAAAAAAAAAGTTACCGGAAGATAGTATTCACGTGTATAAGAGCCTAAATTATTACGAATTCAAAGAAGTTTACGAGAGAGAAATTATCCAAAATTGGTGATGGCAACATAGAATAATGGACAAGTTGATGTTTGAGGACCCAATCACAAATGCCTCAACAAATTTGGCTTTTTTATCAATTTTCCTAAGCTTCTATGCCCTTACTTGATTTGATCAATTTGTTCATTTAAATATTAGAGGGACCACACATCTTTTGTGGGGAATGCCTTGTTTCACAAAATTAGGTATTGGGATTATTTTTTTCCATTTAAGTTCAAATTATAAGTTACTAGAAATTAAAATGGTAAGATGTGGGGAATGCCTTGTTTCACAAAATAAGCAATTTCTTACTCTTATAGGTGTTGAGATTTTTTTTCATTTAAGTTCAAATTATAAGTTACTAGAAATTAATGGTAAGGAGTTGGATCTCTTGATGGTTAAATAATATCATACGTTCGAATTTTTACATTATGAATTAAGTAAATTAAATTAAGATGATGGTCTCTATAATAACATTTGTAATATTTGATCTGCATTAAGTCTATGAATCAAATATAAGCGATTATATATATATATATATATTAGCATAAATTATAAGTTAACAATTGAATTTTAAAGGCTTATTAACTTGAGATTTTTAAGGGTTCTTTTTCCATGCAACGATAGTAGAAAAAATCCACAAACTTATCTAATTTTTAGTTCAAAAATTAGTTTTAAATCTTTAACCCTAAAACAATAAACCATAACATCTAAACCCTAAAACATAAACCATTAAATTATAAACCCTAAACTAAACTCTTAAATCACAAATTGGATCTGCTCGTGGAAAACTTGTTTTCGACTACCCTGCATAAAATGTTTATTTATTTATTAATATCTCTCTCTCACACACAAATAAGGAAGGATTCTCTTACACCATGTAAAACCTTTAGGTTCTTACACATTTATTAGACGTTGGATGAGAGAAAATGGATGGTTAAGGTCAACAGTAAAAAATAGAAGATTTTTACAAAAAAGAAGAAGAAGATAATCTCAATCATCCGTTTATTCTCATCCCGTTCTAAAAAAGTATAAAATTAAATGAGTTTTAGATTATATAATAACGCAAGTGGATCTTGACTATATATGTGTATAAAGCTATTCGCCAAAATATTATAGTTTCAAATATTTGTTGAGTATTCTTTTACTAATTAGAAAGAATAAGGACAACGTAAGTAACAAATATAAGGAAACGAGGATATCCGTATCAATGTAAATTGTGATAATATAGATTTGGATTTCATAAAATAATACATGAAACTTCGTTGAAGTGCATTAAATTTTTATTTTGATTTAATTTTGTATTTTTTAAAATGAATATATTAATTTATTTTAATATTACAAAAATATAATTGTTTGTCATGCAATATAAAAACATGAAATGATGTACATAAGTAACTTTTATTTTGGTAATATAATGTACGTCTTACGATTCATGTTTGGGGTGCGAGGCTCTTTCTCTCAATAATGTCGTCTTTAAAGTTTGAACTCACACTCTCTCCTCAGAAGTGCAATGTGCCTTACCAATGCACCCAACACATGTTGGTGATGTATATAAATAATGATTTTAGTAATATATAAAAATCGAATAAAAATAAAATATCATCTATAATTGCACAAAATAAAAAGTTATATATGACGTTGCATATCAGACAAAAGCTCATATATAATTTTTTTTTTACGAATAGAGGTTTTAATAATATTTCATATTTAAAAAATAAATAAATAGAAGTTTTAATAATATTTCATTTTTTTTAATTTTTTTACCACGTGACAGTACCAAAAATGTGCAAAATGACATTCTCTTCGAATGCCGTGGTGGGGTGAAAGTGTAACCGGTAGAAAAAGTTAGGAGTGAAAATTAGTAAAAAGAATAATTTAGGGGTGAAAGTTACCACAAGACATACTTTTGAGGGTGATTTTAAAATTAAGCCAAAAAGAAACCAACAAAATCCACTAGAAGACCATTATTGGAGCAGCTAACATAAAACATCTTCCGGTGGTCACAAAAACAAACGAATGAAGGGCCAGAACTGCTCTAACAAAACTGAGAATAATGTAAATGTTTTTTATAGTATCTGTATCTCTGATTCATTACTCGATTAATTTAGACAAATTATTCAAGAGACTCATTGTGGAATGATTCATTCAACCAAATTTGTTCCATTCACAATATTAAAATTTAAAAATTTGATCTTACTTAAGAGCAATGACAGATGTATTAATGTCATGAAAGGGGCACGAGCCCCTCTCAAATTTTTTGTCTAATAATATTTTATAACCACCAATATCTAATTTATTGGCTGATTAATCTGGATTAGGTACTCTGAAAACTCATTATGGATCCTCCTAACTTGGTTGCTTCACTCACAACATCAGGGCTCAAACCTCCGACTTTGTTTAAGCGGTTTAGTATCTGTATCTCAACCTACTAATTAGACAATTTTAGTTCCTATAAATTTGTGAATATTTGTCAAACTAAGCCTTATCCCCAAAATTAAGTCTTATTCATATTAATTTTGAAGTTAAACAATTTTGACTCTTTTGTTATCTAATCTCAACTTGATATCCGTTTAAAATATTTAACGACTTATCCTATTCAACCGACAATTGATGAAACAATGTAAATAAATATTATTATCACATTCAGCACAAGATTTTGATGCATTCATATTAATTTTTCTTCTCTTTCATAAATAATGATTTATGTTATATTTAATTTTACACAATCAATAGAAAACAAATCATAATATAATATAATATAATGGAAAATTCTACAACGGGCGACGAATATTGATGAACACCACTAACGATGAACATTGATGAACACCATTAATTTTTTTTTTAAATTTTAAAAATTTAAAGGACTCAAATTATAATTATAATTATCTCTTAAAAAAATAAAAATCAAATTTAATAATTACTTTATAATATTTTTTAATAGGTTGAAATCAAATATACCCAATTCTCCTGAACCCTAACAAAATCAATCTCTTAAAAAATAGAAATCAGTTTATAATTTTTTAATAGATTAGAATCAATAATACACAATTCTCATATTATTGATGATGCTTGTATTTTCATATTATTGATGATGCTTGTTGGAAACAATATCATCATCGCCGCCATTATCATCCATTGATGATGCTTTCCAAGACTTGTTGAATTCGAATAAATTCTGGGTTGCTGAAGAACTGTGAGAGATTCGCGGGTGAATCATTGCATAATGTTCTTCCATGTGATAAGATTATCAAGCGATCAATTAGTCCTAAAATTTTCGAACTCTGCTGATGAATCGCCATTATTACGATGCTTCCACTTTGTGAAATTAGTTCTAAAATCAAATATACACAATTCTCATATTATTGATTCTAATCTATTAAAAAACTATAAACTGATTTCTATTTTTTTTAAAAAGATTGATTTTGTTAGGGTTTAGGAGAATTGGGTATATTTGATTCTAACCTATTAAAAAAATATTATAAAGTAACTATTAAATTTGTTTTTTATTTTTTTAAGAGATAATTTTAATTATAATTTTAGTCCTTTAAATTTTTAAATTTTTTTAAAAAAATTAATAGTGTTCATCGGTGTTCATCGTTAGTGGTGTTTATCAATGTTCGTCGCACGTGGTAGACTCATCCTAATATAATATAATATAATATAATATAATATAATATAATATAATGAAGGGCAAAGTACAGTAAATATAGGTAGGGGTAAGGTGGAGCCGACAATCACATGATTAGCGTTTCTGCATGAAAGTCCTTCCAACAAAATCACTTCCTGATCACGTGCCCATTCATTTAATGTTTTTATTAATATTAATATTAATATTATTATTCTATTTATTTATTATTTTACCCATTTAATACTGGAAAAATAAAATAATAATGTTTTTTTATCGAAATAATAATAATAATAATAATAATAATAATAATAATAATAATAATAATAATAATAATAATAATAATAATGTTATTACCTCCTATTTCTTTGATGATATAATATTCTAGATGAAATGTGGCCGGAATGTTAGGATTTGCCCGAGAGGAACAAGACAAGATACCAATTCGAGTGAGTAAAATATAATTTATTTGAAAAATGGAGTCAATTCATACTTATTTTATAGATTTTTTAATTTTATTATTTTAGCCCCCACATATATTCTAGGGAAAGGAATGAGGGTACTCTTAGTGGGTTTAAAACACATGACCTAAGAGAATATGAGGAAACAAAAATGAATAGTTTGGGTAATCGGTCAAATGTGTTTACTTTGTTCCTCAAGTCTATTATTTTGTCAATTTAAGCAAATGATAAATATATCAATTACCTGAACAATTTAGTTCACAAATTATACATATACACACCGGCGGAACTCAACATTATTTATTGAGGGACCATTTAAAAATATTTAAATTTAAGGGGACAACAATATACACTATATGTATTTAAAGACTAAAATACAATTTCACCATTGCACCAACTTATTTTTTTTTATTTTAAAAACATGTCATTACACCATGTATATATCAAGGGTACATTTGGTTCACGAAATATAAGGTTAACTCTGTTATTCAGAGAGGATTCTTAGAATGAAACATTATTTGACACATTACTGGAATGTTACGTTACATTGTTTGATTTATTTCATTATTCGGTAGGAATGCAAGATTATTGTGTTTGATTGAAAAAATATAAGATTACCTGAAAGTAAAATTTATCAAATTGTTTATGAATTATATATATATATATATATATATTTAACATGTTAACTTTTAATATTAAATTAAAAATATATGTATAAAAAGTCATAGAAATATTTTTGTTGCACTATCTAAAATTTATAAAAAAAAATTATTTATTTACCATATTATTAATATAATTATTATATTAAATATATTTTTAAAATATACATTGTATATTTGCATATCCGTTACTCTCTATTAAAATATTTTTGTAAATTTTCAAATGCAGAACATTTGATACGTTTCATTACTTATGACATATTGCCAAATAAATTAAAATAAATAATAAAATAAACCTAAAAGTTATAAAATAGTGATAACAATTTTAGATCATAAGTTTAACTTACTAAACTGTTTTATAAGATGATAAACATCTTATAAAGCAAAGAATAAAATTTAAAACATCAACTCCTAACTTATTAATTCTCAAGCAATATGCAATTTCAACCTATAACTTATAAACATCATAAATATAATATTAATAAAAATACATTAAATATTAAAAGAATATTTAAATGCATGTAACACCATTTAAATATTAAATTAATACCGAATAAAAATATTTAATTAATTTACACCACAAACAATCAATCATCTGATTAAAAATTCAACAAAGAATTCATACGAACAAAATTCATTAATTTAGGGGCAATATTATCAAAGGGGTGAGAAATGACAAATACTTAAGAAATTGGTGGGAAAAGTGACACAATTGAGAAAAGATTATTACCCGTACGGTGAATGCTCTCAAACCAAACAAAGGAATGTCATTTCGGGAAAAATTATTACCGTTAGTAATAATCTTTTCCGCGAACCAAACACAACCTAAGAGAATATAACCCCAGTGGGGGTTTTGGACAGGCGCGATAGGAGAGACCGTACAGGCCCCCAAGAGAGAGGGGCCTCGAAAATAGGCAACCTAAATTAAATTAAATATTTGTAAAAAGTTATAAATATATATATATATATATATATATATATATATATATATATATATATATAATTATGTGTATATAAAAAATTATCTAAAACTTAAAACATGCAAAAAAGAATGATAATTTTAAAGTGAAAATGTTTGATATTTAGATGTTTATAAGTTAATTTTTTGTTGCTCAAAAGGACAATTTAATAATATTTTTTGTATTAAAATATTAAAAAAATACTTATCTCTCTTACTGATTATAAATTAAGAGCCTTATTTTAATAAATTGCACAGGGCCCCAAAATCTTTGAACCGCCCATGTAACTCCCAATAATTTTACACTCCATTAGTCTTATTTTCAAAGATGATCTTATCCTACCAACAACCAGTTGATCTAACCTTGTGAAGCGTAAGGTCCTCACGCAAGGTCATGAGTTCAAAATATTAACGTTGTGAATGGAGAAAACTAGATTGAGAGTGTCATTCCCATAATGAGTCTTTATAAGATCCGATCTGGATTAACCGACTAATGGATCGAATATCAGTATTTATACCAAAAAAAAAATTCTTACCCTTTGTGAACCAGACACCCTGACGCTACAATACATGGGTCTGTGTTTACCATTTGTGCATAAAAGAGTGATGGATTGATGTGGGAATGAATGGGGATTAGTTGCCATGAATGCTTTGAATTATGAGCTATGCCTACTTTTTCATTTTCACAATGGGGAAAGGGGTGTGGGGCGGCTTGATGGGGATGAAACGGGAGAAGATCTTTTTCAGTGTTTAATTTAAAACCAGGTACTACAGTACACTGTGGGGGCAAAGCAATGGCATGCCAGAGATCTAATTGGGAAGGACCTGAAAACTTACCACAAAATAATGGACTTTCCTGTCCTCTACTTGAATGTGATCCCTCCTTATCTTTATGCAATTTGGCAACCTCCGGTTCATATACCGAGACAAAAACAGACTCATAATTTTATGATAAGATGTGCGAATTCTTAAAGAAGTTATATTAAAAATTTAGAGATCTACAGTTAAAAAATATTCAGATGTGCGACCGCACTCAACACCTCTCGGTTCATCCATGTACTGAGAGCCATATTTTCTACTTGAATGATAGATGAGACCATCAGTTTACATCAATAGTTGGCTTTACAAGAACCAGTAGTTAAGGTACATGTTGTAAATGTTAGGGTATGTGATATAGATATTGAGCTGAATGCTATTAGCCCACCTATATCAAACCCAATTCCAAGAAAAGTAAAGTGGCTTAGACATAGTCAATAGTTAACTAAATTTAACCTCCACATTTAAAATATTACAGAGTAATTGAATCTAACGAGTAGTCTCGGTAAAAAAAAGGATGATATTTATTTTATAAAATTCAGGTTTAATCAGTTTTGTTTACAAGATGTGTGCCATATTAAATAGTTAAGAAAAAATATGAACATATACTACCTTGTAATCCCTTAAAATTATTAAAAAATAATAGAGTAATTGTGTTTACTAGTAAAGGGCGTTAGAGTCACAAGAGGTACAATGTTAAATTTATTAGATTATTTTGAATTAAGACTAAGTTGATAAAATATATAAAATTTAAGATTAAAATTATTATTATGTCATATTATGTTTAAGTTATAATGACAGAACGACATGTTTGTAATAAATTTTAATTGAATGATTAAACATTAACTTTTAAAAAAATAATTTGTTTATAACTGAATATATAATTGAATGATGAATTTATTTAACCCAAGATAAAATCATTCTATATACTTGTAATTCCAAACTATTGCATTTTACATAACACAAAAATATATCAAATTATTTACATGTTTTCACGATATAATTGGAAGAAAAATATTAAATTATTTCTAATTAAATATGACTATATTGAAAGAATATATAAATAATAATAGTTAAATTTAGGTTAAAGGGTTATTTTTACTCCTGTAGTAGACTTGATTTATCAATTTCTCCCTTATGGTATTTTCGCATCAATTTGGCCCCTGAAGTAGACCCAATTTATCACTGTTTTCCCCTTGACTAACGAAAACCAAAGTTGACCGTTATGGTGGTGACGTGCCAGTTTATGATGACATGGCAGAGGGCAAAATTGATTTTTTTCAAGCAAGTTCGAAGGCAAAATTGATTTTTGGTTGAGTACGAGAGTAAAATTGATTTTTAGGTAAAAATAAAAATTTAAGAAAATATTAAAATACTAAAATGATGTAAAAATAATAAAATCAATTTTACCCTCATACTCAACCAAAAATCAATTTTACCCTCGAATTTGCTTGAAAAAACCAATTTTGCCCTCTGCCACGTCATCGTAAACTGCCACGTCACCACCTTAACGGTCAACGTTGGCTTCCGTTAGTCAAGGGGCAAACGATGATAAATTAGGTCTACTTCAGGAGCCAAATTGATGCTAAATACCATAAGGGGAAAATTGATAAATCGGGTCTACTACAAGGACAAAAGTGACCCTTTAACCTTAAATTTATTATATTTTTCCGTTTAGGACTCAATTAATTAAATATATAAAGACGAAAGATTAAATGTGTTATTATACAAATTTTATAGCAGCCACATCAACCAATTAACGACATTTTATAACAAAACTAAAGTTTAATATTTAGTGTGTAACTTTTCAAAGTTTGTTGAACAATTTATATATATTTGGGATAGTTTAATGATCATTTGTCTATTTTACTCGTTTAAGATTATATTGTCAACTGTTTTGTTGGGTTTTTTATAGCTCGATTTCCTACAACCGGTGTGTTTGCCAAGTTTGGAGAAGATTAGATTTTTGGGTGATAGAGGTGTGGAAGCTAAAATGAAAATAACAAGATAATTTATAGTGGTTCAACCTTCTGACTAAGGTCTACATCCACTACCTTATGTAACCCCATCGTCCCGGTCCAGACGCTTGACCGATCCGAGTGGGCTACACGGGGATAATCGAGGCGAAACCCGTTAAGGCTCCACTTTGGTTACCAACCCAAAGAAAACTTTTTCATTTTTATTATCTTGTCTAGATAAAATATTAAATCATATGTGAGGAAGGCAACATCGGAAGAAAACAAGCGAGGCGAAACAACGAACACATAATTAAAACAGCCCATTTTAACTTTCATAGTAGGCCGTATTGATACACTAAGAGAGGGTATCGATACGCCTTGACTAGGTCAACAGCCCAAGGTCAAACTAGGGAGACCGTATCGGTACACGGGTTGACCGTACCGATACGCCCTGACTGGTCAACTTCTCACGGTTAACGATACAAGACCGTACCGATACACCCTAGACCCGTACCGATACGCCAAAATCTCGTCAAAAACTCAGATTTCCAGGGAGGTTTAGGCGTATCGATACACCCCCACGTATCGGTACGCTAGGCCAAACTTGAGTCCCAAAGTGTAGGACCGTATCGATATGACCCTTGGGTGTATTGATACGCCCTGCACTGCAACACTCAAATTTGCAGCCAAAGACTCCAAAACACAACTCTAAATGCGATTTAAGATTTCTCTAGCCACACCCAAACATACATGCAACACCCAACATCCATGGAACAACATACGAGACATTCAAACGAACAAGGAACATACATTCAAGGATTCAAGCATTTACTCAAAAGGAGACATACTTAGCATTTAAGGTTTCATGCTTAAACAACCATACATAAGGCATTCATGGTAAGCAACTTAAACATGGTTTACAAACCAAACAAGGTATCAACAAGCCATAGCAGCATCAACAAGGAGTCTAACATGCTCCTAACACAAAATGGCCACATAAGTCCCCATTGCTTGACTATTACATCATTAACTTAAAATAGTTCATACTTAAGGATAGCAAAAGCTCAACTAGCACACATGGATGCCCTCCTCTTGCACTAGCAACCAACGAACTACAGATCTGCATTGTCGAATAAAAGAGAGTGTAAGCATAAAGCTTAGTGAGGGTAAGCTCATAAAACAAACCTCGACAATGCAGGGTCCAAGCATGGCAACAACCAAGATAGAATGCATGATCTCACATTCGATCCACATGAGCCAAAATAAAAGATGATGCATGAACATAATATTCAATATCATGCCATGCTCAACAAGTCCATAACCACAACATATGGAAACACATATAATCAACATATGAGCAACATAAACCACAATCCATATTGGCACCTAGCTATGACTCGAATATGCGGATAATCATTGGAACTCACATCCAACAACACAACGATTACCTTACGGTGGGATTACACTCGTCACCGTTTCACGCGAAGGGGATTCCACTCATCCTCACGCCCCGTTTCACGCGGAGGGGATTCCACTCATCCTCACGCCCCCTCGATGGGATTCCACTCATCACCGACTAACATATATATATATATATATATGAAGATTTCCGGGCGAACCCGTACTCCATCTTGATGACTACCATCATCAAGACCACGCGCGCATTTTGACTCATATGTGCACACTAACATACTAATGATCTATCATTGTACCCAAGCATACTAGTGCCAATACTACACATTTTATTAATCTTTCACAATATCATTTCCTATCAACTTTCGTGCTTAGCACGTACTCACCATGACTCACCGTCATGCACAAACCACATTTCCATGCCTAGCATGTACTCACCATGATCATCGGATCATGCAACCACTTCATAAATCCTTTTCACATGTCAACACTACAAGTATATCATTAATACAAATATCACATCATATTTCATACATATGTATGTCCCCATCATACCTATCATCAACATGCATATAACAATGCATCAAACCATTCCTCAACATATATATAACAATGCATCAAACCATGCCTCAATATACATGTATAACAACATATACATAACCGCCATAATCACAATTAAACATGAGGCATAAATCAACAATTTAAAGATCAACCAAGGTCTCCAACTAAAGCTTGGGATTAAGCTACCACTCTAATCCCAACTCTAGGTGGGTCAACCAGCCCAACCCAGTCCATATGCTTGAACCAACACTTGAAAACTATTTAAAAACATTTAACCACTCACCGACTAATCCAAGCTCAACACACTAGCCGATCAAGCTTCCAACGATTCCGGATTCGGTCCCGAGGCTTTACCAACACAAATTCTTGCTTTTAATCATTTCAACACAATCAAAACAACCTCAAATCAGTTCACAAATCAAAATAGCAAACCCGAAACACTATTCAAGCACAAAACACAAGATTTCAAGTTAAGAACAATTTCCAAAACCTCGATCCCGAGCAGCCATGAAACTTAGTCCCAAACCATTGATTTAAACACTTTTAACACTTCTAAAAGCTTCCAAAACAACCCTCAACCAACATACAACCATCAACCCTCAATTTCCAACATCAAACACACCTAAAACTCAACTTAAAACCCTTCCAAAAACCCCTCAAAACCCAAATCCGAGAATCTTTATAAAACCCTTTAAAAATCATATATGTTGGGCCTTTTTGGTTGTAAACATCTTATCTAACAACATTAAATCAAAAGCTTTGATCGAAGACAATAAAGTTCTCATTTTTAAACAAAACCCCAAGACTTCAAATTTTAAAATCATGAACAATAATGAAAACTAATGGTACCAACATGAAGAGGAAGGTAAGGACAAGTCAAATATGGTTTTACCTTTCAAAAATCACCCAAGATGAAGAAGAATGGTGATGGAATAGTAACCCTTAGGGAGAGAGCTCTTATGTCGTGAGATTTGGGGAAAGAAGAGGGAAGAAGATGATGAATAAGTTCATTTAAAATAAAAATGGGTTTATAATTTGGAAGACCACTTATTTACCATAATGCCATTAATGAATGGCTAAAACTCTCATCTCCTAAAATCCATGGAATTGGACTTAGAAGATAGGCCCAACATAGTTTTTAATTATTTTGCAAACACGAAGCCCATTGAAATATTTCATTATTTTAATTATGAAACCAAAACCTGAAACATTATTTTAATATTATTTTCACCCGACCCCCAAACCCGGGTGTTACACCTTAGCTCCCCACTAAGGATTTCCAATCAATCCACTATTGATTCGTCCCCTTTTCTAGGCTTAGGAGGAAACCCTTACAAAACCGATCAAGCTATCTACCCAAAGCTTGATCAAACTCTCTTTACAAAGAGATGAAAAATAAGTAAACTCAAATCCCTCTAATAAGTATTTATTTGCACAATTAAGCTCTCACCCAATCCTAAAACACTTGAGCAAATATAACAATTTTGGCTCACTAGTGTTTGTCTATACAAGAAATGGACAATTTAAGCTCTAAGACAATTTCTTGATCATAGTGTTGTTGACAATTCAAGCATTCGTCTTCTCTTGATGCTTGGATGTCCCTTTTATACTCCCAAATGAGTTTGTAGTCGTTGATGACCGTTGTGGATGTTTTGGAGCCGTTAGGGACTTTATTTCTCACATTAATTGCAGTTCTAATGTTGTCCGTTTCGGAACAGTCGAGCCTGTATCGGAACATCCTTCTTCAGAACTAGCTGTTGAAGTCTGATACAACAGGCCTTATCGAAACGCCTATGGTTGTTTTGAAACCCTTCTAGACGTATCGAAACAGTTACAACCCATTTCGGTACGATTGACAATTAGGCTTTAAATTAAATTACCGTTGGGAAATAGCCGTTGAGGATTTTAACCGTTGAGGTCTTTGCCACATAGGCGTATCAAAACGGTGAAGCCCGTAACGAAACGCTATGTAAAAATCTTCACCCAAATTAAAGCCCGTTTCGAAACATACAGAGCTTTATCGAAACATTTTGAAACTGTGAATGGTTGTTTCGAAACGCCTAAGAGTGTTTCGAAACACCTGGGTGGTTTTGTAAAGTTTGGCTTTAAAAAACACTTCAAAACCTCTTAAAACAATCCTCAAACATATTTTTACGTTGTTTGGACTTAAAGACACTTTTGAAATCTTTACAATTTAGTCCAGAACCATTTTTCAATTACTATATCAAAACATTAGTTCTTCAATCTCCCCCTTTTTGATATAATAAAACCACCTTAAAAATTGTTTGGGATTCTCCCCATTTGTATTTAAAAATTTGAATAAGAGATTTCAAAAATTAAAAGAAGTTAAATCTCCCCCTTATTCTCTTGAAAATACAATTTTTCAAACCATTTCTTCTCCTTTTGTTAGATCAAAAAGACTTTAAATAACTTTAAGTTCAAAATAACTTAGGAGGTAAAAAAATGAGATAAATAAGAATTTTGTTTTAAAATTAGCTCCCTCTTTCTCAAAGCATCATTAAGGAATGTTAGTCCACCACATGATAATCTAGTTGAATTGAAAGAAAATAAATCAAATTAAACAAATAAAGACAACTAGATTTTACCACATTTGAACTCAAGGGAGGATGTGAAGCCTTCATTCTTCAAGTGTTCTTCCTTGTGTGCATGAAGCTCCCCCTCGATATTTGACTTGTTGATCAATCTCCATCACTCCTTGCAAAAGACAATCAAGTAATTTTTGGTATCCAAATTGCTTTGGATCCATAGGCATTAGTAGCACAAAGTTTAGTCCCCTTAGGAATCCATTTTTCAATTTCATCCTTTTTAGTTGAAGTAATTAGTCCTTTCAGAACCCCAGATACTTCTAAAACATTTACCATTCATGAATCTAGGGGCACTAGATTGTCTAACATAAAAAATTGATTTTCCAACATTAATTTTCTTTTCAAGCTCTTTGGAATTAAGATCTTTTTCCTTTTTAAGATCATCAATTTCTTGTTGATGATCATTTTCCATTATTTGAAGCAAGTTTTGCAAATGTGAAACTTTTTGTTCAAAATCCTTCAATTTTGCTTCAAACTCAAGATTTGTTTTGGAAAGCAAATCATTCTCATTTTTCAATTTGGAAATCAACCTTTTGTTCTTAGAAAATGATGACTTGAATTCCAAAAGCAAATCATCATAGGCATCTTGTAACTCATCAAATGTATATAAATTTGAAAAAGATGAGTTAGAAGTTACTTCCCCCTCATTGAGGGCCATCAAGCATAGGTGGGCTACCTCATCATCGGTGGAGTCTTCATCACTCCATGTGGCCACATATGCTGTTTTGAAGACGATCCCTTCTTGTTAGACTTGTGGGAATCCTTCATCTTCTTCCTCGATTCATGCTTGGATTTTTCCATTTTACTCTTCATGAACCGGGAAAATTTGTTGAAGAGATAGGCCATCTCTCCATCTTCACTTTCCTGCTCACTTGAAGCTACATGATGGCATATAGAGGATTTGAGAGCAATGACATTTGTGTTGATGTCAAGCCCTTTGAGCTTCTTCTCCCCCATAGCTCTAATCTCTTCCTTCTTATTCTTTGTTTTTCTTCATTATTTGGTGAGTGAGAAGTGATCTCATGAGCTCATCAAGCTTCAAAGTCTTGAGATTCTTGGCTTCGATGATGGCGGTCCTTTTAGAGTCCCATGACTCGGGAAGAGAGTAGATGAGCTTTCGCACAAGCTTCTCTTCCGGAATGGCTTCTCCATAGCCTTTGAGTCCATTGGTGATGGTGGAGAACCTATCAAACATCTTCTCATTGTCTTCTTCCGGATCCATCTTGAAGTTCTCATACTTGAGGTTGAGGAGTCCGATCTTGGTCTCCTTTACTTCGTTTGTCCCCTCGTATGTAACTTCAAGCTTGTCCCAAACTTCCTTGGCACTCTCGCAAGAAGACATCTTCTCATAGATGTTGAGGCTAAGTGCACAAAAGATGAAGTGCAATGCCTTGCAATTTAGCCTCCATCTTCTTGCGGTCGTTGGCAATCCACTCTACCTTGCTTCCTTGTGGTATAGACGGGCCATCTTCAATGATATCTCAAAGTTTGTAGTCTTTGGATTTGACAAAAAAACATCATCCTTGCCTTCCAATAAGCATAATTGGTCCCGTCAAAGAAAGGAGGTTTGTCGATGGATTGCGCCATTGAGCCGGTTGATTGAGATGTTGATCAAGCTTGTCGGATCGCCTCGATAGGATGTTAATCCTCTTCAATTAAGCCAAGCTCTGATACCAATTGTTGGGTTTTTTATAGCTCAATTTCCTACAACCGATGTGTTTGCCAAGTTTGGAGAAGATTGGATTTTTGGGTGATAGAGGTGTGGAAGCTAAAATGAAAATAACAAGATGATTTATAGTGGTTCAACCTTCTAACCAAGGTCTACATCCACTACCTTAGCTCCCCATTAAGGATTTCCAATCAATCCACTATTGATTCGTCCCCTTTTCTAGGCTTAGGAGGAAACCCTTACAAAACCGATCAAGCTATCTACCCAAAGCTTGATCAAACCCTCTTTAAAAAGAGATGAAATTTAAGCAAACTCAAATCCCTCTAATAGGTATTTGTTTGCACAATTAAGCTCGCACACAATCCTAAAACACTTGAGCAAATATAACAATTTTGGCTCACTAGTGTTTGTCTATACAAGAAATGAACAATTTATGCTCTAAGACAATTTCTTGATCATAGTGTTGTTGACAATTGAAGCATTCGTCTTCTCTTGATGCTTGGAGGTCTCTTTTATACTCCCAAATGAGTTTGTAGTCGTTGATGACCGTTAGGGATGTTTTGGAGCCGTTGGAGACTTTGTTTCCCACATTGATTGCAGTTCTGGTGCTGTCCGTTTCGGAACAGTCGAGCCCGTATCGGAACGACCTTCTTTAGAATTAGCCGTTGAAGTCTGATGCAGCAGACCATATCGAAATGCCTATGGCCGTTTCGAAACCCTTCTAGACGTATCAAAACGGTTACAACCCGTTTCAGTATGATTGGCAGTTAGGCTGCAAATTAAATTACCGTTGGGAAATAGCCGTTGGGAATTTTGACCGTTGAGGTCTTTGCCACATAGGCGTATCGAAACGGTGAAGCTCGTATCGAAACGCTATGTAAAAAACCTCACCCAGATTAAAGCCCGTTTCGAAACAGACAGAGCTTTATCGAAACGTTTTGAAACTGTGAATGGTTGTTTCGAAACGCCTAAGAGTGTTTCGAAACACCTGAGTGGTTTTGTAAAGTTTGACTTTAGAAAACACTTCAAAACCTCTTAAAACAATCATCAAACATATTTTTAAGTTGTTTGGACTTAAAGGCAGTTTTAAAATCTTTTCAATTTAGTCAAATTATTTTTCAATTATTATATCAAAATTATTTTTCAATTATTTTATCAAAAGATTAGTTTTTCAAGTTTCAAAATTTCAGTGTCACTTCAGGTGAGTATATTTTAAGTTCAATTCATTCTATTTCGGGTTCACATTTTTTAGATTAGATCATTAAATTTTCACGTCAAGTTATTGTGTTTAAATCTTTTCAGATTCTAATAATTTCAGATTCAGATTGTTTTAAGTTGCATGTTATTTTGGATCCAGATCGATTTGAGTTTGTATTACTTTACTTTTGGGTTAATTTTGATTTTGCTTGGAAGAGTATGGATTAGACTAAGGTCCGTTTTACCATGCTTTTCAAAATTATATTTTGATTTTGCTTGGAAGAGTATTGATTTAATTTGGTTGAAAATTATATTTCAAAAGGTTGATATTTATAGCTTTTAGTTTTTCTGAAAACACTTTTGAACAAAATTGCTCATTTTTCTTACCAAATGTATAACTGAATAATCACTTTGACGTTTATTTAAATTAATTTAAATTATTTTAACCCTCAACATTTCACTTTGAGTTAAAATAAACTCGTACTGTTAGTCAACTAACATAAATGGCTTAAAATGATACGACAAATCTACCATCCTTGGTCTTATGTTTTAACCAATTCCTGTGGTTTGATTACAAGCAGCTGGGGACTTAAACCCAGAAATGAAGCAATAGGAATCGATACAAACCCATATAATATACAGACGAAGCGATTCACTTACGATTAACGTAAAACTATGTTTTATGTGCCTTTCGTGCTACATGCATGATTTAAGTGAATATTATATCCAGAATACTAAATCAAACTCAACCTCATAAAACAATAAAAGTTAACCAATATTGGTACTAGTTTTATTACACTGTAACACAAGTACGCCCTATATGTATATAATATATGTATTCTTTTTATATTTATATATGTATTCAAAACAAACAGGACAACATGTTTACCATTTACATACAAACAGAGCCTACCATGACAAAAATACCAAGCTGTTGCTGCCAAATCATTTGAGGCCATGTCCACTTCCAAAGGGGAATGAAAATCCTTCATCATGCAGCTGACAAGCTACTAAATATTCGCTTCAAACTCGGACAAACTGCACGCAACCTCCCCATGTTCATCGAGCAAATCTATCAACCACAAGTTAATAAAGTTCCGTGAATTTGATTTTCCCCCCTTCGGGAGAAATCTGGACAATCGAGTCTAAGATAGAGCATAACTGGAGAAAAGAATGCCCTTACCTTTGGACAAAAGCGAACATCCAAAGTCTCCAGCATGCTACACTGCAATATAGCAGTTTCAACTGTTTCTTCCTCGATGTTGCAAGACTTGGAAAGATCGATTCACAAAATATAACAGTGTCAGATGAGGAACTCACGGTTGTAAACTAACTACAAGTATGAAGATACATGACAAAATGACTTGACATGAAGGAAACAAGACATTGAAACTGAGTATAAAAATGAAGACCTCAGTAAAAAAACCGAGCATGTTCGAGAACACAATCCACATATAAGATCAACATAATAAAGCCGCAAAAAGAAAGGACCTAAATATTAAACACCTTTGGTTTCAGAGAGCGAGAATACATACCTGAAGAAACAGACTGGTCAGTTTAGGACATCCCAGCTTCAAAACTTCCAAAGAGCAACAATTGCTGAATTAAGAAATAAGCATAAAAGTTCACAAGAGTGCCAGATAAAATAAAAATGAACCACAAAAAAGAGTGTGCCAATACCTTAAATTAAGAAAGGACAAATTGTAACATGCAAGGTCAACTTCCTTTAAATTTGCTGACAAGGAAAGATTTAGGGATGACAAATGGAAACAACGTGCTGCTGGTGGGATGATAACTTTCCTAATATTTGGACAACCTACACAATTGAGGTTCTGCAGTAAACGGTTCGGTTGCTCGACCAGCTCATTGATGTTCTCAAAAGAAAACACACTAGATCCATTATGTACATGAAGTGGCTCGAATCCAACACCACTAGAGCCCCAATTCAGGTCATGCATATTTATACATCCATTCAAGCTCACATGGGTAAGATGTGTGCAATAAGCAAGGAGCTCCTCTATGGCAGACTGGCACAGGGTACCATATGACAAGTCCAAATCCCGGAGTTCTTGTAAAGCACTTTCCTTGTAAAGAGGCTCCAATGATGAGTCCGCCAGATATTTGCATGCTTGTAATTTTAACACCTAAGAGAAAGAAAAGGTGAGCCAACAAGCCTAGCCTAGCAAGCAATCATTGAAAGCATAAACAAGATAATTTAGCAGAATGTGACACCTTTTGATCACTAAGGGCACAAACCAATGCAACCTTAATACAATATGGAGTACAATGAAGTTAACATGAATAGAATCAATGCTATATATCAAGGATTTTTAAATATACCTTCAGCTGCAAACAAGACTCAAAAACTGGCTGCAAATTCGTCAAAAATGTATATGACAGATCAAGTGTAGCTAAATTCGGAAGCCAGCGCAAAGAGAAAAGACCATCAGAACCAATAGATGGGCAAGACATCAATATTAATGACTCAATCAGAGGGCAGGAAGCAGTGGTTGCAGATAAGAAATCATCCTTGAGTTGGCTGCATAGAAATTAAAAGATGCGTCAACCACAGGCCAAAATAAAGTATCATAAAAAGAAGGTAGGAATTAAAACAAACCTGCAAAAGGAAGCATCAAGTGACGTCAATAGAGGACAATTTATCGATGCTTCAGATAATACACCACATCCTTTCAACTCGAGTGACACCATACATGGAGCATCAATTCTGAGTGTGTTCAATTTGGGGCATATCCCGAGATTAAGTGACTGAAGAGCAGCCTAAAAGGTAAGAAAAATAGCTTCAGCTTTTACATTTTTATAACAGCATGACAATACACGCATGAAGTAGTCTATTAATATATAAGCAAATTATCTCAGAGAAAGTCTACCAGTCACTCTAAACTTACAGGACAAAATGATGCTCTCTCAAGATGATCACAACCATCTAGGCAAATTTTCTGAAGACAAGGACATGCAAGATCCAGAGTAGTGATAGCACGGCAACCAACCAGAGAAAGGTTGTCTAAAGACGTACTGGATAACTGCACTGCTGTTAAGCTCTGGTCAACATAAAAACAAGGATTTATCAGAAAGCACAATAAAATGACGCATGACAATGCAGGAACCAAGGAGCTATATTCATTTAATAGCACCAAAAGCAATAAAGAAGATTGGTAACTTAAAAGTAATGCTAGATGCAGACCAGAACTAAGACAAATAAAACTGTGGTGCCATTTAAAGTGATCAATCAGCTGAGATGAAGCTAATAACTGAGAAGTGGTTCAGCATACACATGCATAATAACTGAGAAGTGGTTCAGCATACATAAAAAATTCTATTCACATACCTCACAGTTATCCAGAACTAAAGATTTTAGCATAGGGCAACCACCACCATCACTAAATACATTGCATATAGAATTTGTCAAAGATGCACAATCTGTCAGGTCAACTTCTAGCAAACATTGACATTGTAGTGCCAACATTGTCAAATTTTCCTGCTTCTGTAATGCTAATTTCTGCATTTTAATAAAATCAACCACACAACATCAAACTCTTATTTATAACCAAGACAGTAACAACAGAGACCAAATCATCAAAAAACATACTTGAAGCGAATTTGAACTGATGCTAATACGATGGAGAGCAGTGCAATTGGACACCATCACAGATGATAGCATGGAACATTGTACACTCAAGTCAGAAAATCTGCGTGGCCAAAATCATAAATCATTACAAAATCATCGAGAAGAAAAGATCCAGCCAAACACAACTTGACGATGAAATCATTTTGGGTTTGGTAAGAAAAAGGAAAGGGCAATAAAATGCAATAAAAGTATACTTTCGACAGTGAACCAATCGAATTTTCTGCAAACGAGGAAGATCCAATGACACTGATGTTAACATGTGGCAATTATCCAGCTCCAACTCCTGCAACAAGTAACAAAATAAATATGCGCAGGTAGAAGATTTTAATAGAGACCACAAAAATCCAGGTAACAACAATATACAGAAGGAAAAAATCTAAACCTCCAACATATAACTATGAGCTATTGCAGCCATTGAGGCAGATGTGATACCCTCGCAGTTGTCAAGTTTAAGAACTGTTAACATAGGCAGCCTTACAGACTTCAAAAAACAAACGCAAACACGTCAAAATACACCTTAAGTCATTCACCAAAAAAAATATAGACCTTATTAGAATTAAGTTAACCATTTGCAAGAAACTAACCTCAAGTGATATGTTAGGACAATATGAAGAATTCAAAACATGGAGATTAGCACAACTGTGAGCTATCTCGCGCAACGTCTCATCACTAACACAAGAACAATTCGACATGTCTAAAGACTCTAATTGGGGGCAAGAAATCACTGCCGAACGAATTGCTGCATCTGTAAGTTTGTGGCATGAGCTTATGTCAAGCAGATTTAAAAGGGGGCAGTTCAGGGCCACTTGTGCCATATTACTACGTTTCAAAGACAAACTTTTTAGCTGTGGACACCTGCAAAAGATTCAGGCTTTAGCAGAAAGAATAATCACATTGACACCAAGTTAACATTCAAATGAAGCTTTTGTTTCACCTGATAGATAGACGCATAACACGGCATTTTGTTACTTTCAGATTGCACAATCGATCATGGTTAATAGGTATTTCTTGAACACCATTTCCGAGAATAGCATCATTCACATCCAAACTCAGTAACATACTACACTCTACCAACGCTTGGAAAAAAGCATCCCCTAGTTGGCCTCTTCCCAATGTTAAAGCCCCAAGATTTCTGCCAATCAGAAAAATTACATGAATAACAGCAAGCACAATGTACTCATTAGATCAGAAGAATAAATAATATGACGCAGAGATATTACCGTAATGAAGAGACAGCTCGCATAACTAGCAGGTGCATATTACGAGTGCCACTGAGATTCACTTCAGTGGCATTCGGATACCGATGACACATGTCCTCGACTGCAGAATCAAAATGCAGTCTTAAAGCAGTCAGGAATCCGATTTTATCATTAATAATGGAGAAATGTCTCGCACAAAGTATTATGATAAACAAGAAGAAAATTATAAAAAGACATGACCAGAACCATAAAAGGCAATCTTGACATAGATAGAAGGACGGCTTCTATATAGCTGCATGCTCTTTTAATAATCTCTAATTGTTATTCTAAGCAATTTAGACTACCATTCTCATTTCTCCATCTAATTTCTAAATCTTGTACACTTCTTCAACCAAAAGAAGACTTATGCAAAGATATTTAGCAAACATGAGACTCACATTGTTCTATAGATATATTCCGGTTTTCAAAATTCAAACACCTCCAAAAATCCTCATGAGCACTAGCCGCTTGCCACTGCCTACAAACCATAGCAGCACGACAAAGATTACCATGGTCCAAGAATGAGAACACCTGGAAATAGGAAAAACCAAAAAATAAGGTTAAACTAAATGCAACAAAAATTGTAAGAGCTAATATGGAAGTGTAATAGTTCAAACTATCTACCATATGCAACAAGTCATCGGTCAGATCCATCCGGATTTCGGAATCTTCCGCCCTCGAACCACCCTCATGTTTCTCATCTATCTCACCATTTCCACCAAAAGGATTCTCATCAGTCCCATCATTCAAATATCCCGTCGAAGGGGAAGACATGCTCTCGCTGCAGTGAAAACGTTGCATAAATAAACATGACAAAAAAATAATATTTTTTCCTAGTTAAAATTTGTATATACTTTGGAGTTGACTCACTGAAAACCAGAGTACACTTTGGCTCGCTTATGGTACGAATCGTGGTTGTCACAATCTTCGGCAGCAGTTGAAGTGGAGGCGCTAGCCTCACCTTCGCAGCGATTCAAAGGGCGCCACGTAGCATCATCCCAGTTGCCACCGCTTCTCACGGCGGACACCATTTCTTCAAACAACAACGACGTCTCTTCACTTTGCCTTCGCCTGCTTAGGGTCAAAGAAAATTGATCCTCCGCGGCACCGGCGACAACGGAGGGAGCTTCTTTCTCCTCTTCGTTCTCTCGCTCCTCGCGGTAGTCATCATCGTCTTCTTCATTTACAACATTACCCTCAAAACCATCGACATTTGCGAAAAAGCCCTCCTCCATTGTTCCTTCCCGTCGATTATCGTCCTCTTCGTCGTCGATAAAGCATAGGCAGCACCAAATCCTCATACACTCCGAGGTCAAAAACCTAACCCCTTAACAGAAGAAAAGAAGGGTTATTTTCCAAAACCCTAGCTCACGATCCCGCACATTCCATCCGAAGAAGGAAAAAATCAAGCCTAAAATCTAAAGAAGATAGAAGATAGAAGAAAAGGAGCGGTCTTTATGGAACCCTAGAGAGAAAATGAAAATCGGGTTGAAAGTAGAATCTTTAGGGGGGTGAAATTGAAAGAAGAATCGATCTATACATATAAGAGAGACAGATTGGGTGGAATACGACCGGATCTGATCGGATCTTAGGAGTTCATAGCTGCTAAAGAAAAGATTTTTTTTTGTTGGGAGCAAGATGGAAATAAGCCGAGGAAATTGATCCAAAAAAGAAAGAACATAAGCCGAGGGAATTAGTGCTTTTTATTGGGGGAAAACTACTAATCTTTACCCCCTATTTTCATTTTTTTAATAGATGGCAATTGAATTATGAGAAAATATCTATAAGCATATTAATTTTAGAATTTAGAAATTCGATTCTATAACATTTAGGGGTTTAAGCGTAGAGGTTAAGGGTTAGAATTTAAAGTTTAGAGATTATGATTTAATTTTTAGATAATATGATTAAGTATTTAGGTTTTGACCTATAAACTCTAAATCCTAAATTTTAATCACACCCAAAATTCAAAACTCGTATACTAAAATCCTTAAACACTAGACTTAAACGAAATCTTTAATCCTTCAGAAGTGGTGAGTGAACAAAACTAACAGAATTAAATCGGTAAACAACCATCAAAGGGGATCAATCTTTCTATGATTACCGACAAACTCATGTCAAAAAATAAGCGTCGTGAAGATCTTTTTACAAGCACCAAACAACTGCTATGATATTAAAAAAGCGTGCAAAACGACAGAAAAAACTTATTACGAAAGCAGAGAAAAAGCGTGTCACAAAGACAGAGAAAAAACGTGCCACAAAAGCAGAAATTCTTGTTAAAAATTGAAAAAAAACTCAAAAAAAGAGAGAATATTTTTATAATTTAGAATATTTGTTTAAAAAACTCCAAGGCAATATTTTTAAAATTTTATAAAATTTAAAAGCAACTTCAAAAAACCCCCACAAGTTTTAGATTATGGAAGGTGTTGTGAATAAAATAATGAATAACTACGAATAAGTATAAAAAGAACAAAGAGATAGAGAAAGAGGGAGATTCGTATTATTATCAAAAACGAAAATGGTGTACAATGCCTTCATCTATTTATAGGTATAAGAAGTACATAATACATTAAACTCTAATTAATAGAGATAATATTCGTAATAATAAATAAATCAAACTCCTTAGATAAATTTCTAATCATGATAGACATCGACATAGATAAATATTCATAACACCCTCTTGGATGTCTATGAAGATAATGTGCCTCGTTAAAACCTTACTAAGATAAAAACCCAATGGGAAAAAAATTCTTTAGTGAAGGAAAAAGAGTACACACATCTTTGATACGCATAACATGTTGCCTCATTAAAAACCTTACTAGGAAAATTTATTGGGACAAAACCTCGGTTAAGGGAAAAAAAAGTGCAACATGTATTACTCCCCATCATAAAAACATCACAGAAGATCTTTGAATCTTCATAATTCAATCTTTGTTGGGTTATTCGGTGTTCGATTCCTTCAACCGTTCTTGCTCGCCAAGTGGTGGAGAAGTTGAATTTTGGGTGATTGAGGTGTGGGAGCTAAAAAGAATAAAGACAAGATGATTTATAGTGGTTCAACCTTCTAACCAAGGTCTACATCCACTACCTTAGCTTCCCACTAATGATTTCCAATCAATTCACTATTGATTCGTCCCCTTTTCTAGGCTTAGGAGGAAACCCTTACAAACCGATCAAGCTTTCTACCCAAGAAAGCTTGATCAAACCCTCTTTACAAAGAGATAAAATAAGCAAACTCAAATCCCTCTAATAGGTATTTGTTTGCACAATTAAGCTCTCACCCAATCCTAAAACATTTGAGCAAATCTAACCATTTTGGCTCACTAGTGTTTGTCTATACAAGGAATTGACAATTAAGCACTAAGACACATTTTAATCATATGTTGTATTACAATTGAAGCATTAACCATTACTAGATGCTTGGAGGTCCCTTTTATACTCCTATTTGAGTTTGTAGCCGTTACTAGCCGTTGGAGACTTCATTTCCAACCATAAATGCAGTTCTACAGCTGCCATTTCGAAACACTCGACCCCGTTTCGAAATACTCTTGAAATAGAAAGAGCCGTTGCAGCACCCATATCGAAACGCCCTTGGTCGTATCGAAACGGCGTATCGAAACACTTGTCCCCGTATCGAAATGCTCTGCATTTAAAAGGTAGTTGGGAAATAGTCGTTGGGGGTTTATGACCGTTGAGGTCGATGCCACAACGGTAGAGGCCGTATCAAAACGCTATTGAAAAAATCTCACCCAGATTAAAGCCCGTTTCGAAACCCGTTTCGAAACGTTTTGCCACTGTAAAGACCCGTATCGAAACACCTAGGGGTGTTTCGAAACGCCTGGATGGTTTTGTTGAATTTGACTTTGAAAACACTTAAAACCCTTTTGAAATATCCCATAAATATAGTTTCAAGTTGTTTAGACTTTAGAAATGGTTTTGAATTCTTTTTAACTTTGTTCAAAACTATTTTTTCAATTATTATATCAAACCATTAGTTCTACAATCTTCCCCTTTTTGATATAATAAAACCAACTTGAAAAATCGTTTGGGATTCTCCCCCTTTAAGTTTAAAAGTGTGAATAAGAGATGAAAATTTTAAAGTAAAGTAAAGCTCCCCTTATTCATTTGAAAATGCAATTTTTCAAACCAAACTCTCCCCTTTTTGTTATATCAAAAAGAATTCAAAAGACATTAAGTTCAAAATAACTTAGGAGGTTTGAAAAGATGACAAAAATAAGAATTTTGGTTTTAAAATGGCTCCCCCTTACTCAAAGCATCATCATAGAATGTTAGTCCAACATATGTCATAATTTAGTTAAAAAAATAAATTGAATTAAACAACTAAAACAACTAGATTTTACCAACACTTGAACTCTAAGGGAGGATGTGAAGCCTTCATTCTTCAAGTGTCTTTCTTTGTGTGCATGGAGCTCCCCCTCAAAGTTTGACTTGGTGATCACTCTTCATCACACCTAGCAAAAGACAATCAAGTAATTTTTGGTATCCAAATTGCTTTGGATCCATAGACGTTAGTAGCACAAAATTTAGTCCCCTTAGGAATCTATTTTTCAATTTCATCCTTTTTAGTTGAAGTGGTTAGTCCTTTTGTGACCCAAACACTTCTAAAATATTTACCATTTACAGATTTAGGGGCACTAGATTGTCTTACATAAAAATTTGATTTTCCAACATTGTTTTTCTTTTCAAGCTCTTTGGAAATCAAAATTTTTTCTTCTTGAACTTTATGAAGCAAATTTCGTAAATCAAAACATTTTTGTTCAAACTCATTGAGTTTTGCTTCAAGTTCAAGTTTGGTTTTAGAAATCAAATCATTTTGAATTTTCAACTTTGAAATCATTTTATTGTTTTTCAAAATGTGATTTTTAAACTCTAAAACCAAATTGTCATAGACATCTTGTAATTCATTAAAAGAATATGAACATGAAGTAGATGAATTATAAGTTACCCTTGAATCTTCTTCGATAGCCATAAGGTAAAGGTTGTCTTGTTCATCGTCGGTGGAGTCTTCATCACTCCAAGTAGCCACATATGCCTTCTTCTTATGGCTTAAAGTGCTTGCCCTCTTCTTTTTTTATGGATTCTCGTTCAAGCTCTTTCAAGGCTTTCTTCATGTAATGGGGACACTTCTTGAAGAGATGAACTATCTCTTCTTCATCATCCTCCTCTTCACTTGAATCTACATGATGGCATGTGAAGGATTTGAGAGCAATGGCATTTGTGTTGATGCCAAGCCCTTTGAGCTTCTTCTCCCATATACCTCTAATCTCTTCATTCTTCTTCTCCACTTCTTTGTTTTTCTTCATTATTTGGTGAGTGAGAAGTTACCCCATGATCTCATCAAGCTTCAAGGTGTTAAGATTCTTGGCTTCGATGATGGCAATCCTTTTTGAGTCTCATGACTTGGGAAGGGAGTAGATGAGCTTCCGGACAAGTTTCTCTTCTGAGATGGCTTCTCCATAACCTTTAAGTCCATTGGTGATGATGGAGAACCTATCGATTATCTTCTCAATGTCCTCTTTCGGATCCATCTTGAAGTTTTCATACACTAGGTTGAGGAGCCTGATCTTGGTCTCCTTTGCTTCATCGGTTCCTTCGTATGTGACTTCAAGCTTATCCCATACCTCCTTGGCACTCTCACAAGAATACATCTTCTCATAGATGTTGGGGCCAAAAGCACAAAATAGGATGTGCAAGGCTTTGCAATTAAGCTTCATCTTCTTGCGATCTTCGACACTCCAATCCGCCTTGCTTTGTTGAGGCACGAACGAACCATCTTCTACTATATCCCAAAGCTTGTAGTCATTTGACTTTATGAAGAACTTCATCATTGTCTTCCAATGGGCATAGTGTGTTCCGTCGAAGAAGGGCGGTTTATCGATGGATTGCGCCATTGAGCCAGTTGTTGGAAATGTAGATCGAGCTTGCCAGATCTTCTCAATAGGATGTTAATCCTCTTCAATTGAGTCAAGGTCTGATACCGATTGTTGGGTTATTCGGTGTTCGATTCCTTCAACCGTTCTTGCTCGCCAAGTGGTGGAGAAGTGGAATTTTGGGTGATTGAGGTGAGAGAGTTAAAAAGAATAAAGACAAGATGATTTATAGTGGTTCAACCTTCTGACCAAGGTCTACATACACTACCTTAGCTTCCCACTAAGGATTTCCAATCAATCCACTATTGATTCGTCCCCTTTTCTAGACTGAGGAGGAAACCCTTACAAACCGATCAAGCTTTCTACCCAAAGCCTTGATCAAACCCTCTTTACAAAGAGATAAAATAAGCAAACTCAAATGCCTCTAATAGATATTTGTTTGCACAATTAAGCTCTCACCCAATCTTAAAACACTTGAGCAAATCTAACAATTTTGGCTCACTAGTGTTTGTCTATATAAGGAATTGACAATTAAGCACTAAGACACATTTTGATCATATGTTGTATTACAATTGAAGCATTAACCATTAATAGATGCTTGAAGGTCCCTTTTATACTCATTTTTGAGTTTGTAGCCGTTATTAGCCGTTGGGGTTGAATTGGAGCCATTGGAGACTTTATTTCCCATCATAAATGCAGTTCTGTAGCTCCCCGTTACGAAACACTCGACCCCGTTTTGAAACACTCTTGAAATAGAAAGAGCCGTTGCAGCACCCATATCGAAACGCCCTTGGCCGTATCGAAACAGCGTATCGAAACACTTGTCCCCGTATCGAAGCGCTCTACATTTAAAAGGTAATTGGGAAATAGCTGTCGGGGGTTTATGATCGTTGAGGTCGATGCCACATAGGCGTATCGAAACGGTAGAGGCCGTATCGAAACGCTATAAAAAAATATCACCTAGATTAAAGCCCGTTTCGAAACCCATTTCGAAATGTTTTGCCATTGTAAATACTCGTATCGAAACACCTAGGGGTGTTTCGAAACGCCTGGATGGTTTTGTTGAATTTGGCTTTGAAAACACTTAAAACCCTTTTGAAATATCCCATAAATATAGTTTCAAGTTGTTTAGACTTTAGAAATGGTTTTGAATTCTTTTTAACTTTGTTCAAAACTATTTTTCAATTACTATATCAAAACATTAGTTCTACAAATGAATATTATTTTTCTAAAGATCGTGAGGGATGGAACTTTGGAGTAGTATGTTCCATGATGTATCCACCTTTCAAATTGAGATATACATCTTGCATTATCTTCACACAAGATAGCTTTGTATCATATCTTGTGAAAGTAAATCCACCTATCTTTTGGATATGTCGGGTCAATAGTCTTAGCCAAACACATTTTTGGCTTGCCTCGTGTATAAGAATTATTTCTACGACATTTGAGGAGGCATCAACGAATGTTTGAAGATATAAAGGTTGACCTTTGTATATCTATGAATATTTCTTGACCAACTAATATATGGTGCCTCAAGACCAAGAAAAGATATAATTATCTTTATTCACATCCGATAATCTTACAATAGATATGCTTTATCCATATTGAATCTTCTTTAAGATTCTTTCAACTTATGTCCGTTCATAGACATAAACACATATTTAGGTGCTTGATCTTTAGATCGAGACAAAACTACATCTCAAGATTCATTTTCTCAAATACTTTCATCATATGCTTTGAAAGTTCTTCATGAGTTTCCAATTTGAATCTCTTCAGGAGTTTTAATCAAATTCAAATTATCATAATGAATCTTGATCCAAAACTCCTTTATAAAATACATAAGGAAATCTGATCATTCTTGCAATATTTTCTCAATTAGTACTCATTAAGGCGATTATACCAAATGCGTTAAAATATTCAATGAGACATGTCTAAATAAATTTCCTCAAAATTTCCAAATGCTTCTAGCATTTTAAATCCTTTAAGGATAAATAGGGATCCATAAATAATTAGGCGCGTGTAATATATTTCATAACTGCCAAATTAATTGCATCCACCATGAAGTAATTAAAACTCTTCATAAATCATAATTCAACTCGTATTTACGACTACTTATTTGTGCTTCACTTGCATTACACCTTTAGGTGTTTGGACTACTAGTCCAAATACTTCACTTTTGGAAGTTCAAAGTGTCTTTCTATATTGGCCAATCATTTCAACATCTATAGATACTTATACAAGATCCTCGTTTTCTTTCTTTACTTTTATAGAAGTATTCTATGTAAAATTGTTTGCAAAATCGTTGCCGACAACTTTTCTATTTTGGTTCCATTCTCGTAGTGACATAACTCATCGAGATCTCTTCAAGATTTCAATCTTTATTTCAGGTACCTGAAATTCTTCAAGAGTTTTATAATTAGTTATGTCTTGGGTCTCTTCAGAAGCACCCGCCACCAATATATGACCATCTCCTACTACTTTCTATTTACGAGAATTTTGATCATTGGAACCAATTTCAACTAGCATGCTTCAAGCATGATTTACATCCATTCGCTCTAACATGTAATTTAAACTTAGAGCATTTTTAGTTGGTATATGAGACTTGATTACTCTCATTAGGTCAGTAATTATGTCTGGCAGTTGGCATACAAAAACTTGAATTATCTTATGAACTTTTAGTTCATATTCGAGGATCTAGATAATGATTATTCATTTTCCTTCTTTATCCAGCTGATTATTCTCTCCCCTGATGTTGAGAAAAATCATCTAATAAATGATTCTCCAATTAATGTTTAAGAGTTTAAACATAAAAGGAGGCTCATACTCAATATATATTCTCAACCCTTTTTATTTACTCATTTTGTGCATTGAGGTGGAGCAATTCGTATCGCACATTCAAAAATTATAAAATGGGAAATGTATGGCTTCTGACCAAAAACCAATCATAACAGAGAGTTTATTATAACTCGTTGGCTTGATGCGTATAAGTGTTGCTATATGGAAACACCATATAAATAATAACTCTTTTGTTCTCATAGTTTAGTTATTAAAGAGGAGGCATTCAATTGAAATTTTGTTAAACTGTATTTTTCATAATCAATAGGCTTTGTAACAACTGATATAGCCTAAAATATAAACTGTAGAACTAATGTTTTGATATAATAATTGAAAAATGTTTTGGACAAAGTTAAAAAGAATTCAAAACAATTTCTAAGTCCAAACAACTTGATACTATGTTTATGGGATATTTCGAAAAGGTTTTCAAACGTTTTTAAAGCCAAATCCAACAAAACCCCTAGACATTTCGAAACGCCCCTAGGTGTTTCGATACGGGTATTTACAGTGGCAAAACGTTCCGAAAAATCTTTGCATGTTTCGAAACGGGTTTCAATCTGGGTGAGCGTTTTTGCTTGGCGTTTCGATATGGTCTTACCCGTTTCGATATGCCTATGTGGCATGACCTCAACGATCATAAATCCCCCAACGACTATTTCCCAACCACCTTTTAAATACAGAGTGTTTTGATACGGGGACAACTGTTTCGATACTCTGTTTCGATACGGCCAAGGGCGTTTCGATACGGCTGCTGCATCAAACTGCAACAATTCTTTCTATTTCAAGAGTGTTTCAAAACGGGGTCGAGCGTTTCGAAACGGGGGCTGTAGAACTGCATATATAGTGGGAAATAAAGTCTCCAACGGCTCCAATTCAACCCCAACGGCTAGTAACGACTACAAACTCATTAAGGAGTATAAAAGGGACCTCCAAGCATCTAGTAATGGTTAATGCTTTAATTGTAATACAACATATGATCAAAATATGTCTTAGTGCTTAATTGTCAACTCCTTGTATAGACAAACACTAGTGAGCCAAAATTGTTATATTTGCTCAAGTGTTTTGGGATTGGGTGAGAGCTTTATTGTGCAAACAAATACCTATTAAAGGAATTTGAGTTTGCTTATTTTTATCTTTTTATAAAGAGGGTTTGATCAAAGCCTTGGGTAGAAAGCTTGATCGGTTTTTAAGGGTTTCCTCCTAAGCCTAGAAAAGGGGACGAATCAATAGTGGATTGATTGGAAATCATTAGTGGGAAGCTAAGGTAGTGGATGTAGACCTTGGTTAGAAGGTTGAATCACTATAAATAATCTTGTCTTTATTCTTTTTAGCTTCCATACCTCTATCACCCAAAATTCCACTTCTCCACCATTTGGCGAGCAAGAACGGTTGAAGGAATCGAGCACCATAAAACCCAACAATTGGTATCAGAGCTTGGCTCAATTGAAGAGAATTAGCATCCTATTGAGAAGATCTAGCAAGCTCGATCAACATTTTAAACAACCGGCTCTATGGCGCAATCCATCGACAATCTGCCCTTCTTCGACGGAACACACTATGTCCATTGGAAGACAAGGATGGAGTTCTTCATAAAGTCAAAGGATTACAAGCTTTGGACCATAGTAGAAGATGATTCATTCATGCCTCAAAAAAGCAAGCGGATTGGAGTGCCGATGATCGCAAGATGATGGAGCTTAATTGCAAAGCCTTGCACATCCTTTTTTGTGCTTTTGGCCCCAACATCTATGAGAAGATGTCTTCTTGTGAGAGTGCCAAGGAAGTTTGGGACAAGCTCGAAGTTACATACGAGGGGACAAACGGAGTAAAGGAGACCAAGATCGGGCTCCTCAACCTAGCGTATGAAAACTTCAAGATGGATCCGGAAGAGGACATTGAGAAGATGTTCGATAGGTTCTCCATCATCACCAATGGACTTAAAGGTTATGGAGAAGCCATCCCAAAAGAGAAACTTGTCCGAAAGCTCATCTACTCCCTTCCCGAGTCATGGGACTCAAAAAGGACCGCCATCATCGAAGCCAAGAATCTCAAAACTTTGAATCTTGATGAGCTCACGGGGTC
The DNA here is from genome assembly GCA_958450335.1 of Hibiscus tridactylites. NCBI lineage: Eukaryota > Viridiplantae > Streptophyta > Magnoliopsida > Malvales > Malvaceae > Hibiscus > Hibiscus tridactylites. Next base: position 86,743,444 of record OY288277.1, read on the forward strand.
TCTTCTCACTCACCAAATAATGAAGAAAAACAAAGAAGAGGAGAAGAAGAAGGAATAAATTAGAGCTTTGGAGGAGAAGAAGCTCAAAGGGCTTGGCATCAACACAAATGCCATTGCTCTCAAATTCTCCACATGCCATCATGTAGATTCAAGTGAGAAGGAGGATGAAGAAGAAGAGATAGTTCATCTCTTCAAGAAGTGTGCCCCTTACATGAAGAAAGCCTTGAAAGAGCTTGAACGAGAATCCATGAAGAAGAAGAGGTCAAGCACTACAAGCCATAATAAGAAGGCATATGTGGCTACTTGGAGTGATGAGGACTCCACCGAAGATGAACAAGCCAACCTTTGCCTTATGGCCATCGAAGAAGATTCAAGGGTAACTTCTAATTCATCTACTTCATGTTCATATTCTTTTGATGAATTACAAGATGCCTATGATGATTTGGTTTTAGAATTTAAAAATCACATTTTGAAAAACTAGAAAGTGATTTCGAATTTGAAAACTCAAAATGACTTGATTTCTAAAACCAAAATTGAACTTTAAGCAAAACTCGAAGAGTTTGAACAAAAATGTTTTGATTTACAAAATTTGCTTCATAAAATTCAAGAAGAAAAAGATTTGATTTCCAAAGAGCTTGAAAAGAAAAATAATGTTGGAAAATCAAATTTTTATGTAAGACAATCTAGTGCCCCTAGACTCATAAATGGAAAATATTTTAGAAGTGTTTAGATCCCAAAAGGACTAACCACTTCAACAAAAAAGGATGAAATTGAAAAAATGGATTCTTAAGGGGACTAAGTTTTGTGCTACTAACGTCTATGGATCCAAAGCAATTTGGATACCAAAAATTATTGGATTGTCTTTTGCTAGGTGTGATGTAGATTGATCAACAAGTTCTAAATTGAGGGGAGCTCCATGTACACAAGGAAAAACACTTGAAGAAGGAAGGCATCACATCCTCCCTTGTGTTCAAGTGTGGTAAAAATCTAGTTGTTTTATTTGTTTAATTTGACTTATTTTTATTTCAACTAGATTATGACATATGTTGAACTAACATTCTATGATGATGCTTTGAGTAAGGGAGAGCCATTTTAAAACCAAAATTCTTATTTTTTTGTCATCTTTTCAAACCTCCTAAGTTATTTTGAACTTACTGTCTTTTGAATTCTTTTTGATATAAAAAGGTGGAGAGTTTGGTTTGAAAAATTGCATTTTGAAATTAATAGGGGGCTTTACTTTATTTTTAAATTTTCATCTCTTATTCACATTTTTAAACTTAAAGGGGGAGAATCCTAAACAATTTTTCAAGTTGGTTTTATTATATCAAAAAGAGGGAGATTGTAGAACTAATGTTTTGATATAATAATTAAAAAATGTTTTGGACAAAGTTAAAAAGAATTCAAAACCATTTCTAAGTCCAAACAACTTGATACTATGTTTATGGGATATTTTGAAAAGGTTTTCAAATGTTTTTAAAGCCAAATCCAACAAAACCCTCTAGGTGTTTCGAAACGCCCCTAGGTGTTTCGATACGGGTATTTACAGTGGCAAAACGTTCTGAAACAACTTTGCGTATTTCGAAACGGGTTTCAATCTGGGTGAGCATTTTTGCTTGGCGTTTCGATACGGTCTTACCCGTTTTGATATGCCTATGAGGCCTGACCTCAACGGTCATAAATCCCCCAACGACTATTTCCCAACCACCTTTTAAATATAGAGCGTTTCGATACGAGAACAAGCATTTCGATACGCTGTTTCGATATGGCCAAGGGCGTTTCGATACAAGTGTTGCATCAGACTGCAACAGCTCTTTCTATTTCAAGAGTGTTTCGAAATGGGGTCGAGCGTTTTGAAAGGGGGCTGCAGAACTACATTTATGATGAGAAATAAAGTCTCCAACGGCTCCAATTCAACCCCAACGGCTAGTAACGGCTACAAACTCATTAAGGAGTATAAAATGGACATCTAAGCATCTAGTAATTGTTAATGCTTCAATTGTAATACAACATATGATTAAAATGTGTCTTAGTTCTTAATTGTCAACTCCTTGTATAAAAAAAACACTAGTGAGCCAAAATTGTTATATTTGCTCAAGTGTTTTAGAATTGGATGAAAGCTTTATTGTGCAAACAAATACCTATTAGAGAGATTTGAGTTTGCTTATTTTTATCTCTTTATAAAGAGGCTTTGATCAAAGCTTTTGGTAGAAAGCTTGATCGGTTCTTTAAGGGTTTCCTCCTAAGCCTAGAAAAGGGGATGAATCAATAGTGGATTGATTGGAAATCCTTAGTGAGAAGGTAATGTAGTGGATGTAGACCTTGGTTAGAAGGTTGAACCACTATAAATCATCTTGTATTTATTCTTTTTAGCTTCCACACCTCTATCACCCAAAATTCCACTTCTCCATCACTTGGCGAGCAAGAACGGTTGAAGGAATCGAGCACCATAAAACCCAATATAAACCAACTAGCTTTTGCAAGACGAATAGTCTAATTGCAGAATTCGAGTCCTTTTAGAATCAATCTCACAAACTTCTAGTTGTAAGTTGATAAAACAATGTAGATGCATCCACTAAAATCATATGGAGTTTTTAGCTTGGCTTTGGGTTGATTTCATGGCTGTTGGTTCCTTAGTTGTTGGGAGATGTTTCTAGATGATATTTGATGTGTTTTGATGTTTGAAATTGATGGGTTAAGTTTAAGGTTTAGTTAGAACGAAATTTGTGAGGTTTTGGGTGAAATTTGGGTTTGAATCAATGTGTTCTGTTGCAAGAAGTTAGATTTCGAGTTGTTATTGGTTTACAAGTATATTAGCATCCTAATGTTTTGTTTTGGGTTGCCTAAAAGCAGATGAAATTGAATTGGGCACTTCAGACGCGAGACCGGGTAGTTCGGAGGCTTGAATCGATGTTTCAGCTAGCGTTGATGTGTTGGCTGGTGAGTGGAAATGTTTTCTAAGCCTTAACATGGTTAAGGATATGTTTTTAGGGTTTAGATTGAGCTTGATAAGCCAATCTAAGATCAAGAGTAAGTTTTAAGCATTTTAGTCTTTGTTTTCGATAAATTCTACTATGTGTTATTAATGATTTCCACAATGCATGTTTGCCATGAATATCCTTGTGTTATGCATATGATTGCTTTAATTGATCCCAGGTTGGTTATGGTTGTGACCATGAGAACACGAGGTAAGTGTTGGTTTGGTGGGTTATTGACAATGTGAAATCGTATTACCGAATATAGTTGGTCGACCAATAGGATGAGGGTGCACTCGGGGTAAATGATTTGGAAATGGTTTTGGTTTCAAGCAAATTATGGTTTTAAAACTGCATTGTTGTAGCTATTGTTTGAGCACCGCTCACTAAGCTTAAATGTTTACGCTCCTTTTCCAACAATGCATGTCCTTAGACTTTCGGAGTAGCTCGGGGAACAAGGGAAAATCCAAGGGGTTGATTTGCTCAAGTATGGTTCTTAGACTTCAATAAATAGTATTAAGCAATGAGATAAGACCTTTTTGGTTTAAGGGGTTGTTGATATGTCTCTTTGCTTTAGACAAGTTTGTTTGGTTATGTATGGCTTGTAATGCCTCTTAGCATGTTGAAACATGCCTTGGTTTGGCTTTTGACCCTTTTTGTGAATGCTAAGTATGAGTGGTTTCCTTTATGAATCTTAGTTTATGAATCTTGCCATGTTGAATCTTGCCTTATGGAATGTCTATCTTGTTTTAATGAGTATTCATGGTTGCCTTAAGTTGTATGTGTGGTTATGAGATGAATGAATGATTCTTAGTGTGTTTTGTGCTGGCATCCTAGTGTTTTAAATCTACAGAACTCTGTTTCTGGGCATGGGTATCAATACGCTCGAGGGCAGTATCGATACGGTCCCCTGTTTTAAGCCTAATGTACCGATACACGGGGGGCGTACCGATACATGTTTTGGTCACTAGAAATCTGAGATTTTGGGTATTGGTACAGGCATTAGGTGTATCGATACGTTCTTGGTGTTGACTTTTAGAGCTTGACCATCAAGGGCGTATCGATACCAGCCTGGGATGGTATCGATACAATCTCTTAAAGTTGAATTTGGGGGTTTGACCGTAGGCGTATCGATACTAGCCTTTGGGGTATCGATACAACCTATAGTAAAATTGTTAAACATTAACCTCTAATGTCTGTATTTCTTGGTTCATGTTCGTATTTGTATCTTCCGTTGTCTGTCCGTTCACATAGGTTACAAAATGGCTTTTAGACAAGATTAAATTAAAAAAAGTTTAGGGTTGCTAATCGGAGTGAAGTCTTAACGTGGTTCTCTACATTTTTCCCTGTGTAATCCGTTTGATGCGGTTTAATGGCTAGGCCGGGTCGAGGGGGTTACATTTGTTGGTATTAGAGCCTAGGTTCGCTGAGTCTCCACGAAGCTGAAAGGTAAGTGAGGTAAGTTTTATTGTATATGGTTGTTGGTCGTGATGCACTGCTTATGGCTTTCTTTTGTGTTGGTTGGGAGACAGTTAAAGGCACCCATTGCTAGTATACTTTTATTGTAAGTGATTTTAAGTTTAAAGACTTGAGCGCCTTGGACATTGTTTCTTGTTGACCCCAAATCATTTCACTTGTTAGCATGGTGAGACCAAGGGGAAGGCCCATAATGGATAATCCTAGGGTTGAGCAGATTGAGAACGTTGAGGATGTGCAAGGGGAGAACTTGCCTTCTCCTCCTTCTCCTCCGGGTGTTGGTGGAGCGAATGTCGGAGGTGTTGGACCCCCAGGTTGGTCAGGGACATGCTTGCATTGATGTGAATCTGTTGATTCAGGCTATAGCCAGGGCTATTCAGACAGCTTTAGCGGGTGTTCAGGTTGCAGCGCTGCCTCAGGGTGCAGGTTCTGGTCTGCCGTTAGAACGACTTTGTAGCTTGGGCAGAGTCGAGTTTTAGGGATTGCCACTCGAGGGTTTAGAGGCATGGTTTGAGAGCACAATTTGTATTTTGGGACAGATGGAGTCTCTGATGCACATAAGCTAGGTTGCACCGTCTCTTTGCTTCAGGGAGATGCCTATACTTGGTGGACTACTATCACAACGGGTATGCCAGAGGCCGAGGTTATTCTAGAATTCTTTAGGACTGCTTTTTGTAAGAAGTATATTGGTCCTCGATACCTAGACGAGAAGAAGAGAGAGTTCATGGCTCTAGTTTAGGGTAGCATAACCATGTCCGAGTATGAGGTACAGTTTGTACGTTTTAGTCAGTACGCTTCTGAGTTGGTTCCTACTAAGAGGAAATGATGTGAGCATTTTTGATGTGGTTTGATCCAGGAGGTGAAGACCTACATGTTGGCTTCTGACTATAGGGATTTTGATGTATTGGTCGCTAGGGCCAAGGACATTGAACAGTCTTTGGGACTTGCTGATCGTAGATATGAATCTAGTTCAGGGAAAATGACCGCCGAGTGGGATAGAGACCGTGCCAAGAGGCGCAAGGATAGGAGACCCCATCATGATCATAGGCGTGGAGGTGGTAATCTGGGCGAGGCCATCACGGCCAAGGGTCTGAAAATCGTACTCCTGAGTGTACCAAGTGTGGTAGACGTCATTTCGGCGAGCGTTGGGGCACTTATGGCTCATGCTGGAACTGCGGGTCTCGAGCGCAATTGAAGCGTGATTTTGTCCATATCCGGCTAGAGATGGACATGCTCATGCACGAGCTGTCGAGCATCAGAGAGGCCGTGAGCGCGGTCGAGGCAACTTTCAGCCTAGGAATGATGGTTAGAGGAATATGGCACATGTTGTGGCAGTTCAGCCCGAGGGAGGTGGATCGGCTAGAGTGTATGCTCATCGTGAGGACAGGAATGACACAGGCGTGATTGCAGGTAATTTCTCGTTACAGTCTTTGACTTTGCTTTCTTTGATTGATTCCAGCTCTACACATTCATATATATTGAGTGAGCATGCGAAGCTGTTAGATATTCCAGTTGAGATATTAGATGTGGGTATGAGTGTCACGAGTTCTTTTGGTGAGGCAATTGTAGTTAGAAAGATGTACAGAAGATGTCCTTTGATGGTTCAGAGTCATGTTTTTCTCGTAGACATGATGGAATTGCCGTTTTATGGTTTTGATGTAATTTTGGGCATGGATTGGCTTGTGGAACATAGGGCTATGGTAGATTTCGAGACAAAGCGTGTGTCCTTGAGGCTTTCAGATGATTATGAGGTAGTAGTAGTGGGCGAGAACGTTAAGTTCTTGTCCAATGTTGTTTCAGCTTTAGAGGCTCAAAAGTTGATGAATGTTGGTTGTCAGACATACTTGGCCTATGTTATGAATTCAAATATGAGTGAGGCACGACCGCAAGACATCAGAACTGTTTGTGAATTTCCCAAGGTATTTCTGGAAGAATTGCCTGGTTTGCCGCCTGATAGAGAGGTGGAGTTTGTTATAGAGACTTATGCTAATTCTTCTCCAGTATCGATTGCTCTGTATCGTATGGCTCCTAAAGAACTGAAAGAGTTGAAGACACAGCTTCAAGAACTACTAGACTGAGGTTTCATTAGGCCTAGTATTTCACCTTGGGATGCACCGGTTTTGTTTGAAAAGAAGAAAGATGGCAGTTTGAGAATGTGCATATATTATAGGCAGTTGAACGAGCTGACAGTGAAAAACAAGTATCCATTGCCGCAGATCGATGATTTGTTTGATCAACTTAGATGTGCTTCCGTGTTTTCCAAGATAGATTTGAGATCGAGTGACTATAAGTTGAAGGTGAAAGAGAAAGATGTACCGAAGACAACCTTTCGTACACGTTATGGACACTACGAGTTCTTAGTGATGCCCTTTGGTTTGACAAATGTACCGACAGCTTTTATGGACATGATGAACAGAATATTTCATGAATATTTGGATCTGTTTGTAGTAGTGTTCATAGATGATATTTTGGTGTATTAACGTACCGAGGAAGACCATGATAAGCATTTGCGGTTAGTGCTACAGACCTTGCTTAATAATCAGCTATATACCAAGTTGAGCAAATGTGAGATTTGGATTAGGGAAGTAGTCTTCCTAGGTCATATTGTATCAGCCGAGGGAATCCGAGTTGATCATAAGAAAATAGAGGCAGTTGTGAGTTGGAAGCAACCAAAATCAGTGTCAGAAATTCATAGCTTCCTAGTTTTAGCCGGTTACTACCAAAGGTTTGTATATGGATTCTCTAAAGTGGCTGCTCCCTTGACTAAATTGTTACAAAAAGGTGTCAGATTCGAGTGGTCAGATGCAAGACAACAAGCCTTTGAGAAATTGAAAGAAGCTTTGACGAATGCTCCATTTTTTATTCAACTTGAGTCAGGGAAAGAGTTTGTAATCTATAGTGATGCTTCGTATGTTGGCTTAGGTTGTGTTTTGATGCAAGAGGAAAGAGTGGTAGCATATGCTTCTAGGCAATTGAAGGTTCACGAACGAAATTACCCTACTCATTATATAGAGTTAGCTGCAGTAGTGTTTGCTTTGAAAATTTGGAGACATTACTTGTATGGTGAGAAATGTACGGTGTATACAGATCACAAGAGTTTGAAGTATCTTATGACGCAAAGGGAGTTAAACCTTAGACATCGTAGGTAGATAGAATTACTTAAGGACTATGATCTCACGATTGAGTACCATCCGAGTAAAGCCAATGTAGTGGCCGATGCTTTGAGTAGGAAAGTGGCAGTCGAGTTACGAGCTATGTTTGCTAGGCTAAGTTTGTCTCAAGATGGTGTGTTGGTGGCCGAATTGCAAGTTAGACCTTCGTTGATTTAGTTGATTAGAGGGAAACAGTTGCAAGATGGGACTTTGGCACCTCATGTGCATGATATAGCAGAAGGTAGACCATCAGATTATAGTTATAGTGATGACGGGGTTCTATGTTTCAAAGGTAAGGTAGTTTTGCCGAATGATGCCGAATTGAGACGCACCATTCTAACCGAAGCTCACAGTAGTCCATTTGCTACGCATCTGGAAAGTACGAAGATGTATCGCGACTTGAAAGATGAGTACTTATGGGTTGGTTTGAAGAAAGATGTTGCCGAGTTTGTGAGTAAGTGTATGGTTTGTCAGCGAGTTAAGGTTGAACATCAGTTTCCTTTAGGTTTGTTGAAACCGTTGAGAATTCCCGAGTGGAAGTGGGAGAGAATTACCATGGATTTTGTATTAGGTTTGCCGTTGACACCTTCTAAGAAGAATTCGGTTTGGGTGATTGTTAGCCGTTTTACAAAATGTTTACACTTCTTGGCTGTTCACACTACTTATACCTTAGATAAGTTGGTTGATTTGTATATTAGTGAGATTGCATGGTGTACCGAGATTCACAAATATATTTTGGGAGAGTTTGCATAGTGCTTTGGGAACTCGATTGAATTTCAGCACTTCGTATCATCCTCAAACCGATGGTCAGTCGGAGAGAGTCATACAAGTGTTGGAAGACATGTTGAGATGTTGCATTATTAGATTTCAGGGTTTGTGGGAGAAGCATCTATCGTTAGTAGAGTTTGCGTACAATAACAGTTATCAATCGAGTATTCAGATGGCACCTTATGAAGCTCTGTATGGTAGAAAATGTAAAACTCCGGTTTGTTGGGCCGAGGCAAGACATAAGTTGGTATCCTTGCCTGATATGCTTAAGAGTACTACCAAGAAAGTGTAGTTGATATGCGGTCGTTTGAAGGCAGCTTTGGATTGACAGAAGTCTTATGCCGATTTGAAAAGAAAAGAAATAGAGTACGTCGTGGGCGACAAAGTGTTCTTGAAAGTCTCACCTTGAAAGAAGGTGATGAGATTTGGTATGAAGGGTAAGTTGAGTCCGAGATTCATTGGTCTGTATGAGATAGTTGAGCAAGTTGGTCCCGTTGCGTATTGATTGAGATTGCCGACCGGTTAGAAAAGATTCACGATGTGTTTCATGTTTCGATGCTACGAAAGTATAGATCAGATACGTCACATGTTATGCCATTCAGAGAGATATAATTGAATCTAGATTTGACCTATGATGAAGAACCAGTTGAGGTTTTGGCTTCATACTATAAAGTGTTGTGTGGTAGGACCATTGAGTTGGTCAAGGTAAAGTGGCGACATCGGGGAGTGGAAGAAGCCACTTGGGAGAGGAAAGATGACACGAAGAAGTAGTTTCCATATCTCTTTCCGTTAGGTAAATTTCGAGGATGAAATTTTTTAAGTGGGGGAGAGTTGTAACGCCCGAGTTTAGGGTCCGGAAGATAATCGAATCCGATTCAAGTTCGGTCCGAGTTAGTTGGTCGGTTACATCTAATTTTGGGACCCCTTTTTCTAATAAAATGATTTTTAAAGTATATTTGGGCAAAAAGGAAGTTTTTGAATGGAAAAAGAGGAAATTTCCCAAATGAAAGTAAAATGGGTATTTTGAATCAAAAAACTATTTTCACAAAAGGCTACCATCTTCATTTTGAACAAAGGATTTTTCACGTTGGTTTTCCTCCCTGCAATCCAAAATCCTTTCCTTTCATCAAGGATTGCAAGGTAACTTCTCATTTACTTTGGTTTTTACTTAGTTAACTTGTCATCAATGAAATCTTCCTTCTAAACCCATTATATTTCATATTGGTTTTGGGTTGGAAAATGGGTATTTTCACTTGATTTTCGTGGGTTTAATTATCCATGGTTTTACATGTGTTTTAAGCTAAGTTTTGAGTGGTTAAACATGTCGGAATATTGGCTTAATAATGGGAAACCCGAAATTGGTCAAAAAAAGAATTTTTAAGTTGAAAATATGGAGTTTTTGGCTTGGCTTTGGGTTGATTTCGTGGCTGTTGGTTCCCTAGTTGTTGGCGGATGTTTCTAGATGATATTTGATGTGTTTTGATGTTTGAAATCGATGGGTTCAGTTTAGGGTTTAGTTAGAACGAAATTGGTGAGGTTTTGGGTGAAATTTGGGTTTGAATCAATGTGTTTTGTTGCAAGAAGTTAGATTCCGAGTTGCTGTTGGTTTACAAGTATATTAGCATCCTAATGTTCTGTTTTGGGTTGCCTAAAAGCAGAGGAAATTGAATTGGGCACTTCAGACGCGAGACCGGGTAGTTCAGAAGCTTGAATGGGTGTTTCGGCTAGCGTTGGTGTGTTGGCTAGTGAGTGGAAATGTTTTCTATGCCTTAACTTGGTTAAGGATATGTTTTGGGGGTTTAGATTGAGCTTGACAATCCAATATAATCTCAAGAGTAAGTTTTAAGCATTTTAGTCTTTGTTTTCGATAAATTCTACTATGTGTTATTAATGATTTCCACAGTGCATGTTTGCCGTGAATATCCTTGTGTTATGCATATGATTGCTTTAATTGATCCCAAGTTGGTTATGGTTTTGACCATGAGAACATGAGGTAAGTGTTGGTTCGTGGGTTATTAACAATGTGAAATCTTATTACCGGATATAGTTGGTCAACCAATAGGATGAGGGTGCACTCGGGGTAAAAGTCGTGCGTGGCTTTAATGATGCTAGATCCCACTAAAAAGGAGTACGGTGATGTGAGATTCCACCGGAAGCTATGTTTTACTAAACGAGTGAGTACGGTGATGTGAGATTCCACCAGAAGTGTCTAGTGGTTTTGAGAACTATCCACATATCCGAGTAAAAGTGTTAAATGTCAATATACCCATTGTGCTCTAAATTCTCATGTTGAGCATGTTTTATAGTTCATTTCCATTTATGCTTATGCATGTAGTTGGTTACGTTGTAAGTATGATGAGAATGAGCATGAGGTAAGCTTGTTGCTTGTGGATGCATCCGGTAAATGCACGAGACGTTAAATGCATGTTTGTTACGTGTTAATGCATGAGGGAAATGATTTGGAAATGGTTTTTGGTTTCAAGCAAACTGTGGTTTTAAAACTGCATTGTTGTAGCTACTGTTTGAGCACCTCTCACTAAGCTTAAATGCTTACGCTCCTTTTCCAACAATGCAGGTCCTTAGTCTTTCGGAGCAGCTCGAGGAACAAGGGAAAATCCAAAAGGTTGATTTGCTCAAGTATGGTTCTTAGACTTCAATAAATAGTATTAAGCAATGGGATAGGACATTTTTGGTTTAAGGGGTTGTTGATATGTCTCTTTGCTTTAGACAAGTTTGTTTGGTTATGTATGGCTTGTAACGCCTCTTAACATGTTGAAACATGCCTTAATTTGACTTTTGACCCTTTTTCTGAATGTTAAGTATGAGTGGTTTCTTTTATGAATCTTAGTTTATGAACCTTTCCATGTTGAGTCTTGCCTTGTGAAATGTCTATCTTGTTTTAGTGGGCATTGGTTGCCTTAAGTTGTATGTGTGTTTATGAGATGAATGAATGCTTCTTAGTGTGTTTTGTGCTGGCATCCTAGTGTTTGAAATATGCAGAACTCTGTTTCTGGGCATGGGGTATCGATACGCTCGAAGGCAGTATCGATACGGTCCATTGTTTTAAGCCTAATGTACCGATACGCGGGGGCGTACCGATACGCGGGGGCATACCGATACTTTTTTTGGTCACTGGAAATTGGACATTTTGGCGAGAAATTGGTGTATTGGTACGAGCCTTACGTGTATCAATACGGTCCCTGATGTTGACTTTGGGTGCTTGACCATCAAGGGCGTATAGATACCAGACTAGGAGGGTATCGATACGATCTCTTAAAGTTGACTTTGGGGATTTGACCGTAGAAGGCGTATCGATACCAGCCTTTGGGGTATCGATACGACCTATAGTAAAATTGTTAAACATTAACTTCTAATGTCTGTATTTCTTTGTTTCGTTCGTTGTGTGTCTGTTCACATAGGTTACAAAATAGCTTTTAGACAAGACTAAATTAAAAAAAGTTTAGGGTTGCTAATCGGAGTGAAGCCTTAACGGGTTTCTCTTTGGTTTTTCCCGTGTAACTCGTTCGATGCGGTCTGGTGGCTAGGCCAGGTCGAGGGGGTTACAAATTGCGTCCCAATTTATATTAATTTAATTGAAATTTCACACTTAGTTTTAAATTTTTTAATTATGTTTGTGATGTATGCTTTTAGGTTTTAATTTAGCTCAATTAGATTCTAAGTTTGATAAGTCAATTCAATTAAGACATTATTATTATTGTTATACCATATAAAATTTGGTTTAATATAATTATACACAAATTTTTTTGGATGCAAACAAGTAATTTTACACATGAAAGTTGAAACTTTAATTTAGTTCAATTGTACACATGAGCTTTGATTTAAATATCTAATCAAATTCAAATGCAAAAATTAGCAAGTTGAATCGGAATTAATCCCGTAAACAAATAAACCTAAACTAAACTATAAACCGTTAATACTAAACACAAAACCATAAAACCTTAAGGAATCAGAATTAATCTCATGAACCAATAACCTTAGGCTAAATCATAAACCATTGATACTAAACCCTAAACCTTAAGGAATCAAAACTAATCACATAAACCAACAACCCTAAACTAAACCATGAACCTTAATGAATCAGAATTAATCTCATAAACCAATAACACTATATTAAATCATAACCCACAAATTGTTAATATTAAACCATAAATCATAAACCTTAAGGAATCATAATTAATCTCATAAACCAATACCTTAAACTAAACCATAAATCGTTAACACTAAACCTTAAAACATAAACCTTAAAGAATCAAAATTAATCTCATACACCAGTAACCCTAAAACCTAATTATTATAGCATTATAAACACAAAAATATAACCATAATAGCCTAAATTATAAATCTTAAATCTTAAAATTTTAAGTACTAAACCCACAAAATAACCCATTATTAATAAATTTTAGTAATTTTAGTATTTATAAATTTAATAAACACTACTGCTAATAATAACTTTAAATTATTAATTCATTTATTTAAGTTGTTTTTATTAAAGGGTAATCATCACTCGTGGTCACTTTTGTTTTGGGTTTGTTCTATTTTGGTCACCCAAATTTAAAAAAGACTATTCTGGTCAGTTACGTTTGAAACCGTTTCTGTTTTGGTCACTGGATCGTTAACCTCCGTAAATTAAAAATAATAATTTTTAATTTGACCCACAAACTTTCAAAACTTCATTGTTCACCATCTTCCCCAAAACTCAATGAGCCAAATGAGCTCATTTATGTGTATTTTGACAGCTGAAGTTCCCAAGATGGATGTAAAACTCCGAAATTACTATTGTTTTAAAGTTTATATTTCAATCTTGTGTTAGTTTTCTGTAACGCCCCGGTTTTGGGCTTGGAAGTCTTGGGCGTTGACCGGTTGGTCAAAGTGCTGATCGAATATATAAGAGGGAATTTAGGAAAACCTAGTTCGGGTTGCATTAAAAATATGGAAAAATATTCTAAAATCATCTTTTAATATATAAAAGTGAACTGTGAAATCAATTTTGGAAAATGAGGTTCGGAAGGTTGACATTTTGGCTAGTGACCAAAATGTAATTTTTGAAAGTTGCGGGACAGTTTTATAAAGGATTGAAACTTTGAATCTTTAAGGAGCTATTATTCCAAAAAGGATTTCTCCAGATTTTTCTAAGATATTTTAAGTCTAAAATCTGATTTTAAAGATTAAGAAAAGAGAGGGAAATCATTTTAACCAATTCTTAACTAATTTTTCTATTTTCTCTCAAATTCTCTTTTCTCTCATTTTCTCTCTACCCAAACAAGATTTCCTCAGATTTCTTTCTCTGATTTTGACTTCTTAATCTCTCATTTCAACTCTCATTTGATTTCTAATCATCTCATCATCAAAACCTCACAATTTACAAGTTGATTCATCAAGCATTTTGGCTCTAAAATGGAGAAATTCAAGTTTGGAGGTAAGAACGTCCTTCTCCTCTAAACTATCAGTTCTTTACTGAAATTCCTAAGTTCTCAATCCTTGATTCATGTTTTATTAAAGGCTTTTCAATTGAGATCTTGATTTTTGGCTAAAATGCAAGATTTGGTGATTTTGGTAAAAATTTCGTGTGATCTGTTTAAGCAGGGTTTTGAGGTGTTAAATTGATGTTAAATGAATGCTAAAATGATTAGAAGTTGAGGTTTAATCAATGCAATCCCGGATAGGTTGAATTTCCTAAGTTTGGCTTGAGTTTTTGGTTGTTTTTGGAGTGTAATTGGTGATCTGTTATACCTGGAGGTATAAGGACGTGGTTGTGATCTTTTTGCATGTTATGTGATGTATAAAAATGGTTAGAAGTGATGGATCTTGGCTGGGTTAAGTTTTGGAAGTGTTTGGAGATGATTTCGGTTGTGTTTGGTAGCCAAATTGTTAGATTTGTGGTGAGCAGCGAGTTGTGTTGAAGTTGCTGGTGTTTTAATGCATAAGGATGCATTAATGTTCTGTTTTTATGTGCTTGAAACAGGGGAGGTTGATCCCTGAGCTTTGGAGGTGTTTTCGGAAGGTTTCGGAAGCTTGGAAAGCTTGTTGGCTAGGCTTGTTTGGTAATCGGTGAGTGAAAATGGATTTTCAGCTTTTAAACCAAAGGTTGAAGGTTTTGGGAGCTTAGTTTAAGTCTAAACAACTTTGCTAAGCTCAAGTGTAAGTTTTCGGATTACTCTCTCTAAGTGGTGGCCATGTTTTGATGAAATGTGAAATGATGATTTTGCATGATTTGCTACTGTTTTGGAAAGCATGTTTTAGCATGTTAATTGCTGATGTTTTAGCATGATTTATGCTGATGGTTTAGGCCATGTGTTGAAGGTGTCTCTAGGTAAGAGTACCTTGTTTTATGCATTGTTAAATGATGATTTAATGCTTTGAAATGCATGAAGAAATGGCTTGGTTTAAATGCTTTAAAACAGTGGATTATATGATGTATAAAGTGTGTATTGGCAAGTGATGGTTTGTAAAAGTGAAGGTCACTAAGGTGGTTAAAAGTCCTTGAGTGAGCCTTGTTATCTAAGATCATCAAGGTGGTTAAAAGTCCTTGGATGAATCTTGTTGCGGACACTAAGGTGGTTAAAAGTCCTTAGGTGCTCCTTTCCATGGTGTTTAAAAGTCCATGGGGCCAAGGTGTTTAAAAGTCCTTGGGGCCAAGGTGTTTAAAAGTCCTTGGGGTATTCAAGCTACGGACACAAAGGTGGTTAAAAGTCCTTGTGTGGTCCATTCATGGTGTTTAAAAGTCCATGGCCAAGGTGTTTAAAAGTCCTTGGGGTCCAAGGTGTTTAAAAGTCCTTGGGGAAAGTTGTTGAACATGATTTCTAAATGAAATGTATCACTTGAGCCAATATGACATGTTTTGTACATGAGATGCATGAGATGCATGATTTAATGTTTATGTTGAAGCATGAGATGCTAGTTTAAATGAAATGTGGAAGCATGTTATTGCTTGATTTAAAGTATGCTTTGAGCATGTGTAAAGGTTGTTTACAAGCATGATTTACAAATGGTTTTAAATGCATTATTGAATGGTTTTTAAAGAGCACTCCTCACTAAGCTTTGGCTTACGCTCTCTCGTTTTCTTGATTCAATAATGCAGAGCATTAGAGTGCATTGAGGGCAGCAAGAGGAGGCAAGCAAACAAGTACAAGTAAAGCTCAATGTATGAAGGTTTTATAAGTGTTTTAGCTTTTGTATGTTTTTGGCAATGGGGGACCAATGTATTTGTTTGGGAGGTGTTTATGACTCCCTAAGTATGTTGTATGTGGTTGATATTGCTGGTTTATGGATTGAATTTCTATTGCTTGCTTTTGAAGGTTTAAGGTTTGAATGGTAGCTTAAGTAGGAAGCATGCTATATAAATTGGGGCTTTTCATATGTGTTGTTTATATGCTGAATTGGTGGTGCAATTATGGTTCTTGCATGTTGTATGATTAAGTGGTATGGTTTGGTGATGTTAATTTGGAGTTTGAAGTATGATTGTTGTGGTTTTTGAGTCAAAATCAGGCAGGGGTATCGGTACTCGGGCTTGCGTATCGATACGCCTGAGCCAAATATGCTCATTCCTGCCCAGGCGTATCGGTACGGTTGAACAGGTACCGATACCGTATGATGGCCGTATCGATACGGGGTAACTCGTACCGATACCGTTGCTAGAGTTTGGTTACTGCCTTCCCCGAGTATCGATACGACACGTGGCGTATCGATACCCGACCGTTAAAATCAGTTAAAAGTATCTTTGGATGTTTTGAAATGTTTGCGTTTTGGTCCTAAATCTTGTCTGATCAATTGTATGAGTTTGGAATGTCCGTTTGAGCTGAAATTTCACAGAGAAGCATGAAACCTGACTAATTTCAAGATGGTAACCTTAATTTGGGTTAAATCCCTTAATTTATCAGAATTTACAATTTGGTCCTTAAAGTTGTAATTTGTTCAATTGGGTCCCTGTTTGATCTCTGATGTTTGTGATCTTTTGATATGTTGTTTGTATGATCACACTTAAGGTTAATGTGCATCTAGACAAGATTAAAAAGAAAAAAAAGGGTCGTTAATCAAGGTTGACTTTCGGGTTGACTTTGGTTTTCCCCGTGTAATCTTCGTAGTTCGGGTCAACCGTCTAGACCGGGCTACGGGGGTTACATTTGGTGGTATCAGAGCTGAGTTCTCGAGTAATTGGGAATGTGTGAATGCATGATTGAAGCATGGTTTGGTTGGTATGTTTGTTGAGTGAAAGCATGTTCAGTGATATGATATGATGATGTGTATGTGATGCATGTTGTGATGATGCATGATGAAGGTACCCATTGCCAAACAAAAGCTAAAGGGATGATGTTGTTTTTGAAAGAAATTGAGCTTGAATACTTGGAATTTGCTTACCTTGCTGGTCCTGACTTGTTTTATTTTGTATTGTTATGCATGGTAAAGTATGTCACCACGTAGAGAGTTAAGGAGTAGCGCGAGAGCTACGACCCCGGAGGGGAATGTGAATGATGAGCACACTGGTAGTGCTGTGTTACCTCCTCCTCCACCTGGTGGTGGTGGTGCGGAGAGGGAAAGAGCTGGAGCTGAGGCAGCTGGTGCTGGAGCTGCAGGGCCTGAAGCTGGTCAGGGGCAAGCGATACCTGACATGTCTGTGCTTGTACAAGCTATTGCGGGTGCGTTTCGAGCAGCAGTAGCTGGAGCTCAAGGAGCTGGGCATCAAGGAGATGCTGGTGCTAGACTACCCTTGGAACGTTTGCGCAGTCTTGGTGGGACTGAGTTTAGGGGTATGTCAGCTGAGAGGTCTGAAGCGTGGTTGGAGAGTACCAAGCGTGTCTTGGGACAGATGAGTTGCACTGATGTGCAGAAGCTGGGATGTGTGGTGTCACTGCTGCAAGGTGATGCTTATACGTGGTGGACGACCACAATCTCTGGGATGGCTGATGCTGATGTTACATGGACATTCTTTCAGCATGCGTTCAAGAGGAGATATCTGGGAGTTAGATATCTGGATGAAAAGAAGCGTGAATTCATGTCTCTGACCCAAGGGAACATGAGTGTGGCTGAGTATGAGGTACAGTTTGTACGTCTTAGCCAGTATGCACCTGAGTTGGTACCTGATGAGCGCGAAAGGTGCGAAAGGTTCCGTTATGGTTTGGTGACGGAGGTTAAGACCTATATGTTAGCTGCTGAGTACAATGATTTCGATGTGTTGGTTAGTCGGTCCAAAGACATTGAGATGAACCTGGGTTTGTCTGCTAAGGGTGCTGGAGCTAGTTCTGGGAAAAGAGCTGCAGAGTATAGTTCCGGTGGTGGACGGAACAAGAGAGGGCGTGATCAGAGGTTTCAGTCTTCGTCTAAGAGAGGTGGAGGTGCACCTGCTAGGGGTGGCAATGCTAGAGCTGACCCTAGTGCTTGTTGGATCTGCGGTTCGCGTGGTCACTTGAGACGTGACTGTCCTCGTGCTGGGAGGGAGGTGCAAGCTCCTGTGATAGCAGCTGGTTATGAGTGCTGGAATTGTGGTTCAGCTGATCATCTGAGACGTGATTGTCCGAGGATGGCTGGTGGTCAAGAGCGTGCTCCTGTTGTTGCAGCACCGCAGAGAGGTCGTGGGCGCGGCCGTGGTAATTTTCAGAGGCGAGAGGAAGGTGGGCGCGGTGTAGCTCATGTTGTGGCTATTCAACCTGAGGGTGGAGGCCAAGCGAGGGTGTATGCTCAGCGCGAAGGAAGGAATGATGCTGATGTGATTGCAGGTACCTTTACTTTGCAATCCTTGTCATTGCTTTCTTTGATTGATTCTGGATCTACGCATTCATACATTCTTCGTGAGCATGCTGAGTTGCTTGGTTTGCCTGTTGAGTCTTTGGATGTTGGTGTTAGAGTCACTAGTTCTTTTGGTGAAACTGTTGTGACTCGTAAGCTTTATAAAAGGTGTCCTTTGGTTGTTCAAGAGCATGTCTTTCTTGTTGATCTTATGGAGTTGCCCTTTTATGGTTTTGATGTGATCCTTGGTATGGATTGGCTTGCTGAGCATCGTGCTGTTGTGGATTGTGAGAATAAGCGGGTTTCGCTTAGGCTTGCGGATGATTATGAAGTGGTGGTGGTTGGTGAGAATGTGAAGTTTCTTGCCAATGTTGTTTCTACCTTGGAGGCGAGCAGGATGCTGAGGCAAGGTTGTGAAGCTTTTCTGGCTTTTGTGATGAATCCTAGTTCGAAGGAGCTGAGGGTGCAGGATATCAGGGTTGTGAAGGAGTTTCCTGATGTTTTTCCTAAGGAGTTGCCTGGTTTACCTCCTAATCGCGAGGTGGAGTTTGGTATTGAGCTGTATGAGAATACCACTCCTGTGTCCATTACTCCCTATAGAATGGCACCTAAGGAGCTGAAGGAGCTGAAGACGCAGTTGCAAGAGTTGCTTGATCGTGGTTTCATCCGGCCGAGTGTTTCGCCTTGGGGTGCTCCTGTCTTGTTTGTGAAGAAGAAAGATGGCACGATGAGGATGTGCATTGATTACCGTCAGCTGAACAAGTTGACTATCAAGAATCGGTATCCTTTGCCGAGGATTGATGATCTCTTTGATCAATTTCGGGGAGCTGCTGTGTTCTCTAAGATTGACTTGAGGTCAGGGTATTATCAATTGAAGGTAAAGGATGTGGATGTGCCTAAGACAGCTTTCAGGACAAGGTATGGGCATTATGAGTTCCTTGTGATGCCGTTTGGTTTGACAAATGCTCCTGTTGCTTTCATGGACATGATGAATCGTGTTTTTCATGAATACCTAGACAAGTTTGTTGTGGTGTTCATTGATGATATCCTTGTGTACTCGCGTACTGAGGAAGAGCACGAAGAGCATTTGAGGGTTGTGTTGCAAGCTTTGTTGGAGAATCAGCTTTATGCTAAGTTGAGCAAGTGTGAGTTTTGGCTTAGAGAGGTTGTTTTTCTTGGGCATGTGGTCTCAGCTGAGGGGATTCGTGTTGATCCTCAGAAGATTGAAGCGGTGATGAACTGGAAAGTTCCTAAGTCTGTTCAGGAGGTTCGTAGTTTCCTTGGTTTGGCAGGATACTACCGAAGGTTTGTGGATGGTTTTTCCAAGATTGCTGCTCCTTTGACGAAGTTGCTGCAGAAAGATGTTAAGTATGAGTGGACAGAAGCGAGACAACAAGCTTTTGAGAAGCTGAAGTTGGCTTTGACGCAAGCTCCTATCTTGATTCAGCCTGAATCAGGGAAAGAGTTTGTAGTCTACAGTGATGCATCCTATGTTGGTTTGGGGTGTGTGCTGATGCAAGAGGGTAAGGTTGTGGCTTATGCGTCGCGGCAGTTGAAGGTGCATGAGCGCAATTATCCTACGCATGATATTGAGCTGGCTGCAGTGGTTTTTGCTCTGAAGATCTGGAGGCATTATCTGTATGGTGAGAAGTGTACGGTGTACACGGATCACAAGAGTTTGAGGTATCTGATGTCTCAGAAGGAGTTGAATCTCAGGCAGCGACGTTGGTTGGAGTTGCTCAAGGATTATGATCTGACGATAGAGTATCATCCTGGAAAGGCCAATGTTGTTGTGGATGCCTTGAGTAGGAAGGTAGCTGTTGAGCTGAGAGCTATGTTTGCTAGCTTGAGTATATCGCAGGATGGTGGTCTTGTTGCTGAGTTGCAAGTGAAACCTTCATTGGTTCAGTTGATCAAGGATAAGCAGTTGTTGGATGATTCCTTGGTGTCTCATGTTCAGGATATCGCGGAGGGTAGGCCTTCGGATTTCTGCTTTAATGAGGATGGGGTGTTGTGTTTTGGTAATCGGATAGTAGTGCCTGCAGATGCTGAGTTGAGGCATGCTATTCTAGCTGAAGGTCATAGTAGTCCTTTTGCTATGCATCCTGGTAGTACAAAGATGTATCGCGATCTTCGTGATGAGTACTATTGGGTGGGCTTGAAGAAGGATGTGGCAGAGTTCGTGAGCAAGTGTTTGGTGTGTCAGCGCGTTAAGGCTGAACATCAGGTTCCTTCTGGTTTGTTGCAACCGTTGAAAATCCCTGAATGGAAGTGGGAGAGGGTTACCATGGATTTTGTATCTGGTTTGCCTTTGTCTCCGTCGAAGAAGAATTCTGTTTGGGTGATTGTGGATCGCCTGACGAAGTGTGCACATTTCTTGCCTGTGCATACTACGTTTTCCTTGGATAAGCTGGCAGAGCTGTACGTTGCAGAGGTTGTGAGGTTGCATGGTGTGCCTAAGTCGATCGTGTCGGATAGGGATCCGAGGTTCACATCGCGTTTTTGGCAGTGTTTGCATCAAGCTCTGGGTACAAGGTTGCATTTCAGTACATCCTATCATCCTCAGTCGGATGGCCAGTCTGAGCGGGTTATTCAGATTTTGGAGGATATGTTGAGATGCTGCGTAATAGAGTTCCAAGGTTCTTGGGAGAAGCATCTGCCTTTGGTTGAGTTCGCTTACAACAACAGTTTTCAGGCAAGTATACAGATGGCACCTTATGAGGCTCTGTATGGGAGGAAGTGTAGGACTCCTCTGTGTTGGGCTGAAACTGGTCAAAAGTTGGTTTCGATGCCTGCTTTGTTGAAAGGTACCACCGAGAAGGTGAAGCTCATTTGTGAGCGGTTGAAGGCTGCTTCTGATCGGCAGAAGTCTTACGCGGATTTGAAGCGTAGGGAGATAGAGTTTGCGGTGGGTGATCGCGTGTTCTTGAAGGTTTCGCCTTGGAAGAAGGTGATGAGGTTTGGGCGGAAGGGTAAGCTGAGCCCTAGATACATTGGACCGTATGAGGTTGTTGAGCGTGTTGGTCCTGTTGCGTATCGGTTGAGGTTACCTCAGGAGTTGGAGAAGATTCATGATGTGTTCCATGTTTCTATGCTCCGGAGGTATCGATCTGATCCTTCGCATGTGTTGCCTGTGGAGGAGGTGGAATTGAATCCGGATTTGACCTATGATGAGGAACCGGTGAAGATTCTGGATTCAGATAGCAAGGTTCTTCGTGGCAAGACCATTGAGTTGGTGAAGGTGCTGTGGAAGCATCGCGGTGTTGAGGAAGCCACGTGGGAGCGGAAGGAGGATATGCTGAAGCAGTTTCCTTATCTCTTTCCTTCAGGTAAATTTCGAGGACGAAATTTCTTAAGGGGGGGAGAGTTGTAACACCCCGGTTTTGGGCTTGGAAGTCTTGGGCGTTGACCGGTTGGTCAAAGTGCTGATCGAATATATAAGAGGGAATTTAGGAAAACCTAGTTCGGGTTGCATTAAAAATATGGAAAAATATTCTAAAATCATCTTTTAATATATAAAAGTGAACTGTGAAATCAATTTTGGAAAATGAGGTTCGGAAGGTTGACATTTTGGCTAGTGACCAAAATGTAATTTTTGAAAGTTGCGGGACAGTTTTATAAAGGATTGAAACTTTGAATCTTTAAGGAGCTATTATTCCAAAAAGGATTTCTCCAGATTTTTCTAAGATATTTTAAGTCTAAAATCTGATTTTAAAGATTAAGAAAAGAGAGGGAAATCATTTTAACCAATTCTTAACTAATTTTTCTATTTTCTCTCAAATTCTCTTTTCTCTCATTTTCTCTCTACCCAAACAAGATTTCCTCAGATTTCTTTCTCTGATTTTGACTTCTTAATCTCTCATTTCAACTCTCATTTGATTTCTAATCATCTCATCATCAAAACCTCACAATTTACAAGTTGATTCATCAAGCATTTTGGCTCTAAAATGGAGAAATTCAAGTTTGGAGGTAAGAACGTCCTTCTCCTCTAAACTATCAGTTCTTTACTGAAATTCCTAAGTTCTCAATCCTTGATTCATGTTTTATTAAAGGCTTTTTAATTGAGATCTTGATTTTTGGCTAAAATGCAAGATTTGGTGATTTTGGTAAAAATTTCGTGTGATCTGTTTAAGCAGGGTTTTGAGGTGTTAAATTGATGTTAAATGAATGCTAAAATGATTAGAAGTTGAGGTTTAATCAATGCAATCCCGGATAGGTTGAATTTCCTAAGTTTGGCTTGAGTTTTTGGTTGTTTTTGGAGTGTAATTGGTGATCTGTTATACCTGGAGGTATAAGGACGTGGTTGTGATCTTTTTGCATGTTATGTGATGTATAAAAATGGTTAGAAGTGATGGATCTTGGCTGGGTTAAGTTTTGGAAGTGTTTGGAGATGATTTCGGTTGTGTTTGGTAGCCAAATTGTTAGATTTGTGGTGAGCAGCGAGTTGTGTTGAAGTTGCTGGTGTTTTAATGCATAAGGATGCATTAATGTTCTGTTTTTATGTGCTTGAAACAGGGGAGGTTGATCCCTGAGCTTTGGAGGTGTTTTCGGAAGGTTTCAGAAGCTTGGAAAGCTTGTTGGCTAGGCTTGTTTGGTAATCGGTGAGTGAAAATGGATTTTCAGCTTTTAAACCAAAGGTTGAAGGTTTTGGGAGCTTAGTTTAAGTCTAAACAACTTTGCTAAGCTCAAGTGTAAGTTTTCGGATTACTCTCTCTAAGTGGTGGCCATGTTTTGATGAAATGTGAAATGATGATTTTGCATGATTTGCTACTGTTTTGGAAAGCATGTTTTAGCATGTTAATTGCTGATGTTTTAGCATGATTTATGCTGATGGTTTAGGCCATGTGTTGAAGGTGTCTCTAGGTAAGAGTACCTTGTTTTATGCATTGTTAAATGATGATTTAATGCTTTGAAATGCATGAAGAAATGGCTTGGTTTAAATGCTTTAAAACAGTGGATTATATGATGTATAAAGTGTGTATTGGCAAGTGATGGTTTGTAAAAGTGAAGGTCACTAAGGTGGTTAAAAGTCCTTGAGTGAGCCTTGTTATCTAAGATCATCAAGGTGGTTAAAAGTCCTTGGATGAATCTTGTTGCGGACACTAAGGTGGTTAAAAGTCCTTAGGTGCTCCTTTCCATGGTGTTTAAAAGTCCATGGGGCCAAGGTGTTTAAAAGTCCTTGGGGCCAAGGTGTTTAAAAGTCCTTGGGGTATTCAAGCTACGGACACAAAGGTGGTTAAAAGTCCTTGTGTGGTCCATTCATGGTGTTTAAAAGTCCATGGCCAAGGTGTTTAAAAGTCCTTGGGGTCCAAGGTGTTTAAAAGTCCTTGGGGAAAGTTGTTGAACATGATTTCTAAATGAAATGTATCACTTGAGCCAATATGACATGTTTTGTACATGAGATGCATGAGATGCATGATTTAATGTTTATGTTGAAGCATGAGATGCTAGTTTAAATGAAATGTGGAAGCATGTTATTGCTTGATTTAAAGTATGCTTTGAGCATGTGTAAAGGTTGTTTACAAGCATGATTTACAAATGGTTTTAAATGCATTATTGAATGGTTTTTAAAGAGCACTCCTCACTAAGCTTTGGCTTACGCTCTCTCGTTTTCTTGATTCAATAATGCAGAGCATTAGAGTGCATTGAGGGCAGCAAGAGGAGGCAAGCAAACAAGTACAAGTAAAGCTCAATGTATGAAGGTTTTATAAGTGTTTTAGCTTTTGTATGTTTTTGGCAATGGGGGACCAATGTATTTGTTTGGGAGGTGTTTATGACTCCCTAAGTATGTTGTATGTGGTTGATATTGCTGGTTTATGGATTGAATTTCTATTGCTTGCTTTTGAAGGTTTAAGGTTTGAATGGTAGCTTAAGTAGGAAGCATGCTATATAAATTGGGGCTTTTCATATGTGTTGTTTATATGCTGAATTGGTGGTGCAATTATGGTTCTTGCATGTTGTATGATTAAGTGGTATGGTTTGGTGATGTTAATTTGGAGTTTGAAGTATGATTGTTGTGGTTTTTGAGTCAAAATCAGGCAGGGGTATCGGTACTCGGGCTTGCGTATCGATACGCCTGAGCCAAATATGCTCATTCCTGCCCAGGCGTATCGGTACGGTTGAACAGGTACTGATACCGTATGATGGCCGTATCGATACGGGGTAACTCGTACCGATACCGTTGCTAGAGTTTGGTTACTGCCTTCCCCGAGTATCGATACGACACGTGGCGTATCGATACCCGACCGTTAAAATCAGTTAAAAGTATCTTTGGATGTTTTGAAATGTTTGCGTTTTGGTCCTAAATCTTGTCTGATCAATTGTATGAGTTTGGAATGTCCGTTTGAGCTGAAATTTCACAGAGAAGCATGAAACCTGACTAATTTCAAGATGGTAACCTTAATTTGGGTTAAATCCCTTAATTTATCAGAATTTACAATTTGGTCCTTAAAGTTGTAATTTGTTCAATTGGGTCCCTGTTTGATCTCTGATGTTTGTGATCTTTTGATATGTTGTTTGTATGATCACACTTAAGGTTAATGTGCATCTAGACAAGATTAAAAAGAAAAAAAAAGGGTCGTTAATCAAGGTTGACTTTCGGGTTGACTTTGGTTTTCCCCGTGTAATCTTCGTAGTTCGGGTCAACCGTCTAGACCGGGCTACGGGGGTTACATTTTCCGGAAGGATTAGCATTTATTATCTACTCCTCCTTTAATTATATGTTGTAAGAGGGGGACTAAATACTTTGTTTTATGAGGCAATAAAATCAAGTTCTCAAAGTCCAGTCGATACAAACTTCCTCTGCTTCTAAATCTTTCCTTCAATGACAAGAGTAAGAAGAGTTAAAAGGGTCCCCCAAGCATGAATCTCCTCTATCTCCTTCACCGCTTCTAAAGAGACGTTAATCGCATTGCATCATCGTTCAATCATCGCCCTCTCTCTGATGATCTTCATCAAATAGGGGTCCCAGGGACTAATATTCAAGGAGGGTTAAACCATAATGCTGAATTAGCAAGGGAGGTAGAAGCTGAAGTTATTCCTCTAGCTGAAACTGAGCAACTTCAGCACCAACTGAAAACCCTAATGATCCTCCTATTATACACGAAACTGAAGTTATTCCTCTAGCTGAAACTGAGCAACAACCTGCACCGTCCACTCCAGTTATTGAAGATAATACACCTTTGACTGCTTTTACTTCCAAGACAAGGAAGAAAGCATCCACATCAACAGTAAAACTAAGGCTGAAAAAGATGAGGATTGAGTTGGTCTTATGCAGCAGATGAAATTGCTTGGAGGTAATGGGTAAGGTTTAAGTTGTTGACTGTTTAGCTTACATTTGTTGCACAACTTGTTTCAACTAGCCAGGCCTAAAACTTTCTTTAGATTTGATCTATGCTAGCTTGGTTATCCTGTAGTGGTGTGAAGCAAATAACTTTTTCTAGTCCATGTCTTTGGCATCCCATCTCTATAGTGAACCTTCAAATCTCTTTCTGAAATATGATGTCAAAAATTAATCTAATTGTTGACTGATGATTCTCTTAAGTACATATACAACTAATGCTCATAAAATATTTTTTTCGATACATCATATAAAAATGACATGAATATGCAAATTATCAAGTTTATTATCATTCAAATGAGGCTAAATCCTCCTAAATTGCTTCGGAATTCGAGCGGATGTTTTTTCAGAACCTCTTTTCTTATCAAGTTCCTCTAAGTACTCCCATAACTTTGGGTCCTCGTAATTCTTTATGAGAACTGTAGGATTAGCTTCCCTAAGTACATTTTCAGGGTAGTTTGTAGTTAACCCCACAACATGCATTCCAGCTGCAACTCCTGCTTTTATGCCCGGTACAGAGTTTTGGTATCAACAAGCTTGACAATGATAGTTCTCCCCTGCAGTAGGAAGTTCATTGAGTTTTGGGGAAGATGGTGAAAGATGAAGTTTTGAAAGTTTGGGATCAAATTAGAAATTATTATTTTTAATTAACGGAGGTTAACGGTCCAGTGACCAAAACAGAAACGGTTTCAAACGTAAGTGACCAGAATAATTTTTTTTGAATTTCGGTGACCAAAATAGAACAAACCCAGAACAAAAGTGACCACGAGTGAAGATTACCCTTTATTAAATGATTAGTTTGTTATTATTAATTTTATTATACTATACATTAGATTATATAAAATGATTTTAAATTGTTGATAAGTGCAAACCATTATTATAATGTACATTTATAAATTTTTACAAAACTCTTTTTTTTATAAAATCCGAGAGCATAAGTTTTAACATAAATTTATTTAGTTAATTTATTTTATTCATTTATAAATTATGTTAGACTGTTAATTTTTTTATAAATTATGTTAGACTGTTAATTTTTTTTATAAAATCCGAGAGCATAAGTTTTAACATAAATTTATTTTATTCATTTATAAATTGTGTTAGACTGTTAATTTTTCAAATTTGTGAAGTTACTAAATTTATTAATCTCATGTTTTTATTATTTGATATTATCAATTTGTCATAAGTACAATTGTACAAATGTAAAATCATGTTCAAATATAATGTATATATAACTATATATATATATATATATATATATATATATTAAGTTAAATTATATTTAAATTATTCATTAATTATTACATCAAAACAATAATTAAATTTATTGATATTTAAAGTCACCTATTTCTAATGATTAAGTTAAATTATTCATTAATCATTTAATAAAATTAATTTAATGGTTATAATTAATTTATTTTAATATAATGATCATGCTTAATACAAAAAACAAATTTATTGATTTAATGATCATAATTAATAAAATGGTTTAAACTTTTAATAATTTAATTTAAATTTATCCATTTCAAGTTATTAATTTAATAAATTTTTTAAATATTATTATATACTATAATTTATAAACTATAAAAAAATAAAAATATTAATTTAATGATTATAGTTAATCATGTACTTTAAATTGTGAAGATGTATTTTGTCACACTATAATATAAATAAATTCATAATCTCACAACTTTATCATTTGTAACTTATTAGTTATTACAAGTCAGATAAATACCAAGTCAGGTAAATATCAGATCGGTTCAATAACAAGTCATGTCATTTACATGTTGAGTCAATTACAGTTCAGGTTCATAACATGTTAGGTTCATAACAAGTCGGGTAATATCAGTTATTTACCAAGTTAATCTCGGGTTCAGGTTCATATCAGGTCGGATGCAGGTCGAGTTCGGTTACCACATTATTAGGTTGAACTCGGGTTCAAGTTGTTCTCAGGTCGGGTGGAGGTCGGGTTCATATCCAAAATTTCTAAGTCCAACTCTAGTTCAGGTCAACACCAATTCAGACTAGAATCGATTTCGGGTCACCACCACCTCGAGTTACAAGTAGTTTTAACTCAAGTCTGTTTTACAGACCGGGTCAACTTTTTAAATCCATAATTATAGCGAATGCTTCATTGCAATCTATACACAAGTTGTAAATATTATTTTAGTCAGCTTACACTTTGTAGTTAAAGTAACATTCGACTTGATTTGAAAAGCTTGAATTTTTTGACTCAATGCGAAATAAATAAAATCGTAATATCATAAACTCAACTCGAAAAAAAATTAAATAAAATTTGAATTATAAAATAAAAACTTCAATAATTTGAATTTTTTAGAAATTAGTGGATTAGTTTTCAAGTTCAAGTCGAGTCCCACAACTTTACTTGGTATGTGTATATTACATATGAAAAAATGTGAAGAAATACACACACATATATATATATATATATATATATATCTTATATGGTTATAGAAAGATGTTTAAATTGAAGTCAATTACTATCATAACATTATAAATATAATCAATTAAATTTGGACATGAACTCGAACAACTCGACTCGACTTGACTTAAATTTTATAAACTCAACTCGAAAAAAATTTCAAATAAAGTTTGAGTTATAAAATAGCACTCGAAAACTCATCTAACTCAAAAAAAATTTACTCGGCTCGATTGAATACTCACCCCTAATTATAACTTGAATTTACTTGAGTTGTTAAATCAAGTTTAAAAATGAACATGACTTTCAATTAAATTTTCTTGTAATGGCTCGAGTTTCGGGTATCGATTTTATGATTCGGGTCTTATAATTGGATATTTGGGGAAATTAGAGTGTCGTCTTGTACGGTTGTTGGGTTGAATTTTGGGCTCATTCTTAACGTATTTCTCTTTGGTCCTATTGGTGTTCGGGTCCCTTGTTTTAAGTCTTAAACATATTTACCATTTAAATTCAACACTCAACTTTTCACTATTTAATTTTTCAACAATTAATTTTTTTCAGTTTATCAACTCAACATAGTTAGAAAAAAAATAAAAAAAATCCATTTTTCTTTTTTAAATAATTAATATTTTGTTGTGAATAAAATAACAAAAAATAATAATAAGAACAAAGAACAAGAATGGAAGAACAAAGAGATGAGAGAAAGAAGAAGATTTGTATTATTCTCAAATATAGACTTGTGTACAATGCCTTCATCAAGTCATCTATTTATAGGCATAAGAAGTACATATTACATTGAACTCTAATTAAATGAGATAATATTCTTAATGATAAAGTAAATCAACCTCCTTAGATAAAGTTCTAATCATGATAGACATCCACATAGATAAATATTCATAACACTCCCCTTTGGATGTCTCTGTAGATAATGTGCCTCGTTAAAACCTTACTAAGTTAAAAACCCAGTGGGAAAAAAATCTTTAGTGAAGGAAAAAGAGTACACACATCTTTGATACGCATAACATGTTGCCTCATTAAAAACCTTACCAAGAAAACTCATTGGGGCAAAACCTCGGTCAAGGGAAAAAAGAGTGCAACGCGTATTTACTCCCCCTCATGAAAACACTACTAAAGATCTTTGAATCTTCATAATTTAACCTCGAATACTATTTTCTAAAGATCGCGAGGGATGAAACTTTGGAGTAATATCTTCCATGATGTATCCACCTTTTAATTGAGATATACATCTTACATTATCTCTATACAAGATAGCTTTGTATCATATATTGTGAAAGTAAATCCACATATGTTTTGGATATGTTAGGTCAATTCTCTTAACCAAACACATTTTTTTTGGTTTGCCCCGTGCTTAACAATTATTTCTACAAGATTTGAGGAGGCATCGATGAATGATTGAAGAACTAAAGGTAATGATCTTTGTATATCCATGGACATTTCTTGACCAACTAATATATGATGCTTCAAGACCAAAAAACATATAATTATCTCTATTCACATCCAACAATCTTACAATTATTAGGATACTCAAAAGATATGTTTTATCCATATTGAATCGTCTTTCAGATTCTTTCACTTATGTCAATTCTTAGACAAAAACGCATATTTAAGTGCTCAATCTGTAGGTCGAAACAAAACCACATCTCAAGATTCATTTTTTCTCTCAAATACTTTCATTAAATGCATTGAAAGTACTTCATGACTTTCCAATTTGAAGGTCTTCAGAGTTTTAATGAAAATCATAATGAATCTTGATCCAAATCTCTTTATAAAATACCCAAGGAAATCTGATGATTCTTATAGTATTTCCTCAATTAGTACTCACTAAGGCGATTATACCAAATGCACAAAAATATAAATATCCAATAAGACATGTCTAAAAAAAATTCCTTAGAAATTTTCAAATGCTTCTAGCATTTTAAATCTTTCAAGGATAAATATGGATCCACAAATAATTAGACGCGTGTAAAATATTTCATAACTACCAAAGTAATTGCATCCATCATGAAGTAATTAAAATTCTTCATAAATCATAGTTCAAGTCGTATTTATGACTACTTATTTGTGCCTCACTTGCATTACACCTTTAGGTGTTTGGACTGCTGGTCCAAATACTTCTATTTTAGAAGTTCAAAGCGTCTTTCAACATTGGCCAATTCAATATTTATACTTTTGAATAGATTTTTATACAAGATCTATGTTTTCTTTCTTTACTTCTATAGAAGTATTCTATGTAAAATTGTTTGTAAAATCGTTGTCGACAACTTTTCAATTTTATGGTTCCATTCTTGTAATGACATAACTCATCGAGATCTCTTCATGATTTCAATCTTTATTTCAGGTACCTGAAACTCTTCAAAGTTTTATTATTAGTTATGTCTTGGGTCTCTTCAGGAGCACCCGTCTCCAATATATGACCATCTCATACTATTTTTCTTTTACCAGAATTTTGATCATTGGAACCAATTTTCACGCTTCATGCTTGATTTACATCTATTCGCTCTAACATATAATTAAAATCTAGAGCATTTCAGCTGTTATATGAGACTTAGTTATTCTCATCGGGTCCGTAAATATGTCTGGTAGTTGACATGTAATAACATGAATTATCTTATGAACTTCTGGTTCATATACGAGGATCTAGATAACGATAATTCATTTTCCTTTATCTAGCTGATTATTATCTCCCTCTAATGTTGAGAAAAATCATGTCATCAATGATTCTTCAATCAATGTTTAAGAATTTAAACATAAAAGAAGACTCATACTCAATATATATATATATATATATATATATATATATATATATATATATATATATATATATATATATATATATATTCAACCATTTTATTTACCCATTTTATGCGTTGTGGTGGAGTAATTCAATTATATATCGCACATTCAAAAATTCAAAATAGGAAATATGACTTCTGAAAAAAATCAAATCATAATGAGGAGTTCATTATAACTCGTTGGCACGATGCATATAACTGTTGCTATATGTGAAATATCATATAGGAAATATGACTGTTGTGGTGGAGCAATTCAATTATATATCGCACATTCAAAAATTCAAAATAGGAAATATGACTTCTGAAAAAAATCAAATCATAATGAGGAGTTCATTATAACTCGTTGGCACGATGCATATAACTGTTGCTATATGTGAAATATCATATAGATAACTTTGTTCTCATAGTTTAGCTATCAAAGAGGAGACATCCAATTAAAATTTTGCTAAACCATTTTGTTCATAATCAATAAGCTTTGTAACAACTGATATAACCTAAAATATAAACCCACAAGCTTCTGCAAGACGAATAGTCTAATTGCATAATCTGAATCCTTTTATAATCAATCTCACAAACTTCTGGTTTGTAAGTTGATAGAACAATGTAGATGTATCTACTAAAATCATATAAAACTTTACACATTTATGGATAAATGAGCCCTGTAACCCCCTCGTCCCAGTCCGAACGCTTGACCGGTCCGAGTGGGCCACACGGGGAAAACCGAAGCGAAACCCGTTAAAGTTCCTCCTCGGTTAACGACCCAGAAAAATTCTTTTTAATTTAATCTTCTCTAAATGCACATTTAATTCATATGTGATCACAACAACGGAAGACAAGCATTCGCAAATCAATAACTCGAATAACCTAAACAAAACAGTTCATTTTTATGTGATTAAACATGTCGTTTTGAAACACCCTCCAGGTGTATCGAAACGCCTTGACCTGGTCAACAGTTCTAAGCCTACTCGAGGAGGCCGTATCGGAACGGAGGTCAACCGTTCCGAAACACCCTCCCTGGTCAACATCTCGTGGTCAACGAGATTTGACCGTTTCGAAACTCCATAGAACCGTTTCGGAACACCTTCATCTCGCCAATTTCTCAAAATACAGTAGCGAAAGTGTACCGAAACGGCCCCTACACGTTTCGAAATGCTCGGCCAAGAACAAAGGGGACCGTATCGAAACAGGGTAGCCCGTTTCGATACGCCCTCTGTCTGCATACTGATTTTAGTTGATTTAAGGCACAAGGGTGCCCCTAAACCTCACTAAAACCTCCAACATTACACTAACAACAATCCTAAGGCAAACCAACATATGAGCATGCTTGAACATCATTATAACAAGACTAAACACTAAGGCACAACATCACAAAGCCATACATCCATACATAACATTAAAGGTGATAGCTTCAACATGTCCAACACTTAGACAATTCTAGGTAGCAAAATACTAACATGGTTACAAGCAAGGCATACATCCCAAAAGCCAATTTATCAAGCACAAACGAGGAGTCTAACATGCTCCTAAACAACATCAACAACAACATAAGTCAAAAGCATCATAACACGATTACATGTCTCATTGCTTGACCATTACATCTTAATTTAAAAGTTCATACTTGGTAGCTAAACAAACACCACGAGCACACTAACATCCTAATGATCGATCATTTGTACTCAAGCATACTAGTGCCAACATTTAACTCATTCCTCATTATTCATTTCAATCAATTCCGTGCTTAGCACGTACTCACCATGATCACAATCATGAACCATTTCCATGCATGCCATAATGCATTACAAATCATGCCTCATCTCACATGTATAACACATTATACATAAACAATCATATCACAAATATTACGAGGCATATTCATCGAATACAAGTTCAACCAATGGCTCTAGATTAAGTTTAGGATTAGGCTACCACCCTAATCCTAACTCTAGGTGGGTTTATCAAGCCCGACCTAGTCCACATGCTCGAACCAACCATTTAAAACCACTTTAAACATTTAACCACTCACCTAAGCTTCCAAGCTCCAAGCCAAGCAAACAACCACCCTCAAGTTTCCGGATTTCTTCCTGAAGCTTCTCCGACGCAAGTTCTCGCTTCTAAACAACCTCAATACAATTCAAATAACCTCCAATCAGCCCAAACATCAAAATACTAACTCGGAACACAATTCAAACACAAATTACAATGTTTCAAGCCATGAACAACCCCACATTTAACCAAACTCGGGCAGCTCCAAAACCTCATCCAAAACCCATGTTTCCAACACCTTTTACACCCTAAAATGATCCCAAATCAACCCCCAACCATAGCACTACCAAAAGCCTATCAATTTCAACCTAAAACAACCCCCAAAACTCACCCAAAACCCTCCAAAAACCCCCTTTAAACCCAATTTCGGGAATTTGTTTAAAACCATTCAAAATTCACATATGTGGTATCATTTAGCTCCTAGACTTCATAACTAACCATATTAAATCAAAACATTAAGCTTAACAACATAAAGTTTCCATTTTTAATCAAAATCTTCAAAACTCCATTTTCCAAAAATCTTAACGAAAATGAAAACTAAGTGTACTTTTGAAGAGAGGGAGTTGAGGAGAAGTCAAAAACGGTGTTACCTTTCAAAAATGAGTTGAAATGGAGGAGCTTTGTGATGGAATAGTGATTTTGTAGAGAGAGAGCTCTTTGGTCGTTCAAATGTGAAATGGGGAGGAAGAAGACAATGTTTTATTTTAGTAAAAAGGGTTTTAAAATGAAGTTCCCTTATTTACGGTTTTACCATTAATGAAATGGCAATTCCCTTCTTTTTAAAATCTCTATGCAAGATATAAAACAATTCAATTTAGTCAAACATTCAATTATTTGTTTTTTTGAAACCCGAAACTTAAAAGATTATTTTAATTATAAAACCGAGCCCAAAATAATATTAAAATATTATTTTCACCCGACCCCTAAACCCAGGTGTTACAAGCCCACTTTTCGTTCATATATGCAAGACATGCATTCTCAACTTTAGTACAAGAACTTCAAGTTCTTTTGGTAAATGGGATCAACTAAATCCTTTGAGAACAAACAATACAAAACTTTATTTTCTTTTAGTAAGTGGAATTTAATCATTCCTTTGAGAACAAGCATCACAAGAACTTTAGGTTCTTTTAATAAGTGTGCATATAAATCTCCATAATTTTTGTATCATTATTGATCAGGATGGTCTAACCGATCATGTCAACTATATACACGTGTATATATTTCTGAATTTGTAAAATTTAAGTTTACCATAACGTTTGATTCAATCTCATTCGTACATGTCTAGTACGACCATCAAAATTATTCCTTTGAATAGGAATATATTTAACTCTTTAAGAGCTTTCAATGGAAATTATCTTTTGGTAGCAATATATTGCTCTTCTAGAGCTTTCAACTGACTTTTGGCTACCAGAACTTATATCCACATTAGCTTATTTCAAATGTCACTTGATAACATATGTTATCTGTAATTCTAGAAGAATTATTTTACGAACTCATATTGCTCTTCTTAAAAATTTTCACATCTAGTTGTGACGATGTTATTACCATCAGCAGTTATTATTGCAATATTCGCAATTATGCACTTTTCATAATGTGCTTTCTCTTAAGAATTTATTGTTCTTCAATAAATAACCACATGAAGTATTAATAGCTTTTTGCGTCATAATTGAACCGAGATGGTCTAATCGGTCATGCCAAAATGATAAAATTATCAGTAAACTTCTGATTTACAATAGCATGAGCTTCAACTTGCACTAATTCTTGTGTAGTACAACCCAGATGACAGTGCATGTAATTTTGTCAAAATTTTCTTATTGCCTTGATTTATACTCGTATTATGAAGATAGTCAGCATCCCTTTGACTAATAGTCACAATATGATATTCATTTCTGTGAATATCTTTAAAATTCAATAAGTCTCTTTGCGACTTTGGCGATTATAACACATTGTGAATATGGAATAGAGTTCCATTTGGTAATAACATATTTGCTCTTCTTGAGCTTTCTATGACATTAGTACTCCGGATATAGTACTCACATTATTCCTTTGTATTGTTAAATGGGAAAATATGCATTATTATGCACCTTTCACTATGTGCTTTGTTTCATTCACTTTGGGGAATGAAAAATATTAAATATAGCACAAATTAAATCAATTAACTATCAAAGATAATGCCACAAGAACTTATTACTCTTTCGGAGGATTGATATTTTAGTACTTTGAGAAATAGTACTCACATAAAGCGTAATGTCACAATTCACCGCATATTTTATTCCGAAAGTAATCATATTCTTCAAATGACAAATTAACATAAAGTGTAAATAAATAAAGTGTAAAACAAATTAATATAAAGTAAATTAAATAAATAAAAAATTAACATAAAATAAAATAAAATAAAATAAATAAAAGATCATATTCCCTATGGAGGTTATAAGGGAAATAAAGTAAAAGGCGAATTATTCCCTTCAGGGGTTATGAGAAAATCAACAAATCCAAATGAGTTGAACCAATAACGTCATAATCATTTTCGCCATAAACAAAATTTGTTTATATTTTCTTTCATTTATCATTCAATTATTGTTGATTTTTCAACGTACGACAAGTACGAGACTAATGGTTTGTAACATCGCATCGCTAATAAGAATGATTTTACTTCATTATAATGATCTTTATCATTCTTGTCATCCTTATAACCTCATTACCGATGGGTAGAAGTATTCTTAAAATGACCATATTTTTCATGTTTATATTCATAGCCTCGACCACGACCACAACTTGTAATGTGGCTTTTATTCTTTCCATAATATAATCTCACATCCACTTCAGGGAATGGAGTAGAGCCAGTGGGCCTTTGAAATCTTTTTCACGATATTATGTCTGAGGATAACATTATTTGTTGTGAAAAGTGGAGTATTTTTTTATTAACATATCCTCATCACAGATAACAAAGATTTAATCTTTGTACGCGGCGTTGTTAAACCAGTCCACAAGGTCCTTTAAAAACCTTCTTTGACACCAATAGCCTCGCAGAACGAGATGTCCAGCCAATATATTTAGATTATATCGAAGTTATATTCCCAATTGAATATTGATTTATCATGTTTGCATCTACTTCAAGGATTGAAACAGATCCAATAATTGCATGGAATAAACATCATGCTTGCATGCACTTCAGGGAATGCCTCCCATAAAACTTGTTGGATCAAGACAAATTATCGTAACTTGAACTTGGGAGAAGTCAATAGTCGAGTTTTTCTGTTGTAGAAAATAATTGTTTTTGAGAAAAATCACCATGATTTGTCGCACTTTAAAATTGCAGTTTAAAAAATAAAAATAAAAGTAGAGTTTACCGATAATGTGTTTTTCTCTCGAGGACAATTGAGACATAGCAAATAACTAAAATAGCTTATCATACTGTCACGTCTCTTTCCAAGCCATTATATCATGTAAAACTCAAAACACAGTTAAAAACATCAACTCTCATTAATAAAATAATGTAAATGAATATTGATCTCGATATAAACAATCAGAAAACGTACCTTTTTAGGTTTTATATTCAATCAAACCATAACTCTATAGATCTTATCTCCAATCAAGTCATGACTTTTGTTCCTTTTACAACGTAGCTTATATCCAACAAGAACCAGGGTAATTGAGCGAGATTGTGCTTCAAAATCCATGGCTCGCTCAAGCCTTTAAAATATGCCACCATGCTTTTTCAAAATTACAGACCAAATTAAAATATCAAGATAAAAGCAATCAGTAATGAATAAATAAAAATAAGGGAAAAAAACTTATCTTCGGTTCAACGTA
Organism: Hibiscus tridactylites; assembly: GCA_958450335.1. Taxonomy (NCBI): domain Eukaryota; kingdom Viridiplantae; phylum Streptophyta; class Magnoliopsida; order Malvales; family Malvaceae; genus Hibiscus; species Hibiscus tridactylites. Next base: position 86,779,998 of record OY288277.1, read on the forward strand.
GAATCAAATTTCTTTCGGTAAGTTATTTGGGATTCAAATGGAGAACACCAAAATCTTTCGAGCGAACTCGTGATGATAACGTGTTGTGAATAAAATAACAAAAACAATAATAAGAAGGGTAAACTACACAGATGACCGTTGAACTATGAGTTTGGTGTCAAAATGACCACTATATTATTTTTTGCCGCAAATGCACCACACAACTATTTAAATGGTTCCATTTTAGCCACACGCTGTTAAAAAAATGAAAAAGTTGACGGAACTGTTAAAAAATTGGTATAATTAAATGGAACCATTTAAATAGTTGTGTGGTGCATTTGCGGCAAAAAATAATTTAGTGGTCATTTTGACACCAAAGCCATAGTTCAGTGGTCATATGTGTAGTTTACCCTAATAAGAACAAAGAACAATAATGGAAGAACAAAGAGATGAGACAAAGAGGGAGACTTGTATTATTCTCAAATATAGACTTGTGTACAATGTCTTCATCAAGTCATCTATTTATACACATAAGAAGTACATATTACATTGAACTCTAATTAAATGAGATAATATTTCTAATGATAAAGTAAATCAATCTCCTTAGATAATATGTTTTGATGTTTTATAAAATAATTTTAAGGATGAGTCTACTACGTGCGACGAACATTGATGAACACCACTAATGATGAACACCACTGAACACCATTAAATTAATTAATAAAGATTTAAAATTTCAAGAACCTATCATACAATTAATAATTATTTTTAAAATTTTAATTAAATTATTTTTTATATATATTAAAATTTTATTTTTTAATAAGGGTAAACTATATATTTAGTACCTCACCTATTTCTGTATTTCTATTGAACCCTCATTATTTAAATATTATTTCAATTTGACCCTATTCTTTATAAAAAAAATAATTTAACCCTTAACATAAAACCCTAAACTATTAAACCTTAAACCCTTAAACTCTTAAACATATACCCTAAACCATATAAAAACACGTTAAAAACAAAAACGATGCATACAAAACGTGATGAATGTGATCGACATACTCTTGACATCATCTTAAGTAACAGAAACTCTATCCAGCTATCTACAAATCAAAAAGGAAAACCATATCTAACATATATGGTGGCAAGCAGCAAGCATAAACATAAGTTACCAGTAACATAATCTTGGTCACTTTAAACGAACAATGACATATCAGGTAAAACAATGCCAATATAAAGTGGGAGCTAGAAATGATAGTACCTCCAATTACAGTACATATATTGGTGATGAAGTGCAAAAACGAAATATGTTCCTCCTTAAAAGTGACTTGCACAAGGAAAGATGGAAAGCGATGTTATACCGTCTTTTTCTAGATGTTTTTCGAGTTAATATCTAAGCAATTCCAATGGATTGTGTTTCCATCCTTACTTCTCAACACATCTTTAATTACTTGTATCATCATGAAACTATGCTACGGATATCTGATTAGAATAAAAGGAACCAACCTTAATTGGAGAGAAGTCATAAAAGAAGAAAACTCCAGGATGAGAGTTAGGGTATATGGTTGTTGATGGATGCAGTGAAAGCTTTACAAATGATATAAACAGTGAGCACAGAAAGCATGAATTACTTATTAGCAGAGAAGGGTTTATAAACCCATGCAAGGACGTTCTAGAGACTTTGCCACATCAGCAAAGTCTGTTACAACAATATAACAACCCTAGCCATGCACAGAAAATTTACAGCTGGATAACAAGCATGGAAAAATCTAGAGATGTTAGCTGATTTTTCATGCTATCATCTTCCCTACTTCTTCCTTCTCGTTCTGAAAAACTTCAGAGAGGGAGACTACATTGATCTTCTGTCGAAACAACGTAAAGAACGAACTAGTAAGAGGTTTGGTGAAGCCATCAACAATCTGAAAAGGAGCTGGAACATAGTTGACGAGAAGGGTTTTAGCAGAAACTTTCTCGCGAACAAAATGAGCATCGAGATCAACATGCTTGGACTGAGCGTGGAAGACGAGATTCATACTCATGGCAACGTCACTTGTACTGTCACTCCAGATGACATGAATGATTGGCTGAGAAATTCCCATGTCAGTGAGTAAAGCTTGCAACCAAACAACTTCAGAAGTGGTGTTAGCAATACTCTTGTATTCAGCTTCCATAGTTGAACGAGAGACCACCTTTTGCTTCTTAGACGACCAAGTAACTAGATGTTTGCCAAGAAAGACACAGTTGCCAGTGGTAGACCGGCGATCATCTGGACAGCTTCCCCTGTCAGCATCAGCAAAGGCAATCAGACTAAAATTTAGACCCGTCGAGGGAAAGAGCAGACCATAGTGTAGTGTAGCATTGAGGTAACACAGAATCCTTTTCACAATAGACAAATGAGCTTCACATGGCCTATGCATGTATTAGGAAACTTTATGTACACTGTAAGTAATATCTGGTCGAGTATGACACAGATAAAGCAACGCTCCGACAATACTCCGATAACCAGTGGCATCTTCAATGGGACTGCCACTATTGAGAGTAAGTTTCTCAGATGGAACCATGGGGGTAGAGGCACCATTTGCTTTGTCCATATGAGTGCGTATCAATAACTCATGTATATATTTGCGTTGACTTAGAAATATCGTAGAACCACAACATTGGACCTCGATGCCCATAAAGTAGTTCAAGTCGCCAAGATCTTTAAGAGAGAATCGGGCTCCAAGCAGACGAACCGCCTCAGATATGTGTGAGTTACAGCAGCCTGTGATGACTATGTCATCAACATATATAAGAATATATGTAGAGACTTTGTCCTGGAGATAAACAAACAAAGACGAGTCTGCTGCACTGCTACGAAAGCCAAGACTAAGAAGAAACTGTTGAAGCTGAGAATGCCAGTTGCGGGGAGCTTGGCGTAAGCCATACAAGGCCCTCTCCAATTTGCAAACCAATACAAAGCCATCATCACCAAGAATCTCAAAACCGGGTGGCTGACGCATGTAGACCTCTTCCTCTAATTCACCATTGAAGAATGCGTTGTTGATGTCGACTTGTGCAAGGTCCAGTGATTCGATGTAGCAATAGAAAGAACAATATTGACAGTGGCAAATTTCACCACCGGACTGAAAGTATCAGTGAAGTCTCGACCTGGAATTTGAGAAAAACCTTGCGCGACCAGTCGAGCTTTATACCGAGAAATGGAGCCATCAACATTTTGCTTGACTCGAAAGATCCACTTGCAACCAATAGGAACACGACCAGAAGGTAGTTTGACAAGGGACCAGGTGTGATTCTTGATTAAGGCTTCATACTCAGCCATTGTAGCCTAACGCCACTCAGGAGAAACAAGGGCATCAGTAATGGTATGAGGCAAGTCATGAGTATCAGTAGACATATCAGAAAGAAAAGCTTTTGGTTTGAAAATTCCAGCTTTGCTTCGAGTTACCGTTGGATGAAGATTACCAAGAGGAGGTGGAAGGTGATCAGCAAAAGGCATGGAAGATGGAACTGAGATATCAAATGTAGGTTCAATTGGTGTCTCAATAGGGAACTCATGGGTGGTAGACGTGGGAATGGTGGATTCAATTGTCGTTTCAATAGGGGACACATGGATTGAAGATGGTAAAGGGCTAGGAGGGATGCTCTCAGGGGCAGGGTTAGATGAGGATATATCAGACTCGGTTACAACTGGAGTGGGTGTCACAGACATAGATGGATGTGATGTGGTAGGAAATATAGATTCGATGGGACTGTGAGTGGAGGGAGGTGAAGCACAGGGTGTATCAACTGGTAAGGGAGTGGACATAGGAGGATCAACAGGCGGTGAAGTAATGACAGAAGGAGTATCATGCACAGAAGACAAAGTACTAGCAGGTTGATCAGGAGAAACGTAGCTAGCTCGAAACAAATGTTCAACACCAGGGACCAATGGCAAAGTGGAACTTGTAACATTAGTAGACGAGGATGGAGAGGCATGTGTAGAACCAGCAAATGGAAAAACTTGCTCATCAAAGACAACATGCCGCGAAATATAAACTTTACCATCTGGGGCAAGGCACTGATAACCTCTGTGGGAGGGACTGTACCCTAAAAAGGTAGACGGAAGAGATCTAAAATCCAACTTGTGAGCATGAAATGGCCGCAGATGGGGAAAAACTACATCCAAAAACACGAAGAAGCTCATATTTAGGTTTGCTACCAAACAGAGATTCAAACGGTGAACGACCCTGGAGAACCTTTGTAGGAAGTCGGTTGATCAAATGTACAGCTGAAATAACAGCAAACGACCAAAAACGAAGTGGAAGAGAAGCCTGTGCAAGGAGAGTCAAGGCAAGTTCAATAATGTGGCGGTGTTTACGCTCAACGACATCGTTCTGCTGTGAAGTGTGAGGACAAGTGATTCGATGAATAATCCCAGCATGACGCAAGACCGGAGTTAAGCTACGATATTCCCCACCCAGTCACTCTGAACTGCTTTGACAGTGGCATTGAACTGGGTGTGAATAAGCTTAAGAAAATTCTGGAATGCTGGAAAAGCTTGAGACTTACGTTTCAGTAAGTATAGCCAACAATGGCGAGTATGTGCATCCACGAAAGAGACATAGTAAACATATCCTTGCGAAGCAACATGGGTAGAGCCCCAAAGATTAGTGAAAACCAACTGAAATGGTGTATCATAGGAGGAATCAGATGGAACAAACGTTAACTTGTGGCTCTTTCCCATTTGGCAAGCAGAACAAATATGTGAAAATGTATTAGCATCACTCGAAACTGGAATATTACAAGATTTGCACACTGTAAGTAGTGTTTCATGAGATGGATACCCTAAACGGCGATGCCACAATTCATACAAAGAGGAAGAGCTATGAGCTAAATGGACCTCAGGAGTGGGTCGATTATTACATGAAGGAAAACTGGAATGAAACCTATAAAGACCACCATCTTCTTCACCCGTCAAGACCACAGCACCAGTGGATTCATCACGAACGACACATGATCGAGCATGAAACTCCAAGTACACATCATTATCCCTAGCAAGCTTGGACACCGAAACCAAGTTCTTTGTTATGCTAGGTACATGCAAAACATTGGTCAGCTTTAAAGTTCGAGAAGAGGAAAATAAAGCAGACTGGCCTAAGTTGGAGATACCAAGAGATACACCATTGTCAATAGTAAGCTTACCAGGGCCTGAATATTCAACACTGTCAAGGAGAACATTCGAATAAGAGGAGACGTGGTGAGAGGCACCAGAATCAGCAAACCAATGGCCTTTGTTTGCAGTGACAGTGTTGGCTTGAGCAGAGGGAATATTGGGCGAACTAGAAGATGGTTTGGAGGTTGTTACATATGCATGGTTGCAACCACAACTGAAGGAAGGAGCATCAAGAGCACAAAGATTGGCATCACCAGATTCATCACGAGCCATTTCTTTGTTACGGGCAGTAACACCAACAAAATTCTCATCAAAACGATGCCAACACCTATCAACCAAGTGACCCAATTTGCCACAGAGTTGGCACTGAAACCTCGGTCGCCCAAATCTGCCACGACCACGAGAAGCTGACGGTGAGCGATAGGAACGGGAAGAGTTGGAAGGAGAGTCCCTATTAGTAGGAAAATGAGAAGATGCCTGCATCATATTAACACTGAAAGAGAGATCAGATAAAGGATTAAAGCTCAAAAGCTGCGTTTCAGCATCAAACAAAACTGAAATAGCAGCATCAAGGGTAAACGGCTGTTGACTGGCCGTGATAACTGCCACCAAAGGTTGGTATTCCATGGGCAAACCATTTAAAATGGTAGCGATTTTCTCGAGATCCGAGATTGGACTGCCACAGGAAGAAAGGGCATTGCAGATCTCTTTAACTTGCGAGACATAAGTACGCATGCTCGAATCGCCCTTCTTAACAGATCATAGCTTATAATGAAGGCTCATGACTGTAGTGGAGGATCGACTGGAGAAGTAACAAAGGACGGTGGACCAAATTGCTGCAGCAGTGTCAGCGCCAACAAATTCAGAGAGCAAGTGAGAGCTGATCGTTGAAAGAAGCCAGGAGGCTAACGCACTGTCTTGAGCCACGAAGACTCCATAAGCTTCATTGTCAACCGGAGAACCATCAGAACCAGGGACGGTGGCCGGTGGAGGTTTAAGATCTCCAGTGAGTAGCTTCTTGAGACGCAAACTTCAAACTGCTAACAGAACCTGCCGCTTCCACATCAAAAAATTGAATTCATCAAGAACAATGGTCACACGTTTATTTGTGAACGTCTTGCTCATCTTTGTCAAGCCAGCAGACGAATCAACATCAGGGTTAGAAGCAGTGGTAGTGCCATCTGGTTGCGTCATTGGAGCAGAACAACGGAGGAAGAAAAATTAAAGAACGCAGCAAAAGGAGATCCCAGATCTTGCGTCGAAAGATACCATGATGGATGCAGTGAAAGCTTTACAAATGATATAAACAGTAAGCACAGAAAGCATGAATTACTCATTAGCAGAGAAGGGTTTATAAACCCATGTAAGGACGTTCTAGAGGCTTTGCCACATCAGCAAAGTCTGTTACAACAATATAACAACCCTAGCCATGCACAGAAAGTTTACAGCTGGATAACAAGCATGGAAAAATCTAGAGATGTTAGCTGATTTTTCATGCTATCAGTTGTGAATTGAATTAATCGATGAATTGAATCGATGATTGTGAAATCATTTTTAAGGGTATATAGTTTAGGGTATAGGTTTAAGAGTTTAAGGGTTTAAGGTTTAATAGTTTAGGGTTTTAGGTTAAGGGTTAAATTATTTTTTATAAAGAATAGGGTCAAATTGAAATAATATTTAAATAATGAGAGTTCAATAGAAATACGAAAATAGGTGAAGTACTAAATATATAGTTTACCCTTATTAAAAAATAAAATTTTAATATATATATAAAATAATTTAATTAAATTTTTAAAAATAATTATTAATTGAATGATAAGTCCTTAAAATTTTAAATTTTTATTAATTAATTTAATGGTGTTAACCGCTGTTCATCATTAATGGTGTTCATCAATGTTCGTCGCACGTTGTAGAATTTTCCTAATTTTAAACTATCAATTTTACATATCTTTTTTAATGTCTTATATTATTCATATTCACATTTTGTCTTTTACGGACATTGCTACTTCAACTCAGTTCATCGATGGATAATAAATCACTCTATACTACTATAACCATTAATTAATGAATAATTATTCTATAAATAGGCTGTGGAAATAAAAAAGTTTCAACAATCGCTTTAGTTTTAGGGTTTAGAGTTAGACTTTAGGGTTTAGAGGTTATGGGTTTAGGTTTAATGGTTTGGAATTGATGAGTTGTGGTTAAAATGTAGAGTTTGGGGTTAGAATTTAAAGTTTATAAGTTAAAACATAAATCCCTAACTATATTGCCCTAAACTCTAAACCCTAACATCTAATCCTAAACCTTAAATTCTAACCACAACCCCTAAATTATAAGCCCATGAACCTAAACCCTTAATCTCCAAACCCTAAATTCTAACCACAACCCCTAAAACTAAGGCGCTTGTGAAAACTTTTTCTTTACGCCACTTATGTATTGAATATAATCCTTAATTAAATTCAATATTTTCACTTTGGAATGCTACCATTAACTTAAGAATAATTATTTGATACACTGTGTATTGAATATAAATCCTTAATTAAATTCAATATTTTCACTTTGGAATGCTACCATTAACTTAAGGATAATTATTTGATACACTAGCGGTGGAAACTAAAAGTTTTCACAAGCACCTTAATTTTAGGGTTTAAGGACTCAATTTAGGGTTAAGATTTAGGGGTTTAGGTTTAGTAGTTTAGAATTTAAGGATTGTGAATAGAATTTAGGGTATAGGGTTAGAATTTAGGGTTTATAGGTTAAAACCTAAACCCTCAATATATTACACTAAAACTTAAACTCTAACCTTTGGAATGCTACCATTAACTTAAGAATAATTATTTGATACACTGTGTATTGAATATAAATCCTTAATTAAATTCAATATTTTCACTTCGAAATGCTACCATTAACTTAAAGGATAATTATTTGATACACTAGCGGTGGAAAAAAAATTTCACAAGCACCTTAATTTTAGGGTTTAAGGACTCAATTTAGGGGTAAGATTTAGGGGTTTAGGTTTAGTAGTTTAGAATTTAAGGATTGTGAATAGAATTTAGGGTATAGGGTTAGAATTTAGGGTTTATAGGTTAAAACCTAAACCCTCAATATATTACACTAAAACTTAAACTCTAACCTTTGAAATGCTACCATTAACTTAAGAATAATTATTTGATACATTGTGTATTGAATATAAATCCTTAATTAAATTCAATATTTTCACTTTGGAATGCTACCATTAACTTAAGGATAATTATTTGATACACTAGCGGTGGAAAAAAAATTTCACAAGCACCTTAATTTTAGGGTTTAAGGACTCAATTTAGGGGTAAGATTTAGAGGTTTAGGTTTAGTAGTTTAGAATTTAAGGATTGTGAATAGAATTTAGGGTATAGGGTTAGAATTTAGGGTTTATAGGTTAAAACATAAACCCTCAATATATTACACTAAAACTTAAACTCTAACCTTTAAACCCTAACCATAATCCTAACCATTACCCCTAAATTCTAAACCCCTACACCCTAAACTAAGTCCCTAAACCCTAAAACTAAGACGCTTATAGAAACTAAAAGTTTCTACCACCAGTGTATTGGATATAAATCTTTAACTTAAATATTAAATATAATTTTTACATTTTTCTTTGGATCACACACATTTATGGGTGTCATGTAATCTAGTTGTTAATTAACGTGTTAAAACAAGTTAGATAATTATGCATGATTAGTATAGGAAACAATTGACTTTCCATGGCCACCCGATGTGGGGACATGTGGGCCCCAATTGATATAATTCACGGCCAAGAAAATATATGGAAGAGATCCAGTCGGTTCTTGACAACTCTTGACGATGTTTGATCCTTGCTCTTCCTAAATGGCCGACCACTTACAAATCCCATTCAAGAAACGTGGGGAAATAGTAAAATACACTCTTTTTTTTCTAGCATGAATTCTTTTTTATTTCAAAAATATTTATTTAAATAAAAATATGAGAAATTATTTGATATATATGTTGTGTACAGTTTACCCGACGACGTAACCTTTTTTATTTTAGTGGGTGGTGATTTAGTTTAGGGTTTAGATTTTGAAAATTTAGTGTTCAAAATTCAAATATTATTGTTAGAATTTATGATTTATAATTTAGAATTATGAATTTAAATTTTATTTTTTAAAGAGTAAATATGCAAATATGTGTATTTTTTACACAATATTATGAATAAAAAATTACTCTAAAAATATCATCAATCAAAATGAACAAAAATATCCTAAGCTCAAAGTACACTTAAGATTCTTAAGAATGAATTTTTTATAGTTATCACTTATAAAAATATCCTATATTTGTCAATCCACGAGAAGATTACAATCATTTCTTTCTCGGTTACGTGTTTATTTAACATCAATTCAATTGAGAAATGAACAAAATGTTAATTACCACACGATGGTCCTTTTAAATAAAATAATTAGAGCAAGTGTAATGGTTGGTTGGTCAGTGATGTTCACCTGCTCTTTTCCTTTTTTTTTTTTAAATTCCGGGTTTAAGATTCAGCAGGAATATTCTTTCCCTAGAATATCTCCTCCCCTCTAGGTAGAAATATAAATAGTATTTGTCAAAAAAATAATTAAAAATTACATAATCAAGGATTGAACACGTGTCAAATAAAATTTATATACAAATATATTTTTACTTAAATTGTTTTTTTAATTTTCGATTGTAGATATGATATAATCTAATATTTAGAGTGAATTGTATGAATTATGCATGTGCATGATGGGCTTAAATGTGAATATGTATAAAATGGGCCGACCTAGATTAAAAAAAGGGTAATCTTCACAAATAGTCACTTTCGTTTAGGGTTTGTTTTATTTTAGTCACCCGAATTCAAAATAGATCATTCTTACCACGTACGTTTCGAATCGTTTCTGTTTTTACCACTGGGCTGTTAGTCTCCGTTAGTGGCCTAACGGGCAGCTGACATGGCCGTGAAAAAATAAAAAATAGCCCACGTGTATAATACACGTGGAATAGGTTTATATCTGATTAGTTTTGAAATGGGTAAAAGTAAAATAAACATGTTCATATTCCTTAATCACGAGTTAAAAAAAATTAAAATCCCAAAAGTCATTTTCTCCTCTTTCTTTTTCTGTAGATTCTAGGTAAATCTTAGGGCTTAGAGGAATCATATCTGAAGAATCAAGGTAAGAACTGAAAGAAATCAATTTTTTCCTCTTTCGTAATCTCATATTTGTAATGGTTATGAATCATCTGAATCGTTTCTTTGTATCATTAGTTAGAGGCTTGAAAATGGTGCGATGGTGACTTCGAAAACCAAGGGAGAAAAAAGTGGAGTATGGTATGCTTACTTTCGCACTTATTTTATTCGTTTTTTGAAATTAAAAATGATTGCGTAATGGGTTTAGGGTTTTTCAGTAAGGGTTTTGTATTGTATTTTGGATTCGGGTTAATGGTTTTAGTAAGAGTTTTGGATTGTATTGATGGTTTAAGTTAAATTGATTTTGATGGGATTGTACTGACATTTATTCTTTTAGTAAGAGTTCTGAATTTTATTTGCTGTTTAAGGTTGTTTATGATTTAAAGTTACATTGATTTAAGGTTACATTAGTTAGGGTATAGGGTTACATTGGTTTAAGGTTACATTAGTAAGGGTTTAAGGTTACATTGATTTAAGGTTGTTTATGATTTTAGTAAGGATTTTGTTTTGATTTAGGTTGGATTGCACATTGATTTAAGTAAGGGTTACATTGATTTAAAGTTGCATTGTTTTAGGTTGGATTGCACAACTGATTAACAAAACTGTAATGTTGCGTAAGGTTGTTTATAGTTTAAGGTTACAACTGATTTATGGTAATTGTTGTGTAAGGTTATTTATAGTTTAAGGTTGTTTATAGTTACAACTGATTAATTTAAAGTTGTTTTAGGTTACAATTGATTTAGGGTAATTGTTGTGTAAGGTTGTTTATAGTTTAAGGTTACATTAATTTAAGGTTACATTAGTAAGGGTTTACTGTTACATTGATTTAAAGTTGCATTATAAGATTTTAATGTTACACTAATTTAAGGTTGTTTATGATTTTAGTAAGGGTTTTGTTTTGATTTAGGTTGGATTGCATATTAGTTTCATGTTACTTTACAGTTGTTTAATTACATTAAAAAAGTAATGTTGCATATTAGTTTAATGTTACTTTAGAGTTGTTTAATTGCATTGAAAAAGGTAATGTTGCATTGGTCCACATTAATTTTGAAGACTATTCTGCTGTAAGTGGTCCACATTAGTTTATACCTTTTATGCTCAGAAACTTTTTTCTGTTGTCTTCACTGGTTTAAAATTTTAACCACATTAGTTTATACTTGTCTTTTTTTACTTTATACCTTTTACTTGTGTCCACATTTTAACAACTTTATAACAGTGTCATTGTGTACTTTTTTGGGGTGAGCCATTGAAATGTTTTTGTGTACTGTGCAGGTAATAATACAGAAATGTTTACTTGTGTGATTCACTATGGAGGAGACTTTGTAACTTCACCAAGGATGAAGTACACCTCTAAGTCTGAAGCCTGCTTCGATTTTGTTGATGCTAGTAGATTCTCAACCTTTACAGTGTGTGAGATGGTTCAGAGTCTAGATTTAGTTGAGCATTTTGCTATTTACTAGAGGGTGCCAAATGCAAAATTGTGTACTGCTTCTATTAGTCAATTGAAGACCGATCATGACTGTATTACTATGCTGAACAGTCTACCTAGCAATAGGTACATGCATATATATCTGAAGCCATTTGAAAAAGATGTTCATGAAGAAGAAGAAGAAGAACATCTTGCTGAAGAAAAAAAATCATGTAAATGAAGAAGAAGAAGATTATGGAGCTGAAGAAGAAGAAGAAGAACATCTTGCTGAAGAAGAAAAAAATCATGTAAATGAAGAAGAAGATTATGGAGCTGAAGAAGAAGAATATTATGCTGCTGCAGAAGAATATTTTCATCATGTTGAAGAAGATAAATCTGTTGAAGAAGAAAAATCTGTTGAGGAATTACAATCTGGTGCTGAAGAAAAAAAAATCTGTTGAAGAAGAAAAATCTGTTGAGGAAGAACAATCTGGTGCTGAAGAAAAAAATCTGTTGAGGAAGAAGAATTTGCTGAAGAAGAATCTGGTGCTGAAGAAAATAATCTGTTGAGGAAGAACAATCTGGTGCTGAAGAAAAAAATTTGTTGAGGAAGAAGAATCTGCTGAAGAAGAATCTGGTACTGAAGAAAAAAAATATGTTGAGGAAGAAGAATATGTTGCTGAAGAAGAAAAATCTAGTGATGAAGAAGAATCTGCTGAAGAAGAAGAATTTGATGTTAGTGATAATGAGTATGATTGTGAACCACACATACAAGAGGATGGAATAGGAATTAGGTTTCAGAGGAATATGGATGGCTTTGGAGCTGATGGTGTGCATGTGAATCAGAAGGATCATGGGCCAAAATCAGATGGTGACCATTCTGAAAACCTACACAGTGAGCATGGTTCAGACTCAGATGGGGCTAGGTACCCTGAATTCCATTCTGAAACTGACATGGTGAAACCAAATTTTGTTAAGGGTTTAATATTCCCAAATAGGACAACATTGAAAGAAGCTATCAAGCAGTATGGGAGAGTAGATAGGGTGGAAGTAAAATTGAAGAGGAATGACACTAAAAGGCTTCAAGCACTATGCAAGGAAGGATGTCCTTGGAAACTGTGGGCAGCCCCTATGAATCCAAAGGATAGTAAGGACCAAACTTGGCAAATTAAAACCTTGGTAAATTGTCATACATGTTCCAAGTCTGTTAGCAATGCTAATATTACAGCTAAGTGGATGGCAAAGTACTATATTGAAAAATTCATGTCAGAACCTAATTACACTCTGAGATCATTACGGCATGATGTGTTACATGAATTTGGGACACTTGTGTCAACTGGAAAGTGTAGTAGGGCTAGAGATATGGCATTAGAAATGATTGAAGGGAATCATGAAGCTCAATATGGGAAAATCTATGACTACTTACAAGAGTTGAGGATTACAAATCCTAGAACAACTACAATCTGTTATCTAGATTTAAGGTTGTTTCAGAGGATGTATGTTTGTCCACAGGCTTGTAAAGAAGGGTGGAAAGTAGGTTGTAGGAGGATAATTGGTCTTGATGGTTGTTTTTTAAAGGGTTATTTTCATGGGTTTCTGTTGACAGCTGTAGGGATTGATGCAAATGATTGCATTTATCCTATAGCATATGCTGCTGTAGAGAGTGAGAATATGTCTTCTTGGTATTGGTTTGTGGAAAATTTAAAAACTGATTTGGAGATTGAAAACTCTTTCAGCATATGTTTCATGTCTGATAAACATAAGGTTAACTCTGTCCTTAATTTAGTTTACATTTATTTCAGATATTAACTCTCTCCTTAATGATGTAGGGCCTTAAGGAAGTTATTGCAGATGTATTCCCATATGCAGAGGATAGAAAATGTGTTAGACACATGTACACAAATTTCAAGGAGAAACACAAAGGCCAAGCTCTAAAAGATGCTCTTTGGAAGGTTGCCAGAGCTACCTATTTGCGAGAGTTTGAAGTTGCTATGGACCAATTGAAGGCATTGTCAGAGGCTGCCTATAATTGGGTTAAGGAGAAGGACCCTGCTCAGTGGTCTAGATCACACTTCTCCACTAGGAGCAAGTGTGATATGCTCCTTAATAACCATTGTGAGTCTTTTAATAAGGTAATATAACTTGTTTTAATTATTTAGTGATTAAGACAATAATTTATACTTAATATGTATTTAACTCTTTTATTGTCAATATGGCAGTCCATTTTGGAGGCAAGAGATAAGCCTATATTGACTATGATGGAGACAATTCGAATGAAAATTATGACTCGAATTGTATCCAAAAGAGAGGCTGCTGAAAAATGTAAAGGGTTATTGTGTGAAAAAATTCAAAAGAAGCTGGTCATCAGTATTGAAGCATCCATCAGGTTACTAAATCAAATATCTTATGTTCTTTAATTTTGTTTTGAATTATTACATGCTTTTAGTTTCTTGTAAATCTACCTTTGGTGAATGACAACTTCAATTTTATATATTGAAATGTGGGCTGAAATTCTTGTTTTGATAGAATGTAGGATGAAATTCTTGTAAAACTGCTTATTATAAAGTTTGTTTGTTGCATGAAATGTGTGCTGAAATTTTTTTTAATAGAATGTAGGCTGAAAAGTATAAAGTTTGTTGCATGAAATGTGTGCTGAAATTATTGTTTTGATGGAATGTAGGCTGAAAAGTATAAAGTTTGTTGCATGAAATGTGTGCTGAAGTTTGAATTCGGTGACTAAAATAAAACAAACCCTAAACGAAAGTGACTATTTGTGAAGATTACCCTATATTGAAATGTGGGCTGAAGTTTGTTATGGTTTTTTAGTGATTGCAGATTTGATTAAATGCAGATTTTGATGAAGTTTGTTATGGTTTGTTATGGTTTTTTTAGTGTATCATTAAACATCATGTATCATGTAGGGTGTGTTCTATTTTGGGCTGAAGTTTGTTATGGTTTTTTAGTGATTGCAGATTTGATTAAATGCAGATTTTGATGAAATGTGGGATGAAGTTTGTTATGGTTTTTTTAGTGTATCATTAAACATCATGTTTCATGTAGGGTGTGTTCTATTTTGGGCTGAAGTTTGTTATGATTTTTTTAGTGATTGCAGACTTGATTTTTTATTGATCATTAGACATCATTTTTCATGTCTTGTTTTAGGTTTTGGCCAACCTATGCTGGTGTACACAAATATCAAGTTGAAGCTGGCCCATCTCATCAACATGTTGTGGATCTTGCAGAAAGATCATGTTCATGCAGGAAATGGGACCTCAGTGAGGTATACACATGTTTCTTTGTATCTCATGCAAATGTGTCAGCTTTCTCTACCTTGAAAAAGTTGACTCTTGGCTTTATGTGGAAATTGTCCAATCGCTTTGTGATTTCTGATGATCCCTCGTTGGACTCTCCGAAAAGCAAAGAGAGTAGTAGTACTGGCTTTATTTGCCCCATTCTCCTTTTGTATCTAAGCGCGGTAGATCGAGGCAAGAGGAGACACATCCTTATCTTTGATGCTTCTATCTATTTCGTGTTGGTTGAGGTTGAGAGAGTTCATGTAACCCCTTCGACCCGGCCTAGACGGTAGACCAAACCGAACGGGTCACACGTGGAACATTAAAGAAAACCGGGAAGTTTACTCCAATAAACAACCCTATTTTTTTATCTTGTCTAGATGCCCATTAGTATCCTAAGTGTTTAACATCGTAGCGGAACATTCATAACTCATTCAGACATCGATTAGGACTTGATTGCGTTCAATTACGATTTTAGGGACCATTTTATAATTTTATCAAATTATAGAGTCTTATGCAATTTTTATGTTACCAACCTTTAATTAGTCACATCACATGCATCTCTTTCAAAACTCAGCCAAAATAATAATTCATGTTCATTTAATTGCATTCACAACATTTAGGGACCAAAACACAAAGAATCAGAACTTTAGAATATTCCATCAACTAACTTACTAGCCTGCCGTTTCGGTACAGGCTAGCCCTGTATCGAAACAGGCGTACCAAAACTGGTTCATAGGGCTCGGAACACGGGCCCGTATCGAAACACCTTTTAAGGTGTTTCGGAACAGAGGCTTCCAGTGGTAAAACGTCTTGGAACAGACCATCCCTATTTTGAAACCCTTAGGCCATTTCAGGCTCACTGTTTTGGTACAGGATCGAGTGTACTGAAACACATGGGTCTGTAATGACACTTTTTGCTGGTTTTTCACACTTTAATCCATACTAATCCATTCCAACATGCTTCCAACATATTTAGATATCAACCCCCAATCATTCATGGCATATTCAACTTTAAATCATGACACTTTGCATCAAAGGTAAACTCTAGGCATGCAACCTAGAAAACGAATCAAGCAAGATACCAACATGCATAACAAGGCACAAACCAATAACCACGAGCTTGTAACACCCGGGTTTAAGGGTCGGGTGAAAATAATATTTTAATATTATTTTGGGTTCGGTTTTATAATTAAAATAATCTTTTAAGTTTCGAGTTTCAAAAACAAATATTTTACATTGGACCAAATTGAATGAATTACAAATTGAAGAGTTTATAAAGAAAATGGAAAATGGCCATTCATTAATGGCATTTTCGTAATAAGGTGGAAGTCAATTTGAAAAGCCCCTTTTTGTTAAAAGACCCATTTTTATCATCCTTCACTATTCATCATCTTCAACTAACGACATAGAAGAGCTCTCTCCACCCAAACACTATTCCATCTCATTTCTCCTCCGTTTCAACTCGTTTTTGAAAGGTAACGTCATTTTTGACTTCTCCTCAACCTCCTCTCTTCAAAAGTACAATTAGTTTTTATTTTCATCAAAGTTTTGGAAATGGAGATTTCAAGGGTTTTGATTAAAAATGATACATTTACTATGTTTAACTTAATATTTCGATTTAATGTTGTTAGTTATGAAGTCTAGGAGCTAAATGGTACCACATATATGAATTTTACTTGGTTTTGAGCACATTCCCGAAGTTGGGTTTAAAGGGGTTTTTTGAAGGGTTTTGGGTGAGTTTTAGGGGTTGTTTTAGGTTGGAATTGGTGGGCTAATGTTAGTACTATGGTTAGGGGTTGCTTTGGGATCAATTGTGGGTATAAAAGGTGTTGGAAACATGAGTTTTGAACAAGGTTTTTGGGCTGCTCGAATTGGTTAAAAGTGGGGTTTGTTCATGGCTTGAAATGTTGAGTTTAATGTTTGGATTGTATTCCGGGTTAACTACTTTGATGCTTGGGCTGATTGGAAGTTGTTTGGTTTGTGTTGAGGTTGTTTAGAGACGGGAGCTTGTGTCGGTGAAGCATCAGGAAGAAATCCGGAAGCTTGAGGGTGGTTGCTTGCTTGGTATTTGAGCTTGGAACTATAGGTGAGTGGTTAATGTTTTAAAGTGGTTTAAATGTTTGGTTCGAGCATGTGGACTAGGTCGGGCTTGGTAGACCCACCTAGAGTTAAGATTAGGGTGGTAGCCTAATCCTAAACTTAAACTAGATCCATTGGTTGAACTTGTAATGAATGTTTATGCCTCGTATTATTTGTGATATGATTGTTTATGTATAAAGTGTTATGCATGTGTGATGAGGCATGGATGTGATGCATTGTGTTATGCATGTGAATGTTTCATGATTGTGATCATGGTGAGTACGTGCTAAGCACGGAATTAGTTGTAAATGATAATGTGGATTGAGTTAAATGTTGGCACTAGTATGCTTGAGTACAAATGATCGATCATTAGGATGTTAGTGTGCACACATGAGTCAAATTCGCGCGTGGCCTTGGTGGCGTTGAGTCACCAAGGAGGAGTACGGGTTCGCCCGAAAATTGTTATTTATATATAGTCGATGATGAGTGGAATCCCATCGACGGGGCGTGAGGATGAGTGGAATCCCCTCCGCGAGACCGGTGATGAGTGTAATCCCACCGTGAGGTAAAGTGGTTGTTGGATGTGAGTTCCAACGTGTTTATCCGCGTATTCGGGTCATAGCTAGGTGCCAATATTGATTGATATGTGTACCGATGTGTTGTGGAAATGTGATTTCTACTTGGATGTTTGTATGTGTTTACAAATGTTGAGACATAGAGCTTGTTGAGCATGGCATATAATTGTATATTGTTCATGCATCATTGACATGGTGGCTCTAGAGGATCGAAGGTATAATCATGCATTTACCTTGGTTGAGATCGTGCTTGGACCCTGCATTGTCGATGTTTGTTTTTAAAGAGCTTACCCTCACTAAGCTTTATTGCTTACGCTCTCTTTGTTCGACAATGCAGATAAGTAACTCGTGGGTTGCTAAGTGCAAGAAGAGGCCTCCAAGTGTGTGTGCTGTTGATTCTAGCTATCAAGTATGGTTTTTAGTTTATGATGTAATGGTCAAGCAATGGAACATGTAATCGTGTTATGATGCTTTTTGGAGTATGTTGTTGTTGTTGTTTAGGAGCATGTTAGACTCCTCGTATGTATTCGTTAACTTGGCTTTCGAGATGTATGCCCTTGCTTGTGAACCTTGTTGGCAATTGCTTACCTTGAATTGTCTAAGTGATGACTATGTTGAAGTATGCTAATGGTAATGCCATGAATGGATGTTTCTTTATATGCCTTGGGTGTTTGAGCATGTTTATCTTAGGATACATGCCTCTAGATCATGTATGTTTATGCTGAGTGTTGTTTGGGGTCGTTTAGGGCCCTTAGAATTGTTGAGAAATGCCTAAGTCTGGTTTTTGAGGGTTGCAGAAAGCCCGCGTTTTGAAACGAGCTGGGCCGTTTTAGAATGGGTAAGGCTTCAGGGACCCCGTATCGGAACGCGTTTCGATACGGTTTGGCCACTGAGAGCCCCTGTTCCGATACGGATTTCAGAACGTTTTGGCTACTGGAAATCTGAGAAATTGCCAAGATGAAAGCGTTTCGAAACGGTCAAAATATCGTTGACCACGAGAAGTTAACCGTTGAGGGTGTTTCGGAATGGTTGACCTCCGTTCCGATACGGCCTCCTCGTATGGGCTTGGGGCAGTTGACCTGGTCAAGGGCGTTTCGATACGCCTCAATGGTGTTTCGAAACGGCATGTCTAATGGATTAAAATTGGGCTGTTTAATTGCTGTTTTGGGTTCAGTTGATTGTCTTCTTTTATTCCGTTGTTATGATCACGTAGGACTTAATTGTGCCATTAGAGAAGATAAGATTAAAAAAATTAGGGTTGCTAACCGAGGGGGAACCTTAATGGGTTTCGCTTCGATTTTCCCCGTGTGGCCAACTCAGACCGGTCATCCGGCCAGACCGGGACGAAGGGGTTACATTTGTTGGTATCAGAGCCTAAGGTTACCGAGACCTTGGGCATGTAAGTGAGGTAAGTTCAAGTTTTGTATTGATATGCACGATGTTTGCTTGTCTTGTAAGCATGATTGCTTGTATGACATGTATGCTGATTGTTTTGTTTAAAAGCATGTTGTCTGAGAGTCCCATTGCTACTATTACATCGGAAAAAAAATCTTTAAGTGAGGGAAACGTACTTGAGCACTTGGAAGCCTTGCCTTGCTAACCCAATCTTGTATATTTTGTTTGTTGTGGTTGTAGTTATTGTTTGTGAGCGATGTCTAGGCCGAGGGGTAGGCCGAGGGTGGTTCGTCAGAAACCACGTGTTGCGGCTCCTGTTGAGCCGGTGATTGGAGTGGAGGCTCATATAGAAGGGCCTGCGGCGGCTGGAGTTGGAGCTCCTCCACCACCTCCACCACCACCACCTCCTCCGCCTGGAGTTGGAGGCGAGGATGGAGCTGAAGGAGAGGGACCTCAAGGTGGCCAAGGTGGCCAAGGTCCGGCCAGAATTGATATGACTCCGCTAGTGCAAGCTATAGCGGGAGCATTTCAGGCCGCAGTTGTGGGAGCTCAGGCTGCAGCTCAGCCTAGGTGTGACGATGCTAGTCTACCTTTGGAGAGGCTCCGTAGCTTGGGGGCTGAGGAGTTCAAAGGATCTACTCCGGAGAGGTCTGAGTTATGGTTGGAGAAGGAAGTTCGTATCTTAGCTCAGATGGGTTGTGTGGGCGCACGTAGATTGGGCTGTGTGATCTCCTTACTTCAGGGTGATGCCTACACCTGGTGGGTCACCATTACTACTGGAGTTCCAAAGGCAGAGATTGATTGGGATTTCTTTGAGTCTGCTTTCAGGAAGAGGTACTTGGGACCGAGGTATCTAGATGAGAAGAAGCGAGAGTTTATGGCTCTTGTTCAAGGAGATGCTACCGTGACTGACTACGAGATCCGCTTTGTTCGTCTGAGTCAGTTTGCTTCAGAGTTGGTGCCTACTGAGAGGGCCTGATGTGATCGTTCCAGATATGGGCTTCATGAGGAAGTTAAGAGATATACCTTAGCTTCTGATTATTCTGACTTTGATGTCTTGGTTGCTAGAGCCAAGGACATCGAGCATAGCTTGGGGCTGACCAAGCGTTCTGGAGGATCTAGTTCTGGTAAGAGGCACAACAACTTTAACAGTAGAGATGCCAAGAGGCATAGAGGTGGCGGACATCAGTTTGACCATAGACGTGGCGGTGGCCATCATGGTAGGGGCCATCAGGGCCATAGAGGAGGAGGGCGTTTGCCTGAGTGCACACGTTGTGGGAGACAGCACACTGGTGAGTGTTGGGGTAACTTCCATGCTTGTCGGAACTGTGGTTCGAGGGACCACTTTAGGAGAGATTGTCCGCATCAGGCGGCACAGGCACCGAACATTGCTCAGGCTCCTGCGAGAGCGAATGATTTTCAGAGAGGCCGTGGGCGCGGTCGTGGCTACTTCTAGCCTAGGGCTGATGCACCTAGGGTAGATGCTCAGAGGAACCTTGCTCATGTGGTGGCAGTGCAGCCAGAGGCAGGAGGACCAGTGAGAGTTTATGCTCAGAGAGAGGCCGGGAACGACACTAATGTGATAGCAGGTAATTTCGAGTTACGGTCTATGTCTTTGCTTTCCTTGGTTGATTCGGGTTCTACACATTCCTACATTTTGAGTGAGCATGCACGGAAGTTAGATATACCTGTCGAGATCTTAGATGTAGGTATGCATGTGACTAGTTCTTTTGGTGAGACAGTTGTGGTTAGACGTATGTATAGGAGATGTCCACTGAAGATTCAGGGTCATGTGTTCTCTGTTGATATGATGGAACTTCCTTTTTATGGTTTTGATATTATTCTGGGTATGGACTGGTTAGTTGAGCACCAGGCTAGTGTGGATTTTGAGACGAAGAGGATTTCCTTGAAACTTTCTGATGACTACGAGGTAGTAGTAGTAGGCGAGAACATTATGTTCTTGTCTAATGTTGTGTCAGCTTTAGAGGCTCATAGGTTGATGGACTCCGGATGTGGGGCTTACTTAACTTATGTTATGAATCCGAATATGAGTGAAGCTAGACCGAAAGATATTAGAACAGTCCGTGACTTTCCGGATGTGTTTCCTGAAGAGTTGCCGGGTTTACCTCCTGACAGAGATGTTGAGTTTGTGATTGAGACTGTTTCAGGGTCTAATCCAGTTTCGATAGCTCCGTATCGTATGGCTCCAAAAGAGTTGAAAGAATTGAAGAGTCAGTTGCAAGAATTATTAGACCGTGGCTTCATTAGGCCCAGTAGTTTCCCTTGGGGTGCTCCCGTGTTGTTTGTGAAAAAGAAAGATGGTAGTATACGCATGTGTATTGACTATAGACAGTTGAATCAGTTGACTGTGAAGAACAAGTATTCGTTGCCTCGCATAGATGATTTGTTTGATCAGTTGAGAGGTGCTTCAGTATTCTCGAAGATAGATTTGAGATCCGGGTACTATCAGTTGAAAGTGAAAGAGTGTGATGTCCCGAAGACATCTTTTAGGACTAGATATGGTCACTATGAGTTTCTTGTGATGCCGTATGGGCTCACGAATGCACCTGCAATATTCATGGATATGATGAACATGATTTTTAGAGACTACCTAGATCGTTTTTTAGTTGATTTTATTGATGATATACTTGTGTACTCGAAGACAGAAGAGGAGCATGATGAGCACTTGAGATTTGTTTTACAGAGATTGTTGAGCAATCAGTTGTATGCGAAGCTTAGTAAATGTGAGTTCTGGATTCGAGAGGTTGTACTTCTTGGCCATGTTGTTTCGACCGAAGGTATCCGTGTTGATCCATCGAAGATTGAGGCTATTGTTGAGTGGAAACAACCTAAGTCTGTGACCGAGATTAGGAGTTTCCTAGGATTAGCCGGTTACTATAGGAGATTTGTTGATGGTTTCTCTAGAGTAGCTGCTCCTTTGACTAAATTGTTGCAAAAAGGAGTTAAGTTCGAGTGGTCAGATGCAAGACAGAAGGCCTTTGAGAAATTGAAAGAAGCTTTGACAAATGCCCCAGTGTTAGTGCAACCTGTTTCAGGTAAAGAATTTGTGATCTACAGTGATGTTTCCTACATAGGTTTAGGATGTGTTTTGATGCAAGAAATGAGAGTTGTTGCTTATGCTTCTAGACAGTTGAAGGTTCATGAGAAGAACTATCCTACTCACGATATAGAGTTAGCCGCAGTTGTGTTTGCATTGAAGATTTGGCGTCATTACTTGTATGGTGAGAAGTGTATAGTTTACACCGATCACAAGAGCTTGAAGTATTTGATGAAACAGAAAGAGTTGAACTTGAGACAGAGAAGATGGCTTGAGTTGCTAAAAGATTATGATTTGACCATTGAGTACCATCCGGGTAAGGCAAATGTAGTAGCCGATGCTTTGAGTAGAAAAGTGGCCATTGAGTTGAGAGCTATGTTTGCTAGATTGAGTGTATCCGATGATGGTGGTTTGATCGCCGAGTTGCAAATGAAGCATTCTTTGATTCATTTGATTAGAGAGAAGCAGTTGCAAGAGGTGACTCTAGTTCCTCATGTTCAGGACATAGCCGAAGGAAGACCGACCGAGTATAGTTTCAGTGGTGAGAGCTTGTTGTGCTTTAGAGATAGAATTATTGTACCAGAAGATGTTGAGTTGAGACATCAGATTCTGAGTGAAGCACATTCGAGTCCTTTTTCTATGCATCCGGGTAGTACCAAGATGTATCGTGACTTGAAGAATGGTTACTTTTGGGTTGGTTTGAAGAAGGATGTAGCCGAGTATGTGAGCCGTTGTATGGTTTGTCAGAGAGTGAAGGCAGAACATCAGGTTCATTTAGGTTTGTTACAACCTTTGAAGATTCCGGAATGGAAATGGGAGAGGATCACCATGGACTTTGTGTCGGGGTTACCATTGTCTCCTTCGAAGAAGAATTCCGTGTGGGTGATTGTTGATAGGTTCACTAAGTGTGCTCACTTCTTAGCAGTGAACACTACGGATTCTTTAGAAAACTTGGCAAACTTGTACATCCGTAAGATTGTGAGACTTCATGGAGTTCCGAGGTCTATTGTTTCAGATAGGGATCCTAGATTTACTTCGAGGTTCTGGGGTTGCTTGCATGGTGCTCTAGGTAGCCGTTTGCACTTCAGTACGTCTTATCATCCGTAGTCCAATGGGCAGTCAGAGTGAGTGATACAGATTCTAGAGGATATGTTTCGTTGTTGTGTAATTGACTTCAAGGGTTCTTGGGAGAAGCATTTTCCTTTAGTTGAGTTTGCTTACAACAACAGTTATCAGTCTAGTATTCATATGGCTCCCTATGAGGCTTTGTATGGTAGACGATGTAGGACTCCGATTTGTTGGGCTGAAACGGGTCAGAAATTGTTACCTATGCCGGATTTGCTTAAGGGGACTACCGACAAAGTGAAGTTGATTTGTGACCGTTTGAAAGCGGCTTCCGATCGTCAAAAGTCTTATGCGGATTTGAAGAGGAAAGAGATTGAGTTCTCCGTGGGGGAGAAAGTGTTTCTGAAAGTATCTCCGTGGAAGAAGGTAATGAGATTTTGCCAGAAGGGCAAGTTGAGTCCGAGGTTCATTGGTCCGTATGAGATAGTTAAACGGATTGGGCCTGTAGCGTACCGTTTGAGGTTACCTTCTGAGTTAGAGAAGATCCATGATGTCTTTCATGTGTCTATGCTTAGGAGATATAGGTCAGATCCTTCTCATGTTATGTCCGTTGAGGAGATAGAGTTGAATCCGGATTTGTCTTACAATGAAGAGCTTGTTGAGATACTTGCTTCTGATAGCAAGGTGTTGCGTGGTAAGACCAAAGAGTTGATCAACGTGTTGTGGAGACATAAAGGTGTGGAAGAGGCCACGTGGGAGAGGAAAGCTGATATGCTTGAGCAGTTTCCGTATTTGTTTCCGTCAGGTAATTTCGGGGACGAAATTCCTTAAGTGGGGGAGAGTTGTAACACCCGGGTTTAGGGGTCGGGTGAAAATAATATTTTAATATTATTTTAGGTTCGGTTTTATAATTAAAATAATCTTTTAAGTTTCGGGTTTCAAAAACAAATATTTTACATTGGACCAAATTGAATGAATTACAAATTGAAGAGTTTATAAAGAAAATGGAAAATGGCCATTCATTAATGGCATTTTCGTAATAAGGTGGAAGTCAATTTGAAAAGCCCTTTTTTGTTAAAAGACCCATTTTCATCATCCTTCACTATTCATCATCTTCAACTAACGACATAGAAGAGCTCTCTCCACCCAAACACTATTCCATCTCATTTCTCCTCCGTTTCAACTCATTTTTGAAAGGTAACGTCATTTTTGACTTCTCCTCAACCTCCTCTCTTCAAAAGTACAATTAGTTTTTATTTTCATCAAAGTTTTGGAAATGAAGATTTCAAGGGTTTTGATTAAAAATGATACATTTACTATGTTTAACTTAATATTTCGATTTAATGTTGTTAATTATGAAGTCTAGGAGCTAAATGGTACCACATATATGAATTTTACTTGGTTTTGAGCACATTCCCGAAATTGGGTTTAAAGGGTGTTTTTGAAGGGTTTTGGGTGAGTTTTGGGGGTTGTTTTAGGTTGGAATTGGTGGGCTAATGTTAGTACTATGGTTAGGGGTTGCTTTGGGATCAATTGTGGGTATAAAAGGTGTTGGAAACATGAGTTTTGAACAAGGTTTTTGGGCTGATCGAATTGGTTAAAAGTGGGGTTTGTTCATGGCTTGAAATGTTGAGTTTAATGTTTGGATTGTATTCCGGGTTAACTACTTTGATGCTTGGGCTGATTGGAAGTTGTTTGGTTTGTGTTGAGGTTGTTTAGAGACGGGAGCTTGTGTCGGTGAAGCATCGGGAAGAAATCCGGAAGCTTGAGGGTGGTTGCTTGCTTGGTATTTGAGCTTGGAACTATAGGTGAGTGGTTAATGTTTTAAAGTGGTTTAAATGTTTGGTTCGAGCATGTGGACTAGGTCGGGCTTGGTAGACCCACCTAGAGTTAAGATTAGGGTGGTAGCCTAATCCTAAACTTAAACTAGAGCCATTGGTTGAACTTGTAATGGATGTTTATGCCTCGTATTATTTGTGATATGATTGTTTATGTATAAAGTGTTATGCATGTGTGATGAGGCATGGATGTGATGCATTGTGTTATGCATGTGAATGTTTCATGATTGTGATCATGGTAAGTACGTGCTAAGCACGGAATTGGCTGTAAATGATAATGTGGATTGAGTGAAATGTTGACACTAGTATGCTTGAGTACAAATGATCGATCATTAGGATGTTAGTGTGCACACATGAGTCAAATTCGCGCGTGACCTTGGTGGCGTTGAGTCACAAAGGAGGAGTACGGGTTCGCCCGGAAATTGTTATTTATATATAGTCGATGATGAGTGGAATCCCATCGACGGGGCGTGAGGATGAGTGGAATCCCCTCCGTGAGACCGGTGATGAGTGTAATCCCACCGTGAGGTAAAGTGGTTGTTGGATGTGAGTTCCAACGTGTTTATCCGCGTATTCGGGTCATAGCTAGGTGCCAATATTGATTGATATGTGTATCGATGTGTTGTGGAAATGTGATTTCTACTTGGATGTTTGTATGTGTTTACAAATGTTGAGACATAGAGCTTGTTGAGCATGGTATATAATTGTATATTGTTCATGCATCATTGACATGGTGGCTCTAGAGGATCGAAGGTATAATCATGCATTTACCTTGGTTGAGATCGTGCTTGGACCCTGCATTGTCGAGGTTTGTTTTTAAAGAGCTTACCCTCACTAAGCTTTATTGCTTACGCTCTCTTTGTTCGACAATGCAGATCAGTAGCTCGTGGGTTGCTAAGTGCAAGAAGAGGCCTCCAAGTGTGTGTGCTTGAGGTGCTAGCTGTCAAGTATGGTTTTTAGTTTATGATGTAATGGTCAAGAAATGGGACATGTAATCGTGTTATGATGCTTTTTGGAGTATGTTGTTGTTGTTGTTTAGGAGCATGTTAGACTCCTCGTATGTATTCGTTAACTTGGCTTTTGAGATGTATGCCCTTGCTTGTGAACCTTGTTGGCAATTGCTTACCTTGAATTGTCTAAGTGATGACTATGTTGAAGTATGCTAATGGCAATGCCATGAATGGATGTTTCTTTATATGCCTTGGGTGTTTGAGCATGTTTATCTTAGGATCCATGCCTCTAGATCATGTATGTTTATGCTGAGTGTTGTTTGGGGTCGTTTAAAGCCCTTAGAATTGTTGAGAAATGCCTAAGTCTGGTTTTTGAGGGTTGCAGAAAGCCCGCGTTTCGAAACGAGCTGGGCCGTTTCGGAACGGGTACGGCTTCAGGGACCTCGTATTGGAACGCGTTTCGATACGGTTTGGCCACTGAGAGCCCCTGTTCCGATACGGGTTTCAGAACGTTATGGCTACTGGAAATCTAAGAAATTGCCGAGATGAAAGCATTTCGAAACGGGTCTAAGGGTTTCGAAACTGTCAAAATCTCGTTGACCACGAGAAGTTGACCGTTGAGGGTGTTTCGGAACGGTTGACCTCCGTTCCGATACGACCTCCTCGTATGGGCTTGGGGCAGTTGACCTGGTCAAGGGCGTTTCGATACGCCTCAATGGTGTTTCGAAACGACCAATCTAATGGATTAAAATTGGGCTGTTTAATTGCTGTTTTGGGTTCAGTTGATTGTCTTCTTCTTTTATTTCGTTGTTATGATCACGTAGGACTTAATTGTGCCATTAGAGAAGATAAGATTAAAAAAATTAGGGTTGCTAACCGAGGGGGAACCTTAACGGGTTTTGCTTCGGTTTTCCCCGTGTGGCCAACTCGGACCGGTCATCCGGCCAGACCGGGACGAGGGGGTTACAGAGCCATTTACAAGTCTAAAACAACATTAAACACATGCTCAAATAGGGAGTTTACAAAAATCTCCCAAAACACAACGGATCCCCCATTGCCCTTATTACTTTAGTCTAAACTGAAACATACATTCTAAAGCGAAGTCTCTCGAAATCTCTTGCCTCTCGCTGCCGCCAAAACCTCAATTATCTACATTGATGGAGAAATGAGAACATAAGCACACAAGGCTTAGTGAGAAGGCTCAAAGGCAAAACACCATCAATGCAAGAAAACCATTTTCATGCTCACATTGAAATCTAAATTCAATTTACTAACATCATTTGAAAAGCCATCATGCCTTTTTTAAAACCATGCACTTTCCTCATTCAAAACAGCATGTTGAACGTTGTTGCGCGATCGTGCAGTACTATAAATGATACGCAAATGGTGCAAGTATACACGTCGAACGAGTAATAAAGTGATGAGTGAGCATCGTCTCCACAGGGATTGGAGGTATTCACGGTTGCTGTAACAATAAAGATTGAACTTTTTGCAGATGACAATGTTATAGTAAAAGAGATGATGTAAAATAATACTGAAGCAAAACAGTGCAGAGAAAGATGAGATAATAATATGATAAACAGACCCCCTTTCGTATGCGAAACTCACTACGGAATGACTGGCTAGGAATGATGGACAACCTAACTCAAGCTTCTCAACGATACCAAGGCTTTACAGCTATCTTCTATGCTAGGCGGGATTTGCTAAGAGTGTTCCTAAACTATCTCTAGCCAGGAAACTGGGAGTCAGAAATGCTACAGCCATACCTCTCGGCGTAAACTCTTAACACTCCCCTACCCTTCACGAACTATCCTTTTTAGCCCTTGAAACCTATCACTTATCTCTAGGGTAGGTTAGAGGCTGCCTCTCAACAGTCACTCCATTGCTTATGAGGGTTCTAAGGCTAGCTCTCTCGATTACTAACCCCAACATACACTTAAAGAATGGCCAACTCTCGAAGGCGCTTAAGGTAAGGCCTATCTCTCAATGCACTTACAACCCTAAGCTCTTACAACTTTAAGGAATTGAGAAATGCATAAGCAAAGCATAAAATCATGATAAACACTGAAAAAGCTACATGCATTAAAAAGTACTCAAAATAAAATCATCCATCAAACCCAAGCCACCTAAAACAGTTCATGGTTGGGCAATATCATCCAACGTATCATTGCGATAACATCACCAAGTATAAAGATATAAAAATAAATTGTTATAGCGATAGAAAGAAAGGTGAACTCCCTTTCCGCCATGGATTGCCCGACTGTCTTAGGCTCACCGCATCTCTCGAGGCCGATGAGGCCACTCCTTGGAGCTTCAACGATGGATGACACCAAGCTGGAGAAGATGAAGGTGAAAACTTCCCTCTCCTTTTCTCTCTCTTCCGCCTCTCTTTTTGCAACACACACCACTACACTCTTCTTTCTTTAAGCTTCTCTCCCATTTATATAGTGGAGGCTTCTAGGATTTGGTGCCCTAAATATGCCTTGATAATCCCAAGGAATATCCACCGACAAGGTCTGCCACGAGGGGACAAGGAGGATAGTCTGCAGGTGGGTACCGGCTGCTGCATATGTCAGATCATCCTTTTCTGCATGTTCACGTGCTTCTGCAGCTCACGTGTATCTCATGTGCTGGCCAATATCCACTTCCATCATGCTATAGCAATTCCCGACACCGGCTTTCTCTATTGACTCCTTTCCTGCGCACCACCACCACCACAACCAAAACCAACCTTCCGAATAATACCCCTCAATATGGACCAATAACCAGTAAAGATAAAGATGCACCAGAAGAAGAAAATGCAACCTAAATGCAATCTAAATGCTATGGTATGAACTCAAGAACATGCAAATGCTATAGCAAAAAGGTATGAAAACAAGAATATTTATGCAGTTATCAAACATCATGCATCATGTATTACCAACTCAACAACAAATTCATTGCTAACACTCAACTTAAACTTTCCCATGCATAGTTATCATATGCAAAGCTTAAAAAGTAAAACATGCATTTACATAATATGCATCATTAATCCATTTCATAATACTGTATCAATTATATTGGCTCACAAGTGATCATCAATATGCTCATTTCTCAAAACCACATCGGATACTCGGATTCACAAGTGTTGTCCCAACACTTTATACATTCTCACCGGCATCTCAAGGTTCACACACATGAGCTACCCTCCGCCGTTGTGACACTCATGGTGGAGTATTCAGTACAACATATAAACCCCTCAACACCACTCATCGGTAGATGTATAACCCCACTAACGAGAGACGGGACACTATACATTTTCCTCAATCGTTAGGGTACTTGGATGGAGTATTCGGTACACCGTATAAACCCCTCAACATCAAGACGACTTGTTTATAGTGCACTCAATCCTATAGCCGGCTAACTATATCCGATTTCATTTATAAACCAATTTCACAACATCACTTGCCAATATAATTTGTATTTAGCATAAACCTCACTGTTTTCAAAGCATTACCAATAAACCACATTTCGAAGCATCAAACCATGCTTTATAATACAAGTATAAGCATATACTTACAAGGATCACTTACCACGTGCATCCTTCATCAATATAACATCAAAAACAGTAAATCGCTTACTTCAAATCATTCTTAAAACAGTAGGTAACATGCATTTAAAATCAAGTGCATCAACAAACTCATAATAGCACAATCCGATGAAGAAAATCCTTTTACTTACTTCTGAGCTTAGTGAAACATTTCAAGCTTACACTAAGTTCTCAATACCATATTTTAAGTGTTTCAAAGCTAGAAATCACGTTCTCACTCACCGACGCGAAATTAAGCATCCGAAGCCCCCAGAACTTCACTGATTGCTTCTGATGTATTCTTCACGGTTTATACCACACAAGAACAGAGGATTAATGCATCATAATGCATTAAAATCACCAGCAACTTAAACAATCTCGTTGCTCTGCCCAAAACACCAAAACACCCATCCGAAAACAACCGAAATCACCTTCTATCACTCTCAAAACTCAGCCCAACCATAATCTAACACTTCCATCCAATTTTATTCATCAATCAACATCTAAAATCAACCTAATTACATCCTTACACCTCCAGCAACTCAGATTTTACACTAACGCCTCAAAAACCCAAAATCTAACAATCTCACAATTAGAGATCCAACTCATTTCGGGATTACCATCATAAAACCTTTATTTCCACATAATTTAACATCCAAATCATAATTAAAATCAAACTTAAATCAATCAAAATAGTACCATAACGAAAATCTTGAAAAATCATCTTACAAAGCTTAATTTAGAAATTTTTTATCAATTGAATTACAAAACCTTGTTATTAAACAAAATTAGAGAGCCAAAGACTTGAGAATTTTAATAAAGAACCTTGGTTAAAGGAGAGAGAAAAAAGATCACCTCTAACACAAGCTTTCCCCTTGATTTGCAATGATTTTGATGATATCCTTCAAGAAAACTTTAGCTAGTTGTTGTAGAAATCCATGGGCATCATTTAGGAATCAAGAGTAGATGAAATGAGATAAATCTCTGGAGATTTTAGTGATGAAAAGGTAGTTTGGCTGCTGGGAAAGTTGAGAGAAAAATAGTTATGTAGGAAAATGTTTAGCCTTTTAAAATCTCTTTTAATGAAACTCTTTTATTAAATCATTTAATTAAATCATTTAAAACACAAAATCAAGGGAATAGCTGATACCAACTTGGTGTAATAGCTCCCTAAGGATTCTAAGTTTTGGCTCTCTTCGATTTAGCCATTAAAATGAATCTTTCAATTTTTACATTTTAGTCACCAAACCGAAATGTCAACTTTCCAAAAATCATTTTCCAAAATTGACTTCCCTTTCCCTCAATATATATATAAAGAGGATTTTAAAAAATTTTCACATAATTTTATCACATCTCAAACCAAGTTTTCCCTGAACCAACTCCAAACTGACCCGGATCTCTAATCTAGATTCATCGGACCCTAAACCGCCTTTAAAACCTCTAGGCCCAAAA
The DNA here is from genome assembly GCA_958450335.1 of Hibiscus tridactylites. NCBI lineage: Eukaryota > Viridiplantae > Streptophyta > Magnoliopsida > Malvales > Malvaceae > Hibiscus > Hibiscus tridactylites. The sequence goes on from OY288277.1 coordinate 86,811,016, forward strand.
CTGAGGCGTTACAGTTCAATGTGATTAAGATGCAAAGTTTTATCTTTTTGCGAATGACATCCCTGAATGTCATTCGCTTGAGATATGTGTTCCTTTTGTTCAACCACTAATTACTTGTGGAAGGTTCGATTGGTGGTTTTGTCTTTGGTTCTACCTTCTAAGTTAAGACAGCTCCCCTCCCTGTTTGTAAGATCGTGATTGCCCTTATCCCTTTTGAGGCTCATTTGCTTTCCCGTTGCTTGTGGAGGGCCGATTTCATTGTCGTCTTTGGTATCTTGTTTTCTCTCTAGGTCTGCATTTCTCTGATGGTTCTTTCCTTCCTATCACCTGACCCTTATGACCTGGTCCTTAGTTTCAACATCTAAGGAGACCTATCTCCGACCCTGGAGCTCTCTAAGAGTTGACGCGATGAACAAGGAGTGGCCTTGCTCCTCTGGGAATCTGCTGATCTTGCTCGGTTGCCTCATTTTCCTGCTTTTCAGTTTCCCTGCTGCTGTTTTGCTGGTTTTTTATCCCTTCGGGGATCTTTTTCTGCCCCTGTCCTGGGGTGGTTGAGGTCTGTTATGTTTTCATTTTATTTTCTTCTTGTTTATTGTTGTTGGTTTTTGTTTTCATCTTTGTTTCCTGTATCATGTTTCAGAGGTTCTTTTTGATGGTTTTTGTTGAACCCTGTTAACCTTCTCCTATGTATTTGTGTTTCTCTCTCTTAATTGGATTCTATCTTTTCTTTTCAAAAAAATTGGTGAGGTTGGAGTATTCAAACCGGATAACCCATTTTATTGACCACTAAACTATATTATCGATTTTATTTACTATCCGTTAATTATTAAAGAAATTGTTGACTGGATAAATAAATAAATTTATCTATCAATTTGATTATAAGATGACAACACGTGTCACCATTTTATTGGTGAAAAATAAGAAAAACATAGAACGAGATTAGAGAGATTTAACATGAGACCTAAGAATAAAGCAACAGTCAAATGTGATTTATATCACAGCACAATTAAATTCCTTTATTTCTTACCACTTGAATTTTCTGGCAGTGCTATTGATTTTTAGGGCAAATTTAATATTGTTTTTGAAAAATGTGATTAAAATGCTTTTGGATTATTTGCTTTAAGATTTAATGTTTAGTATTGATGTCAAATTGTGCTTTTGATAAGATAAATAACCATTTTTGAACATGGTTAAGTTAAAAAAAATTATACTTTTATATAATATTTAAATTCTTTAATGTTTTAATATAAAAACTATGGCCATGTTTGGCAATTAGCGGATAGCTGATAGCGGATTACATTAGCTGATAACTGATTGCATTAGTTGATTTGACTAGCGGATTGTATTAGCTGATTGTATAAAATTGTTTGGTAAAATTAACTGATAGCTGATAGCTGTTAGATTATTTAAACAAACAAAATGACATATAAAGACATGATTATATTCAATACTTGTTTGAATAGTTTATTAGTTATCGATATTTTGTATCTAATTAATATTAATTAGATTTATAAAAATTACTTTTAATACAAATTTTCTAAACATATTCGAATGATTTATATATTATATAATTATTTATATAATTTAATTAATTAATAAATTTAAATACACATATAAATATGTGATAATAAAAAGAAAAAAAATAAATAGGATTAGCTTATAAATAGGGTGAGAAAATATTTAATTTAGGTTATTTGGAGATTTTTGGTAATTGGTAAGGGTAAAAGAGTCTTTACAACTCTAATATCAAATCTCTAATCTCAAAAGCTCCTATTATGAGCTTTTTTTCTTTCAAAATTAGTGGTTTCACCCCAATCCGTTGTTCACCAAACAACAATATTACCAGATTTGACTGGTCAAACGTCTAATTATGTCTCAAACCTCTAATTTTTGCTCAAACCGCTCTTTACCAAACATGACCTATATCAACTTAAATTATCATAAAATATATAAAAACTATTAAAAATAAACAAAATTTTAATAATTGTGTTCCATGAAAATACATGAATTTAAAAAAATATTTTTAAAAAAAACGACATGAAAAGATATAATTATATTTTGAATCATTTCTGACTCTAAAAATACATTTTTCTATAATAACATTTTCCATAAGCAATGCAAAAAGCGAATAGAAATTTTCTGTCCCCATTTTTATGTTTTTATATACGTGTCTCAACACTAAAAAAATTGGTATAAGATTGTGGTTTATGGTTAGAGTTTAGAATTTAAGATGTATGGTTTTAGTTTTTAGGTTTTAAGATTTATGATTTAAGGTTAGAGTGTATAATTTAAATTTTGGGTAAACTACATCACTGACCACCGAACTTTAGGGGTGTACCTATTTTGACCACCGAACTTTGGGGGCGTACCTATTTTGACCATCGAACTATTGAACTCGTCAATTAGACCACCCAACTTTATAAATTGACCTAGTTTGACCACCACCGTTAAAAAAATTAACAGAGGGATGACGTGATAGTAAACGAAAATTTGTAAAATTACACATCTGGTCCATGTTATTTACTTATTAAATCAATTTAATCCTAATTTTATTTTAATTAAATAAAAGTAATCAACCAATCAGAATGATGACACGTGTCATCACCCAATTAGATTAATTTACTCAAATTTTAATTTATTTTATTTAATATTTAATATATTTTCTATCCCAATTAGGTGTCAAAAGAAATTAAAAAAGAAAGAAAGAATGGTAATGGAGAGGATTGAACCTAAGACCAAGAAAAGTAATTCACATACCTTTACCACTACACCAAGCTACTCTTAATGATATATATTGTACCCTTTTATATACATATCTTATAATGCAATAAAAGTAACTCAAACCTAGATCACTTGGGATATGTATAATAACAAAAACATTCGATTTAATTTAAATCTAAAAATTATTAAATATTTGATTTAAAAAATATTCAAATATTTTTTCATATTTAAATTAAATTGAATATTTATTAAAATATTAAATATTTGAATTAAAAGAAAAGAAATTTGATTTTGAAAAATACTAAATCAAAATTCTTTTCTTTTAAATCGAATATATAATATTTTAATAAATATTCGATTTAATTTAAATATGAAAAAATATTCAAATATTTTAAATCGAATATTGAATAATTTTTAGATTTAAATTAAATCAAATATTTTTGTGATTATACACATCTCAAGTGATCTAGGTTGTAACCCCCTTAACCCGGCCCAGACGGTTGAACCGAATTAAGAAGTTTACACGGCGAAAACCAAAGTCAACCCGAAAGTCAACCTTGATTAACGACCCTTTTTTTTCTTTTTAATCTTATCTAGATGCATATTAACCCTAGATATGTTCACAAGATCAGCATACTCAAAGATCATAACAATCAGAGAACATTCAGGGACTCAATTGTATGAATTAAGGAATTAGGGACCAAATTGTAAATTCTGAAAATTATAGGGACTTAACCCAATTAAAAGTTACCAGTAAGAAATTAGTCATCTTTCATGCTTCTCTGCCAAATTTCAGCTCAAACGGACATCTCAAACTCACTCAATTGCATAAACAAGGTTCAGGACCAAAATGCAAAGATTCCAAAATATATGACCGTCAATTTCAGTGCCCAACGGTTGAGTGTTCCGAAACAGGGAGGACCTGTTCCGAAACGCGGGACCGTTCCGAAACGAGTATCGGAACAGGGCTTGGCAGTAGCATTTCCGTTCCGGAACGGTTCCTCCCGTTTCGAAACACCTAGGCCATTTCAGGCCCCTGTTCCGAAACGGTAGCACCCGTTCCGATACGGCCTGCCCAGATTTGCAGAATTTTGCTGGTTTAACACACAATTGACCCATCAAACATGCTCCAAAAGCCACCAAATTATACCAGCAAGTCATTACATGCATAAGGAACATAATTGCATCAATCATACTCAAACATGGCCTCAATTAAACAAATCCCCAATTCTATAGGCATGCATCCTATTTAGAAAACCATTCAAGCATCATAATACCAAAACAACTTCACAAAGGCCAAATACATGTTCCATCATCAACAACAACATAAAACCAACTTAGGGAGTCCAAAACATCTCCCAAATAACAACATAGGTTCCCCATTGCCAAATGCCCAAAAGCTAATAGTGTTAGAAAACATTCACCATACATGAGCTTAAACCTTCACTTGGATGCTTGGCTTCCTTGCTGCCCCAAATGCACTTCAATGCTCTGCATTATTGGTTTAAGAAAAGAGAGAGCGTAAGCAAATAGCTTAGTGAGGAATGCTCATTTAAAACAACTCAATAATGCATTTATAAAACACCTTTATAAACCTTATTTTAAAACAACATTTACACATGCACATAAGCATTTCAAACAAGCATTTCATGCTTCATATTTATTATCATGTCATATTGGCCACAAGTGATACAATCAACATAAGATCCACACATGGACTTTTAACCACCATTGTGATCTTACAATTCACAAGGACCACACATGGACTTTTAACCACCATTGTGTCCTTAGCACAAGAATCATCCATGGACTTTTAACCACCATGATGTTCTTACAATTCACAAGGACCACACAAGGACTTTTAACCACCTTTGTGTCCTTAATAAGAATCACCCATGGACTTTTAACCACCATGGTGTTCTTAAATGCACAAGGCTCACACAAGGACTTTTAACCACCTTTGTGACCTTAACCAAGAACCAACCATGGACTTTTAACCACCATGTTGTTCTTAAAATACACAAGATTCACACAAGGACTTTTAACCACCTTTGTGATCTTAACCAAGAACCAACCATGGACTTTTAACCACCATGTTGTTCTTAACACAAGAACCACCTATGGACTTTTAACCACCATAGTGTTCTTAACCCTTCTCAAGACATCACTTGCCAATATACATCATTTAACAACAATATTCCAGTGTTTTAAAGCATTTAACAAAGCCATAAACATCATGCATCGTTAAGCATCAAACCACATTAAACAGTGTTCAAAAACAAGGATCTCTTACCTTGAGCATCCTTCAACACATGGCTTATAAAATCAGCAAATAATCATGCTAAAATATGCTTTCAAAACAGAATTTAAAACATGCAAACAAATCACGTTGCATTCAACCAACTCATGGTTCATCAACAAGAGAGTTTTTTCGAAAACTTACTCTTGAGCTTAGCTAAGTCTTAGACTTAAACTAAGCTCCCAAACCTTCAAAACATCGGTTTCAAAGCTGAAAACCAAAATCCACTCACCGATTCCGTTTCGCTACTTGCCGAAACACCAATCAAGCTTCCGGATCACCACCACAAGGATCCAAAGATGACTCCCCTGTTTTAAACACATCAAAGCAGAGGATTAATGCATCATCATGCATTAATATCTTCAATGAAAGCACCTAAACTCGCTGCTCTCATCCACACTCCATTTTCGGCTACCAAACACAACCGAAAACACATCCAAACAACTCCACAACACCACCCAGCCAAGATCCATCAATTCTAAACATTCTTAAACCTCAATTAACATCCAAAAAGGATCTAACCACGTCCTTATACCTCCAGCTATAACAGATCATCAAGATCACTCCAAAAACAACCAAAAACTCAAGCAAAACTTAGGAAAATCAACCTATCCGGGATTGCATTGATTAAACCTCAATTTCTCATCAATTAAACATTCATTTTTCATCAAAATGACATCTCAAAACAATGCCCAATCAGATCATACGAATTTCATCAAAATTAAAGCAAATCTTGCATTTTAAAGCCAAGATCAAGAACACAATTGTAAAACCTTTTATAAAACACAAATCAAGGATTGTGAACTTGGGAATTTCAGTAAAGAACTGAGAATTTAGAGGAGAAGGACGTTCATACCTCTAAACTTGAGTTTCTCCCTTTTTGGAACCAAGATTCTTGAAAATCCAATAAGCAAATGCTAAGGTTTTGTTGAAGAGATGATTAGAGATCAAAAGAGGATTGAAATCTCATATTTGGATGTCAAAATCAGAGGGAAAATGTGCTGGAGAAATGTGTTTGGGTTGAGAGAAAAGTTGAGAGAAAAGGAAAATGGAAATTGGGAAAAAGTTAGTTAAAATGCCAAAATATCTTTCCCTCCCTTTTATCTTTATTTAAAACCATTAATTAATCCTTTAATATTTAAGAAAAATCTGGAGAAACTCCTATTGGGTAAATAGCTCCTTAAAGATTCAAAGTTTCAATCCTTTTTAAAACAATCACACAGTTTTCAAAAATTACATTTTGGTCACTAACTCAAAATGTCACTCTTCCAAACCTCATTTTGTAAAATTGATTCCACCATTCTCTTACATATAATAAAACAGGATTTTAAGACATTTTTCCATATTTTTAATGCAACCCGAACTAGGCTTTCCTAAAATCACCTTTATATATTCGAACCGCAACCCGACCGAACCGGTCCAAACCCAAAACTTCTAAGCCCAAAATTGGGGCGTTACAACTCTCTCCCCTTAAGAAATTTCGTCCTCGAAATTTACCTGAAGGAAAGAGGTACGGAAACTGCTTCAGCATGTCATCCTTCCGCTCCCACGTGGCTTCTTCAACACCACGATGATTCCACAACACCTTTACCAACTCAATGGTCTTGCCTCGAAGAACCTTGCTATCCGAATCCAGAATCTTCACCGGTTCCTCATCATAGGTCAAATTCGGATTTAATTCCACTTCTTCCACAGGCATCACATGTGAAGGATCCGATCTATACTTCCGGAGCATAGAAACATGAAACACATCATGAATCTTTTCCAACTCTTGAGGTAACCTCAACTTGTACGCAACAGGACCCACACGCTCAATCACCTCGTATGGTCCAATGTACCTAGGGCTCAACTTACCCTTACGGCCAAACCTCATCACCTTTTTCCAAGGCGAAACCTTCAAAAACACACGGTCACCCACCGCATACTCAATCTCCTTACGCTTCAAATCCGCGTAAGACTTTTGCCGATCAGAAGCTGCCTTCAAACGCTCACAAATGAGCTTCACCTTCTCGGTGGTTCCTTTCAACAAAGCCGGCATCGAAACCAACTTCTGACCCGTTTCAGCCCAACAAAGAGGAGTCCTACACTTCCTCCCGTACAAAGCTTCATAAGGTGCCATTTGAATACTTGCCTGATAACTATTATTATAGGCAAACTCCACCAAAGGCAAATGTTTCTCCCAAGAGCCCTGGAACTCAATCACGCAGCACCTCAACATATCCTCCAAAACCTGGATAACACGCTCGGACTCACCATCCGACTGAGGATGATAAGATGTACTGAAATTCAACCGCGTACCCAAAGCTTGATGCAAACACCGCCAGAAACGCGATGTAAACCTCGGATCCCTATCCGACACAATCGACTTTGGCACACCATGCAGCCGCACAATCTCAGCAATGTACAGCTCCGCAAGCTTATCCAAAGAATACGTAGTATGCACAGGCAAGAAATGCGCACACTTCGTCAGGCGATCCACAATCACCCACACCGAATTCTTCTTCGATGGCGACAAAGGTAAACCAGATACAAAATCCATGGTAATCCTTTCCCACTTCCATTCAGGAATTCTCAACGGTTGCAACAACCCTGAAGGAAACTGATGCTCAGCCTTAACTCGCTGACACACCATGCACTTGCTCACGAACTCAGCAACATCCTTCTTCAAACCCACCCAATAGTACTCATCACGAAGATCACGATACATCTTAGTACTACCAGGGTGCATAGCAAAAGGACTACTATGACCTTCAGTCAGAATAGCACGCCTCAACTCAGCATCATTGGGCACTACTATCCGACTCCCAAAACACAACACTCCATCATCATTAAAACAGAAATCCGAAGGCCTACCCTCCGCGATATCCTGAACACGAGGTACTAAGGAATCATCCAACAACTACTTTTCCTTAATCAACTGAACCAAAGATGGTTTCACTTGCAACTCAGCCACAAGACCACCATCACGCGAAATACTCAAACTGGCAAACATAGCCCTCAACTCAACAGCTACCTTTCTACTCAAGGCATCCGCTACAACGTTAGCTTTTCCAGGGTGATACTCAATTGTCAAATCATAATCCTTGAGCAACTCTACCCAACGTCGCTGCCTAAGATTCAACTCCTTCTGAGACATCAGATACTTCAAACTCTTGTGATCCGTGTACACAGTACACTTCTCACCATACAGATAATGTCTCCAGATCTTCAAAGCAAAAACCACCGCAGCCAACTCAATATCATGCGTAGGATAATTGCGCTCATGCACTTTCAACTGCCGCGATGCATAAGCCACCACCTTACCCTCTTGCATCAACACACATCCCAAACCAACATAGGACGCATCACTGTACACCACAAACTCTTTTCCTGATTCAGGTTGAACCAAGATCGGAGCTTGCGTCAAAGCTGCCTTAAGCTTCTCAAAAGCCTACTGTCTCGCTTCCTTCCACTCATACTTAACATCCTTCTGCAACAACTTCGTCAAAGGTGCAGCAATCTTTGAAAACCCATCCACAAACCTCCGGTAGTATCCCGCCAAACCAAGGAAACTACGGACCTCATGAACAGACTTAGGAACTTTCCAATTCATCACTGCCTCAATCTTCTGAGGATCAACACGAATCCCTTCAGGAGAAACCACATGACCAAGAAACACCACTTCTCTAAGCCAAAACTCACACTTGCTCAGCTTGGCATAAAGCTGATTCTCCAACAAAGCTTGCAAAACAATTCTCAAATGCTCTTCATGCTCCTCCTCAGTACGCGAGTACACGAGGATATCATCAATGAACACCACAACAAATTTATCCAAGTATTCATGAAATACTCAGTTCATCATGTCCATGAAAGCTGCAGGAGCATTTGTCAAACCAAACGGCATCACAAGGAACTCATAATGCCCATACCTTGTCCTGAAAGCTGTCTTAGGCACATCCACATCCTTTACCTTCAACTGGTAATACCCTGACCTCAAGTCAATCTTAGAGAACACAGCTGCTCCCCGAAATTGATCAAAAAGATCATCGATTCTCGGCAATGGATACCGATTCTTGATAGTCAACTTGTTCAGCTGACGATAATCAATGCACATTCTCATAGTGCCATCCTTCTTCTTCACAAACAAGACCGGTGCACCCCAAGGCGACACACTCGGCCGAATGAACCCACGATCAAGCAACTCTTGCAATTGCGTCTTCAGCTCCTTCAACTCTTTAGGTGCCATTCTATAAGGGGTAATGGACACTGGAGTTGTGTTCTCATACAGCTCAATCCCAAACTCCACTTCACGATTAGGAGGCAATTCAGGCAACTCCTCAGGAAACACACCAGGAAACTCTCGCACAGTCCTGATATCTTGCACACGCAACTCCTTAGAACTAGGATTCATCACAAAAGCTAGGTAAGCTTCACAACCTTGCCTCAGCATCCGGCTTGCCTCCAATGTAGACACCACATTGGCAAGAAACTTCACATTCTCACCAACCGCAACAACCTCATAATCATCCGCAAGCTTCAACGAAACTCGCTTATTTTCACAATCCACTACAGCTCGATGCTCAACAAGCCAATCCATACCAAGGATTACATCAAAACCATAGAAAGGCAATTCCATAAGATCAACAGGAAAAACATGTTCTTGCACCACCAAAGGACATCTTCTATAAAGCTTTCGAGTCACAACAGTCTCACCAAAAGAACTAGTGACACGCATACCAACATCCAAAGACTCAACAGGCAAACCAAGCAATTCAGCATGCTCACGCAATATGTATGAGTGTGTAGATCCAGAATCAATCAAGGAAAGTAATGACAAGGATTGCAAAGTAAAAGTACCTGCGATCACATCCGTGTCATTCCTTCCCTCCCTCTGAGCATACACTCTGGCCTGGCCGCCACCCTCAGGCTGAACAACTACAACATGGGCCACATTACGTCCACCATCCTCCCCACGCTGGAAGTTACCACGGCCGCGCCCACGACCTCTCTATGGTGCAACAACAACAGGAGCACGCCCTTGGCCACCAGCCAACATAGGACACTCCCTCCTCATGTGATCCGTAGATCCACAGTTCTAGCATGAATTACCAGCCGCCACAACAGAAGCTTGCACCTCCCTCACAGCTCGAGGACAATCACGTTTCATATGGCCACGCGATCCACACGTCCAACACGCGCTCGGATCAACTCTAGCCTTGCCTCCCTGAGCAGGCGCACCACCACCTCGCTTAGCTGAAGACTGATACTTCTGATCACGTCCCCTCTTGTTCCGTCCGCCACCGGAACTATACTCAGCAGCTCGCTTACCAGCACCAGAAACAGCACTTCTAGAAGATAAACCCAAATTCATCTCAATGTCCTTTGCCCGACCAACCAGCACATCAAAATCATTATACTCAGCAGCCAGCATATACGTCTTTACTTCCGTCACCAAACCATAACGGAACCTTTCACACCTCTCCCGCTCATCCGGGACAAGCTCAGGTGCATACTGACTGAGTCGGACAAACTGAACCTCATACTCAGCCACAGACATGCTCCCTTGGGTAAGAGACATGAATTCCCTTTTCTTTTCATCTAGGTACCTCACTCCCAAATACCTTCTCTTGAACGCGTTCTGAAAGAACGTCCAAGTTACATCAGCTTCCGCCATCCCAGAGATAGTGGTTGTCCACCAAGTGTATGCATCGTCCTGCAACAATGATACCACACAACCAAGCTTTTGCACATCAGTGCAACTCATTTGCCCCAAGATTCTCTTGGTACTTTCCAACCAAGACTCCGAACCTTCAGCAGACAAACCCCTGAACTCAGTCCCTCCCAGACTGCGCAAACGTTCCAAAGGTAGTCTAACTCCTGCATCTCCCTGATGCCCAGCTCCTTGAGCTCCAGCTACCGCTGCTCGAAAAGCACCAGCAATAGCTTGAACCAACATTGTCATGTCAGGAACAGCTTGCCCCTGACCAGCTTCAGGTCCAGCGACCCCAGCACCAGCTGCAACACCAGCTCCTTCACCCTCAGCACCACCACCACCAGACAGAGGAGGTAAATCAACCATATTCTCAGCATTCTCTTCATTTTCATTTTGAGCCATAGCTCGCGTATTAACTCTCAACTCTCTACGAGGTGCCATACACTAACAATGCAATCACAATGCAATAAAACAAAGTCAGGCTCAGCAAGGTAAGCAATCCAAGTACTCAAGCTCATTTCCACTTAAAAACAAATCATTACATTAGCTTTGATTTGGCAATGGGTCCCCACAACATGCTTCACCACAGCATACACCACAATTGTAACATATTTACAATTCACTCAACATGCTTTCATTCAACAAGCATACAAAGCATACATACTTTAATCACCCACATAATCATTCCCAATTACACGAGAACTCAGCTCTGATACCACCAAATGTAACCCCCTTAACCCGGCCCAGACGGTTGAACCGAATTAAGAAGTTTACACGGGGAAAACCAAAGTCAACCCAAAAGTCAACCTTGATTAACGACCCTTTTTTTCTTTTTAATCTTATCTAGATGCATATTAACCCTAGATATGTTCACAAGATCAGCATACTCAAAGATCATAACAATCAGAGAACATTCAGGGACTCAATTGTATGAATTAAGGAATTAGGGACCAAATTGTAAATTCTGAAAATTATAGGGACTTAACCCAATTAAAAGTTACCAGTAAGAAATTAGTCATCTTTCATGCTTCTCTGCCAAATTTCAGCTCAAACGGACTTCTCAAACTCACTCAATTGCATAAACAAGGTTCAGGACCAAAACACAAAGATTCCAAAACATATGACCGTCAATTTCAGTGCCCAACGGTCGAGTGTTCCGAAACAGGGAGGACCTGTTCCGAAACGCGGGACCGTTCCGAAACGAGTATCGGAACAGGGCTTGGCAGTAGCATTTCCGTTCCGGAACGGTTCCTCCCGTTTCGAAACGCCTAGGCCATTTCAGGCCCCTGTTCCGAAACGGTAGCACCCGTTCCGATACGGCCTGACCAGATTTGCAGAATTTTGCTGGTTTAACACACAATTGACCCATCAAACATGCTCCAAAAGCCACCAAATTATACCAGCAAGTCATTACATGCATAAGGAACATAATTGCATCAATCATACTCAAACATGGCCTCAATTAAACAAATCCCCAATTCTATAGGCATGCATCCTATTTAGAAAACCATTCAAGCATCATAATACCAAAACAATTTCACAAAGGCCAAATACATGTTCCATCATCAACAACAACATAAAACCAACTTAGGGAGTCCAAAACATCTCCCAAATAACAACATAGGTTCCCAATTTCCAAATGCCCAAAAGCTAATAGTGTTAGAAAACATTCACCATACATGAGCTTAAACCTTCACTTGGATGCTTGGCTTCCTTGCTGCCCCAAATGCACTTCAATGCTCTGCATTATTGGTTTAAGAAAAGAGAGAGCGTAAGCAAATAGCTTAGTGAGGAATGCTCATTTAAAACAACTCAATAATGCATTTATAAAACACCTTTATAAACCTTAGTTTAAAACAACATTTACACATGCACATAAGCATTTCAAACAAGCATTTCATGCTTCATATTTATTATCATGTCATATTGGCCACAAGTGATACAATCAACATAAGATCCACACATGGACTTTTAACCACCATTGTGATCTTACAATTCACAAGGACCACACATGGACTTTTAACCACCATTGTGTCCTTAGCACAAGAATCATCCATGGACTTTTAACCACCATGATGTTCTTACAATTCACAAGGACCACACAAGGACTTTTAACCACCTTTGTGTCCTTAACAAGAATCACCCATGGACTTTTAACCACCATGGTGTTCTTAAATGCACAAGGCTCACACAAGGACTTTTAACCACCTTTGTGACCTTAACCAAGAACCAACCATGGACTTTTAACCACCATGTTGTTCTTAAAATACACAAGATTCACACAAGGACTTTTAACCACCTTTGTGATCTTAACCAAGAACCAACCATGGACTTTTAACCACCATGTTGTTCTTAACACAAGAACCACCTATGGACTTTTAACCACCATAGTGTTCTTAACCCTTCTCAAGACATCACTTGCCAATATACATCATTTAACAACAATATTCCAGTGTTTTAAAGCATTTAACAAAGCCATAAACATCATGCATCGTTAAGCATCAAACCACATTAAACAGTGTTCAAAAACAAGGATCTCTTACCTTGAGCATCCTTCAACACATGGCTTATAAAATCAGCAAATAATCATGCTAAAATATGCTTTCAAAACAGAATTTAAAACATGCAAACAAATCACGTTGCATTCAACCAACTCATGGTTCATCAACAAGAGAGTTTTTTCGAAAACTTACTCTTGAGCTTAGCTAAGTCTTAGACTTAAACTAAGCTCCCAAACCTTCAAAACATCGGTTTCAAAGCTGAAAACCAAAATCCACTCACCGATTCCGTTTCGCTACTTGCCGAAACACCAATCAAGCTTCCGGATCACCACCACAAGGATCCAAAGATGACTCCCCTGTTTTAAACACATCAAAGCAGAGGATTAATGCATCATCATGCATTAATATCTTCAATGAAAGCACCTAAACTCGCTGCTCTCATCCACACTCCATTTTCGGCTACCAAACACAACCGAAAACACATCCAAACAACTCCACAACACCACCCAGCCAAGATCCATCAATTCTAAACATTCTTAAACCTCAATTAACATCCAAAAAGGATCTAACCACGTCCTTATACCTCCAGCTATAACAGATAATCAAGATCACTCCAAAAACAACCAAAAACTCAAGCAAAACTTAGGAAAATCAACCTATCCGGGATTGCATTGATTAAACCTCAATTTCTCATCAATTAAACATTCATTTTTCATCAAAATGACATCTCAAAACAATGCCCAATCAGATCATACGAATTTCATCAAAATTAAAGCAAATCTTGCATTTTAAAGCCAAGATCAAGAACACAATTGTAAAACCTTTTATAAAACACAAATCAAGGATTGAGAACTTGGGAATTTCAGTAAAGAACTGAGAATTTAGAGGAGAAGGACGTTCATACCTCTAAACTTGAGTTTCTCCCTTTTTGGAACCAAGATTCTTGAAAATCCAATAAGCAAATGCTAAGGTTTTGTTGAAGAGATGATTAGAGATCAAAAGAGGATTGAAATCTCATATTTGGATGTCAAAATCAGAGGGAAAATGTGCTGGAGAAATGTGTTTGGGTTGAGAGAAAAGTTGAGAGAAAAGGAAAATAGAAATTGGGAAAAAGTTAGTTAAAATGCCAAAATATCTTTCCCTCCCTTTTACCTTTATTTAAAACCATTAATTAATCCTTTAATATTTAAGAAAAATCTGGAGAAAATCCTTTTTAAAACAGTCACACAGTTTTCAAAAATTATATTTTGGTCACTAACTCAAAATGTCACTCTTCCAAACCTCATTTTGTAAAATTGATTCCACCATTCTCTTACATATAATAAAAGAGGATTTTAAGACATTTTTCCATATTTTTAATGCAACCCGAACTAGGCTTTCCTAAAATCACCTTTATATATTCGAACCGCAACCCGACCGAACCGGTCCAAACCCAAAACTTCTAAGCCCAAAATTGGGGCGTTACATAGGTTCGAGTTCCCTTTCAATCAGTTTTACTTCTTTTTTCCTAACATTTATTGCATTATAAGATATGCATATAAAAGGGTGCAATATATGTCATTGAGAGTAGCTTGGCCTAGTGTTAAAGTAAATAACAAGGACCAAATGCATAATTTTATAAATTTTCGTTAACTGTCACGTCACCCCTCTATTAGTTTTTTAAACGCGGTGGTCAAAATAGGTCAATTAATGAAGTTGGGAGGTTTGATTGAGGAGTTCGATAGTTTAGTTGTCAGAATAAGTATGCCCCAAAATTCGATGGTAAATAGTGTAGTTTACCCTTACATTTTTCAGTGTTCAGCCATATATATAGAAACATAAAAAGGGAGAGAATTTTTGTTTGCGAAATCACCTTATTTTACAACATTCTTATTTTCCTACATTATCATCTTCTCCATCATACATTTACTTTGCCTAAACATGCTTAACTCCAACTCATAAAGACAATTAGAAGGATAAATTAAGAACAAATATTTGATTTTTTCTCTTAAAAAGAAAGAGCTTGGTAGCTGCCATCGCCCATAAGAGATGTCAAAGGAGTAGTAGTAGGAGTGAGAGTATGGTCGGGTTGAGTAAAAATATTTTGATTTAGTCGAGTTTATAAGTTTTATTTTACGATTCACTTTATTTGAAATTTTTTAAAATTTGAGCCGATTTTATGAAATTCGAGTCAAATTTTCGAGTGTATGTATAAATTTAATTGTTATTATTTATAATGCTATAGTACAGATTGATTCTAATTTAAACAGCTTTATGTATCCATGTATAATACACATATATTTCTTCATATTTTTTCATATGTGCTACATAAATAAAACATAACTGAGAGACGACTCGAACTTAAAAATCGATCAACTAATTACAATTTTTGTTTGAGTTATTCGAATTTTTATTTTACAGCTCAAACTATATTTTAATTTTTTTCGAGGTGAGTTTATAAAATTACGAGTTAAATTAAAACGAGTCGATTTTTTCGAGTCTAGTCGAGTTTTTAGAAAGAGTGAGCGTGAGACAAGACGACAATGTACTGTGCCCTGTTCACGTGCACATCAGCTCTATACTGCCCCTCTAATATCTGCAATACGTGTCTCCTTTTCTGTCCTTATTCCGAATTACTACGGTTCTTTTGGGGTCCCTCCCTCTCTTGCGCTTTGTCTCGTACCACACAAAATTTATTAGGTTTAATTACGTCAAAGGTCTCGGATTCAGGCTGACCAATGGGAAAAGCAGGGGTAAAGTTCACAAATAGTCATTGAATTATTCTAAAATATTCATTTTGGTCACCAAATTTTCAAAAATTATTAAATAAGCATTAAATTTTGTATTTTGTTACAAAACGGACTGCGCCGTTAGATGTCGTTAACAACAGGCTGACTGGACAACTAAAATGATATATTGGTTGTTACAAAATAGTTATTGAACTTTGTAGATGTTACAGAATGGTCATTAAATGATTTAATTATTACATGATGGTGAATTCACTATCTAATTGTTACAAAATGATCATTGAACTATTTAATTGTTATAAAATGATCATTGAACTTCTCAATTGTTACAAAATGATCATTGAACTATTTAATTGTTATAAAATGATCATTGAACTTCTCAATTGTTACAAAATGATCATTGAACTATTTAATTGTTACAAAATAGTTGGTTATTACATGTTATATTGTAAATTTTTATTGTTGTTGATTTCAAGAGACTTTATTTTTAAAAACGTTTCAAATGAAGGAATGAAAGAGTTTTTGGTTTCCAAAAGCATTTCTAGGAAAAAAGACTTATGACTTCTTTTATTTGAAATGTTTCTAGGAACAAACCTTTAATTCCTTTCATTTAAAATAATTATGGAAACAAAAAGCTCTTAATTCCATTCATTCGAAACGTTTCTGAAATCAAAGTCTTGAAATCAATAACAATAAAAACTTGCAGCATAACATGTAATAACCAACCATTTTGTAACAATTAAATAGTTCAATGATCATTTTGTAACAATTAAATAGTTCAATGACCAATTTGTAACATTTACAAAGTTCAATGGCCATTTTGTAACAACTAATATATTACTTAGTTGCCCAGTTAGTTTACCGTTAGGCTGTTAACGACTTTTAATGGCTCAATGCCCATTTTGTAATAAAATCCAAAGTTTAATACCTATTTTGTAATTTTTGAAAGTTCAATGACCAAAACGAACATTTTAAGATAGTTTAATAACCATTTGTCAACTTTACCCGAAAAGAAACATGAGTTCAACTCAGGGTTTGTACTTAGTTCGATTTATTGTATTTAAAGTATTTTATTAATAAAATAAAGTAAATAATATGTTCAAAAAATTTAATAACGTTTCTATGGTTTATTAATGAGATATTAAATTAATTGTTCAAAGTAATAAATTATATTTTTTATATAAAATTCATTTTTAGTTTTCACTCAATGTCACGAACAAATTTGAGATGACCCTGCTTGGGTTAAAAATACTTTCTTTTTATATTGTATCAACAATTAAAAATAAAATTAATTGAAAATGGAGGTAAGACCATAAAATAAAAATGATATACAAACCCAATTTAAAAAAAGTATAATGACTAAATTTTAAGTTTTGAAATAGTATATGAATTTCTGACATTTTTAAATAAATTTATTAACGAGGTTTAATAATTTTTTCTTAACTTGATATTAATATTTTTTTATCAATTTGGTATTTGAACTTGATTTTTTTTTACCTAATTAGTATTTGACGTTGACATGTAACCTTAAAAATTAATTAGGTTGTGTCACACGACACTTAGCAACATAAATGTTTTAATCGATTATTGCCACATCAGCAGTCAAATAGATATCAAATGCAAAATGATTGTCAAATTCATGGGTCAATTGTATTTTAAACCTATTAATAACTGTATAAATTTTGCGATATTTGAATTTTCCCCTTTAATTTTAGTTTTAGGAATTAGGATGCGATATAAACCATTGATTTTTTTTAACAAATTAATTTTTAAGGTAAACTACGATAGGTATCACCTAACTATAAGAGGTGACTCATTTCTGCCACCAACCTTCAAATTGATCCCATTCTACCACTAAACTTCGATTTCAGTCTCATTCATAGCACCCTACAGTTAAAATATGGATGGCGTGATGATATGTACACCCAATTCAGTTACGGTATTAATTGTGTTTATTAAATATTATTTTTCCAAGTATTATTTTTTTAATTAATTTTCTCTTTTAATCCTACTGAAAAATTATGCCTGAAAATCCTATCGTTTAAACCTCCAAAACAGAAGCCAAAAAAATAGACAAGTTCAGAGAAGAAGATTATTGTGTTTCTGATAATGGAAATGGTATTTTGGACTTTGATTTGCTTTGTGGGGGCACCGGTGGAGTTGGTGGTGGAGAATAGTTGCAGTTCGAGACAACATTTTGATATGTTTGGGAGGTTTTCAGGCATAATTTCTCAGTGGAGTATATTTGTCGTGAACCGAATATGGTTGCGGATTGGTTAGCAACGGATATGCGTGGTGAAGCGATAAGTGAAGCGTTCTTTGGGGAGCCCCCAGGTCTGGTTCGAGCCTTACTTACACATGACCTGCAGCTATGTGATCGGCAGCAAGCTACTGGGATTGGTTAGAAATATTTGTAACATCTTGCTGAAGTTGAAGTGAGGTTAACCGTGCGGGTTATTTTTATGGGCCTTGTTTGATTCGATGTAGCTATTTCTACATGTACTCTTTTACTTCTATTAAATTTAGGAATGTTTTTTAACGAGGCGTGTGGTTGTAGCATTTTTTCCTTTAAATCGAAAAAAGAGGACGTCGTTTTTCTATCACCATTTAATATTATTTTATTTTAAAAAATAATTACTTGGAAAAAATAATGTTTAATAAACACCGTTAGCACTGTAATTGAATTGGGTGTACATGTCATCACGTCATCAATGTTTTATTGGCGGGGTGATATGATTGAGAATGAAATTAAAGTTTAATGGTACAATTGGACTAATTCGAAAGTTAATGGTAAAAACGAGTCTCCTCCTATAATTGAGTGGCATCTGACGTAATTTACACTAAGTTTTATATTTATTTGATAACTTTGCAATAGGATTTGTGTTCACACGTTAAATTATTATTATTATTAATCGGGAAAATTACACCACTTACCACCAAATAAATTGAAGATACCTATTTGGACCACCGAACTATAGAAATCATCAATCAGACCACCGAACTTATAAAATCAACCTATTTTGACCACCGCTGTTAAAAATCTAACGGTGGAGTGAAGGAACTGCCACGTGGCAATTGGCGGAAAAATTTAAAAATTACACATTTGGTCCCTATTATTTATACATTTTTTCAATTTAATCCTAATTTTAAATTAATAAAATAATAAATTATTTAATTAAGTGGTAACACGTGTCAACACCTTATTGGAGGACTTTAATTATTTATATTTGATTTTATTAATTTATTTCCCCCCTCCAATTAGGTGGTGACACATGTCACAACCAATTTAGAGGAGAAAAATAAATTTCTCTCCACCTGCACTAAGTAGGATTCAAACCTAGGTCTTTCAAGTGTAAAGCCAATGGCTTTGCCACTGCACGAAGCACAACGTTGTGCTATAATTCTCCAGATATAATATATACCTCTTATTAGCTTCTACATTTATAAGTCAAAAGCTCAAACCCTAAACACTAATTTTAGATATATAAATCCTAAACCCTAAACTTTAACCCTAAATATTTCAAATTAATTTCACGCTAAATATTTCAAATTAAACCCCAAACCCTAAACATTTCAAATTAATTCCAAACTAAATATTTTAAATTAAACCCTAAACCTCAAACCTTAAATATTTCAAATTAATTTCACGCTAAATATTTTAAATTAAACCCTAAAGCCTAAATATTTCAAATTAATTTCATGCTAAATATTTCAAATTAAACCCTAATCCCTAAAACTTTCAAATTAATTCCACACTAAATATTTTAAATTAAACTCTAAACCCTAAATATTTCAAATTAATTTCATGCTAAATATTTCAAATTAAACCCTAAAAATTTCAAATTAATTACACAATAAATATTTCAAATTAAACCCTAAAACCTAAACCCTAAAATAGGATTTAAGGTTTAATTTAAAATATTTAGCATGCAATTAATTTGAAATTTTTAGGGTTTAGGGTTTGGGGTTTAATTTGAAATATTTAGCGTGAAATTAATTTGAAATGTTTAGGGCTTGTAGTTTAAGGATTAATTTGAAATATTTATGGTTAGAGTTTAGGGTTTAGGATTTATATATGTGAAATTAGTGTTTAGGGTTTGAGCTTTTGGCTTACAAATGTAGAAACTAATAAGAGATATATATTATATCTGGAGAATTATAGCACAAAGTTGTGCTTGGTGTAGTGTCAAAGCTATTAGTTTTACACTTGATAGACCTAGGTTCGAATCTTGCTTAGTGTAGGTGGAGAGAATTTTATTTTCTCCTCTAAAAAGGTGGTGACACGTTCCTCCAATAAGGTGTTGACACGTGTCACCACTTAATTAAATAAGTTATTATTTTATTAATTTATAATTAGGACTAAATTGAAAAAATGTGTAAATAATAGGGACCAAATATGTAATTTTTAAAATTTTCTGTCAATTGGCACGTGGCAGTTACTTCACCGTTAGGTTTTTAACGGCGGTGGTCAAAATAGGTTAATTTTATAAGTTAGGTGGTCTGATTGACGATTTCTATAGTTCGGTGGTCCAAATAGGTATCCCCAATTTGTTTGGTGGTCAGTGGTGTAGTTTTCCCTTATTATTATTATTATTATTATTATTATTATTATTATTATTATTATTATTATTATTATTATTATTATTATTATTATTATTATTATTATTATTATTATTATTATTATTATTATTATTATTATTATTATTATTATTATTATTATGCACTTACATACAATGTAAAACTATGAGTTTTACACGTTTTTTGGAACGTTGGATAACTGGAATCGATGGTCGAGATTAACTCCTTACTTTTTTATTCCAAGTGATAATCTTCCTATAACCAACCGTTAATCTCAGCCATCTATTCATCTAAAAACGTGTAAAAATTAAAAATTCTTGCATTGTGTAACTGGATGCTATTCCTATTATTATTATTATTATTATTATTATTATTATTATTATTATTATTATTATTATTATTATTATTATTATTATTATTATTATTATTATTATTATTATTGTAGAACTAATGTTTTGATATAATAATTGAAAAATATTTTGGACTGATTTAAAAAGAATTCAAAACTATTTCCAAAGTCCAAATAACTTGAAACTATGTTTATGGATGTTTTAAAAGGGTTTAACATGTTTTTCAAAGCCAAACTACACAAAACCGTCCAGGTGTTTCGAAACACCCTTAGGTGTTTCGATACGGGGGATTCTAGTAGCAAAAGTGTTTCGATACGAGTATCGAAACGGGCCTTCCCTGGATGTGAATTTTGCCCAGCGTTTCGAAACGAGCTATGCCGTTTCGATACGCCTACGTGGCATCGACCACAACGGTCATAAACCCCAACGGCTATTTTCTAACTAACTTTTAAATGCAGAGCGTTTCAATACGGTGCCTAGCATTTCGATACGGGCGTTTCGATACGGCCAAGGGTGTTCCGAAACGAGTGCTCATCAGACTGCAACGACTCTTTCTACTTAAAGGGTGTTTCGAAACGGTCACGAGTGTTTCGAAACAGTGAGCAACATAACTGTATTTATGGTGGGAAATAAAGTCCTCAACGGCTCCAATTCATCCCCAACGGCTAGTAACAACTATAAACTCATCAAGGAGTATAAAAGGGACCTCCAAGCATCAAGATATGGTTAATGCTCATATTGTCAATCAACAAATGATCAAATATTGTCTTAGCACTTAAATTGTCAATTCTTGTTTAGACAAACACTAGTGAGCCAAAATTGTCAAATTTGCTCAAGTGTTTTAGGTTTTGGGTGAGTGCTTTAATTGTGCAAACAAACACCTATTAGAGGGATTTGTGTTTGCTTTTATTATCTCTTTGTAAAAGAGGGTTTGATCAAGGCTTTGGGTAGAAAGCTTGATCGGTGTATAAGGGTTTCCTTCTAAGCCTAGAAAAGGGGACGAATCAATAGTGGATTGATTGGAAATCCTTAGTGGGAAGCTAAGGTAGTGGATGTAGACCTTGGTTAGAAGGTTGAACCACTCTAAAATCATTGTGTCATTCACTTTTTAGCTTCCACACCAAATCCACCCAAAATTCCACCTCTCTACCACTTGATGAGCAACATCGGTTGATCGAATCGAGCCCCTCTCAACTCAACAATTGGTATCAGAGCTTGGCTCAATCGAAGAGGATTAACATCTTATTGAGAAGATCCGGCAAGCTCGATCATCATTTCACCAACCGACTCAAATGGCGCAATCCATCGATAAACCGCCTTTCTTCGACGAAACCTACTATGCCCATTGGAAGACCAAGATGAAACTTTTCATAAAGTCAAGAGACTACAAACTATGAGACATAGTTGAAGATGGCCCGTTCGTGCCTCAACGAAGTAAAGCGGAGTGGAGTGCCGACGATCGCAAGAAGATGAAGCTAAATTGCAAAGCCTTGCACATTCTCTTTTGTGCATTTGGCCCAACCATATATGAGAATATGTCTTCTTGTGAGAGTGCCAAGGAGGTATGAGACAAGCTTGAAGTCACATACGAGGGAACCGATGAAGTCAAGGAGACCAAGATTGGGCTCCTTACCTTAGAGTACGAGAACTTCAAAATGGATCCGGAAGAGAACATCGAGAAGATGTTTGATAGGTTCTCCACTATCACAAATGGTCTCAAAGGCTATGGAGAAGCCATCCCGGAGGAAAAGCTTGTTCGAAAGCTCATATACTCACTTCCCGAGTCTTGGGACTCAAAGAAGACCGCCATCATCGAAGCCAAAAATTTGAAGACCTTGTAGCTTGATGAACTCATGGAGTCACTCCTTACTCATCAAATCATGAAGAAGAACAAAGAAGATGAGAAGAAGAGGGAAGAAATTAGAGCTATGGGAAAGAAGAAGCTCAAGGGGCTTGGCATCAACACCAAGGCCATGGCTCTCAAATCCTCCACTTGCCATCATGTTTATTCAAGTGAAGAGGAGGATGAAGAAGAAGAGATAGTTCATCTCTTCAAGAAGTGTGCCCCGTTCATGAAGAAAGCTTTGAGAGAGCTTGAACGAGAATCCAAGAAAAAGGAGAGGGCAAACACTTCAAGCCATAAGAAGGCATATGTGGCTACTTGGAGTGATGAGGACTCCACCGACGATGGACAAGCCAACCTTTGCCTTATGGCCATCGAAGAAGATTCAAGGGTAACTTCTAATTCATCTACTTCATGTTCTTACTCTTTTGATGAATTACAAGATGCCTACGATGATTTGGTTTTAGAGCTTAAAAATCACATTTTGAAAAACAATAAATTGATTTCAAAGTTAAAAATTCAAAATGATTTGATTTCTAAAACCAAACTTGAACTTGAAGCAAAACTCGAAGAGTTTGAATTAAAATGTTTTGATTTACAAAATTTGCTTCAAAAAGTTCAAGAAGAAAAGGATTTGATTTCCAAAGAGCTAGAAAAGAAAAACAATTTTGGAAAATCAAATTTCTATGTAAGGCAATCTAGTGCCCCTAGATTTGTAAACGGTAAATGTTTTAGAAGTGTTTAGGTCCTAAAAGGACTAACCACTTCAACTAAAAAGGATGACATTGAAAAATGGATTCCAAAGGGGACTAAGTTTTGTGCTACTAACGTCTATGGATCCAAAGCAATTTGGATACCAAAAATCACTTGATTGTCTTTTGCTAGGTGTGATGGAGATTGATCAACAAGTCCAATTAATGAGGGGGAGCTCCATGCACACTAAGGAAGAACACTTGAAGAAGGAAGGCTTCACATCCTCCCTTGAGTTGAAGTGTGGTAAAATCTAGTTGCTTTTGTTTTATTTGATTTATTTTCATTTATGCCAACTAGATGATCATATATGTTGGACTAACATTTTTAATGATGCTTTGAGTAAGGGGGAGCCATTTTAAAACCAAGTTCTTATTTTTGGTCAAATCTTTTCCTCTATAGTTATTTTGAACTTAATGTTTTAAATTCTTTTTGATATAACAAAAAGGGGGAAAAATGGTTTGAAAAATTAAATTTTCAAATGAATAAGGGGGAGCTTTATTTGATTTCATATCTTTAATCTCTTATTCACATTTTTAAAGTTAAAGGGGGAGAATCCCAAACATTTTTCAAGATAGTTTTATTATATCAAAAAGGGGGAGATTGTAGAACTAATGTTTTGATATAATAATTGAAAAATGTTTTGGACTGATTTAAAAAGAATTCAAAACTGTTTCCAAAGTCCAAATAACTTGAAACTATGTTTAGGGATGTTTTAAAAGGGTTTAACATGTTTTTCAAAGCCAAACTACACAAAACCGTCCAGGTGTTTCGAAACACCCTTAGGTGTTTCGATACGGGGGATTCCAGTAGCAAAAGTGTTTCGATACGAGTATCGAAATGGGCCTTCCCTGGATGTGAATTTTGCCTAGCGTTTCGAAACGGGCTATGCCGTTTCGATACGCCTACGTGGCATCGACCACAACGGTCATAAACCCCAACGACTATTTTCCAAATAACTTCTAAATGCAGAGCATTTCGATACGGTGCCTAGCGTTTTGATACGGGCGTTTCGATACGGCCAAGGGTGTTCCGAAACGGGTGCTCATCAGACTGCAACGACTCTTTCTACTTAAAGGGTGTTTCGAAATGGTCACGAGTGTTTCGAAACGGTGAGCAGCAGAACTGCATTTATGGTGGGAAATAAAGTCCTCAACGGCTCCAATTCATCCCCAACGGCTAGTAACAGCTATAAACTCATCAAGGAGTATAAAAGGGATCTCCAAGCATCAAGATATGGTTAATGCTCATATTGTCAATCAACAAATGATCAAATATTGTCTTAGCACTTAAATTGTTAATTCTTGTTTAGACAAACACTAGTGAGCCAAAATTGTCAAATTTGCTCAAGTGTTTTAGGTTTTGGGTGAGTGCTTTAATTGTGCAAACAAACATCTATTAGAGGGATTTGTGTTTGCTTTTATTATCTCTTTGTAAAAGAGGGTTTGATCAAGGCTTTGGGTAGAAAGCTTGATTGGTGTATAAGGGTTTCCTTCTAAGCCTAGAAAAGGGGACGAATCAATAGTGGATTGATTGAAAATCCTTAGCGGGAAGCTAAGGTAGTGGATGTAGACCTTGGTTAGAAGGTTGAACTACTCTAAAATCATTGTGTCATTCACTTTTTAGCTTCCACATCAAATCCACCCAAAATTCCACCTCTCCACCACTTGATGAGCAACATCGGTTGATCGAATCGAGCCCCTCTCAACTCAACAATTATTATTATTAATTGTTTTATTTATTTATAATTATTTTTACCTAGGGAGCGGGGAAGGAGAAATTTGCTCCTAATAGGTATTGAACCCACAACCTAAGAGAGGATGTTGTCAACAGAAAGGTTTTAAAACACATGATCTAGAGATTGTTGACAAATATAAATTTTATGTACGAGCACTTCTATTTTTCATTATATATATTATGAAAAATACTTTGATACACAAGTTTGTGTAAAATTTAGTTTGTACTAACTTTTCAATTTTAGGGTTTAGGTTGTATGACGTAGAATTTATGGTTAGAATTTAGAGTTAAGGGTTTAAGATTTATAGTTTAGGAGTTAGGGTATTAGGGTTAGAGATTTAGGGTTTAGATTTTATAGTTTAAATATGAAGGGCTGTGTATCAAAATATAACCTATATACATCACGTTAACTTTTTTTTATTTATATATATATTATATAGGCTAAAGGGGCAACTTTGCTCCTGTAGTAAATCAAAATCAACAATGTTGCCCCTACTTTTTTTTTACATCAATTTTGCCCTTAAGCCAAACTAATTTCAGCTATGTCACCCTTGACTGTTATTGACTAACATGAACGTTAGGTTTTGCACATTAACCCACCACGTCACCCGTTATCCTCAGGTGGCATGCCAAGCTAAACATTGCATGGTCACATTTGATGACGTAGCCTACTGCTGACATGGACATATATTAAAAAAAATTAATTTCAAAATTAATTAGGGTTAAGTACTAAAATAATTAAACGATGAAACTCTTTAAAAACTTTATTTTCATTCGTACGATTTGAAAATTTTCTTAAAATTCTATGCAAAACGAAAGATTCTTGAACGATTTTCAAAGGTGCTGAAGATGATTGTTTTGAAATTCAAAGGGCTAGCAAAAATTAGTAAGTTTAAATCGGTAACTTTTCTTAACTCTAATAGATGTTTTAGTTTTTGCAGAAGTTTTAGGGTTTTTCACCCAAAAATGTTTTGGTTTTGCAGATGTTTTAGGGAGATTGTCTGACCTTTTTTTGTAGAAATGTTAGGGTTTTACACCCAAAAGGAAAAGTGGAATGTATGATATATAAGCGTAAAAGTAATATTATTTTACACCATAAATTTCTCTATCACTAATAATTTTTTTTGTTTTTTGTTTTGCTCGTGAATGTGTTTTAGTCCCTCTTTTCAGTGAGCACGACTCTAATAACATGTGAATGTGTTTTAAATCTCGATATTTATGTCTTTTGTGTTTGCTTTTTAAGTGAAACATGTTGATATTTTGTTTTATATGGAATGTGTTTTTGAATAGCGGTTTTTATTTACTTTTCGACTGAAATATTCTGTTTTATATTAAAATGAGTGAATGACATTGAAAGGATATAGGAAAAATATTAAGATAGTATTTAAAATTGAGGTAGAAGCATATTGCATATATACACATATATAATATTGTGTCACTTAGATATGTGTAAAGTAATAGTTGAATTAGTAACTCCAGAATTAGTTAAATGTCTTTAGTTTTTATTAAATTCTTTCATGTTGTTTTGTATGCATGACGGACAATGTATATAATGTCTTTGTGTTACAATATTATCATATTTGTAAATTTGCAATATCACCTAAGTTTTATTATATTGGTGGGAATATTGAGAAATTTCAAATTGATCTAGATACTTTGTATTACTGGGACATAATTAGTAACGCAAAGGAACTGGGGTAAGAGACTAATTCATGGGTATATTATAGGGTGACGGAGATAAAATTCAATTGTGATGCATTGGTTCTAGTAAACAATGACAATACAGTTAAATAATGTTTGAGATTTTTAGAAAAGATAATGAAGTAAGTGAGTGTATTGAAAATATTAATGATGTGGCTAAAATTGGTGGTGTTAATAAATCATATGTAGAAGGATGACTTAGGATCAACAAAAGAATTTTTTGTTTGGAAATATTATAGGAGTTGAAGATAATGGAGGGGCTAAAATTACTATACGCAGTGAAGATAGTGAGCATAGTGATCATGGTGGAGGCAGTGGAGATAATGATTATGATGGAGGCAGTGAATATAAGGGTTATAGTGGAGGCATTAGTGTAGATTTTGAGTTTACAAATGAAGATTTAGGACATGATGGAAACCTTTATGATGCTGTTGTTGGCAATGAAGAACAACTTCAAAACTTAGATGATGATTTCATAGTTGATATTGAGGTGGCTTCTGACTTGGATGGTGAAGTTGAAGACATTTTAGATAAGAATTAAGGAATGATGGACATAAGAGAGTAACAAATGGCAGTGAAGATGAGAAGTAAAATGATGTTAAATGTCAAGGAAAAGTATTTGTGGAAAATAATACATGATAAAAAATGGATTAAATGAAGATAATGGCAAGTTAGAAGGTAATGAAAGTGATTACCTATACTCTGATAATTCAAGAGAATACGAGGATAGTGATGAAGACGAGGATAAAATATGTGGTGCATACAAAGGTAACAAAAATTTAGGCATGCATATGATCAAAGCTGTAAATATCTTTTGTGGATCATATTCACTTTAAGGAGGTGATAAGAAAAATGCTAACTTTGAAGTTCTTGAAGAGTAAACTAAGAGATTAAGAGTTCGTTGCGAGGATGATTGTCCTTGATTGTTATTTGTAAGTTTTGATAGAAGGTATGAATGTCTTGTGGTGAAAACATACAATCTTGTCCACACTTGTTTTAAAAGTGATAAGAATAAGTTGCTGGCATGTAAGCATATTCAGAAGGTCTTCAAGGACATAATTCTAGCTGAACCAAAAATGAAAATATCTACCTTGATAAACCTTTTTAGGTAAGAATTAGGTGCAAGTGCTACATATAACATGTGCTAGAGAGTTAAAAAAATTATTCTTAAAGAGAGTAAGGGTTATTATGTTGAGGAGTATGCCGGTTTATGGAGGTATGCTGCCGAGTTAGTTTCTAGAAATCTTGGAAGTACAATTTCAATTCAAGTACATAAAGATAATGATAACAATGCATTCTTTTTATAGGATTTGTGTATATTTTGCTGCTATGAAGAAATGTATGTTTAGAATTTTTATAAATTCATATTTCATCCAATTTTTTTGTATAAATAATTAACAGTTTAATTAATATGAACTAATTTTAGGTTGAAGAGAAGAGTGTAGACCTTTTACAGGAGTGGATGGTTGCTTCTTGAAGACTGTTACTTAAGGTGAACTACTAGTTGCTGTTGGAAGAGACATAAACAATCAAATATTTTCTGTAACTTGGGTAGTGGTTGAAGGAGAACGCAAGGAATCATGAAAGTGATTCCGCACCAAGTTCGTGGATGATTTAAATCACCCAGAAGGAAAAAGTTTGACATTAATGTTTGACCAGCAAAACATATGAAAAATCTTAAAATTTTGTTCATTAATAATTGTATTTTAGATTGAATTCAAAAGGTTTTAATCATTTTGTTTGTATAGTAGGGTATTGTAACACCCGAGTTTGGGGGTCGGGTGAAATTAAATTATTAAAATATAATTCCGGGCTTTATATTTCAAAACAAATAAATATATGTTGGACTAGTTATCTTTTTAAGCCCAAGCCATGTATTTTACACTATTGTAATTACCCATTTTCATTAAGGGTAAAAATGTCCTTTGACTTTTAAAATAAAACAAAACAACTAAAAATGCCTTTTTGCTCATCTTCCTCCCCTCCTCTTTCAAAACCAACGACATTTTCCCCTCCCCTTGCAAGTTACTATTCCACTTCTTCCTTGCTTGATTCTTGAAGATTTTTCAAAGGTACAATCGATTTTATGTTGTCCTTTCTATTTCCTATCTAACCTTAGTCTTCATTTTTCATAAAGCTCATGTTTCTATATTTTGGGTTTTCCAAAGATTTTGATAAAGGTTGTAGCTTTATGGATTTTTAGTTAAGCTTTTGATTTGTTGTTGTTAGACAAATTATTTGTAAACCATAAGGTCCAACATATCTAATTTTTACATGGTTTAAACTTGATTTTCGGATATGGGTTTTTGTGGGGTTTTAGAGTGTTCAAAAATGGAGTTTTGGGGCTGTTTTAGTGTGAAAGTTGATGGCTGATGTTTAGGTTATGTTTGATGGTTGTTTTGGGTGTGTTAGATGACGTTTTGGATGTTGGAAACAATGGTTATTTGCTGAATTTAAGGGCTGCTCGAAAATGATGTTTTGAGAGTGTTCTTGGGTCGAGTACAAGCTTGTTTTGTGTTTAGTGTTTCTGACAGAGAGTTGATGGTTGATTATTGGTATTTTGCTTGTGTTTGATTGATAGCATCAAGGTTTTGTGTTGGTGAGACCTCGAGAACGAATCCGGATAGCTTGGTGGATTGATCGGCTAGTGTTGAGCTTGGATTGTTGGTGAGTGGTTCTTCGGTTTTAAATTGATTTTCAAAATGCCTTGGTCCGAGCATATAGACCTAGGTCGGGCTTGGTAAACCCACCTAGAGTTGGGATTAGATTGGTAGTCTAATCCCAAGCTTTAGTTTAGAAGTCTATGGTTGAACTTGTAAATTTTGTGTTTATGCCTCATGTTCCAATTGTGTTTGATGTTGCTATGCATATTGTGGCTATGTGTAATGTTGAGGCTTGATGACTTATCTATGTATTGTGATATGCATGTGTTTGATGAAATGTGGGTTGCATGATTGTAAGTTATGGTGGATACGTGCTGGGCACGGGAAATGGTAAGGATATTGTGTTATGATGAGCTTGTGATGAGTTAGTATTGGCACTAGTATGCTTGGGTACAAATGATCGATCATTAGGATGTTAGTGTGCACACGAGTGTCGAAATGCGCGCGTGGTCTTGGTGATGGTAGTCACCAAGATGGAGTACGGGTATGCCCAAAAATCTTCATTTATATTTTAGTCGATGATGAGTGGAATCCCATCGACGGGGCGTGAGGATGAGTGGAATCCCCTCCACGTGGAACGATGATGAGCGGAATCCCATCGTAAGGTAATGTAATGGTTGAGTTGTTGGATATGAGTTCCAACGGTTGTTATCCGCGTATTCGGATCATAGCTAGGTGCCAATACAGTTTGTTAAATGTGTTTCATATGGTTGTATTACGGACATGTTTAGCATGGCATGATATATGAGGTTATGTTCATGCATTTTACACATTTGATTCATGTGGTTCCGAAGGTAAGGAAACATGCATTCATCCTTGGTTTGATGCCCGTGCTTGGACCCTGCATTGTCGATGTTTGTTTTATGAGCTTACCTTCACTAAGCTTTGCGCTTACACTCTCTTTTGTTCGACAATGTAGATCCTTAGTTCGTGGGTTGCTTGTGCGAGGAGAAGGGCCTCCAAGTGTGCTAGTTCTACCTTCAAGTATGGACTTTTAAGTTAATTGATGTAATAGCTAAGCAATGGGATTTGAGTATGTTGTTTGGTGTTTAGGAGCGTGTTAAGACTCCTTTAGTATGTTGATGTTTTGGGTTGTGGCTTGCTTATGCCATGTATGTTGGCCATGTGGCCCTTATCTCTATGCTTTTATGACATGTTTAAGGTTGGATCTTTAGCTTCTTCTATGGTATGCTATATGGATGTTGTTGATGCTCCGTTGTTCGTTTAAGTTGTTCTGTATGCTGATTCTTGGTTGTTAAGTGTTGTATGTATGTTTGCTTGTGGCTAGGTGAGTCTTAAATTGCATCTAGAGTTGAGTCTTAGTGCGTTTTGTTGCTAATTTGAGTCTTGTAGTGCAGGGCGTATCGGTACGCCCAAGGGCCGTATCGGTACGCCCAAGGGCCGTATCGATACAGTCCTACACTTTGGGACTCAGATTAGGCTTAGCGTACCGGTACACGGGGGTGTATCGATACGCCAAAAGCTCTCTGGAAATCTGAGATAATGACGAGTTTTTGGCGTATCGGTACGGTCTTTTATCGTTGACCGTGAGAAGTTGACCAGTGAGAGCGTATCGGTACGGTCAACCAGTGTACCGATACGGTCTCCCTATGTTGACTATGGGCTGTTGATCTAGTCAAGGCGTATCGATACCCTCTTCTAGTGTATCGATACTGCCTGCTGTATGATCTAAAATGGGCTGTATTAGATTGCTTGTTTGATTGTTTCGCATCGCTTTGTTACTTCCACTGTCGTTGTTTCACATATGATGTATTAAAGCCTTTAGACAAGATAATAAATAAAAGAAATTTTCTAGAGTTGCTAACCGAAAGGGAGCCTTAACGGGTTTCACTTTGGTTTTCTCCGTGTGACCCACTCGGGTCGGTCAGTCGCCCAGATTGGGACAAGAGGGTTACACTTGTTGGTATCAGAGCCTAGGTTATAGGCTCGTGGACCGTCTCGTGACATCACTGGTAAGTGAGGTAAGTTAAATTCTTGTGTTGCAATTGCACGATGTTTGCTTCCCATGTAAGTATGGTTGCTTGCTTGTCATGTATGCTTTGATGCTTGTTTAATTGATCGTATGTGTGTGCTGCTTGAAGAATATTGATGTGTGATTTGTCCGTTAAGTGTTTAGCAGAGTCACATTGCTTCTATTACATTGGGAAAAGAGATTTTCAAGTGAGAGAAACATACTTGATCCACTTGGACCCTTGCCCTTGCTAACCCGATTTTGTATGTTGTTGTTGTAGTTGTTATCTGTGAGCTGTTATACCGAGGCCTAGAGGTAGACCCAGGCTGGTTCGTCAGGACCCCGTGTTGTGGCTCCCGCTGGTGAGCCGGTGGTTGGGGTAGAAGCTCCTGTGGAAGAGCCTGTTATTGGAGTCGGAGCTCCTCCACCACCACCTCCTCAGCTTGATGAGGGAGGCGAGGCTAGAGCTGAGGGAGCGGGACCTCAGGTTGGCCAGGGTGGCCAAGGTCCTGCAGGGATAGACATGGCTCCGCTAGTTCAAGCTATAGCGGGAGCGTTTCAGGCTGCAGTTGCCGGAGCTCAGGCTGCAGCACAGCCGAGAGGAGATGATGCTAGCTTACCCTTAGAGAGGCTTCGTAGCCTCGGAGCGGATGAGTTCAGGGGATCTACGCCTAAGAGATCAGAGTTATGGCTAGAGAATACGGTTCATATTTTGCTCAAATGGGATGTGTTGGGGCTCGTAAGTTGGGCTGTGTGGTTTCGTTACTTCAGAGTGATGCCTACACCTAGTGGGTCACCATTACTTTCGGCATGCCTGAGGCCGAGATCAGTTGGGATTTCTTTGAGGCTGCTTTCAAGAAGAGATATTTGGGCCCGAGATATTTAGATGAGAAGAAGAGGGAGTTCATGGCTCTTGTATAGGGAGACACATCAGTGACAGATTATGAGATCTGCTTTGTCCGATTGAGTTAGTATGATCCGGAGTTGGTTCCTACTGAGAGGGACCGTTGTGATCGGTTCAGGTATGGACTTCATGAGGAGGTCAAGAGGTACACCTTGGCTACAAGTTATTCTGATTTTGATGTCTTGGCCGCTAGGGCCAAGGACATCGAGCATAGCTTGGGGCTGACCAAGCGTTGAGAGGATCCAATTCGGGGAAGAGGCACAACAACTTTGATCGTGGTGATGCCAAGAGGCATCGAGGCAGTGGACAACAATATGATCATAGGGGTGGCGGTGGCCACCACGGTAGAGGCCATAAGGGCAATAGAGCTGGAGGGCGTTTGCCCGAGTGCACCCGATGTGGGACACAACATTAAAGAGAGTGTTGGGGAAACTATCATGCTTGCTGAAACTGTGGATCGAGAGACCACTTCAGGAGAGAGTGTCCGCATCAGACGGGACAGGCACCGATTCAGGCACAGGCTCCTGCGAGAGCAATCAACTATCCGAGAGGCCGTGGGTGCGGTCGTGGTTACTTCCATCCGAGGGCTGATGCACCTAGGATAGAGGCACCAAGGAATCTTGCTCATGTAGTGGCACTTCAGCCAGAGGCCGGTGGACCAGCTAGAGTCTACGCCCAGAGAGAGGCAAGGAATGACACATATGTGATAGCAGGTAATTTCGAGTTATAGTCCATGTCTTTGCTTTCCTTAGTCAATTCGAGTTCCACACATTCTTATATTCTGAGTGAGCATGCAAAGAAGTTAGACATATCTGTTGAGATTTAAAACATAGGAATGCATGTGACTTGTTCCTTCAGTGAGACAGTTGTAGTTAGACGGATGTATAGGAGGTGTCCGTTGAAGATTCAGGGTCATGTGTTTCCTGTTGATATGATGGAGCTTCCGTTCTACGATTTTGATATCATTTTGGGTATGGATTGGTTGGTTGAGCATAGAGCTAGTGTAGATTTTGAGACAAAGAGAATTTCGTTGAAGCTTTTTGATGACTACGAGGTAGTGGTAGTAAGCGAGAACGTTAAGTTCTTGTCGAACGTTGTGTCAGCTTTAGAGTCTCATAGGTTGATGGACTTCGGTAATGGGGTTTATTTAGCGTACGTAATGAAACCGAATATGAGTGAGGTTAGACCGAAAGATATCGGGACAATTTGTGATTATTTGGATGTGTTTTCAGAAGAGTTACCGGGTTTGCCTCCTGACAGAGATGTAGAGTTTGTGATTGAGACTGTTTCAGGGTCTACTCCAGTTTCTATTGCTCCGTACCGTATGGCTCCGAAAGAGTTGAAAAGTCATCTTCAGGAGTTGTTAGACCGAGGTTTTATTAGGCCTAGTAGTTCGCCTTAGGGTGCTCCCGTGTTGTTTGTGAAGAAGAAGGATGGCAGTATGAGGATGTGTATCAACTATAGGCAGTTGAACCAGTTGGCAGTGAAGAACAAGTACCCGTTGCCACGTATAGATGACCTATTTGATCAGTTGAGAGGTGCCTCAGTGTTTTCGAAGATAGATTTGAGATCAGGGTACTATAAGTTGAAGGTAAAAGAATGTGATGTACCGAAGACATCTTTTAGGACTAGATACGATCATTATGAGTTCCTTGTGATGTCGTTTGGGCTCACGAATGCACCAGTTGTAAGCTAGGCTGAGTAAATGCGAGTTTTGGATCAGAGAGGTTGTGTTTCTTGGCCACGTTGTGTCAACGAAAGGTATCCGAGTTGATCCGAAGAAGATTGAAGCCATTGTTGAGTGGAAACAACCTAGGTTAGTGACAGAGATTAGAAGTTTCCTAGGACTAGCTGGTTACTATAGGAGATTCGTTGACGGATTCTCTAGGGTAGCTACCCCGTTGACTAAACTTTTGCAAAAGGGAGTTAAGTTTGAGTGGTCAGATGCGAGACAGAATGCATTTGAGAAATTAAAAGAAGCCTTGACGAATGCTCCAGTGTTGGTATAGCCAGTTTCAGGGAAAGAGTTCATAATCTATAGCGATGCTTCCTACGTAGGTTTAGGTTGTGTTCTGATGCAAGAAAGGAGAGTTGTTGCTTATGCTTCAAGACAGTTGAAGGTGCACGAGAAGAACTACCCTACACACGACATTGAGTTAGCGGTAGTTGTGTTTGCGTTGAAGATTTGGCGACACTACTTGTATGGTGAGAAGTGCACGGTTTACACTGATCATAAAAGCTTGAAGTATCTGATGACTCAGAGAGAGCTGAACTTGAGACATAGAAGATGGCTTGAACTGTTGAAAGACTATGATTTGACTATTGAGTACCATCTGGGTAAGGCAAATGTAGTGGCTGATGCGTTGAGCAGAAAAGTTGCAGTTGAGTTGCGAGCTATGTTTGCTAGGCTGAGTGTATCAGAGGACGGTGGTTTGATTACATAATTGCAAGTGAAGCCTTTGTTGATTTAGATGATCAGAGAGAAACTGTTGCAAGACGTATCACTAGCTTCACATGTTCAGGACATTGCAGAGGGTAGACCGACAGAGTACAGTTTCAGTGATGAGAATGTGTTGTGTTTTAGAGACAGAGTGGTAGTGTCTGCAGATGTTGAGTTGAGACGTATGTTTCTGAGTGAAGCATATTCGAGTCATTTTTCTATGAATCCGGGTAGTACTAAGATGTACCTATATCTGAAGAGTGATTATTTCAGGGTTGGTTTGAAGAAGGATGTGGTCGAGTATGTGAGCCGTTTCATGGTATGTTAGAGAGTAAAGGCAGAACATCAAGTTCCTTCAGATTTGTTACAGCCTTTGAAAATTCCGGAATGAAAGTGGGAAAGAATCACTATGGACTTTGTATCAGGGTTGTCGTTGTCTCCTTCGAAGAAAAATTCTGTCTGGGTGATAGTTGATAGATTCACTAAGTGTGCTCATTTCTTAGCAGTGAACACCACAGATTCTTTAGACAAGCTGGCAGATTTGTATGTCCGAGAGATTGTGAGATTGCATGGAGTTCCAAAGTCTATTGTATCAGACAGAGATCCGAGATTCACATCGAGGTTCTAGAGTTGTTTGTATAGTGCCCTAGGTAGTCATTTGCATTTCAGTACTTCTTATCATCCGCAATCAGATGGCCAATCAGAGCGAGTGATACAAGTATTAGAGGATATGCTCCGTTGTTGTGTGATTGACTTCCATGGATTGTGGGAGAAGCATTTACCCTTAGTCGAGTTTGCTTACAACAACAGTTACCAGGCTAGTATCCAGATGGCTCCTTATGAGGCATTATATGGTAGGCGATGTAGGACTCTGATCTGTTGGGCCGAAGCAGGTCAGAAGTTGTTACCTATGCCGGATTTGCTTAAGGGGACTACCGATAAAGTGAAGTTGATTTGTGACCGTCTGAAAGCAGCTTCCGATCGTCAAAAATCTTACGCCGATTTGAAGAGAAAAGAGATTGAGTATTCAGTGGGTGAGAAAGTGTTTTTGAAAGTGTCTCCGTGGAAGAAGGTAATGCGATTTGGCCGGAAGGGCAAGTTGAGTCCGAGGTTTATCGGTCCGTATGAGATAGTTGAGCGGATTGGGCCAGTAGCTTACCGTTTGAGATTGCCTTCAGAGTTAGAGAAGATCCACGATGTTTTCCATGTGTCGATGCTTAGGAGATATAGATCGGATCTGTCTCACGTTATGCCCATTGAAGAGATAAAACTGAATCCAGATTTGTCGTACAATGAAGAACCAGTTGAGATACTTGCTTCGGATAGCAAAGTGTTGCATGGCAAGACCATATAGTTGGTCAAGGTGTTGTGGCGACATAGAGGCGTGGAAGAGGCCACGTGGGAGAGGAAAGCTGATATGCTTGAGTAGTTTCCGTACTTGTTTCCGTCAGGTAATTTTGGGGATGAAATTTCCTTAAATGGGGGAGAGTTGTAACACCCGGGTTTGAGGGTCGGGTGAAATTAAATTATTAAAATATAATTCTAGGCTTTATATTTCAAAATAAATAAATATATGTTGGACTAGTCATCTTTTTAAGCCCAAGCCATGGATTTTACACTATTGTAATTACCCATTTTCATTAAAGGGTAAAAATGTCCTTTGACTTTTAAAATAAAACAAAACAACTAAAAATGCCTTTTTGCTCATCTTTCTCCCCTCCTCTTTCAAAACCAACGGCATTTTCCCACTCCCCTTGCAAGTTACTATTCCATTTCTTCCTTGCTTGATTCTTGAAGATTTTTCAAAGGTAAAATCGATTTTATGTTGTCCTTTCTATTTCCTATCTAACCTTAGTATTCATTTTTCATAAAGCTCATGTTTCTATATTTTGGGTTTTCCAAAGATTTTGATAAATGTTGTAGCTTTATGGATTTTTAGTTAAGCTTTTGATTTGTTGTTGTTAGACAAGTTATTTGTAAACCATAAGGTCCAACATATCTAATTTTTACATGGTTTTAACTTGATTTTCGGATATGGGTTTTTTGTGGGGTTTTAGAGTGTTCAAAAATGGAGTTTTGGGGTTGTTTTAGTGTGAAAGTTGATGGTTGATGTTTAGGTTATGTTTGAAGGTTGTTTTGGGTGTGTTAGATGGCATTTTGGATGTTGGAAACATTGGTTATTTGCTGAATTTAAGGGCTGCTCGATAATGATGTTTTGAGAGTGTTCTTGGGTCGAGTACAAGCTTGTTTTGTGTTTAGTGTTTCTGACAGAGAGTTGATGGTTGATTATTGGCATTTTGCTTGTGTTTGATTGATAGCATCAATGTTTTGTGTTGGTGAGACCTCGGGAACGAATCCGGATAGCTTGGTGGATTGATCGACTAGTGTTGAGCTTGGATTATTGGTGAGTGGTTATTCGGTTTTAAATTGGTTTTCAAAATGCCTTGGTCCGAGCATATAGACCTAGGTCGGGCTTGGTAAACCCACCTAGAGTTGGGATTAGATTGGTAGTCTAATCCCAAGCTTTAGTTTAGAAGTCTATGGTTGAACTTGTAAGTGTTGTGTTTATGCCTCATGTTCTAATTGTGTTTGATGTTGCTATGCATATTGTGGCTATGTGTAATGTTGAGGCATGATGACTTATCTATGCATTGTGATATGCATGTGTTTGATGAAATGTGGGTTGCATGATTGTAAATCATGGTGGATACGTGCTAGGCACGGGAAATGGTAAGGATATTGTGTTATGATGAGCTTGTGATGAGTTAGTATTGGCACCAGTATGCTTGGGTACAAATGATCGATCATTAGGATGTTAGTGTGCACACGAGTGTCGAAATGCGCATGTGGTCTTGGTGATGGTAGTCACCAAGATGGAGTATGGGTATGCCCGGAAATCTTCATTTATATTTTAGTCGATGATGAGTGGAATCCCATCGTCGGGGCGTGAGGATGAGTGGAATCCCCTCCACGTGGAACGGTGATGAGTGGAATCCCACCGTAAGGTAATGTAATGGTTGAGTTGTTGGATATGAGTTCCAACGGTTGTTATCTGCATATTCGGGTCACAGCTAGGTGCCAATACGGTTTGTTAAATGTGTTTCATATGGTTGTATTATGGACATGTTGAGCATGACATGATATATGAGGTTATGTTCGTGCATTTCATACATTTGATTCATGTTGTTCCGAAGGTAAGGAAACATGCATTCATCCTTGGTTTGATGCTCGTGCTTGGACCCTGCATTGTCGAGGTTTGTTTTATGAGCTCACTGCTGCGTGTCAATGAGTCCTATCGCAAATAGTGCAAGTGTACACGACGCAAGTAGTAAATTGATGCTTGGAGTATCAGATATCGTCTCCACACGGACTGGGAATAGCTTTAT
Organism: Hibiscus tridactylites; assembly: GCA_958450335.1. Classification (NCBI taxonomy): domain Eukaryota; kingdom Viridiplantae; phylum Streptophyta; class Magnoliopsida; order Malvales; family Malvaceae; genus Hibiscus; species Hibiscus tridactylites. The sequence goes on from OY288277.1 coordinate 86,849,279, forward strand.
CCTAGAATTGCTGCACAAGAGAGAGAAAGAGTTTAAATTGATTGTAAAGTAATCTTAGGAATCAAGTATAGTAAAAGATAAAAGAATCAGGTTTAAGAAATAGGCCGATATTGATTTGCTCGGTAGTACAAGTGTTGCACTGCAAGAGAACTTCTGTTCTGTCGTCGTCCCTGTCGCGACAACACCTGTCGCGGCAGAAGTCTGTTGATGTCGCGGTAGCGATCACACAACTCTGCACTTCAAGTTTGGCAAGGATCTCTGCTATGACTTGTCCTATCTCTAGGCCCAAGTTCTGTTGATGGACACTTCTTAGATGATACCTCCCGGCGTAAATCAAAGGGTGAACACCAATGTTGTTGAATTCTTCCTCAGCCACTTAATCTCGTACTTATCCCTAAGCCGAGATGGTTTAACCATAAACTGTAAAATATGTATTTATTCCGTTCGTATGCTTGACTCTCCCGATATCAAACAAACGGATAACCTCACAATGCTCTCCCGATACTCTTGCAAGATATGAAAACCAGAATAATTAAACTTGAAGTTTTTATTGCTTGAACAGAAATTTCCTAAACAGTACAATCCTTGCAACTACTTTACAGAATCAACCCCCTAGGGGGAATTTAGAACATGATGGAGAAGGGAAAATGACAATGGTTTTGGGGAAGACGGCTAGGAATGAGATATCCTTCCCTAGGTCAAATTACATGCCTTTATACAGGCCTTGGGTCCAAGTTTTCTAATATGGCAAGAATACAAGTTTAAACTAAAGTACAACTCTATTAAAGATTAAATCTTCTGAGTAGATGCCTTTAATTCGTCCTCTCTCCTTGCTTTGGGTTTCTTCCTTGGACTTTGGGCTTGGTCTTCATTTTGCCTCAGGGCTCAGAAAAATATATGAGTGATTCACGACAGACCGACTTGAAATCTTCTATCTGTCGAGCTCCACTGCACTCTTCCACCTCACCAATGCTGTCGTCATGGCTGCCATGGCAGTGGCCACGGCAGGGATTGCACCTTAACTCTAGTCCTGTGATCCAGTTGTGCTCATGTACTGCCCTGAGTCTGCCACAACAGATACCTGCAAAAGTGACCAAAATCAGTAGCAACTGTGCCATTTTATCTACTTGTGATGTATATGCAGAAATCTACCTAAATGTAATGACATATGCTTGAATGCAGCAAAAATATGTGTTAAATGAGGGTAAAATATAGAACTTTTATACACTCAACACACCCCAAACTCAAGTTCTTGCTTGCCCTCAAGCAAATATGACCTAACTAAAAATAAAAACTTTTTGGTTTGGCTTAATTCAGTGAACTTTTCATTACCTACCACACATTCCCTATCAAGAGCAATACCTTGTCGGGCGTTTCTGGAATTATTCGGAACCATGCTATAGTTCTTGTGTAGTGTGTGCGGGTTTTTGTGACCAAATATGAGCTTAGACCTCTTAGCAACCAGAATAGTTATTTAACTTACTTGAGTTTTACTTCAAAAATAATTTTTTTAACTAGAGCAATTTTCGGGCACCTCTAGATTTCTTCTAAAGTTTTTCTATTTTTACTAGAGCCAGTTTTCGGGAACCTCTAGTTTGATTTCCTAGAGCCAGTGTTAGGCACCTCTTGGAGTAAGACTGAATCTAAGTTTTCTTTCTAACTCAAGTGGCTAAGCTTCCTATTCTAAGTTTGCTAACAGAGTCTTAACAGCATATAAGTCACAAAAGGTGTTGTACAGTTCAGAATTATAGCAAGGCTCTAAACAGTTCCTAAAACTTCCTAAAAGCACTGTCACGATAGAGAATGTCGCGGCAGGTAAGTTTAGTTCAAAGACTTAAGCCAAATTTCTGTTTTTATTTTCATTTTTTTGAACACAAAAATAAACTTAAAAATGAAATAATAATTAGACACAAATTAAGACACAACTAATAACTTCATTAATGGAGGGATGCCACCCCCAAACTCGAGGGTTGCATTGCCCTCAATGCATGACAGAATGAAAAATAAAAAACAGAAAAGCAAATAAATCACAAAATAAATAAAACATCAAAGACAACAAAATATAAGAAAGAAACTTAATTTGAGGAGCTGTCGTCGCTGCTGCTGATTTGGAGCTGCCAGCGGGCAGTGATTTTCATGACAGGGGCTGGCAGTGTGCTGGGAGAGGCAGAGGCTGATTTCTTCTTTGCTTCCTGAGGTGGCTGGACACGTGTCGGTGAGATATGTGGGGGATGGTCCAGAACCTCGATATCATCATTGGAGCTGCTGCTAGATGATGTGCCTTGGCCGGATGGTCATTAGACAGTCTCATTGAGTTTCTTCCTCTTCATCGGAGGGTAGTGCTTGGAGATGTCTCGGGAAACTGATGGCACGGAGTCAGAATCTTGCCAGACGAAAGAGAAGGAGAACCCTTCAAAGTACTTGGGGTCGATCTCTATTAGCGGGTCCTTCCTCTTTTCTCCTCTGGTAGTGGCAGACTGTCTGCCGCCTTCGCCTGTCGTGGTAGAGGTAGGTGTGCAAGCAGCAAATGAAGTTCTAGGGCTTGCAGCGAGGGTAGGTGTGGGGGAAACAAAGAAGTGATCTGGGAAGGAGGGGAATGACACATGAGTAAAAATGTAAATCATTTTGAATGAAATTTACCGTTGCAATCGTGAAGTCCCTCATGAAGCCCATTAGTCTGAGCTGTCGTTCCTCCATCCTTTTCAGCGTTGACAGATTATGGGTGGAGGTATCTGCTGGGGGTGCTGCTGCCGTCTGCTGCGACAGGTTCTAGGGAGCTGGGGCCTGTCGTCGGCTCTATCGTGGCAGAGGGGTTGATGTATGACATCGGGGTGGCAGCTTTCAACTCTATTAGGCTGTAAATATTTCGCTGCGTCCACCCCTTTCCTTGGACCTTGACACCCTTCTCAATTTCCGGTACATTGTGGCCTGGGCAGATGGTGGTGATGAGGTAGGGGAAGACGAGGGGACCCGACGGTCAGAGGGCACACTCAAGGATTCCGTCCCGGATGTAGCGGCCGGCTTTAATTTGCATCTCGTTTAAAATAGAATGAACAAGGGCTAACCTTGGTCTGTCGACGGTGCTGTTGTGGGAGGATGGCATGATGCGCTTCTTGACAAAGTGATTCCATAGTTTGGCTTGTGGAGTCAGCTGGGTTCTCCTCACGGTCCATCGGTGTTTAGGGTCGTCGTTCCACTCTGTCCCTTCTTCTGTGACCTCTGCCATGACCGCGTCGTAGTCTGCTGGCGACAAACTATTCACGAACTTTCTGTGGGAGTCCTCCTTCTTGCTCACGTACAATCCGTACAGTGTGTTGATGTACACAAGCTCGAGAGAGAGTTTCTTGCATCGAACGGTTACTGTCGTGGCATCCTTGCTGTCGATGGCAGCATAGAACTCTCGGACAAGGGTTATGTTCATCTCCTCGGGTTGGGCAGAAAATTGCTGCCATTTGAGGGCCTGAATTTTCTTTGCTATGAAGTTCTCGAGCCCTAGATCTCCCGTTGGTTGTGTGTAGATGAACCCTTGTTCCTCCCACATGTCCATCTTTTGGAAGGAACTGTAGTATCTTGTGGCAGAGTCGGTGGAAGCAAAACGGTTTGGAATGGCATTGTGACTCGGGGTTGATACTGCCGTGGCAGAAGTGGAGGCAACACTGCGGCGGGTTTGTCTGCTAGCCATTTGCAAGGACTGTAGAAAAATGAAAAGAAATTTTTTGAGATCTAAAACATAGAAAACAGGTTGAGAGAATGAGAATGAGATGAAAAATGAATAGTGAGTGAGGGTTTATATAGAATGGGGATTTTCTGCCTGTTGGGTCTGTAACGGAAGGTGCGAATAACGGGGCCAGCTGTTACGTGGTTTCTGACGCGTTTGTCACGCGTTTCTGTGTCAGCTGCGGTCTGTTACGCGTTTGTGTGTCTGTCGCGACAGCTCCATGACAGGCTATCTTCTCCGCGTCTGCCGCGACAACTGGTGACGGGCTGTGACGACAAACTCGTCCGTTGGGCTTTTTGGGCTGCTATGGATATGGTAGGCTGGTTCATTCCTTCTCTTTGCCTTGCTTCCTTTATTTCTTAAAAATAATTAAATAAATAAAAATAAAATCTTGGTTCCTAAAATAAATAAATAAAATCTTAATTCCTAATAAATAAATAAATCAAAGTAAAATAAAAACTAAGTTAAATTAGGGATGCCTTGAGGGGCATCTTCTAAAGTAACCACTTCCTACATCCTTGGGGCTTCAGTCCCCTGATAATTCTTGAGTCTCTGTCCGTTGACTTTGAACTGGTGCCCGTCCTTTAGGGATTTGATTGTGATGGCACCATGGGGGAAAACTTGGACAACCTGGAAAGGACCGGACCATCTAGATTTAAGCTTTCCTAGGAAAAGCTTCAACCTAGAGTTGAACAACAACAACTGCTGCCCTGGGCAGAACTGTCGTGGCAGCAGCTTCCTGTCGTGCCACTTCTTGGTTTTGTCCTTGTAGATCTTGGCATTGTCGTAGGCCATTGCTTGAATTTCCTCAATTTCATTCAAGTCTAGTAGCCTTTTCTGTCATGCCTTATTCCAGTCCATATTTACTGCTTTGATAGCCCAGTAAGCTCTGTGTTCTATCTCAACAAGTAAGTGACAGGTTTTCCCATAGATGAGTCTATAGGGTGACATCCCCAATGGTGTTTTGAACGATGTTCTATAGGCCAGAGTGCATCATTGAGATGTAAAGACCAATCCTTTCGAGTGGGTTTAACCATCTTCTCAAGTATGTTCTTTACTTCTCGGTTGGATATCTCGACCTGCCCATTGGTCTGAGGGTGGTATGATGTTGCAATCCGGTGCTTTACTCCGTATTTTCTCTAGGCAACAGCAATTACACTGTTATCGAAGTGTCTCCTCTCATCACTAGTTATCGCCTTTGGGATGCCAAATCTGGAGAAGATGTTCTTGTAAAGAAATCTTTGAACAATTTTAGCGTCATTTTTCTGAGTGGCGATCGCTTCTACCCACTTGGACACATAATCCCGTGCCAGTAGGATTTATAGGTTCCCATAAGATGCTGTGAATGGTCCCATGAAGTCGATTCCCCAAACATCGAAGATTTCGACCTCTAATATGTTCTGCAGTGGCATCTCATGCCTTTTTGATATGTTCCCAGTCCTTTGGCACTTGTCACAACCTTTGTAAAAAGCTTGTGCATCTTTGAACAATGTGGGCCAATAGAGACCAGATTGCAGAACCTTGGCAGCGGTTTTGTTTCCACCTAAGTGTCCTCTATATGTGGAAGCATGGCAGTGGTGAAGCACAACTTCCTGTTCATCCCGTGGCATGCATCTCCTGATAATCTGATCTGCATAGTGTCTGAAAAGAAGAGGTTCGTCCCAATAATAATGTTTTGCATCATTTTGGAACCTCTTCCTTGCTTGGTAATTAAGTTCAGGAGGTAGTACCCCACTAACAATGTAATTAACAAAATCAGCGTACCAAGGGATTTCAGAAAGCTTACCTGCCGCCATGGCTGTCGCGGCAGTGCTGGTGGCAGCAAACAACTGCTCATATGGGAAGGTCTCCAATATGTTGGTCTTATCTGTAGATTGACTCTTCCCCGTTTCTAGCCTCGACAAGTGGTCTGCTACTTGGTTCTATGTTCCCTTTTTATCATTGATATCAATGTCAAACTCTTGCAACAACAGAATCCAATGTATCAATCTCGGTTTTGCATCATTTTTCGTGAACAGATACTTCAGTGCTGAATGGTCTGTATGGACTACCACCTTTGTTCCAAGTATGTATGGACGGAACTTGTCTATTGAGAACACCACTGCTAAAAGTTCCTTCTTTGTCGTGGTGTAGTTGACTTGGGCATCATTCAATGTTTTGCTGGCATAGTAAATCACATAGAAGAGCTTATCCTTCCTCTGCCCTAGTGCTGCCCCGACAGCATAGTCACTGGCATCACACATTATCTCAAATGGCAAACTCCAGTTTGGTGGCTGTATGATCGGGGCTGTTATCAGCTTCTCCTTCAGAATTCTAAATGCCTCAGTACATTCAGTATTAAAATCAAAGGGACGATTCTGCTCCAGTAGGTGGCATAAGGGTTTGGTAATTTTCAAGAAATTTGCAATAAATCGTCGATAAAACCTAGCATGCCCTAAGAAACTTCGGATCCCCTTGACTGTGGTGGGTGGTGGCAGCTTTTTGATGGCTTCTATTTTGGCTCTGTCCACCTCTATGTTGCGGCAGCTCACTTTGTGGCCTAATACTATCCCTTCATCCACCATGAAGTGGCATTTTTCCCAGTTTAAAACCAGGTTCGCCTCTTTGCATCTTTCAAGAACCTTCCGCAAGTTGACTAAACAACCTTCAAAACTGTCTCCAAATACTAAAAAGTCATCCATGAAAATTTCTAGGAAATCCTCCACCATGTCGGAGAATATTGCCATCATGCACCTTTGGAAGGTTGCTGGTGCATTGCAGAGTCCAAATGGCATTCTCTGAAAAGCATAGGTGTTGTACGGGCATGTGAAGGTAGTTTTCTCCTGGTCCTCCGGTGCAATTGCTATCTGATTGTAACCTGAATAACCATCAAGAAAACAATAGTAAGGTTTCCCCGCTAATCTATCAAGCATTTGATCAATAAAGGGTAAGGGAAATGATCTTTTCGGGTAGCTTTGTTAAGCTTCTGGTAATCAATACAAACCCTCCAACTGATCACAGTCCTGATTAGGATTAACTTGTTTTCTTCGTTGGTTACCATGGTTATGCCTCTCTTTTTGGGTACACACTGCACCGGGCTCACCCACTTGTTATCCGAGATGGCGTATATGATTCCGGTGTCAAGCCATTTGATAATCTCTTTTCTCACCATTTCTCGCATAGCTTCATTCAAACGTCTCTGGGCATCAACAGTCTGCTTATGATCATCCTCCAAGAGAATCTTGTGCATGCATAATTCCGGACTGATACCTTGGGTATCAGCTATAGTCCATCCAATGGCCTTCTTATGCTACTGTAGCATTCTGATTAGCTGTTGCTCATGTTTCTGCATTAACTTGGAAGAGATGATTACGGGCAACATATCATTTAAACCAAGAAAAACATATTTAAGCTGCCCTGGGAGGGGCTTAAGATCTAGAACAGGTGGCTTTTCAATCGAAGGCTTCTGGATTATATGTTCATTCGAGATATAATTAAGAGGCTCAAAGAACTTACCTGGACGATTGCCTATCCAATTTACCTCCTCGGGACCTTCAGTGTCAGATATTTCTGAGTCGGAGGAGTCACTGTCGTCGTTGCTGCCGTGACAATCTTCCAGGTGACTGCTATGGCAGTGACCAATCTTTCTGTCATGGCAGCTTGACCTGATACAGGGTTGGTCAAGGATTACTTCAGCGATTGCCTTGCACTCTTCTTCTGCATCAACATGTTTAATTGCTTGAAGAATATTGAGTTTGATTTCTTGATCATTCACTCTCATGGTCAGTTCTCCTTTCTCCACATCGATCATAGTTCTGTTTGTGGCTAGGAAGGGTCGCCCCAGGATGATCAATGCGTTTTCATCTGCTTCACAGTCTAAAACAAGAAAGTCAGCAGGAAAAATGAATTTATCCACTCTTACCAGAATATCTTCGATCTTCCCTCTTGGTTGTACGTAAGAGCGGTCTGCCAGTTGCAGCATGACTGTCGTGGGTCGTGCTCATCCAATACCTAATTTTTGAAACACAGATTTTGGCATTAAATTTATGCTAGCACCAAGATCACAAAGTGCCTTACCCACGAATTTGTCTCCAATTATGCACGGTATGATGAAACTCCCAGGATCCTTTTTCTTCTAGGCTGGATGCCCGTGCAAGATAGTCATGCATCCTTCTGTCATTTTTACCGTTTCAAATTCCCCAAGTCTGGACCTTTTTTACATGACATCCTTGAGAAATTTCGCATAACCAGGCATCTGCTTGATGGCCTCTAACAGCGGTATATTAATGTGCACCTGCTTAAAAATATCATAAATCTTTTTGAGTTGGTACTCCTGTTTTTGTTTTTGTAACCGCTGTGGAAAAGGAGATGGAGGACGGTAGTCTTCAAGACGTCCTTCACATGGTATTCAGATCTGAGGAGGTTTAGGTTCTTCAATATCCTCTTCTTGCTCCTCTATCCCTTTTGCTGTCGCAGCAGGTGTGTCGACAGCAGGTTGTTCTTCCTCTGCCGGGGCAGTGTTCATGGCAGGTGTATCTAGGGTCGGTTCCTCACTTAGTATGTTCTTCATCTTCGGCCCTTGTAAATGTCTCCCACTCCTAGTTGTAATTGCTTTACACTGCTCATGTGTGGGTTTTCTAGTGACCTCAATACCACTAGGGAATCCTCCGTTTTGCCTTGGCTTGATATGCTGGGAAACCTGGCCCATCTGTGTCTCCAGTGATTTCAGGGTAGCCACATGGTTTGTCATCCTCATTTATGTCTTGTCCATGAATGACTCAGTTTTCTTGACAAAGTGATCCATGTTCGCAATGTAAGCTCATGTCTGTGACATGAATATTGCCAATGTCTGCTCCAGTATACTAGGTGCGGCTGCCGGCGGCTGTTGCGGCTGCTGCTGTGGCTTCTGTCGCGACAGGATTCTGGGTGTCCCTTGGTTTTGGTTGTTCTACATTTGAGGATTCAGTGCATTGTTCGGATTGCTCCAGGAGAATTTAGGATCTTTCCTCCAGTTGGGATTGTAATTGTTGGAATCATAGTTTCTTGGCTTGTTATAATTCCCAACACACATCCCTTCTTCCAGCTGTAAAGGACAATCTTCTAAACTGTGATTCCCACTACAAGTTTCACATACCTCTTCTGCAGAATATACGACTTTGGAAACTTTCCGCTGCAGATTTTCTACTACTTTTGTGAGGTACGCAACCTGTGATTTCATCGAATTGTTAGCTTCATAATCCTTCACAGATATCCCTCGTTTGCCCCCTCTCCTAGCTGTAGGAAATTGCTCATCGTTTTTTGCTAAGTTCTTAAACACTATCATTGCTTCGTCTGGTTCCTTGTCCAATATTAGCCCATTTACAGCTGAATCTATTCTCAGCCGAGTATGTGCATTGACAGCGTTGTAAAATTTGACGACCTGATTCCACACGGGAAATCCATGCATTGGGCAGTTCTGAAGAAGAGTTGTAAATCTATCCCATGCCTCGTGCATTGGTTTGTCATCCTCCTGTTGAAAAGTAGCAATTTCGTTACGCAATCTTTCAGATAAATGAGAAGGATTAAAACGAGATAAGAATTCACGAGAGAGATCTGCCCAAGTTCGTATTGAACCAGGCGTTAGTTTATTCCACCAAGTTTTAGCTCTGTCTCTCAGTGGATGAGGAAATAACCGGAGCCTCAGTACTTCTGGATTGATTCCTGGAAATCTAAACGATCCACAGATTTCTTGGAACGTTTTCAGATGTTCTCGGGCATCCTCAGTTGCAGCACCACTAAACTGGCAAGCGGAATTTATCATGCTGAACATAACAGGTTTTAGTTCGAAGTTCTCAGCTTCCACGTCTGGCAAGGTGGTCTCCAGTTCAACATGGTCATTGACCATATAGTCGCGGCAAGACTATCGTGCGGCAGCGACAACAGGCCGTTCATTCCGAACATCTTGGGTAGGATCTTCAGCAACCCTCTGGTTATTGATGTGTGGGTCATCTACCCCCTCATTCAGCCTTCCGTTCACCATTGCTTCTAGATGTTCCTCAAGATAGTCGTTTCTCGCTATCAAGAGTCAGACTCGGTTCCTGAGTTGGTACGTGCGTTCAATTTTGGGATCTAGTTCGTACTCAGGTTCTTTGCCTCGTCTAGATCTGCGCATAAGCAAACAGAAAACCTTGTGAAAAGCATAGGGTAAATAATACCACTAAAAACAGAAAATTAAAAAGAAAAAATGCAGTAAGAGTAAGAGTAAATATATGTTTCCAGTCCCCGGCAACGACGCCAAAAACTTGTTGCGTGTAAAAGAGTCCTATCGCAAATAGTGCAAGTGTACACGACGCAAGTAGTAAAGTGATACTTGGAGTATCGGATATCGTCTCCACAGGGACTGGGAATAGCTTTATCCTAGAATTGCTGCATAAGAGAGAGAAATAGTTTAAATTGATTGTAAAGTAATCTTGGGAAACAAGTAAAGTAAAAGATAAAAATATCAGGTTTAAGAAATAGGTCGGTATTGATTTTCTCGGTAGTGCAGGTGTTGCACTGCAAGAGAACTTCTGTTCTATCGTCGTCCCTGTCGCGGCAGAAGTTTGTTGATGTCGCGGCAGCGATCACACAACTCTGCACTTCAAGTTTGGCAAGAATCCCTGCTATGACTTGTCCTATCCCTAGAGCCAAGTTCTGTTGATGGACACTTCTTAGATGATACCTCCCGGCGTAAATCGAAGGGTGAACACCAATGTTGTTGAATTCTTCCTTAGCCACTTAACCTCGTACTTATCCCTAAGCCGAGATGGTTTAACCATAAACTAGAAAACACGTATTTATTCCGTTCGTATGCTTGACTCTCCCGATATCAAACAAATGGATAACCTCACAATTCTCTCCTGATACTCTTGCGAGATATGAAAACCATAATAAATAAACTTGAAGTTTTTATTGCTTGAACAGAAATTTCCTAAACAATACAACCCTTGCAACTACTTTACAGAATCACCCCTTAGCCCTAGGGGGAATTTAGAACATGATGGAGAAGGGAAAATGACAAGGGTTTTGGGGAAGACGGCTAGGAATGAGATATCCTTCCCTAGGTCGAATTACATGCCTTTATATAGGCCTTGGGTCCAAGTTTTCTAATATGGAAAGAATACAAGTTTAAACTAAAGTACAACTCTATTAAAGATTAAATCTTCTGAGTAGATGCCTTTAATTCGTCCTCTTTTCTTGCTTTGGGTTTCTTCCTTGGACTTTGGGCTTGGCCTTCATTCTGCCTCAGGGCTCAGAAAAATATAGGAGTGGTTCACGACAGACCGACTTGAAATCTTCTATCTGTCGAGCTACACTTCACTCTTCCACCTCACCAATGCTTTTGTCATGGCTGCCACGGCAGCGTTTGCTCTTTGACTCTAGTCCTTTGATCCAGCTCTGCTCCTGTACTGCCCTGAGTCTGCCACAACAGAAACCTGCAAAAGTGACCAAAATCAGTAGCAACTGTGCCATTTTATCTACTTGTGATGTATATGCAGAAATCTACCTAAATGCAATGACATATGCTTGAATGCAACAGAAATATGGGTTAAATGAGGGGAAAAATATAGAACTTTCATACACTCAACACTTACCCTCACTAAGCTTTGCATTTACACTCTCTTTTGTTCGACAATGCAGATCTTTAGTTCGTGGGTTGCTTGTGCGAGGAGAAGGGCCTCCTAGTGTGCTAGTTCTACCTTCAAGTATGGACTTTTAAGTTAATTGATGTAATAGCTAAGCAATGGGATTTGAGTATGTTGTTTGGTGTTTAGAAGCATGTTAAGACTCCTTTAGTATGTTGATGTTTTGGGTTGTGGTTTGCTTATGCCATGTACGTTGGCCATGTGGCCCTTATCTCTATGCTTTTATGACATGTTTATGGTTGGATCTTTAGCTTCTTCTATGGTATGCTATATGGATGTTGTTGATGCTCTATTGTTCGTTTAAGTTGTTCCGTATGCTGATTCTTGGTTGTTAAGTGTTGTATGTATGTTTGCTTGTGGCTAGGTGAGTCTTAAATTGCATCTATAGTTGAGTCTTAGTGCTTTTTGCTGCTAATTTGAGTCTTGCAGTGCAGGGCGTATCGGTACGCCCAAGGGCCGTATCGATACGGTCCTACACTTTGGGACTCATATTAGGCTTAGCCTACCGGTACACGGGGGTGTATCGATATGCCAAAAGCTCTCTGGAAATCTGAGATATTGACGAGATTTTGGCGTATCGGTACAGGTCTAGGGTGTATCGGTACGGTCTTTTATCGTCGACCGTGAGAAGTTGACCAGTGAGGGCGTATCGGTACGGTCAATCAGTGTACCGATACGGTCTCCCTATGTTGACTATGGGCTGTTGACCTAGTCAAGGCGTATCGATACCCTCTTCTAGTGTATCGATACGGCCTGTTGTATGATCTAAAATGGGCTGTATTAGATTGCTTGTTTGATTGTTTCGCATCGCTTTGTTGCTTCCGCTGTCATTGTTTCACATAAGATGTATTAAAGCCTTTAGACAAGATAATAAATAAAAAAATTTTCTAAGGTTGCTAACCGAAGGGGAGCCTTAACGGGTTTCACTTCGGTTTTCCCCGTGTGACCCACTCGGGCCGGTCAGTCGCCCATACCGGGACGAGGGGGTTACAAGTATGGTGCCAGTCTTAAATGAATTTTTTGCTAAAGTCGTGCATAGGATGTGTGCAAGACACATCTACATAAATTGGCACAAAACATGGAAATGAGTCAACAGAAAAGTTCAATTTTATAATTGTGTAAGGGCAACTTATGTTGAAGATTTTGATGATCAATTGAAGAAACTTGAAGAAATGGGAGAAAGGTCTACTAATGACTCGTTAGCAATTCCTACAAAATATTAGAGTCGTGCATATTTCATAGGAACATCCAAATGTGATGTTCTTGATAATAACTTGGTAGAAGCTTTCAATCGGTGGATATTGGATACAAGATGCTATTCAATCATCATTATACTAGAAGAAATCAGAAAAAAAAGATTATGTAAAGAGTGCATGTAAAGAAAATTTGGGTAACTAAGTGGCAAACTGATACTTCACCAGTGGCTAAGTAGAAATTAGACAAAAATATAAACAATTCATCCCAATGTAGGCTAGTATAGAATGTTCATGGGGATTCGAGGTGACTCAAGATGAAGACCAACATGTAGTGGATTTAGAAAGACCGACTTGCACTTGCAGGGAATGAGAACTCACTGGAATACCATGTTACCATTCATTATATGCAATGTATCATGATTCGAAGGATCCTCACACTTGCATTTTATAATGGTACCCCAAGAAAACATACTTAACAAGTTACAATAATGTCCTACATCCAATTAGGGGAAAGAAAATTTTGCCCAAAATAGATTATGATCCAATTCGACCCCCTAAGTGAAAATCCATGCCTGAGAAACTTAAGAAAAAAAGGATAAAAGATAAAGATGAGTACGTTAAGAACAAATATGGTAAAACTAGCAGAGAAAGGTTGAAAATGACTTTTAGTATTTGTAAGGGATTCGATCACAGAAAGATCAATTGTCCCAACAAAGTCCTTAAGCCCACTAGACATGTAAACCTCTAAATGCATAATGTATTTATTTATACTATACTTTTCATCAGTAACTAATATAAGACTTTCATATTTAAGATGCTACTTCCACTGATAGATTGGCTTGTAGCACTAGAATAACCTAGTTCAAAAATCTCAATATGTTGCAACAACTCTAGTTCAAACATCTCAATCTTTTGTAATAAACACTAAGGTTTTTTCAATTTGTTGTCATACTAGTAAACTAATGAAAGGGTAAACTTTACCGGAGGTCCCTTTTGTTTGGACCGTGTTCTATTTTGGTCACCTATTTTGAAAAAAAAAGATTATTCTTGCCACTTACGTTTTTGATCTGTTTTATTTTGGTCACTGTGTTGTTAACACCGGTTAGTTTAATGACGTGGCACGTTAGTCAAAAGGGTTAATTTCTAATTTGACCCCAAAACTCTAAACAAAATATTAATTTGACCCCTAAACTCTCTCAACCTTACTTTTATCCCACAATATATTGTTATCCAAGAGAAGATTGAAGAAATAGAGGCTGAAAACGAAATCAAAGTGTAGTCTGAAGAAGAAAAGCAAGTAAAACTAGAGGATGCCAACATCGATGATGATTGAGAAGGGACAAAGAAGAGTGAGTTGGAGAAGGTTTTCGGCATTTTCAAATGCGAAAATGGGTCATGCGACAACTATATTGCCATTTAGGCAATTCAACCACCGGACCACAAAAGAAAAGAAAAAATGAATGAAGAGAAAATTAAACTGAGTTATCTTTTTTCAAGTAAATTATGCAAGCAAATGCATCTCTATTTTGCAGGCCAGCTAAAATCTTCGGTTACTAAATTTCAACTACTTTTCCTTCAACATGTTAAAGAATTATATAAAAGAAATGTTAAGCTGTCAGATGAAAATTGTTGAGTTTTTAGTATTTTTAAGGTAAAAGAAATGGCCTAAAATTTATCCACCACATAAATTAGTATGTCATCTATGTTTTGATTCTTTTCCATATTGTTTGGTAATACATGCTTCTCAAAGCTTGTGCTCTCTGTTATATCCCAACCTCCTAGAGCAAATTTCAAGTCCGTATTCTTGCAACATAAAATTAGTGGCTCAAAATTTTTAGTGTAATAATAATGGTATTAACGCAAAAGAAAATCAAGGATTTCCAACATCATACTACCTTTCATGCGTAAAAACGACTTACTTATCTAGAAATAAATTTTTATCTAGAGCAATGGATCTAGGAACTATTGCGTCTGTAAATTGATCTTTTGTCTTCAACAATGACAAAACATGGACATTTAAACCTTAGAAAGTTAAGTATAACCATACACATTCAACACCAACCAAAAAGATAGGGCAAAAGAAAAAAGAAAAAAAAACAAACTAATAAATAGTCAAATATTAGAGAAAGGGAAAGTTAGGTACCATTTGGAGTGAGAAGATGTAACACCCCGAAAACCGGTCTGGTCGGAATTGGATTCCGAAGGTCGGAAACTCGGTCTTAAAATATTGATATCTTGAATTCTTGCTATAAGTTATGTCACAAGACTTTAGGTAAGTCAAGCTCCTAACTAGGATTGCTTATGAATGCCCAAGTTAATGTTTGAACCAAGCGTTTCGAAATGAGTACAGGTGTTTCGATACGCTTCAACGGTAATAACTGACTTTTTGGAATTTTGCATGACCGTATCGAAACGGCCTCGGGCGTTCCGAAATGGTACCCTGTAGAAAACAGGGTAAGTGCTCTCAAAGTCAAAAGTTGCGGCCCTTAAGTGAGTCACCAGCTTGTTTGGCATCATCTCACATGTTTCTAGTTGAATAAATAGCTGAGTGTCAGCTATTGGGTTGTGAATTGATATTAATTGATAAGAGTAATTATTAAATAAACCTTAAGGGGGGGGGGGGAGCTTGTGATTGGTTTATAGGGAGGCAAAACCTTGGGTGTAGGAAATCTTTTTATTGGCTATTGAGGGAGGTGGAAGTAAATTAATAATTCTTTAAGTTCTCTATATATAAGGGAGAGTTGAAGAAGAGTAGGATTTTTGAGTTTCCTACAAAGCCTAAATTTTCTCTAGTAAAAGCAAGTAAACACCTCCATTCTCATCTTCTACCTCAAGCTCTAAGCAAGCACCACCATTGAAGTTAAACCAAAGCTTTGTCTTCCTTTGTTTGAGAATCTCTTTTAATCCGAACAATCACGAGAAAGAGGATTCAAGCATCGAACAAGGTATTAGCGACTCTAGAAGCCTTAACCGAGCAAGGTGAATGTAGTAGCGTATCGGGTTTGGGCAAGGGCCTACCTGAATCTGTTGTTATTTTTAATACTAACCTTGAGTTAGAAGTTTTTTACATTGATCATGTGTTGGTAAGTATATGGTAAGTGTTGCATTGATTCCACGTTCATAGCATGGTTATTATTGTCTTGCAGATCATTGAAAGTATTAACATATAAGAAGCTTGACATGAATCATTGTTATTGTTCATTGATATGAAATGTCTGTTTATGAACCATGAATGATGAACCATTGTTATTAAACCTTGGATTCGAAGTATTGGATACAATTGGCATGCCATAGAATTCATGAGCACATTGGTACGAGTGGACTACGATCCTAGGGCTACGGCCTATATGATTTGGCGAGGCGGAGGGATGTATTGTGTTTGGTCTTTGGCGATGTCGGTGGGATGACCATAAATGTGTTTGGCGAGGAGGTGGAATTTGTGTATCCATATACCATGAATCGATCCAAGGGAAAATAAGAACTCAAGATATTGTTTTGTTATGAAATCATGATATTGACATATGCTTTATTACGAATATGAAACATGCCATGTCATTGCATATTTAGTACTATGATTCTTGAAGCATGTTACAAGACATGATATGTATGTTCATTGTTTTGTGACTACCTCACTAGGAAAAGTATGCCTAATGCATTCTATGCATCCATTTCAGGATAAGCAGGTATCATGATCGAGATCAGAGAAGTTGGAGCGTTGCACAAGTCACAATTAAGTCTTAAGTAATGTATTTTGCCCTCTCGAACTCCTAGCATGGTGGCAATGTCTATGTACAAGTTTATCTTGTTTCCATTGGTATGCATATGATATGTTTAAGTACTTTGAATGGCTACTATGAATAGAGCCTTTATGTAGCATGTTTGGCCCTTAAATGCAAGTCTTTTTCCTAAAATGATAAAACCGAGTAAATTAATTCGAATGGCTTTAAAATTTGGCTTGGCAGTAGTTTATACTCTTAAAATGTTGTGAGTAAAGTTTTATTGCATTTGAACCATGTTTGCTAAGTTAAATTGATTAAAAACCAGCTAGAACCTGTCATCACATGCCTAACCGTACCGAAACGGGTGATGGTGTTTCGATACGGGTAAGTGTAAATTGAACCTGGGAAACAGGGTGTACCGAAATAGATCAAGGCCGTTTCGGAACATTTTTGCTTATGGAGGCCTCTGTTTTGATACAGGTTTCGAAACGGGTTAAGTCGAAGTCAAGGACAGTCAAATCGTACCAATACGGGTCAAGCCGTATTGATACGGTTATGAAGGAAAGCCAATTAAGTTGACCATAGTCAAGCTGTACCGAAACAGTTCAAAGCGTTTCGATACGGGGTAGATTTTCCCAAGATTCCTATAAGAATAAATGAATTAATACGTATACTTGGTAACCTTTTTGTCGTGTAAAATTTGATGATATTCTGATAATTAGTTTAATAAGTTTATTTGATGAAGTGTTAATTGAAAGTTAAAAGTTTTTATGTCTTCGATCTCCGTTATGTTTTTCGGTAACACTCTTCGACCCGATTCTCTACCAGGCCAGGAAGGGGGTGTTACAAAAGAAGCCATAATCAGTGGCTAAGGCTCATGATAAGGCCATCATGTTACAATCTTGTGGAGTCCATAAAGATTTATTTGAACATCATTATCCATACCCAAATCTCCTTTATGCTCAATGAACTTGGCAGTTGCGTGGAAAATCTTCTCCAACCCACTATTCTCTATCCCTTCCCAATTATTATTGTCATTGTCATCCTCTAGTTTTACTTCCTTTTCTTCTTCAGACTGCACTTTGGTTTCGTTTTCAGCCTCTATTTCTTCAATCTTCTCTTGGACAACAATATATTGTGGGATAAAAGTAAGGTTGAGAGAGTTTAGGGGTCAAATTCATATTTTATTTAAAGTTCAAGGGTTAAATTAGAAACTATCCCTTTTGAATAATATGCCACATCATCAAACTAAGCGGTGTTAATGACATAGTGACCAAAATAAAACAGATCGAAAACGTAAGTGGCAAGAATAACATTTTTTTTCAAAATGGGTGACCAAAATAGAACACGATCCAAACAAAAGGGACCTCTGGTGAAGTTTACCCATAATGAAATGATATTTTTTTCTAGTTTTGGTGCATTGATTATTTTGTCTTAGGATTCATATCAGACTGACAACAATGGTCCAATTACTATAAGCATGAAAATAATTTTAAATACCAGGGAATGCAAATTTGCCACAACTTCTACATCCAACAAAAGGAGCAAGCAAGTTGGAATTGGAATTTACACAGACCTCAAAACTGGAAAACAAATTTATAACGTAAGTTCAATTGTTTCACTTTGTTTTCACTTAAATATATTAACTATATTATGCTTCAATTAATTTGAACTTTCTGTTTACAACCTGATTTACCTAATGAAAGAGTTTTTACAACAACAACAACAACAACAACTAAAAGAAAGATTGTAAGTGATACTTGCAAATATCATCATGAATATAAAGGATCTAAATTGAAATGAAAAAGGAAGCAAGCAGTTACTACAAGACAACTTCAACAACAATAGTCTGATGACCACAGTAAACAAAAGAAAATGGTTGGAAAAAAACATTAGGTAATATTTAGAACTTTATGTGATAGCTTTTTGTGATAATTGTCTATTTTAGAACTTTTTTATTGGGATTAATATTCAAATGCTTTTGGAAATATTTAGAAGAAGTTGTTTGGTATTGGGATTAAACCTATTTTTGTTAGTGTTAGGTAACCCATGTGTGTTGAATATTGTCCAAAACAATGTTATTATTTCAATTCAAGTTATTTTAGACAATTCACTTGTTGTGTCATTTAGGTTTATCAACTATCCATATGAACTCATGAACTCAGGCCTGTCCATTCACAAGTGTGGCATGCGACACGTCATAGGGCCTCACACTTTGAAAAAAATTGCTACCGCCCCAAAAAATATTTTCTTAAAAAAGCCTTCTAATTTTCTCTCTTATTATCTCAAGAATTTAATTGTAATCAATTCTTCCTAAAAAAGCTCACTAAATTTATGGTGTTTAATGGGAAAAAATTCTTATTTATGTCCATCCCATTTCAATCTTCTTCAATTACTTTAGATTCAATTACTAATTAGTAATATTCATCTTCTAAAGGTTAAAAAAGTTTATACTACTACTTTTAATTAGTGTTTTGAAGGTTGAATTTTTAATTAGAATTTAAACAATACTAAGATTACGAAAAAAAATTAGGTTTTTGTGTACTTATCATAAGTTGCAGTCACTAGATGATGCGAGTCTAAAGTCTCATTATGCTTATTTTGAGTCTATTCTTAAGAATAAAGGACAATATGATATGAATGAAAATGAATTGTATTTGGAGTTGAGGTTACTAAAAGAGTTATTGTCTACTGAAAAAATGGGACCACTAGAGATTTTTGAAAGGTAATATTTTTCCTAATGCTATTATTGCATATAGAATGTTGTTGATTATTCATGTTACAGTTGCATCCGCGGAAAGAAGCTTTTCCAAATTAAAGTTGTTGAAGACCTAATGACCTATATGTGCTCTATAATGTCACAAAAAGGCTTAATGTGTTAGCATTGATAACAATTGAGAATGATATTTTGGAGAAATTTGACTATGAAGATATGGTTAACGATTTTGCTTCTAAGAGCGTCCCAAAGATGACACTTTTTAAATAAAATGTCACGATTGTAGAGTTGCTTTGTGACATTGTCTTAGTTTGATATGTTTATAATTTTTTATTTAATAAGAAAAAAATCATAATATGATAAATTTTTAATATTTTACAATTTTATTTCATTTTAAAATATTTTAGGAGCCTGATTTTAAAAAGTATCTTAGGGCCCGCACATCTGTTAGGACGGGTCTGCATGAACTTGCATTTGAATTGACACACAATCTTGTTTTAAGATCAGGAATATTCTACAATGAACTTGAAGCTTATAATAAGCCATAACAAACTAAATTTCATTAACATAATTGATATCTCCATAAAAAAGGTTATATTTAATACCCTTTTACTTGTGTTATTCCTTGTTTTCAAGCTTATTTAGTTTTATATAGGATCATTGTGCATGCATATTTTGGAGTTTATGCTTGAGCTTTAAAGTTTTATCTATAGATGCTTTTATGGGGGGAAAGGTAGAGCTTTTGGTGGCTGTTTTGTAGGTTTTTTTAGAGAACCATGCAAGATGGTGTGCCGCCGTGGCATTTTAAGGAAAAGGAAAGAGCAAGCTGACTTTGTTGAAGCATTATTTGGATGCTAAACGACAAATATAGGGAAAAGATGTCTGCACACTTAATAAAAAGGAGACCCAAAAGACTGTCACACTCTACACGTGAAAGGAATAATTCTAAAAGGACAACCAAAAAGTGTGAAGGCAACAAATCCTAGGAGCCTCACCTATATAAAGGATAAAAATGACACTTTTTCAAAGAGAGCCAGAATTTTAGAGACAACAATCTTTCTTCTTCCTCCATCATTTTTGAGTGCAAGGAAGGTGTGGAGCATACCAGGCACTCGGAAGAGGCTGAAAAGCTACAACAAAGCTCACGAACAACACAAGGGCTTCTTTAGTTTTAAGATTCTCCTTCATGTAGCTCATCTTATTTCCTGAAAATGTTATTTGAATACTTTGATATGAATGCTATTTGCCCAGCCATAAACTATTTTTATTTGGATTGGGTTTATCTTGAATTATCATGGTATTGTTAATATGAATGTTTTAGCATTTTCTACAATTTTTTTTGCTTTGTTCATTCCTCTTTCTGTTTAGAGTTATAAGAGCACTCAAAAAAGGCCTTAGCCTAATTTGTTGCCTAGGATTGAAAGATTTAGGTCCAGAACTTGAATGAACAATGAGGTTTTGTTGGGAAGCTTGATCCTAACCCACCATTAGAAATAGGGTAGATTTTCAACGACTAAAATGAGTAGGGTTTTATGGGTTTAGGGTTCATTGTAGTGGCTCGAGCTAGGAATAGTTAAGGAACATTGTAGTGGCTCTACCGAGTAGCATAGTTACACTTTTGTGTTAAGTGTTTCATATTGATGGCCATATGATTCTCGGGGTAAACCCAACATGCATTTCATCATGACTATTGTATTCATTTGAGTTTTGTTTGTTGATCTATTGAACATCAGTTCCATTTACTTTTACGCAACATTTATTTACAGTCTTCACAACCGCTATTATTTCACCACTCATTATCTATATCTCTTTGGTGCAATCACTTTGATTTTATCACTCCAATCCTCGAGGACGCGATACTTGATTCTAATTATTTTACTACTTGAGTGACAAGTACTTGCTCTTTATTGTGCATACATATTGTGCATACATACTTAAGTCTTCATCTCAAATACACATTCTTCCTTTGAACCATCTTCACTATTTTCATTCAATCTGTGCAATGCATCAGTTTCCTTCTTCAGCTCGTAAATGAAGGTTATAGCTTTTTCTGAGAGTGGTTCATCAACCTATCTAAAAAATTTAGGAAACTAAAGAATCTTCTCCCTAAATTTAGAGAGTTCTTTAACACGACCCACATAGGAGATGTAACACCCCAATCCAGATCCAGATCCAGATCCGAGGTACTACATTCGGGTCACCCAAAACTGACCCATAAAAATTCCATTTAAAAGTCACAAGTTTAGCCATCATTTAAAAGCATTAAACATCCATAAATCCATTAAAGAAAATAAGCATTTAAATAAGTTTACAAAACATGAACTCCGAGTTTAAAACACCGTAAACCAAAATAATATTTCAAATAGATTCACAAACTCGACAGTGGTAAGGTCCTATGAATACATTAGCCCAAACTAAAAGAACAAGTATTGTACTCTGAAGTGAACGCGGTGCTGGGAAATCCTCCTCGATGAGCTCCTCCAAAGGGGTGACCTGTCAACCTACGCACGGAAAAACCACACATCCGCACACTGAGCTAACAAAGCTCAGTGGTACATTTCTACTCTACCATAATTCGTGAGTATCATAAAATAAGCATGCAAGATAAACATAGCCAATAGAGCATAGATAGGGCTTTTCTATCTATGAGTTATCATCTAACCTACAATAGCTAGAGTCCTTAGATCACCTATCTCAAGGTTTCATTGAGTCTAAACAATTCATACACGTTTCCACAACATCTTGCCATACTCGAGGTCACATAGCCTACCGAGATACTCGAGCTCACACAGCTCATCGAGCTAGTACATGTCATACCCTGATCACTCAGCCATAGGGTGAATAAGCTATCAATCTATAACAACCACACAACATACATAAATACATTCATGCATCATCCACATAAAGGCTAATGAAGCCTTACTTTACCCGTGCTCACATAGCCGTCGGGTCAATGGACCATACCTGGATCACCATAGCCACAGATACGTCCTAGACATACTTAGATCACATTAACCACAAGTAGTCTATACATGAGGTCACTCAGCCAATCAGGTTACTCGAGCTCACTCAGTCCATCGAGTTAATGCCTTATCTGGATCATCATAGCCATAGATAGGTTTCTAACCATACTAGGTCACTCAGCTCGTGGGTACGTCGGATGTACTTGATCACTTAGCCCGAAGTACACATCCCCTTAATATAAATACCATAATACTGACTCTATCATAAAATAATACATGCTCCCCGATCATTCATACACCTCACCAAGAGGTAAGTGGCACCAAGCCAAGACACTCAACAAATGCCCCAAGGCATGACACTAAATATCACGGTTATCATGAGTCATCATTTAACAAGCTATTACACGTTACTCTCTTCTATGAGGATTGAAACTTGGTTTCTTAGTTTTACAATTCATTTTACCCCATTAAGCGCTAGTCTTCGAATAAAAGGTCTTTTACTAGAACTTACCTTACTACCACAAAATTCTACTTGTTATGCAGAAAAACCAAGAAAACATGTTAGTGACCAAGAAAACCAGTTTCTGACAAAGAAAACCGGTTTCTCACCAAGAAAACCAGTTGCTGACCAAGAAAATCGGTTTCTAACCAAGAAAAATAGTTGTTGACCAAGAAAACTGATTGCTGACTAAGAAAAACAGTTGGTGACCAAGAAAACAGGTTTGTAACATCCTCAAATGTAGCTTGGAAAAATGTTATTAAATTGAATGTAGTTCATTTTGATTAAAAACACTTTTAGAATGGATAATTAAAATGATAAGGACTAAGAAGAAAAGAATGAAGAATCAAGTAGCTATTTAATAAAAGGGGATAAATCGATTAAAAGGAAAATTGTGGGTTTTGTATGTAAAAAACTTGTTAAAGCAAGGGGTTGCATACATGGCATGGATAGACCAAGCCATGTTGGTAGAACCAGCCATTTTGCCAAGGATGACTCCAAGTCATCTTCTTCACTCTTCTCCATAGAATTAGAATTGAGAGAGAGAAGTTCAACAACCATGGAAGAAAACTTGAGATCTTTGCGTAGATTAATCAAATTGGTGCTTTATTCGACTCTTTTGAAGAAAATGGGGTAAGTATTCTTGTCCCCTTCTTATATTGAAGCGTAAGTTGAGTAGAGATTATGGTACATTATGCCTTTTGAATGGTTTTAGATGCATGTTTGAGAAATTGTCGTAGAGGTTGAGTATGTCATATATATATATGTATGTGCTTGAATTGTTTATGTTGAAAACTGTTTTGGTAGATAATGTTGCTATTCGAATGATTAGTTCATCCTAGTGAACAACTTTAGAGATATTAATTGATACTTGCATTGAGTTAATTCATGAATAGAATTTGTAAGAAACTAGGTATAAGATCTTGTTAGAATCTTTATTATTGTGATGTAGTGAAGATGTTAATCATTCGAGTGTTATATATGATTAAATTGCCTTGAATTATAAGTTCACCATCCAATTAGGATGCTAAACTTGCTGGATTATCAAATTAGAAGTATGACTAAATTGGTGCATGTGTTTATATGTGATTAGAGGTAATATAAGACCATTTTGAATGATTTGATTTATGAATGATCGAACATTCCATGGTTGGTTCGATTGAGTAGATGCATGTACAATTGAGAAAACCCTGTTTTATAAGTGTGTGTATGTGCAAAATAAACTGTTTGAGTGTAGTGAATGCGTGTTTCTTTGGCTGGTCTAAATATATATACGAATGTGTATAATATATAGGGGATGATCTTAATATAAAAATTGAGTGTATAAACTATTTTGAGCTTGTGTGTATGTATATGTATGATGGACTGTTGTGCATATTTGGGAACTATTTTGGACTACTTGTAAAACAGTTAAGTGGCTGCTTTTATAATTCGTTTTTAGAACAATTTGAAATGAATTAAGGGTTTATTTGGGTAAATTAAAACCATGGTAAGACTGTTTTAATTAGGCTTGGGGTTGTTATGTGATTAAATAAGAACATAAGCGTAGTTAAAGCAAAAATTTCTATGAAAATCAATGTATAAACTGTTTTGATCATGTTGAAAGTAAGATTGGCTAGAATTATGATTTTTGGGACTATTTTTAGGTGTTTGTCATTGTGTGTGGACTGTTTTTAAAGAGAAATAAATGCACAAGTGTTGTTTTGTTTGTTATGTGAACTATTCATAGATAAAATAACATGTTTGGAGATGTTTTGTGTGTGTGTGTGTGTATGCTTCTAGGGACCGTTTTAAAATGCTTGGTGTCTAATTGCTTAATTAGTAGACTGTTTTTGCACCATTATGGTGAGCATGTGTTTAGGGGTGGTATTGGCATTTAGAAATTGTTGTTAGCTACCTTGTGTACACATGTTTGCGTGCATGAAAATAGAGTGACTTCGAAATGAATTGTTGATAAGTATGAATCTAATATACAAACCATATTTCTTGTTTACTCCTTGGATGGTGGCACCTAGTTAGACTTGCATAAGCATATTGATTCTTATGTGGCATTATTATTTGTATATGAAGCTCTCAGGAGTATTAAGTTGTAATAAGGGGCCTTTATTTTTATTTTCTGGTTGCTCATTATTTATTGATTAGTTAGCATGATTATATGTCTCTTGATACATGCCTGATATGGTTAGCATGTCTTGAAGTATCTCATTGTTGCTTGTGAGTAGGATCTTAGAATCATCTTGAGTTTCTTATTAAATGAGAAGAACTTATTACATGGGTATATCATTCAGTTAAGTAAATAAAGGGCTAGACAAATCAATAACTAATTGATTAGTTTAATAGAAGTGAGCATGTGCAAGAAAATATTAATCTAATGATAATTGAATAGAGACAAATGTACCAATTTTGTAATGAATGAGTTTGTACTCTAATGATATACCACATGATACTCTCTAGTAACCATTGACTAAAACCTCATGATTATTCTTTATCGAAATTTTGGAAGTAGGAGTCTACTAGTTAATGGTTTCTATCATTCCGGATGAACTTAGTTTTAATTAAATGTTTGAATGATTAATACTTATAGAGTTAGAAATAAATTTGAGAGTTTAAGGATAGTTACCTTTATAAGAAACCTTAAGTTATCCAGGATGGTTTTAATATGGTTATGTTGAAGGTCTTAGTAGTCTACTCAAGTAACTTTGTTGTATCACAAATTGTGTAAAATGGTTGTGAATATTTTCATGTCTAAGTTTAGTTAAAAGTTCTAAAATTTCCTGAAATTCTCTTTAATTGCCTGATTGAAAAGGGTTAAGTCAACCACGATTGCTTGCTTGTTTGTCTTTAATATGCCCTAATTGGTTCATCTTCTAGATCAGGTTAGGGGATGTTACAATTGGTATCGAAGCATGATTTAGTCGATTCTCGGACTAAACATGGACTCATTGCATCTTCATAAGTCTTTTGTTCCACCTAGGAGTTTAATTTTTGACAAGCTTTTGTGATTTGTGATTTTTACGAACCCTCTTGATGCATATTTGTGACCAACAGTGAAAAGTAGTCATGGTATGAATTTGTCAAACAGACAACGAGATGTCTGGAACATATTTACCGGGATGATGAGATCTCAGATGACTCCACTAGTGGTGGAGATGGAATAGTGATAAATGATTGCATAGTAGTGGTTATTTCGATAAAGAACACCAAACTGTTTGATTCCTTGGATGAGATTGTGAAGTTGAAGCATGTAAATGATTAAAATTAGATTGAGTTATAAATGCTTTGTTGTTGTGGTACCAAGACATGTATACCTGAATGTGTAAATAGATTAATATAATAGAAATTTACCAAACTTCTTATTGGGGAGGTAGTTGTTTTCTGAAACTACTTTATTGAGATATTTGGACAACATCAAACTGATTCAGCTAGTTAAAAGGAACTTAATTATATGTTAATGATTGACGGGGGTACCTGCTAATTAGAGTAAAAACAATCAAGTCTTTATTGGGATGAAGTTTTCATGTTAACTAATTTCTTTGAATGCTAAACAAGGTAACCTTCATCCTTTGTAAGCTTATTTTGGAACTAAAAAGTCATGTTGTTGCTTGAAAATCATGTATAACCCATCTAGTCAATAATATTCATGTTTTGTAATGTATTAGATTATAAGTTAAGATAAGACCTCACTTGGTTTCATGGAACTACTTAATATATGATTTTTAGGAAATAGTAACAAATGTTGTAATGTGCTCTTGATAAGATTAGAAGTTCTTGCATCACTTCGTAATAGTACCTTTAGTTACTATAATCGAGATTAATTATAGTATCCTTGTAACCCAGTCGAATGCCTAAAGCATACTTCAGTTAGACTAAATTATTGTTTCACAAATAATTCTATTGATGTGTGCCTTATGAATATGGTAACCTTTGAATTTATAGTAACAAATTTGTTATCCTTAACCTTGTACTTGCCTAATTATTTGAATATATTAAAGAATCAAGCATTAATTTTTGAATTGTTTGTTCTTTACTTGTGTTACAAGTAAATTTGTTTGCTTGTTTGAGACGCTAGGCTATAGCAGAATGAAGCTTGATGATGTTTAATAATTTGAATGAATAGAGAAAAAAACATACCTTCTTATTGATTATGTATGAATGTGAGTCGGAAATTGTGGCTTGATTGTTAGCTTAAATACTTTGTTCACATCGAATTGGATATACTAAGTTAAAATACTACATTGGTGAAAATCCATGATTAATTATACGAATTCCGAGATAGAAAGACTAGTTATTACCTATGTGTGGTTACTTGTTAGCTAAGTCTTGTTAATCAGTGAATTTGAATAATCATCTATAGAATGTTACATTAGTGAAGTGGTAAAATACTTGTTTGATGACTATGCTATGACTTGTATCTTTGAATTTAAGGCTGCTAGAAAGGATAAGTATTCTCATTGTGAATCTTAGGAAAATTCGAGGACAGATTTTCTTATGGGGAGGAGAATTGTAACATCCTCAAATGTAGTTTGAAAAAATGTTATTAAATTGAATGTAGTTCATTTTGATTAAAAACACTTTGAGAATGGATAATTAAAATGATAAGGACTAAGATGAAAAGAAAGACGAATCGAGTAGCTATTTTAGAAAAGGGGCTAAATCGATTAAAAGGAAAATTGTGGGGTTTGCATGTAAAAAACTTGTTAAAGCAAGGGGTTGCACACATGGCATGGATAGACCAAGCCATATTGGTAGAACCAATCATTTGGCCAAGGATGACTCCAAGTCATCTACTTCATTTTTCTCCATCAAATTAGAATTGGGAGAGAGAGAGAGAGAGAAAGAAGTTTAATAACCATGGAAGAAAACTTCAGATCTTGGTGTAGATTAATCAAATTGGGGCTTTATTCGATTCTTTTGAAGAAAAAGGGGGTAAGTATTCTTGTTCCCTTCTTAGATTGAAGCTTAAGTTGAGTAAAGATTATGGTACATTATGCATTTCGAATGGTTTTAGATGCATGTTTGAGAAATTGTCGTGGAGGTTGAGTATGTCATATATATGTATGTGCTTCAATTGTTTATGATGAAAACTGTTTTGGTTGATATTGTTGCTATTCGAATTATTAGTTCATCCTAGTGAACAATTTTAGAGATATTAATTGATACTTTCATTAAGTTAATTCATGATCAGAATTTGTAAGAAACTAAGTATAAGATCTTGTTGGAATCTTTATTATTGTGATGTAGTGAAGATGATGATTATTCGAGTGTTCTATATGATTAAATTGCCTTGAATTATAAGTTCACAATCCAATTAGGATGCTAAACTTTATGGATTATCAAATTAGAAGTAGGACTAAATTGGTGCATATGTTTATATGTGATTAGAGGTAATACAAGACTGTTTTGAAGGATTTGATTTATGATTGATTGAACATTCCATGGTTGGTTCGCTTGAGTAGATACGTGTATAGTTGAGAATACCCTGTTTCGTAAGTTTGTGTATATGCAAAATAAACTGTTTGAGTGTAGTGAATGCGTGTTTCTTTGGCTAGTGTAAATATATATACGAATGTGTATAATATATAGGGGCTGATCTGAATATAAAATTGAGTGTATAAACTATTTTGAGCTAATGTGTAAGTATGTATATGTATGATGGACTATTGTGCATATTTGGGAACTGTTTTGGACTGCTTTAAAACAATTAAGGGGCTGCTTTTATAATTCATTTTCAGGACTGTTTGAAATGAATTAAGGGTAGATTTGGGTAAATTAAAACCAGGGCAAGATTGTTTTAATTAGGCTTGGGGTTGTTATGTGATTTAATAAGAACATAAGGGCTGTTAAAGCAAAAATTTCTATGAAAATCAATGTATAAACTGTTTTGATCACGATGAAAGTAAGATTGGCCAGAATTATGATTTTTGGGACTGTTTTTAGGTGTTTGTAATTGTGTATGGACTATTTTCAAAGAGAAATAAATGCACAAGGGCTGTTTTGTTTGTTATGTGAACTATTCATAGATAAAATAACATGTTTGGAGATGTTTTGTGTGTGTGTGTGTGTGTATGCTTCTAGGGACCTTTTTAAAATGCTTGGTGTCTAAATGCTTAATTAGTATTGCACCATTATGGTGAGCATGTGTTTAGGGATAGTATTGACATTTAGAAATTGTTGTGAGCTACCTTGTGT
Organism: Hibiscus tridactylites; assembly: GCA_958450335.1. NCBI lineage: Eukaryota > Viridiplantae > Streptophyta > Magnoliopsida > Malvales > Malvaceae > Hibiscus > Hibiscus tridactylites. The sequence continues at coordinate 86,877,922 of OY288277.1, forward strand.
ATACATGTTTGTGTGCATGAAATTAGAGTGACTTCGAAATGAATTGTTGATGAGTATGAATCTAATATACAAATCATATTTCTTGTAAATTGTTAGACCAAGAAAGAGCTAACAAGGGATTTGGATATATAGCAAGATAGAAGTAAGGATTCAGGTATCCTGTGACTTCGGGGGTAAGAGGTAAGAGTAGTTTAAGTTTTGGGTTAGAAGAAATCCATCTTGAGTCCCTTAATTGCTCTAATTTACTTACTTGCTAAATAAGTCATGAAACATTGTGCAATTAAGCTTGGAGACTTGAGGTAAGTACTTTTTTTATAAAAGTACCTTATGGTGTAAGTGAGTAATATGATTGTATTGTAGGTGCTTGTACTTTAGATTCAATCATGTATTGAAAGAGTTGTTACCTTTGATAAAGGTCTTGATGTCAAAATTAAAGAACTTGAATAATATGATACCCTTACTAGAATGGTTGATTGATGTGTTTTGTGATAAGGTTTATATACATTTTAGGTCAAATGATCCAACTTGAAAGAACCTAAGGTCAATTATTGTAAGGGTGTTATTCACCCTAAAATGAAAGGAATGAATGATACTTGTTCTAGAAGGGCACAATGGATATCTCACGATCCATTGCCTGATTGAATAAAATCTAAGCCTTGGCGGCCTTGTTGATACGTATATGAGTAATACTCATCTTAAATGCAAAATGTTATATGAGGTGAATCTTGTTTACCTCAAATGACTTTATGCAATGTGATTTAATATTGACTAGAAGTCATGTTCAAGGATGTTATTCACCAAAGAAATAAATAGGGGAGGAAAGCCTTGGTCTCGAGTCAGTCGTAGGTACAATTGGCATGCCATAGAGTTTGTCGAGCTCGCTAGTGAGGACTACGGTCCTGGACTTAGGTCCCTTGTTGTTATAGATCAGATGATCAGTTGGTACTGCTAGTACCTATGCTTGGTAAAGGTTAAATTGGTACTTTGTGTACCCTTGTTTTGATACCTTGTGTATCCTTGTTTCGGTACTTGGTGTACCGCCTGTTTGACATTGAATTTATAAGATTCATGTATCTAGGTTGTTGCTTGAGTCTCAAGACTGAATTAAAATGAAGTATATAGGTTATATATTACCGAGAAGTTTAATCTACTATGATTGGATTAAAAGAAGCTATAACTACTATGGTTGATTACTCGATTTGATGCTAATCGGACATGTTAAGATGCATGCTTGTTCGAATACTTTCTTGTAATTAAGAAAGGTGATGATACATGATTAGATTGGATACTTGCTTGAAATTAAAGAAAAGTTATGATATATGTTTGATGAAATGCTTGTTTGTCATGAAAGTAATGTTAGAGGATTATCTCTTGATCTGAAGTGTAGAAGTATGAGATTCAATGACTAAAATTAGTAGTGTAAAAGTAAATTGTTTTTATTTAAGGCAAGTTCATTAAAAATACCTATGAATTGGTAGAGTTGGAGGGTCTAACCCTTAAATATCAAATTAACATGCTAAAAATTGGAGTATTGGGTAAATTTGGTAATATCAATCTTAGAAGAAATCGAACCCAAGAAAGTTTATAAATGTATTGTAAAGAAGTGCATTACTTAAATTACTTGTCAAGAATGGTAGTTTATGGGATTCGATCAAATGAAAGTGTATCCATATGTTATGCTTATCAGGATACTTTGGTATACTACTATTATAATGGTGTCATGTAGAATAAGTAAATTCATTTCAGAACATAGTTCGTATGATTCAGATTTAACGTAAGTATTTTGGTAATGAATGTGAGTTGGTTGCTGGTGGTATATTCTAATAAAATATTAAGGTTGTTACTTGTTGTCTGAATTGAGAAATTACATGATTAGAGTGGTACATACCTGGTGTTCAAGTTGTATTATAGAAAGCAAATTGATTTGGGTTAAGGGAACCATGTTCGAATTAAATTATCACTACCTCATTAAGCATATGCTTACCATGTGTTCTCTTAACTCCTTGAAGGTTTGATGAGACCTCAGGTATCTTCCGAGCCAATCACGAATGCTAGAATTCTCATTCGGTTCGGACCAACCTCTTGTTCACTCCTAGGATGATGGCACCTAGTTAGACTTGCATAAGCATATTGATTCTTATGTGGCATGTATATTTGTATATGAAGCTCACAGGAGTATTAAGTTGTAATAATGGGCCTTTATTATTATTTTCTGGTTGCTCATTATTGATTGATTAGTTAGCATGATTATATATCTCTTGATACATGCCTGGTATGATTAGCATGTCTTGAAGGATCTTATTGTTGCTTGTGAGTAGGATCTTAGAATCATCTTGAGTTTCTTATTAAATGAGAGAAATTATTACATGGGTATATCATTCAGTTAAGTAGATAAATGGCTAGACAAATCAATAACTAATTGGTTAGTTTAATAGAAGTGAGCATGTGCAAGAAAATATTAATCTAGTGATAATTGAATAGAGACAAAGGTACAATTTTGCAATGAATGAGTTTGTACTCTAATGATATACAACATGATACTCTCTAGTAAACATTGACTAAAACCTCATGATTGTTCCTTATAGAAATTTTGGAAGCATGAGTCTACTAGTTAATGGTTTCTATCATTTCGGATGAACTTAATTTTAATGAAATGTTTGAATGATTAATACTTATAGAGTTACAAATAAATTCGAGAGTTTAAGGATAGTTACCTTTATAAGAAACCTTAAGTTGTCCAGAATGGTTTTAATATGGTTATGTTGAAGGTCTTAGTAGTCTACTCAAGTATCTTTGTTGGATCACAAATTGTGTAAGATGGTTGTGAATATTTTCATGTCTAAATTTAGTTAAAAGTTTTAAAATTTCCTGAAATTCTCTTTAATTGCCTGATTGAATAGGGTTAAGTCAACCACGAATGCTTGCTTGTTTGTCTTTAACATGCCCTAATTCGGTTCATCTTCTAGACCGAGTTAGGGGATGTTAAAGGTTGGTGACCAAGAAAATTAGTTGGTAACCAAGAAAATAAGTTGATTATTGATACGCAAATCTAGTATTCGTATATGGAGTTTGTAAATCACACCCAATGCCCCTAAAACCCAAAAGCACAACCCCAAATCGAACCTTCACATTATGAGAAGTAATTTAAGTAGTTTCTTACTATTTTTACACCTTATTAACAACTAATCTGAATTTCACCATTAAAGGATCTAAGCTACTTTAACACTAAAACTAGCAACCTTAACCACAATATCAAGCAAGGCAATTACTTTATGATATTTATGAATCAAAGAGTTATAAATGTACTAACCTTGTAGCAAAATCCAGAATTTGCTCCACACACCTAAAATCCTCAACTTCGTCTCTTCGGTTCCAACTTGAATAAAGCCCAAGGCACCTCCTTTATACCTCAAAACAAAGAAACGAACCAATACTTAACCCAAGCACCAAAGAGAGGTCTAGCCGCATATTAACAACCTTGAAAAACATGGAAGAAACCCCAAGAACTTAATCCCCTTCAAAAACCCATTAATGAAGAACTCACCTTTATACCTCAAGAGTATACTTTTCTTGAAGCTCTTGATGAGGAGATTAACATACTTGAATCTTTGACCATGGGTGGAAGATTTTATGTATAAAGTTAGCTCTTTTAATCCAATATGGCCATGGGTGTTTTAAAGAAAATATGAAGAAAAGGTGTTGGGTGGTGATCTTACCAAGGCTTTCTTGTCTCCTTCCTTAAAACCCCACGTGATAGCCAATACAAAATGGGGATGACCAACCTTTCTCTTTAAAAGGGATATAATTACCCTATAAAACCTCTTACTTTCACCCTTGTCCCAAAATGGTCCATTTCCGAGTACAAATGATTCATTATTCATCAAATAGGGCCCAAACTTGGCCCAAAGAGTCCAATCACCAAATCTAACATGATGGTCCATAACTCGGGTCAACGCCCAACGTTGACTTGGAAATTTAGGTCGTTACAGGGCATTTGACAATATAATGACATGAAATTTCTTCACCCTCATAACTAGGGGTGTGCATTTCAGATATTCGATCCGATCCGAAATTTTTGGATAAACAATTTAACGATATGTATCCAATCTAAAAATTTCAAATTGGATATCTGAATATCCGAATTTATAACTTGATTTAATTATTTTTTGAATTTTCCAGTCCTATCCATAAAAAAATTTAGGTTTTCGAATATAACAATCAACAAATTATTGAATATAACAAGATTTGTATCCATGAATATTTCAATTTTTTATATATAACAAGTAAAAATATCGAATATAACAAAATTCATATATATATATATATATATATAATTGAATTTTCGGATATCGGATATCCGATCCGAATGTGAAATAGTTATCGATATCCTATCCGAAATTTTTGGATATCCGATCCAAATTATAAAAAAAAACGGATCGAATATCCAAAATTTCGAATCAGATCAACGTACTAACGGATCATATCAATTGAATCGGATTTTTTGCACACCCTACATAACCCCAATTAGGTATGAAATGAATCTTACACTGGTAAGCTCAAGATGATGTGCACGAGGATGTTGTCATCTTAAGAGTAACTATAAATTAATAAAACACCACAAATGAAGGAGGGAAGAAAATGAATTTTAATTCAAAAACATCACCAACATTGAAATCACAGTATTTCAACTGAAACCTAAAATCAAAACAAATATTGCATTTGAAACTTAAAAATCAGTCCTTCTTTAAGATGAAGTATGAAAACTTTCAGCGGAGAAAAATTTATTTTTAAATTATGAGAAAACTCACAATACTTGGTGATTAGAGTGCGTGATGAAGAAATTTACCGTACTAGACGAGTAGAAAGGAAACGACTTTTCAGGGAGTGCTTAGAAACAATTGTGTTGTGATAAACTCATTTGATATATAGGGAAAAAGGCGTAAATGGGTTAAATTTAAAAACCCTAATTAATTTTGAAATTAATTTTTTTAATATATGTCCACATCATTCGTAGGTCACATCATCAAATTTAACCGTTCAATGTCTAACTTGGCATGCCATCTGGAGATAACGGGCGACATAACGGATTACTGCACAAAACTTAACGGTCCCGTTAGTCAATAACAATCAGGGGTGACATTGCTGAAATTAGTTTGATTTGAGGGTAAAATTGATGCAAAAGAAGGCAAGGATAACATTTTTTATTTTAGTTTATTATAGAGGCAAAATTGGATTAATAAAGTTTAATGGTTGAGATTAAAACTTTTAATTTGAAGATAATTCACTTTTTGATAAAAATATTTTTATTTTCTACTGTTAATATCAACAATCAATTTCACTTATCTCACAATCTTAAATATGCAAAATTAAATATTATTATACTGTACAAATATTTTTTCTCTTTTAAATTAAATATTTTTTACTAAATTAAAATCCTAAGAAGTCTTATAAAAAATTCGATGCAAGTCAATTAATGAAGTAGTTGACTAGTAGATTGTGAATTTTATCCTTCTATTTTATGAAAATTAAGAAAATATTTTTTTATACTTTAATCTGTTAAAATTTTATTTTTTTGATTTATCGAAAATTGACGACTAAATCCTATAACATTGTTAAAATTTTACTAAACTAAATCCTTTTAGTTGTATGGGTTAGGTTTTTAATTTAGGGTTTAAAGTTTAAGAGTTTATGTTGAAGCGTTTAGAATTTAAAGTTAGTGTTTGGAATTTAGGGTATATGATTTAAAATTTAAGTTTATTTTTTAGGGTTAGAGTTAGGAATTTAGGATTTGGGTTTTATAGTGTAAATATGCATGATTGTGTACAATTAGTTTACATGTCCCGTGTATCAAAACTTTACTCTTAAATTATTGACGGGAAAAAAATCATAATTCAATAATTATATATAAGTAATTAAAACTAATGATTTATTGGTTCAATGGCAAAGCTTTGGTTTTACCAATAACCAATTAGTCTGATGAGATGAGGGTTAGATCTTTTAAACAAGTTAGAGGTTCAAATTCTAACATTGTGAATGGAGAAAACTGGATCGAGAGGGTATAGGGATAGTCATGGGTCAGATTTTTGGCCGACCTACACCAGACTCGAAAATTCAACACATGCACCCGAACTTGTTCCGACCCTTCTTTGTATGATGTTCTACCCAACCCAAACTCGACCTGAATTTAGAGAAAAACCTGAACCTGATCTGACATAAATGATTTTTTTCTTCTCATTTTTATTCGATAAAACCAGAAGTTAATTCATAAAATAAAAATAAAGAGGGGACATTATAGTAATTACTCTATTTTTATTAGATAAAATAGGGAGATAATTGAAAAAATATATAAAGAGAGAGACATTATATCGATTATACTTAAATATTTAGAATAAAATTAAATTATTATTTCGGGTCGAGTTCGACATTTTACACCTTAGAACCAAACTCGATCCGAAATCATCTTTAAAAATCTCAACCCGAATCCGACCTGAACCCAAAATTTTCTTGAATAATCTCGACCCTATAAAGTTGGGTCAGAACCCATCGGGTCTAGTCAAATGACCATTCTTAGGAGGGTCATCTCTATATTAATTTTTTATAAAACTCAATCCATATTAATCAACTAATAAATTAAATAACAATAATTAAGAAAACTAAGGATGTATTAAACACAATAAATAAATAAAAACCAGTAGTTGAAATTCATCTATTTACTAATAGTAATTCCTTGTTCTTCATAAAATACGAGAATTAAATTCTGACAAATTAGAATAAAATGACTGTTTTTTTTAAAGAAAAAGAATGAAACTTGTAATTAGACATATATATTTTTTTTTTGGTTAAACCAAAACCCTAGACAACTTTATAGAAATATCTAGTATTCTAATCCATTCCGGGGGATGAGCTATTTCTCTTCAAATTTCCTCTTTTAATTCAACGTTTCTGAGAAGGAAGAATCTTCATTTGGGTCCTCTTGCATTTATGTTCTTCAGGTAAACAAAACAAAAATCATTTTAAAAGATATGCATCCCGTTAAATATGGTTCCCATCATCATCATCATCATCATCATCATCATCATCATCATCTACAGCAGCAGCAGCAGCAGCGATTCATGGCTGATGAGAACGATTCTTCATCTGCTTCGGTTTTCTTCATTTCCAATCCCCAGCAACATCAACCTGTTTTTCTTCACCCTTTACATTCCCAGCAACATTCTAGTCCGGTTACTCAGCAGCTTTTCCAGCACCACCAAGCTCAGTTTCAACCATTTCAACACCCAGAATCTGTTCATCATCGCCAACAACCCTTTTCAGCTGTTGATTTCAAGTTGGGTCTGAACGAAAACAGTGGGAAAAAAGAGGTTGCTTTGCCTTTGAATCATCACCACACCGAACCTACTTTTTTCCATGCGAATCAGCAACAACAACATTCCCTTTTAGTCCCCCATTGTTTGCATCCCCAAGAAGATTCTCCCATAAAAGAACCCTTTTGGTAATTTATCAAAATTCTCTTCTTATCTAAATGTTTCTTTTTTCTTTTTTGGATTTTGTGTCACCCATGTGTTTGTTAAAATGTCACCAGGAAACCCTTAAACAGATGTGAAAATGTGGGTAGAGAGATTGAAGGGAGTAAGCGCAACCAGGTTTCTCAACCCACAAGTGAGAGAAACAAGAATCTGGATAACAAATATAGATTCTTTGGTGAGCTTGAAGCAATTTATGGGCTTGAAGCTGGTTCTGGGTCTGCTCTCACTGAGTTTCAAGGCCATAATGCAGGTGCCAATGGTGGTGTTGGTAATGGATCAGAGACTACTTCTATTGGGAAACAAGCTTCATTCATGAAGAAGATTCAGAAGAAGAAGAGGAAGATGAGAATTAAGGAGGATTTGAGTTCAATCGTTGTGTTTTTCGGGAGCTTGGTGAAGCAAGTGTCTGATCATCAAGAGTGTCTCCACAAACGGTTCTTGGAAGTGGTTGAAAGAATGGATAAAGAAAGGTGTTTGAAAGAGGAATCATGGAGGCGACAGGAGGTCGAAAGGCGGAATCGAGAAGCCATTGCCAGAGCACATGAACAAGCTTTAGCTTCAAGTAGAGAAGCTCTCATTGTGTCGTATTTGGAGAAAATTACAGGTGAAAGCATCAATCTTCCACAAAGGAGTACTCCATTGTTAGTGCAGCCTGAAAGCGTGATTGTTAAAGCTGATAGCAGTGGCAGGTGGCCTATAGCTGAAGTTGAGGCCTTGATTCAAGTGAGATGTAGCTTGGAATCAAAGTTTCGAGAGCCTGGATTAAAGGGGTCACTTTGGGAAGAGGTGAGTTGTTTAATGTCTTCTTTTGGTTATCAAAGAAGCGCCAAAAGGTGCAAAGAAAAATGGGAGAACATTAACAAGTATTTCAGGAAGAGCAAAGAGAATGGCAAGAAACGATCTCAGCATTCCAAAACCTGCAGTTATTTTGATCAACTGGACCAACTCTACTCAAGAATACCTTTGATTAACAGTGATGTTGAGATGCAAAAGCAAGGCGATTCAGACTTTTTGGAACCCTATATTCCTCAAAGAGACCATGTCACTCATCAAGTTAACGTTAATGGGAACCTTAAAGTTTCTGAAATGAACTCTCCAAAGTTGGATTTTGATGGCACAGCAGGTGATAATGTAAAGGACAGTGAAAGCCATGGAAATTACTTGGAGAATGACAGTGATGGGGGAGAATGAGAATTAGTTCCACAAAGGTGTGCTACAAGGTAACCATTTTTTAACTCAAGGATTAGTTCCACAAAGTTAACATCAACTATGGGTTTTCTATAAGCAATTAGGATATGAATGTAGACCTCTGATCTTTCTTGATGTCTTAGGCTTAGCCATTGTATTTCTCTTGTTTTTTTTCTCTTGTATCATCTGCTTATGAACCATGGGTAGTTTTTGCTCAACTTAATTATTTGTTGGAAGTTTGTGCTATGAAAGAAGAGTACTGAATACATACAAACGAAGTTGGTATTGTTTTAGTGCATGCATGGATACATACATGCATGCATACATACATACATATGTGTGTGTATATATGTATATGCATATGTATGATGCTAGGATGCCATGAATAGGAACAGTGCATGTAAGTGGAGAGTACGTGTGGGGGGGTGGGGCCTGTTTACTCTGCATGGCATGGGACGACGACTTGACACAGGGTTTGCTTCACTCTTCCATTATAGAGTTGAAAAGGAAATATCTGAAGCCTGCAAAAATCTCTGAGATCGTAGTGTATGATTTAATGAACAGATGACATCAAGTTTGTAAGAAGAGCACGAATGGTGGTGGCCCGATTCTCACATGGCTCCCCTCTGCATCTGGTTTTTCAGCAGACCAATCCCACTTGTTTTTCTGCACCCTCTCTCATTGCTTTCCTTTCGATTGCTTGGCTTTGCATCCAGCACCAAACCCAGGCTTCACTCCAATAATTTTCTTCTCGGGTTTATAAAAGTTTTGGCCTTTTCATTTCTTTTTTACATCTTCAATTATCATTTTAAGACTTTTATTTTCAATTTTCAGTTAAATGAATTTTTATATATTTTTACAGAATTATCAAAATATTATTTAAAATAATTCATAATTATAAAATTTACATTTTTTTTTTCAAAAAGGAATTCAAAATTTGAAAGCTAAATTAATATTTATCACAATTTCACGTGATGAATTTTCACTCACATATATATTTTTTAAATTCTAACAGAATTATCGGAATATTATTTACAGTAAAATTAATTCACAAATATAAATATTTATTGAAATATTTTAAAAAATAATTATATCTTACACTAGCAGTGGAAACAAAAAGTTTTTATGAATTCAAAATTTAGTGGTTGTAAACTTGTAATTATACAAGTGCATGTAATATTTTTCCCTTAAAAAGTTTAAAATTTTAAAATTTAAAAAATTTAAAATATTTTATTTTTTCACATTTTCCGTTGATGGATTTTCGTTCACAATTTTTTAAAATTTAACAGAATTATCAAAAAATTATTTGAAATAAAATTAATTTGTAATTATAAATATTCACTTGTTTTTCAAAAAACAATTCAAAATTTTAAAGTTCGTTATGAATATTTATCTATGTGGATGTCTATCATGAACGCGTATCGATACGCCTGAACGCGTACCGATACACCTGAACGCGTATCGATACACCTATATTATATTTGTGCAACGACTTTTTCTTTTAAGACAAGTGTCGATACGCTTCCTTGAGTACCGATACAGTAGGCTGCAGAAGTGCATTTATGGTGGAAAGAGAGGGTTCCAACGGCTATAATCAATTCCCTAACCACCCAAACGACTATAATCAATGAAGAGGGTATAAAAAGAAGTCATTTGAAGACCAGCAACAACTATTGAATCTAAGAGAAACACCCATACACAAAATCCAAGCTCAAGTGCCAAAATTCTCATTCTTGTAAAATCCCAAATTATATTGAGTGTAATTCTTATCTTGTATTTCAATTTGGGTTGAGTGCTTGTATTCAAAGGGGAAAATTTGTATTGAGAGATATTCTTATTGCCTTCAATTTTTTCTTCGTAACCAAGTGAGGGTTTGGTCAATTTTAGGTAAAAAAATTGACCAATTTTGTAAAGGTTTCCTCCTAAGCCTAGAAAAGGGGAAGATCAATCAGTGGAATTGTTGGAAAATCCTTAGTGGGAGCTAAGGTAGTGAATGTAGAGTTCATTTGGAACTTGAACCGCTATAATTGTCTTGTTCTTCATTTTTATTCATTCCACTTCACTTCCAAAGTTTTAAAAACCCAATTACTCCTCTCTTGGCTTTGATCAATCCTTTGATCCACTCAACAATTGGTATTAGAGTCTACCTCTTTGAAGGATTAACAACCGAAATAGGAGATTTTAAGAAGAGTGTGATCATCAACAAAGCAAGCCATGACATCTACCTCCGGCTCTAGCATGTACGAGTCTTAATCGATCACCAAACCGCCTTTCTTCAACGATGAAAACTATCCTTATTGGAAGAAATGAATGCGCCTCTTCATAAAGTCAAGTGATTTCCTTGTTTGAGATGCTATAGAAGACGGTCCCATCATTCCGATGAAGAGAGACGATGAAGGAAGATTTGTGCCAAAAAGAAAAGCAGAAATGGGTGAAGATGATTGAAAGAAGCTTCAAATCAATGATAAAGCTCTTCACATGCTATTTTGTGCTCTTGGACCGAATATCTACTCCAAGGTTTCTTCCATCGAAAGTGCTAAAGAAGTGTGTGATACACTTGAGACAACCTATGAAGGGACAAGCGATATGAAGGAAACAAAGATTGAAATTCTCAATCTTAGCTATGAGAATTTCAAGATGAAGCCCGACAAAACCGTATCTATGATGTTTGATCGTTTTTCAACCATCGTCAATGGGCTAAAAGGTTTTGGAGAGATCATCCTAGAGGACAAGCTAGTCCGGAAGCTACTCTACTCTCTTCCCGAGTCTTGGGATGAGAAAAGAACCACTATCATCGAGGCAAAGAACTTGAAGACACTAAAGCTTGATGAGCTAGTTGGTTCTCTCCTAACTCATGAAATCGTGAAGCAAAGAAGGGAAGATGAAAAGAAGAAAGAAGAAAGAAGAGTGAAGAAGCTTGAGGTAGACAAGAAGAAGAAATTATGAGTGGCTCTCAAAGATTCTCTACATGAGGAGAGAACTTCTAGTGAGGAGGAAGATCTTAAAGAATTGTCTATGATAGCCAATAGATTCTCATGGTTTATGAGGTCCAACCGAGGTAGAAAGTTTCAAAGAAAGATGGACTTCAAGACCAAGAACAAAGAGGAAGAAAATGATCCGATCATATGCTTTGAGTGCAAGAGACTGGGTCACATCTGTTCTGAGTGTCCTCAACTCAAGAAGAAGGGTTTTAAGAAGAAGAAGCTCAAAGCCAAACTTTCTACTTGGAGTGATGAGGAATCATCCGAGGATGAGGAACAAAAAGTGGCCAACCTTTGCCTCATGGCTCTTGAGGAGGATTCTATGGTAACCTCTGAATCATCTACTTTTGAATTTACTTATGATGAACTTCAAGATGCTCATGATGAGTTGCAAGAGGTATATGATGAGTTGGTTGAGAAATACAAGGAGTTGGTTTTAAAAAATAAGAAAATATTTTCAGCTTTAAGGACCCAAAATGACTCCCTTTCTAAAACCAACTCGGAATTGGAAAAGAAGGCCGTGGTTTTACAAAATTCCTCAAATGATTTTGAAAAGAAATCAAATGATTTTAACGACCTTCTTGAAAAATATCATGTTCACCACCAAAAGGAGATGAGTAAACTCAAAGCTTCTCTAACCAATGTTGGGAAAAACGGTTTTGAAAAAGCATCTTCTTCAAAATCCCAACATGTGAAGAGAAACTTTTTTGACCACAAACAAAGAGGCTCCCATAAGTATCACAAGAACAAGAAAGTTAGAAGTGTATGAGTTCCTAAGGAGCTTGTAGTTTCTAACAATATTGTAGCTATTTCATCTTGGATTCCTAAGGGAGCCAAGTATTTGGGAACTAACACTCGTGGACCCAAAATGATTTGGGTACCAAAAATCAAAGCCTAAATTCTTTGTTTGTAGGGGGAGCATTGCTACAAGGCCAAAGCACAAAGACAAAACTTGTGGTACCTTGATAGTGGATGCTCGAGGGACATGACCGCAGACAAGAGTCGATTCAAGGAATTAAAGCCAAAAAGCGGAGGAGTAGTGACATTTGGTGACAACTCCAAAGGCCACATTGAAGGTATTGGCTCCATAGGAAATCACTCTAACGTACTCATTGAAAATGTGTTATATGTCAATGGTCTAAAACATAATTTGTTGAACATTAGTCAATTGTGTGATAAATAGTTTAATGTCTTATTTGATAAAAATGGGTGTAAAATTGTTGACATTAAATCTAATAAAACAATGCTCATTGTTCATCGCATAGGAAACATATATATGGTGCATCTAGATGACATTCATACATCCCATGCATGTTTTGTTGCACAAAATGAAAATGATGCATGGTTATGGCATATGAAACTAGGACATGCTAGCATTAGTGTTTTAGAAAAATTAGTTTCCCTTAATCAAGTTAGAGGCTTACCCAAGATTAAGTTCTCAAATGATAAAATATGTAATGCATGCTCTAAGGGTAAACAACATAGATCATCCTTTAAATCCATTAATGATGTCTCTACTAGTAGATGTTTACAATTGATTCATATAGATCTTTTTGAGCCTATTAGAACTATGAGCTTGAGTGGTAAATCATATGCTTTTGTACTTGTTGATGACTATTCTAAGTTTACTTGGGTTCTATTCTTAAGTACAAAAGATGAGGCTTTAGAAAAATTCGTCACATTTTCTAAATTAACTCAAAATAATCTTGAGCTTAAAATTTCTCACATTAGAAGTGATCATGAAACCGAGTTTCAAAATCTAGGTTTTGAATATTTTTAAATGAAAATGGTATTAGCCACAATTTTTTGGCACCTCGAACTCCTCAACAAAATGGGATAGTTGAGAGGAAAAATAGGACTTTACAAGAAATGACTATAACCATGCTTTGTGAAAACAATTTACCTAAATACGTTTGGGCGGAAGCCACAAATACTGCTTGCTACATTGTAAATCGAGTAATGATTAGGCCAATTTTAAAGAAAACACCATATGAGATTTTAAAATCTAAGAAGCCTAACATTAGCTATTTTCATCCATTTGGTTGCAAGTGTTTTATTTTAAACAATGGAAAAGACAACTTAGGTAAATTTGATGCTAAAAGTGATGAAGTTATTTTCTTAGGGAACTCTTTGAACTCTAAAGCCTATCATGTATTTAATAAAAGAACTTTAGTAGTAGAAGAATCTATACATGCTGTTTTCGATGATAACCTCCTTCCGAGAAAGGATTCTTGTGATGATGATGATGTAGGGATCATTGCAGCTAATGATGGTGGAGAATCATCAAAAGTGAATGAGATTCCATCAAAAGAGGAAGAAGCACAAGAACCGCCTCTAGAAGCATTACAAGACATGTTTCTTGAGGAAAAGGAAGTGAGCTACCCAAGGAAGTATAACTATGTCAAAGGTGGTGAAATCTTGGGTGATCCATCCAAGGGGGTAACTACTAGATCCTCTCTCAAACTAATGAATCATGTTGCATTTATCTCATGCATAGAGCCTAAAAATATCAAAGAAGCTTTAAAAGACGAGTTTTGGATTTTGGCTATGCAAGAAGAATTAAACCAATTTGAGAGGAGTAATGTATGAACATTAGTTGAAATGCCTAGTAATCAATCTACTATAGGAACTAAATAGGTATTTAGGAATAAACTAGACGAGAGTGGTAACATAGTTAGAAACAAAGCTAGACTAGTTGCTCAAGGTTACACTCAAGAAGAGGGAATATATTTTGATGAAACCTATGCACCCGTAGCTAGAATGGAAGCTATTAGGATGTTGCTTGCATATGCATGTTATCATGATTTCAAGCTTTTTCAAATGGATGTAAAAAGTGCATTTTTAAATGATTTTATAAATGAAGAAGTGTATGTGGAACAACCACCGAGTTTTGAAGATCCAATTTTTCCAAACCATGTTTTTAAATTGTCAAAAGCTTTGTATGGTTTAAAACAAGCTCCTAGAGCTTGGTATGAAAGACTTTCAAGTTTTCTAGTTGGAAAAGGTTTTGAGAAAGGAAAGGTAGGCACAACATTTTTTTATTATTAAAAACAATGACAAAGATATATTAGTAGTTCAAATTTATGTTGATGATATTATATTGGCAGAAAGCCAAAATTTGCCCCTAACATTTACACTTTTTGTCATTTTGGCTCTAAATCTTTTTTTTGAAGCACCTAACCCCTCAACGTTTTCTTTTCTGTGCAAATACACCCTTAGATGGACGGAACCATTAGTCAACTAACGGTCAACCATTCTCGCACACATGGCAGGCTGATGTGGCATGCCCACGTGTAGTGGAGGATGACGTGGCAATTTGTTGACGTCATTCATTTATTTTAAAAAATAAAAAATATATATTTTTGCGCAACCACTCATAGGTTGCCACGTGTCATTTGATTGGGCATGAGTAAAAACCCAATGCATTTAGCCTTGGTGGAGGTTCGAACCCAAGTCATTGGGTAAAACAAGCAAATAACTTAACCACTGGATCAAGTAACCTTATATGATGTTTACTAAACACTATAAATTTTAAACAAAACACAACATGTGATTATTTTAAAAAAATAAACATACAAAAGCACGATTAAACCCAAGAATCCCCAAATCAAGTCATTTGGGTTAGTTCTTAAGAACTAACAAAGCCGGCCACACGCATCAACGTAAAATCTCAGAATCTTGCCTGTTGTAACTGCAATGATAACTTGTTAGCGTTAAAAGCCTCATAACACCATCCAATGGCACTTTTGCTTAACATTTCTATCGACTTCGGATCCTCCTGGTCAATCACTTGTCTACACTTCTATTCCAGTTTACTTTTTTCCAGATTGCGTTCATTTGATATATTTTTAAATTCATCTTCAAGCACCACATTATCCCTAAGTACCTGTCTTACAGACTTCTTCCAAAATAAGGATCTCGATCTATGTTGCACCTCAAACACTAAAATCACTGACCCAAAAAACCTACAACCATGAAAACGCTCGATAGCCTTCTTCGCTGCCCCCTTAACACCATTCTAACGAAACCAAAACGCCTACCATTTCGATATCTCTTCTGAGGAATGAAAGCATCAATCGCCTCCAACTGCTTCTTAAACTGCCTTGGTTGACGTTAGAGTGGGGTTTTCTTGACGATTTAGGTTTAAGAACTAACCCAAATGACTTGATTTGGGATTCTTGGGTTCAATCGTGCTTTTTTATGTTTATTTTTTTAAACAATCACATGTTATGTTTTGTTTAAAAATTATAGCGTTTAGTAAACATCAAATAAGGTTACTTGATCCAGTGGTTAAGCTGTCTGCTTGCTTTACCCAAGGACTTGGGTTCGAACCTCCACCAAAGCTAAATGCATTGGGTTTTTACTCATGCCCAATCAAACGACACATGGAAACCTATGTGTGATTGCGCGAAAAAATATGTATTTTTATTTTTTTAAAATAAATGAACGACGTCAGCAAATTGCCACGTCATCCTCCACTACACGTGGGCATGCCACATCAGCTTACCATGTGTGCGAGAACGGTTAACCGTTAGTCGACTAATGGTTCCGTCCATCTAAGGATGTATTTGCACAGAAATGAAAACGTTGTGGGGTTAGGTGCTTCAAAAAAATATTTAGGGCCAAAATGAAAAAGTTTAAACGTTAGGTGCGGATTTTGGCTTTCTGCCTATTATATTTGGTTCTACTAATGAATTGCTTTGTCAAATTTTTCTAAGTTGATGCAAGGTGAATTTGAAATGAGCTTGATGTGGGAGCTCTTATTCTTTTTGGGACTCCAAATAAAACAAATGAAGGATGACATCTTCATCAATCAAGCTAAGTACATCAAGGATATGCTCAAGAAGTTTGGCTTGGAGCATGCAAAGCCTCAAGCTAGACCAATGAGCCCATCTACAAAGCTTGACAAAGATGAAGGAGGTAAGTGCGTTGACTCTAAGCTTTATCGCTTTATGATTGGATCATTGCTTTACCTTACCACAAGTAGACCGAATATATTGTTTAATGTTTGCTTGTGTGCTAGGTTTCAAGCTAGTCCTAGAGAGTCTCACCTTATAGCCGTTAAAAGGATCTTTAGGTACCTTAGAGATATTCATTGTTTAGGTCTTTGGTACCCTAGAGACTCAACCTTTAACCTTCATGCTTTTTTGGATGCTGATTACGGGGGTTGCAAAATAGATAGGAAAAGTACTTCCGGCACTTGCCAATTCCTAGGTAGTATGCTCATATCTTGGTTCTCTGAGAAACAAAATAGTGTAGCTTTATCTACCACCGAAGCCGAGTACATATCCTTAGGGAGTTGTTGTGCTCAAGTCCTTTGGATGAAGCAACAACTCTTAGACTATGGTATTGTAGTAGACACTATACCCCTTAAGTGTGACAACACTAGTGCTATACGCCTAACCAAAAATCCCATCCAACACTCTAGAACCAAACACATAGAGATAAGACATCATTTCATTAGAGATCATATCCTTAGGCAAGATATTGTTATAGAGTATGTTGACACCTTAAATCAATTAGCGGACATCTTTACCAAGCCTCTAGACAAAGAGCGTTTTTGGTCCCTTAGGAGAGAGCTAGGTCTAACTAGCCTATCTTGACCCTTTAAGACTCTTTTTGAGGTTAAAATTGCTTGATCTTATGAAAATTGATGTTTATGTGTTGTTGATCTTGATGGTAACCATGCTTGTAGCTAGGGGGAGTATGCTTCTATTAGAACATTCTTAGATCCACTCATTCATCATTTGTATACATTTAGAAGATGTTAAAGTCAAGTCTTTGGTTATTCTTGTGACCAAAAATGCATTTCTGGGCATAGGGTATCGATACGGTCTTATGCGTATCGATACACGTACTTCATTAGTTTTCCATATTGCATTTTCTCCTTACGAGTATCGATACAGTTAAATTTGTTTCGATACAAGTTGTGAGCCTTTCGATACGAATATCTTCTGTTTCGATACGATTCCTTGATACATGGTTCCAAGGAATTAGCGTTGTACCCCCGTATCGATACCGCCTTTAGGCGTATCGATACTCGATCGCGCATAAGCTTTAATTGGGAATTAAAAGACTTCCACTATTACGAAAACTCTTTTTCAAAACCTTAACCGATTTTCATCTATAAAAGGGCCCTCAACCTTTCATATTTTCATCACAAAACTTAAAGTTTCTTGAGGGTTTTTTCAAAATCAATCCAAGTCTAAGGCTCTCCATCAATTTGGTGCAAGATCATCATACATTCCCCCTCTCTCAATATCAAGGTATAAAAAACTTCTTTTCTTTCTATTTTCTTTGTTATTTTCGTTTCAATTTTTGTTTGTTCTTTCAAAAGATTTTATTAAATTTTTTTGTTTTGTTTTGTCTTTCAATTTTTTTCTTTACCTTGATTATTGATTTATCCATGGGGTTGAATGTGAAAATTAATGCATATACACATGGTTTTGATTAAATTTTTTTCTAGACTATGGCACCTAAAAAGAGAGCACACACTACTAGTGAAGTTGGTGAAGGATCAAATCCCGGTGATGGCACTTGTACGAATTTGACTCTAATCTATCAAAAGTGCTTTCGAACTCCCGGTGAACTCAACTATTTTCGATCTTTTCAAAACTACAAGATTCGATCGGAGAGGGTATTTTCCATTCCTTTTCTCAATTCGAAGCGATTCAAGTTTGCTTATTTACCATTGCTCCAAGAATGGAAGTTCATGGATTTTATTCAAATTCTGGGGTTTTTCTTTCGAAATTTGGTTTTGAACTTTTATGCCAATGCCAAGTGTGTTGCCAATGCCGAGGGTAATGTCATTGCCATTAATTCCTATCTTATGGGCAAGAAGATTACCATTGATGTCAAGACCCTTTGTGATGTTTTTGGTTTTAAGGATGAGGGTATCGACGATGAAGGTGCTCTTGGACATGTTTTGGGGGGATCCGTGACTGTTCTCAATGCTCATGACCGCATCTTATATTTGATGATCACTTGGTGATTTAGGCCTTTCGGAGGAAAATACTCAATCATCCGCCAAGTTGATGACTTTTGGCTTAGATGCTTTCGCGAGAGGAATCGTCCTAATCTTGCTCGCATTATGTTTGCGGAGATTGTCTTTCTCATTCAACATCGTCACACCTCTCTTTTTACTTCATTCACCTATGGCACGACTTTGAGCTACTTTTACACTAAGAAGGAGATCGATTGCTCTCAAGACTATCCGACCAGTCTCACCGATCCGATTGATGAGAGGTCTCTATCTTAGGGCAAGTTTCATTTTTAATGGTAATTGGCTTCGCCTTTCCGAGCTTCCTAGTGATGCTATACCCAAAGAGATTGCAAATCCTCTCGTAGCTTCTCAAGCTCCTCCTCCATCCATAGATTCTCTCATGACCTATCTTAATGAACAATTCACAAGCTTACGCACGAGAATTGGTTATATTGATCAAGTCATGAATTCCGGGTTTGTCGCCATTGATACTCGCTTCAGAAGCTTAGAAGATTGCATGACTAATGTGGAGAAACATATCTCTTCCATTGAGGCCGAGCATAATTCTATGAACATCTCTCTTACGGCCTTCCATGATGAGTGGCGTCAATCAAGGAGGAACGATGATGCCAACGAAGATGAAGATAATGAAGATAGTGATGGAGACGAGTCTTAGATTACTCTTTGCATCTCATTCATGTCATCTTAGGATTTATATTTATGCACTTTGTTTTATGCTTTTAGGATTAAGTTTATCATTTTAAAACCTATGCTTTGATTTCTATTGTTTGGATTTTCGTTTGATGTTTCCTTCATTTATAAACTTTATGTTTATCTATTAAATGTTTCTTGGTTTTAAGGTTATGCCTTTATAGCCCATGTCTCTTATTTTGACCTAACAAAAACGGGATAGGGAAGTTCACAAGCTCCTTAAACTTAAACTTAAAATTTACCTAGCTAACATTAAGGGGGAGTTGTTTTCCAAAGTTTTTCAAAAGACTTAAAAATTTTAAGCTTTGGTTTTGTTATATCAAAAATGGGGAGATTGTAAAGCCTATGACTGATTTTGATATGACAAAGTGTTTTAAGGACCAAATTGTAAAACTTGAAATGAATTTTTAAGTCCCTCAAAATTTTTCTTATCAACAAGGCTTTTCTGTAGTTTGAAAAACTCAAACACCTAAACTTTTTCTAGGTGTTCCAAGGCCAAATTGCTCAAAAACATTTATGAGTATCGATACACTTCTTACCGTATCGATACCTTTTTTAGAAACATGGCTACTGGAGACAAACGTTTCGATACGCTCCTTATCGTATCGAAACAGGGTATTGAAACAGATTTCATCTGTATCGATACGCTCTCTTTATAAAATCCCAAGGAGTTTGAATCGAGTACCGATACGGTTTCACCCGTATCAACACGTTTCAAAATATTTTAACAATTCAGAGCTTTAAATATTTTGACCATTGCCTTGTTTGTTGGTAGTTAACCAAATTTTAAAGAGGTGGTTAATGAGTATCAATACGCTTTTACTCGTATCGATACACTTTCCTCTAGTGAGCTATGTTGGAAAAATTGAATCGATACGGTCTTACTCGTATCGAAATTGTTCCCTAACTCGTATCGATACGCCTGAACGCGTATCGATACACATGAATGCGTATCAATACACCTCTCTTATATTTTTGCAACGACTTTCTTTTTTGAGACATGTATCGATACGCTTCCTCGAGTACAGATACGATAGGCTATAGAAGTGCATTTATGGTGGAAAGAGAGAGTTCCAACGGCTATAATCAATTCCCTAACCACCCAAACGACTATAATCAATGAAGATGGTATAAAAAGAAGCCATTTGAAGATCAACAACAACTATTGAATCTAAGAGAAACATCCATACACAAAATCCAAGCTCAAGTGCCAAAATTCTCATTCTTGTAAAATCCCAAATTGTATTGAATGTAATTCTTATCTTGTATTTCAATTTGGGTTGAGTGCTTGTATTCAAAGGGGAAAATTTGTATTGAGAGATATTCTTATTGCCTTCAATTTCTTCTTTGTAACCAAGTGAGGGTTTGGTCAATTTTAGGTAGAAAATTGACCGGTTTTGTAAAGGTTTCCTCCTAAGCCTAGAAAAGGGGAAGATCAATCGGTGGAATTGTTGGAAAATCCTTAGTGGGAGCTAAGGTAGTGGATGTAGAGTTCATTTGGAACTTGAACCACTATAATTTCCTTGTTCTTTATTTTTATTCATTCCACTTCACTTCCAAAGTTTTAAAAACCCAATTCATCCCCCTCTTGGCTTTGATCAATCCTTTGATGCACTCAACAATTTCGCTGGTTTAACTCGAGTTTAATCATCTGAAACCAATCCAACATATATCTAAACATGCTTGCAACTCATATGCACTTCAACAATAAAAAATTCATGGCAAAGACATCATCAAAACATCACTAACAACATTAATGATATCTAGAGGCATGCTTCCTAAGAAACTCAAGCACCAAAAGGTCAAATCTCGAATCCAAGCAATTGCCAACACTTAAAGGCCATTTACATACCCAAATATGCATACCAGACTTGTACCAAACCAGATAATACCAAAACAACCAACATTTATAGCATTGGAAACCCCCATTGCCTTTATTACACTAGTTCAAAACTATGACATACATTTATTGAAGTCTCTTGGAATTCCCTTGAAGTTGCTGCCTCCAAACACCTAATTATCTTCATTGATGAGTAAAAGAGAGCATAAGCATACAAGCTTAGTGAGGATTGCTCAAAACCAAAGCCACCATCAATGCACAAAACTATTTTCACTATTTTCAAAACCATCACGCCTTCTTTAAAAATCCATGCACTTCATCATTAAAATCAGCATGTAAACATCATGCAACAAGTACCAATTACTTCACAACAATTAAACCATTGCTAGACAAAAATCAAGCATTCCAAGCATTTTCACCAAAATGCTAAGCTTAAGGTAAAACATGCATTTTTCATAATATGCATCATCAAAATTTCCATAACATTTCAATCCATTATATTGGCTTACAAGTGATTAACAACAATCCATTTCTCAAAAAGCATATCGGATACACGGATTACTAAGGGTTGTCCCCAAACCCTTCATACACTCTACCGACATCTCAAGGCTCACACACAAGAGAACCCCTCCACCGCTGTGACACATGTGGTGGAGTATTCGGTAAAATTACAACCCCTCAACACAACTCATCGGTAGATGTATAACCCACTAACGAGAGAAGAGACACATACAAGGTTCGAACCCAAGAGCTACCCTCAACAGTTGCAACGTTAAACATTCCTCAATCGCTAGAGTACTTGGATTGACATTTCGGTACAATCACAACCCCTCAACATCCAAGACAACTTGTTTATAGTGCACTCAATCCTATAGCAGGCTAACTATATCCGATTTCATTTAGAAAACACTTTACACAACATCACTTGCCATTATGTGAAACCAAAATTGATTTGGATATAACATCTAAACTTAAGGACCAATTTGCAAAACAATAAATTTTTAAGTACTCTTTAAAGTCTCACTATTGACAAGTATTTTAAACAAAACAATATCTCAAGACAAGCTCTCAAATAGATAAAATTTTCTAAGTCTTTTCCTATGAGTTTTCAAGCCAAACTATACAAAAACGCCCAGGCATATCGATACCCTTAGGCGTATCGATACGGGTTTTAGCCACTGGAATTTTAATTGTAACACCCCTCACCCGGTTACGAGCGAGCGATGTTACTATTCGGGTGATGGACAGATTCATACATGTCAACACATCAAACATACAATTATATGAGATTCAATTCATACTTAACAAGCATCAAAGCAAACAATCATATAATCATTTATCCAATAACAAGATCATAAATACATATAGGTGAGCCAATTTAAAACTTTTCTAACATGAATCTTATATTCATGTTGCAAATGCATATTAACAAGCCTAACTAACATACATGTATTCAATCAAACTCATGAACATTTGATTCAAGTATACCAATGCTTCTTATTCGAATACATAAGACAATCAAATATTATCTATATACATATCTTAGTTCATATTACAACACAAACATACAAATACATATAACAACTTTCAAACAACCTAAATCATATACAATAGTATTCGAAATCAGCATTCATTATATTCTAATATTCTATTACCATTCGAACTATACAAATCATCCAACAACAATTCTAGATGCAACCTTCCTAATTCAAATAAAGATAACATAGTTATACATATTCAACCATTCAAATCCATCAAGGGCATGAACCATATAAATGATACTCAAATTCATATCAAGCTTAGTTAACTTCAAACATAGTTCATTCATATCATCATATCCATATTTACATAAACATTCATCAAGTCATTACGTAATATAACATGTCTTAGTTTTATACAAACCAAACTTAACAATTACATGTTCCATAATGCATGACAAACTAACTTAGACTATGCCACCAACTAGGAGACTAAGCAAGATTATATCATACTTGTTCTTGGCTTGCGAAGCTCTCGGAACAAAACGGATGGCTTTCGGATATCAACGAACCTGTTATTTTGGAAGAAGGAAACAAAGAGAGTGATAAGTACACATAATGTACTTAGTGAGGCAGCCCTAAACTTTACTAGTTTCAATCTTTTAAAGTCTTATTCAATCTTTAAAGTTACTTAGTTAGGCTTAGCACGTATTGGAATACCTAACTAGCCTATCAAAACCAAGTTAACAAAGCTATTTTCATGTACTAACCAATAGGGCAGCAAGTATTTACATGTACAATGACTTATTGGGCAGCAACCTGGGCAGCAAGCTACATGTACATTTCATACCAAATTGGACAGCAAGCAACATATATAATTCAAGCCAAATTTGGGAAGCAAGCACATGTACAATTCAAGCTAAATTGGACAACAAACAACATGTAATCTCATTATCATCTTGGCAGCAACATTACATAGTTTCACATCACAACATAGTTCATTTTAAATCTCAACCAAGTACACATATTCATTCCATATCATAAGGGCTAATATCCAACTTGTTCATTTAAACATATATCATTGTTCTAATCATGTTTTGCCTTGGATGATTAATGAAATAGGTAATCAAGTCTTCATGTATCATGTAACTTTAGATACTCAAAGTATCAATTTCTCATTTCAACTTATAACAGAGGATGCATAGGCATCAATGGTGACTTACCACCATTCAATTATCAAGGTGACTAACCACCTTATCAGGTTTATAGGTGACTAACCACCATCCTGTAACAAAGATCAGAGGAGCTCAATGACTCTAAGGCATGCCCTTCTACCTATAGACACTAATCAAACCAAGGACTTTACTTATCTTTCTTTATTAACAATAGCATTTTACTTGTTTATCAAACACATATCACAAAGTCATGTACACATTCAATCATGTTTACATTGTGCACATTCAAGCCATGCTCAATCAAATTTCCAGCAAGCATTTAGCATCATTTCAATCATATAACCATCTTCAAACAGTAGCTAAATCATACATTAATTCAATTCAAGTGACTCAAACAACTCATGTCACAAAGCAACCCATATAGACATCAACTAGCATATCTAGATAGCATCATATACCTAGTTCATAGTTCATTCCTTTAGTCCTTCTTCCTTAGCCTTTAAATTTACCAATCCATTATTAAGTTCGTTACATGCTTCATTTTAAATCATCCAAGAAACATAAACACATTGGTTGAGACACTAATCTCAACCCTAAACTAGCTACACTCACAAATACTTCCAAGCTTAGTTTGTCTCCTTAATGATGATGCCTCTCCCTTTCTTCTTGGTTTGATCACCCCTTGATTCCTCTAATATCTCTTCACCAATATGCTCTTGAATCATATTACAACATATATAACATCCATTAGTATCAACCTTAGCACAAAAATCCAACCAAATCAAGCAAACAACAATAAACACACAAGCTGTCCTTAACATGGCAGTTTTGAGCATTGTCCACTAATCTGTCCATAACTTTTTATTCCCTAATCCAAATAAGGCATATCATACTATTCTGGAAAGCTTATAAACACACCTTTAAAACCATGTATGGCTCATATTTTTAGCATTTTCCAGTTAATACAGTTTTACATTTAAAAACAGGACAATTTCAGGGCCTAATCTGTCCAAGCTTAACTTAGTGACTTTAGTGCATTTAAATCCTATATTTCACATTTCATTTGATTCTAAGATATTAACCACATTAACCTACATGTATTAAAATAACAATGAAGTTCTAATATCTTTAAAAACAGAGCATTCAAGTCCTCAATTTCTCAATTTCCACAAAACAGTCCCCTTTAATCCTTTAATAATCCTACATGTGATCTAAATGCATTTAACCTACCAATTGAGACTTAATTCAAGCTTGGCCATTTAATTTTTATTCATTCCATGACTCCCCTGTTTCAAGAATAAATTTTCAGAATTTATTAACACCATTTTGACCCCTAAACATTTCAAATTTCACAATTTAGTCCAGCAGATTCTAAATTCATTCAGTTTCAGTCCAGTCAACTTCTAACAACAATTCAGAGACCTATACTTAACATATTTGAGCAACCCATACCTCTATTCCATGTAAAATTTTGTCCTCTACAACTTTGTATAAGAACACTTTTTCCAGAAATCACTCTAACATGCTCAATTTTCCAGATTTCTACAGGGTATCATACAAGAACGAATCTGGGCAGATTCATACCTAAGTTCATGTTCATGCTTTAATTTCCAGAAATTATTCAAGTATAACATGAACCCAGCATTGATAACTCATAATAAAACATTTATAACATATTTTTTTAGTGGTTCAAACCCAGAATCATCAAATACAAAAATAAAAAAAACACCATAGGAATCGGGTAACATATGATGTACTTACTTGATATCTGCCTACATGCATGATCCTAGGTGATCTTTTAGCTCAATTTCCAGCAAAATAAAGATGTCCTTAAGCCTAAGGATTCCAGATTTCTATCTCTCCTTTCCTCTCTTTGGTTCAGCAGGTTTGCATGAGAAAGATGATGATGGAAGTAAGTGGTTTACACATGTTAACTTTCTTTCCTTAGTGGGCTGACTATCTCTTGTATAAAGGACACATGGATTAGTTTATTTCCATGAAATTCTGTCATAATTCCACTTAATATCCCACTAACATTATAATATTTAACTACTTAATTATTAGTTTATCATATTTTACTTATAGATATACTTATATGTACATTTAAATGCAACCCACCGAATCATACATATGTATATATGTATACTATTTTACGTTTCATATTATCTAACTTATATATATTAGTTACAAATTAATCTTCATTTCTTTAATTTTACATATGAACTTACATGTAGTGTTTAACCCATTTATATCTTAATAGAACATAGCTTATGTCGTTTCATTGTAATCTTAACTAAATTGTAAATTGTTTACGCTATCCTTGTCGTTTTCTATAATTCTAACTAGGGTGGTTTTTAGGGTGTTACAACTCTTACCCCCTTAAAGAAAATTCGTCCTCGAATTTTACCTGAATCGAACAGATGAGGATACTGCTTCTTCATCGTGTCCTCAGGTTCCCACGTCGCTTCTTCGACGTTGTGATTCCTCCAAAGAACTTTGACGAGAGGAACACTTTTATTTCGAAGTCTCTTGACTTCTCGATCGAGGATTCGGATGGGTTCTTCTTCGTATGAAAGATCAGGATTGAGCTCAACTTCTTCAGGCTCAAGGACGTGAGACGGATCAGATCGATATCTTCTGAGCATTGAGACATGGAAGACATTGTGTATCTTATCGAACTCGGGAGGAAGAGCGAGTCGATAAGCTACAGGACCAATTCTTTCAACTACTTCAAATGGTCCGATAAATCGAGGACTTAACTTGCCTCTTTTGCCGAATCGGAATACTTTCTTCCACGGGGAAACTTTGAGGAACACTTTATCTCCGACTTCATGTTGAATGTCTCTACGTTTCAGATCGGCATAAGACTTTTGGCGATCGAAAGCTTGCTTCAATCGAGAATGAATGATTTGAACTTGTTCTTCGGTTTCCCGAAGCAATTGTGGTCCCAAAACTTTATTATCACCGAGTTCAGACCAACATAGAGGTGTTCGACATCTTCTGCCATACAATGCTTCGAAAGGAGTCATTTGAATCGAAGATTGGAAGCTATTGTTGTAGGCGAATTCTACCAAAGGTAGCGATTTCTCCCAGTTCTTTCCGAAGTCAATGATACAAGATCTGAGCATGTCTTCGAGAATTTGAATTACTCGCTGAGATTGACCATCGCTTTGCGGATGGAAAGCTGTGCTAAGATTCAGTTTGGTTCCGAGAGCTTTATGTAGAGTCTTCCAAAATCTAGCTGTGAATCGGGGATCTCGATCAGAGACTATTGAGATTGGAACTCCATGTAAACGAATTACTTCTCGGATGTATAATTCAGCCAAGGCTTCAAGACTGATATTCATTCTCACCGGAATGAAGTGTGCTGACTTGGTGAAACGATCAACGATCACCCAGATAGCGTCGCACTTTCTTGGCGAACAAGGAAGACCGGTTACGAAGTCCATTGTGATCCGTTCCCATTTCCATTGCGGAAATTTGAGAGGTTGGAGCAAACCAGTAGGGACTTGGTGCTCGGCTTTAACCCGTTGGCAGTTCAAACATTTTGCTACAGAGTCGTTGATAGCCGTTTTCATTCCTGGCCACCAATACAAGGGCTTGAGATCCTTGTACATCTTAACTGATCCAGGGTGGATCGAAAAAGAACTTTGGTGCGCTTCTTGTAGGATTTCATCCTGTAATTCTTTGTTATTAGGGACACATATACGATCTTTGAAGTATAAAAGACCGTTCGACTTAATAGAGAAGTCAGGATTAGACTCAAGCTTAGAATTGATTTTCTGAAGTTCCAGATCAATTTGTTGAAGTTCTTTGATCCTGGTGATCAGAGTAGATTGAACTTGAAGTTCATTCAGATAATTCTGAGCCTTGCATAGCCGAAAATAAGCGTTGATAGCCAAGGTAGCTACGAATAACAAAATTAGAGATGTTACTTACAATTCAAGGTATGATTCGAAACTTTACTTAATGATTAAGGAGGCTTTCGAATTGTTACTTAATAAGTAAGAAGAGTTCGAATTTCTTCCTTAACTATTAAGAAAGAATTCGAACAAGTGCTTAAATCAAAAGAATGGATTGTTCTCGGTTTTGAATAACATACCAAGATTCGGTTTTCGACTCAGAGCGTCGGCAACGACGTTGGCTTTTCCGGGATGATAATCTATGATCAAATCGTAGTCTTTGAGTAACTCTAACCATCTTCTTTGCCTAAGGTTCAAATCCTTTGAGTGAGCAAATACTTCAGGCTTTTGTGATCAGTGAACAACTTGCATCTTTCACCGTACAGATAGTGTCGCCAAATTTTGAGCGCGAACACAATGGCTGCAAGCTCAAGATCGTGAGTAGGATAATTCAATTCATGTTGCTTCAGTTGCCGGGATGCGTATGCAATCACATTGCCTTCTTGCATCAAAACACAACCTAGGCCCGAGTGTGATGCATCGCTGTACACTATGAATTCTTTGCCCGATTCGGGTTGAATAAGAACAGGAGCGTGTGTCAAAGTTTGCTTGAGTTGATCAAAACTTCGTTGCTGCTTTTCTGACCACTCAAAGTTTACATCTTTTCGGAGGAGTTTGGTTAATGGTGCGGCAATAGTGGAAAATCCTTTCACAAATCTTCGGTAATAGCCGGCTAATCCGAGAAAACTTCGGACTTCGCTCACATTTCTCGGAGGTCTCCAATCAAGAATAGCTTGAATTTTCTTGGAGTCGACTTTGATTCCTTCGGCAGAAATGACGTGTCCAAGGAATGAAACTTCAGATAACCAAAACTCACACTTAGTGAATTTGGCAAACAATTGGTGATCTCGGAGCGTCTGAAGCACAATCCGAAGATGATCAGCATGTTCTTCCTTGTTCCGAGAGTATACAAGGATGTCGTCAATGAAAACAACTACGAACTTGTCAAGATAAGGCTTGAATACTCGATTCATCAGGTCCATGAACGCAGCAGGGGCATTCGTTAAACCGAATGGCATTACTAGGAACTCGTAATGTCCATATCGAGTTCGGAAAGCTGTTTTGGGCACATCTTCTTCTTTTACCCTCATTTGATAGTAACCGGACCGAAGATCAATCTTAGAGAACACGGCTGCGTGTTTGAGTTGATCGAACAAATCTTCGATTCTCGGTAGCGGATACTTGTTCTTGATGGTTACTTTATTAAGTTGCCGGTAATCGATACAAAGTCGCATCGTACCATCCTTCTTTTTCACGAATAGTACAGGAGCACCCCAGGGAGAGATGCTAGGTCGGATGAATCCTTTATCCTCGAGTTCTTGAATTTGCTTCTTTAGTTCTTTGAGTTCAACAGGTGCCATCCGATAAGGTGTAATGGACACAGGATTAGTTCCAGGTTGAACTTCGATCTTGAATTCAACTTCCCGAGTTGGAGGAAGGCCAGGGAGTTCCTCGGGAAAAACATCGGAAAATTCAGATACAACAGGCATTTCATGTAAACCGAAATCAAGCTCGTCTTGCAGTGCCATAGCGGCGAAAATAGAGATCGGTTTCTTGTCTATCAATAGAATGGATTCTTTTCCTAAACCACGTAAATATAACCTACGGTTTTGACAGTCTACCCAGGCTTCATGTTTTCCCAACCAATCTAGTCCTAAAACTAGATCAAATTCACATTTGGGTAATACATATAGATTACAAGGAAAGGGTACATTTCAGATTGTTATCCGACAGTCTTTACAAATCAAATTTATAGGCATACTACCTCCTATAGGGTTCGAAACAATTAGCCCAGATTGTACAGTTTCAGGTTTCAATTTAAGTTCATCTAACAAGTATGAGCATATAAATGAATGGGTTGATCCCGAATCTATCAATGCGTAAACAGGTTTAAGGTTAAGTTCAACCGTACCCGCAATGACATCGGGAGACTCTTCTTCTTCCTTGCCACGAATGTGATAGACACGAGCTGGGGCTCGGGACTCCTGATAAGTGGTGGCTTTTGATTGGGCAGCCTTGCCTTTCCCGGGATTGTTCGACTGAACTTGTCTCGGATATTTGCCTCGGCTAGACGGCACAGAACTTTGGTTAGCCGATCGAACAAAAGATTGATCATTTCTTTTTGGACAGTCTCGGATGTAATGATCGTCAGCGCCACAAGCATAACAGAGGTTCGCCTGGGCTCGACATTGGCCAAAGTGATTCTTCTGACAGAATTTGCAAACAGGAGGTCTGTCGACATTTCCAGTACTGTTGACGGAAACAACCGGAGTAGCCATCTTGTTGGAGTGTTGGGGTTGGAAATTATTCCGAGTAGATGGTATATAGGTGGAGGATGATTTCTTCTGATGTTTCGGCTTCTTAGACCACCGAGACTTGTCGTCACTCTTCCGCTTCTTATCAGTTTGGAATCCACTCTTTCGTTTCTCGGCATTCCGTATCTTAGATTCAGTGGCGATGGCCCGATTCACAAGGATTTGAAAATCCGTAATGTCAAGTGCTGTGAACATCGAACTCAATTCATCACTTAGCCCGTCGATGAACATTCGACATTTATCTTTCTCGGTCTTGATGTACTCCGAGCCATACTTGCAGTATTTGCAGAAATCGGCAACATATTGTTCAATCGGCCGATTGGCCTGTTTCAAATGTAAGAACTTCTTCCTCCGATCAGCAAGGTATTGTTCGTTAATATATTTCTTTTTGAATTCATCAACGAAGAATTTCCATGTAACTGACTCGGCAGGGGCAGTCAGAGTTGTGGTTTCCCACCAACTTAGAGCTTCTTCGGCTAGAAGTGCAATCGCACATTCAAGTTTATGTTCATCCGAACATTGAAGTTGACGAGTTAAGATTTGAGTGGTTCTTTCGAGCCAGTTCTCAGCTTCTTCCGGCTTTTCCTCGTTTTCACCGGTGAATGTAGTTGCTCGATGTTGCGCGAGCTTGTCGATAGGGGCTCGACTCGGGGCAGCAACCACCGGAGTCGGTTGTTCTCGTCGGATGTTCATTACTAATTGATCGAACATCTCCTTCATACTTAGGAGACATTCCCGCTGAGCACTCTGAACAGTCAGAATTGTCGAAGTTTTCTGATTAGGTTCAGGGAGTGGAGTCGGTTCTCGCGGTTCTGATCTTCTCGGAGGGTCCGCTTGCTCGGGAGGATTAGATTGTCCCGGAGCATTGGTTTTCATCCTAACGCTACCATCCTCGTTAGATGATTCCCGAGGACTTCCATTATCACGAGCCAAACGTGATTCGGACATTCTAATAAGATTTCAGAAAAGATCGAAGTTAGAGAGCGCAATCGCAAGCAGTTCGATATAAAACTCCTAGGTGGCATAGTTTAACCTATATGATGCAATAGACCCGATTTAGTCCGAGAATCGACTAAACCGAAGCTCTGATACCAATTTATGTAACACCCCTCACCCGGTTACGAGCGAGCGATGTTACTATTTGGGTGATGGACAGATTCATACATGTCAACACATCAAACATACAATTATATGAGATTCAATTCATACTTAACAAGCATCAAAGCAAACAATCATATAATCATTTATCCAATAACAAGATCATAAATACATATAGGTGAGCCAATTTAAAACTTTTCTAACATGAATCTTATATTCATGTTGCAAATGCATATTAACAAGCCTAACTAACATACATGTATTCAATCAAACTCATGAACATTTGATTCAAGTATACCAATGCTTCTTATTCGAATACATAAGACAATCAAATATTATCTATATGCATATCTTAGTTCATATTACAACACAAACATACAAATACATATAACAACTTTCAAACAACCTAAATCATATACAATAGTATTCGAAATCAGCATTCATTATATTCTAATATTCTATTACCATTCGAACTATACAAATCATCCAACAACAATTCTAGATGCAACCTTCCTAATTCAAATAAAGATAACATAGTTATACATATTCAACCATTCAAATCCATCAAGGGCATGAACCATATAAATGATACTCAAATTCATATCAAGCTTAGTTAACTTCAAACATAGTTCATTCATATCATCATATCCATATTTACATAAACATTCATCAAGTCATTACGTAATATAACATGTCTTAGTTTTATACAAACCAAACTTAACAATTACATGTTCCATAATGCATGACAAACTAACTTAGACTATGCCACCAACTAGGAGACTAAGCAAGATTATATCATACTTGTTCTTGGCTTGCGAAGCTCTCGGAACAAAACGGATGGCTTTCGGATATCAACGAACCTGTTATTTTGGAAGAAGGAAACAAAGAGAGTGATAAGTACACATAATGTACTTAGTGAGGCAGCCCTAAACTTTACTAGTTTCAATCTTTTAAAGTCTTATTCAATCTTTAAAGTTACTTAGTTAGGCTTAGCACGTATTGGAATACCTAACTAGCCTATCAAAACCAAGTTAACAAAGCTATTTTCATGTACTAACCAATAGGGCAGCAAGTATTTACATGTACAATGACTTATTGGGCAGCAACCTGGGCAGCAAGCTACATGTACATTTCATACCAAATTGGACAGCAAGCAACATATATAATTCAAGCCAAATTTGGGAAGCAAGCACATGTACAATTCAAGCTAAATTGGACAACAAACAACATGTAATCTCATTATCATCTTGGCAGCAACATTACATAGTTTCACATCACAACATAGTTCATTTTAAATCTCAACCAAGTACACATATTCATTCCATATCATAAGGGCTAATATCCAACTTGTTCATTTAAACATATATCATTGTTCTAATCATGTTTTGCCTTGGATGATTAATGAAATAGGTAATCAAGTCTTCATGTATCATGTAACTTTAGATACTCAAAGTATCAATTTCTCATTTCAACTTATAACAGAGGATGCATAGGCATCAATGGTGACTTACCACCATTCAATTATCAAGGTGACTAACCACCTTATCAGGTTTATAGGTGACTAACCACCATCCTGTAACAAAGATCAGAGGAGCTCAATGACTCTAAGACATGCCCTTCTACCTATAGACACTAATCAAACCAAGGACTTTACTTATCTTTCTTTATTAACAATAGCATTTTACTTGTTTATCAAACACATATCACAAAGTCATGTACACATTCAATCATGTTTACATTGTGCACATTCAAGCCATGCTCAATCAAATTTCCAGCAAGCATTTAGCATCATTTCAATCATATAACCATCTTCAAACAGTAGCTAAATCATACATTAATTCAATTCAAGTGACTCAAACAACTCATGTCACAAAGCAACCCATATAGACATCAACTAGCATATCTAGATAGTATCATATACCTAGTTCATAGTTCATTCCTTTAGTCCTTCTTCCTTAGCATTTAAATTTACCAATCCATTATTAAGTTCGTTACATGCTTCATTTTAAATCATCCAAGAAACATAAACACATTGGTTGAGACACTAATCTCAACCCTAAACTAGCTACACTCACAAATACTTCCAAGCTTAGTTTGTCTCCTTAATGATGATGCCTCTCCCTTTCTTCTTGGTTTGATCACCCCTTGATTCCTCTAATATCTCTTCACCAATATGCTCTTGAATCATATTACAACATATATAACATCCATTAGTATCAACCTTAGCACAAAAATCCAACCAAATCAAGCAAACAACAATAAACACACAAGCTGTCCTTAACATGGCAGTTTTGAGCATTGTCCACTAATCTGTCCATAACTTTTTATTCCCTAATCCAAATAAGGCATATCATACTATTCTGGAAAGCTTATAAACACACCTTTAAAACCATGTATGGCTCATATTTTTAGCATTTTCCAGTTAATACAGTTTTACATTTAAAAACAGGACAATTTCAGGGCCTAATCTGTCCAAGCTTAACTTAGTGAATTTAGTGCATTTAAATCCTATATTTCACATTTCATTTGATTCTAAGATATTAACCACATTAACCTACATGTATTAACATAACAATGAAGTTCTAACATCTTTAAAAACAGAGCATTCAAGTCCTCAATTTCTCAATTTCCACAAAACAGTCCCCTTTAATCCTTTAATAATCCTACATGTGATCTAAATGCATTTAACCTACCAATTGAGACTTAATTCAAGCTTGGCCATTTAATTTTTATTCATTCCATGACTCCCCTGTTTCAAGCATAAATTTTCAGAATTTATTAACACCATTTTGACCCCTAAACATTTCAAATTTCACAATTTAGTCCAGCAGATTCTAAATTCATTCAGTTTCAGTCCAGTCAACTTCTAACAACAATTCAGAGACCTATACTTAACATATTTGAGCAACCCATACATCTATTCCATGTAAAATTTTGTCCTCTACAACTTTGTATAAGAACACTTTTTCCAGAAATCACTCTAACATGCTCAATTTTCCAGATTTCTACAGGGTATCATACAAGAACGAATCTGGGCAGATTCATACCTAAGTTCATGTTCATGCTTTAATTTCCAGAAATTATTCAAGTATAACATGAACCCAGCATTGATAACTCATAATAAAACATTTATAACATATTTTTTTAGTGGTTCAAACCCATAATCATCAAATACAAAAATAAAAAAAACACCATAGGAATCGGGTAACATATGATGTACTTACTTGATATCTGCCTACATGCATGATCCTAGGTGATCTTTTAGCTCAATTTCCAACAAAATAAAGATGTCCTTAAGCCTAAGGATTCCAGATTTCTATCTCTCCTTTCCTCTCTTTGGTTCAGCAGGTTTGCATGAGAAAGATGATGATGGAAGTAAGTGGTTTACACATGTTAACTTTCTTTCCTTAGTGGGCTGACTATCTCTTGTATAAAGGACACATGGATTAGTTTATTTCCATGAAATTCTGTCATAATTCCACTTAATATCCCACTAACATTATAATATTTAACTACTTAATTATTAGTTTATCATATTTTACTTATAGATATACTTATATGTACATTTAAATACAACCCACCGAATCATACATATGTATATATGTATACTATTTTACGTTTCATATTATCTAACTTATATATATTAGTTACAAATTAATCTTCATTTCTTTAATTTTACATATGAACTTACATGTAGTGTTTAACCCATTTATATCTTAATAGAACATAGCTTATGTCGTTTCATTGTAATCTTAACTAAATTGTAAATAGTTTACGCTATCCTTGTCGTTTTCTATAATTCTAACTAGGGTGGTTTTTAGGGTGTTACATTAATAGACTTAGCGTACCGATACGGTATTACCCCGTATCGATACGAAATTCATCTAGGCAACTCTTTTAATGAAACTGTATCGATACGCTTTGCAACCGTATCGATACGATAAGCTTATCTTTGCAAAATCTTTGCATTTAATTTTTGAACGTTAACTTGTAAGTTGGTTGGTTTTCCAATTTTTAAAAGATCGTTATATTGTACCGATACGCTAAGGATGTGTATCGATACGATCTTTAAGAAAACTAAACTTGGGATTCCAGTGAGCAAACACCGTATCGATACGCCCCTTAAAACCGTACCGCTACGCCGTCTATGCATAACGATACACTCCGTTTTCAGTCACAACGACTCTTTCCTCTTTGATGCAGGTATCGATACAGTCCCAACGAGTACCGATACGATAGGCAGCAGAGCTGGATTTATTGCGGGGAAAAATGCTCCCAACAGCTTTATTGATGATTCCAACTACTCAAAAGGCTAGAATTCAATGCAAGGGTATAAAAACAAGTCTCAATTGAACAAGCAACAACTATTGAACCTACAAGCAACATTAAAGCATCAAATCCAAACCCTAGTGCCTTTCATAGTCAAATTCTTGTACCCAACTCTTGTGTTCTTATTGTAATCTTGTATTGTGAGTTTGGGGAGTTTGAAATTGTATTTGGGTAAACATTTATCCTTTGAGAGGAACTTTTAGAGTTTACCAAATTCATCTCTTTGTAAAAGTGAGTGGATTAAGCTTTGGGTAGAAAGCTTACAAATTGTAAGGCTACCTCCCCATCCAAGAAAAGGGGAAGAATTCAAGTAGTGAATTGGTTGAAAATCCTTAGTGGGAACTAAGGTAGTGGATGTAGAGTTCATTTGGAGAACTTGAACCACTCTATCTTCTTGTGTCAAATTTTATTTTTCACTTTTATCTCCTACCAAAATTTTAATTGCCAATTCACCCCCTCTTGGCCATTTGCAATTGTGTGATCAACTCAACAATTGGTATCGGAGCTACACTCATTGTAAGGATTACAACCCTCTTGAGTCGATTTTAGGAGAGTTTGATCAACAACTAGTCAAGCAATGGCATCTACCTCCAACTCCAACCTCTACGAGTCCCAATATATTACCAAGCCACCATTCTTCAATGGGGATAACTACCCATATTGGAAGAATAGGATGAGGCTCTTCATCAAGTCTACTGACTACATGGTGTGGGATGTGGTTGAAGAAGGTCCATACATACCCATGAAGAGAGATAGTGAAGCAAGACTTATCCCAAAAGTGAAAGCCGAAATGAGGGAAGATGAACGAAGAAGGATGCAAGTAAATGATAAAGCTCTTCATGTCATTTTTTGTGCACTTGGTTCGGATATCTACTCCAAGGTGTCTTCGATCGAGAATGCCACGGAGGTTTGGGACACCCTCGAGACAACATATGAGTGAACTAGCGATGTCAAGGAAACAAAAATCTTGCTTCTCAATCTAAGATACGAAAATTTCAAGATAGATCCGATGAGAGTGTTTCCAAGATGTTTGATCGATTCTCGGTCATTGTCAACGGATTGAAGGGTTTCAGTGAGATCATCCCCGAAGACAAGCTAGTGAGGAAATTGTTGTACTCTCTTTCGGAATCATGGGATAGCAAGAGAACATCTATTATTGAAGCTCGAGATTTGAAGACTCTCAAGCTTGATGCTCTTGTTGGATCTCTACTCACCCATGAGATCATGAGGAAGGGAAGAGAAGAAGAAAAGAAAATGGAAAAGAAGAAGGTTGAGAAGAAGGATGTTGAGAAGAAGAAGGTTGGAATCGCTCTTAAAGCTTCATACCATGAAAGCGATTCTAGCGAAGATGAAGATGAGGAGATGGCCATGTTGGCCAAACGGTTCACTCGCTTTGTGAAGTTCAATCATGGGAGAAAGTTCATTAGAAAATGATACTTCAAGAGCAAGAGTAAAGAAGAGGAGAAGGACCAAATCACTTGCTATGAATGCAAGAAACCCGGACATATTCGTTCCGAATGTCCTCAATTGAAGAGGAAGAGCTTTGGGAAGAAGAACAAGCTCAAAGCTCAAGTAGCAACTTGGATTGACGATGAGTCATCCGAGGACGAGGAGGAAGTGGCAAATCTTTGTCTCATGGCCATTGATGATGAACCAAAGGTAAATCCTAACTCATCTAATTTTGATTTTACCTTTGATGAGCTTCAAGATGCTTACGATGAATTACAAGAGGTTTACCATAAGTTAGTTGGAAAATATAAGGAATCCATTTTGAGAAACAAGAAAAACATTTCCGATTTGAAAAATCAAAATGAAACATTTTCAAGAACTAACTCCGAATGGGAAAAGAAGGTTTTGTTTTAGTAAATCTTTCAAATGATCTTAAAACGAAAAATTTTGAACTTGAAAAACTTCTTTCCGAATTTCAAGATTATCACACAAAGGAAGTGGATAATCTTAAAACATCAATTGCTATTGAGAAAAAACATTTTGAAAAGGGAAACTCTTCTAAATCTCAATATGTAAAAAGAAAACCTTTTATTCCTAAACAAAGAAATTTTCACAAGCAATCTAGAGGTCAAAAGGTTAGAAGTGTTTGAGTTCCTAAGGAACTCATTATTTCTAATAATATGAATGCTATTGCTTCTCGGATTCCTAAGGGAGCCAAAATTTTGAAGGCTAACACACATGGACCCAAAATGATTTGGGTACCAAAAATCAAGGCTTAATTTCTTTGTTTGTAGGGGGAGCATTGCTACAAGGCCAAAGCTTCAAGCCAAAACTCATGGTACCTTGATAGTGGATGCTCAAGACATATGACCGGTGACAAGAGTAGATTTGTGGAACTAAAGCCAAAAAGTGGTGGAGTGGTAACTTTTGGTGACAACTCCAAAGGCCACATTGAAGGAATAGGCTCCATTGGTAATCACTCTTCTATTTTCATTGAAAATGTTTTGTATGTCAACGGTCTTAAACATAACTTATTGAGCATTAGTCAATTATGTGTTAAAGGGTTTTAATGTGTTATTTGATAAAAGTGGTTGCAAAATTGTGAACATTAAAACAAATCAATTAATGCTCATAGGACATAGAATAGGAAATATCTACATGGTGCATTTAGATGACATCCTTTAATCCCATACATGCTTAGTTGCACATGATGAACATGACTCATGGCTTTAGCATAGAAAATTAGGACATGCTAGCATGGGTGTCTTAGAGAAATTAGTTTCCCTTAATCTAGTTAGAGGTTTACCCAAACTTAAGTTTTCTAAAGATAAAATTTGTGATGCATGTTCAAAGGGTAAACAACATAGAACTTCATTTAAATCCATTAATGATGTCTCTACTAGTGGATGTTTACAATTGATTCATATGGATCTTTTTGAGCCTATTAGAAAAATGAGCCTAGTAGATGTTTACAATTGATTCATATGGATCTTTTTGAGCCTATTAGAACATTCTTAAGTACAAAAGATGAAGTTGTAGAAAAATTCATCACATTTTCTAAAATAATTCAAAATGATCTTGAACTTAAAATTTCTCACATTATAAGTAATCATAGAATCAAATTTCAAAATCTTGGTTTTGATGAGTTTTTAAATGAAAATGAGATTAGCCATAATTTTTCCACACCTCACACTCCTCAACAAAATGGGGTAGTTGAGAGGAAAAATCGAACTTTAGAAGAAATAGCTAGAACCATGCTTTGTGAAAATAATTTACCTAAATATTTTTGGGCGGAAGCCACAAATACCGCTTGCTATATTATAAATCGAGTAATGATTAGGCCAATTTTGAAGAAAACACCTTATGAGATTTTAAAATCTAAGAATCCTAACATTAGCTATTTTCATCCTTTTGGTTGCAAGTGTTTTGTCTTGAATAATAGTAAAGAAAACTTAGGTAAATTTGATGCTAAAAGTGATGAAGCTATTTTCTTAGGGTACACTTTAAACTCTAAAGCCTATCATGTATTTAATAAAAGAACTCTAGTAGTTGAAGAGTATATACATGTTGTTTTCATTGATAACCTCCTTCCGAGGAAGGAATCTTGTGATGATGATGATGTAGGAATTCTTGATGCCATTGAGGGAGGACAAACGTCAAAGGTGGATGAGATTCCAACTAAAGATGAGGATGCACAAGAACCACCTTTTATAGCCTTGAAGGACTTGGCTCTTGAGGAAAAAGAGGTATCTTACCCAAGGGAGTTCAACTATGTCAAAGGTGGTGAAATCTTAGGTGATCCATCCAAGGAGGTAACTACTAGATCCTCTCTCAAACTAATGAACCATGTTGCATTTCTTTCATGCATTGAACCTAAAAATATTAAAGAATCTTTAAAAGATGATTTTTGGATTTTGGCCATGCAAGAAGAATTAAGTCAATTTGAGAGAAGTAAAGTTTGGACATTAGTTGAAAGGCCTAGTAATCAATCTACTATAGGAACTAAATGAGTGTTTAGGAATAAATTAAATGAAAGTGGTAATATAGTGAGAAACAAGGCTAGGCTTGTTGCTCAAGGCTATACCCAAGAAGAGGGAATTGATTTTGATAAGACATATGCACCCGTAGCTAGGATGGAAGCCATTAGGATGCTTTTAGCATTTGCATGTTATAATGATTTCAAGCTTTTTCAAATGGATGTGAAAAGTGCCTTTTCAAACGGTTTTATAAATGAAGAAGTGTATGTTGAACAACCACCGGGTTTTGAGGATTCAAAATTTCCAAACCATGTGTTTAAACTAACCAAAGCTCTTTATGGTTTAAAACAAGCTCCTAGAGCTTGGTATGAGAGACTTTCAATTTTTTTTAATTGAAAAGGGTTTTGAAAAAGGTGAGGTGGACACTACACTCTTCATAAAAAGATATAACAATGACATCTTAGTAGTACAAATCTATGTTGATGATATCATTTTTGGTTCTACTAACGAATGTTATTGCAAAGAATTTTCTAAGCTAATGTAAGGTGAGTTCGAGATGAGCATGATGGGGGAGCTCTCATTCTTTTTGGGACTCCAAATCAAACAAAGAAAAGATGGCACCTTCATAAATCAAGCTAAGTACGTGAATGATATGCTCAAAAAGTTCGACTTGGAGAATGCAAAACCTCAAGCCACACCTATGAGCTCTTCCATAAAGCTCGACAAAGATGGAGGTAAGTGTATTGATTCTAAGCTTTATAGATCCATGATAGGTTCTTTGCTTTACCTTACCGCAAGTAGACCGAATATCATGTTTAGTTTTTGCTTGTGTGCTAGGTTTGAAGCTAGTCCTAGAGAATCACACTTAGTTGCCATTAAGATAATTTTTAGATACCTTAGAGATACACCTAACTTAGGCCTTTGGTATCCTAAAGATTCATCATTTAGCCTTCATGCTTATTTGGATGCAGATTATGGGGGATGTAAGATAGATAGGAAAAGTACTTTCGAGACTTGCCAATTCTTAGGTAGTATGCTCGTATCTTGGTTCTCTAAGAAACTAAATAGCGTAGCCTTATCTACCACCGAAGCGGAGTACATATCCTTAGGGAGTTGTTGTGCTCAAGTCCTTTGGATGAAGCAACAACTCTTAGATTATGGTGTTGAAGTAGAAACTATACCCCTTAGGTGTGACAACACTAGTGCCATTTGTCTCACTAAGAATCGCATTCAACACTCTAGAACCAAACACATGGAAATTAGACATCATTTCATTAGAGATCATGTGTTGAAAAATTATGTTGTTTTAGAGTATGTTGACACATTGAACCAATTAGCGGATATATTCACAAAGCCTTTAGATAAAGAGCGTTTTTGGACCCTTAGGAGAGAGTTAGGTTTAACTAGCCTTTCTTGACCCCTTCTAGGTCCCAAAATGTCAAAAATTTGCTTGAATTTGTTTGTGATTCATGCTTGTGTTAATTTGACTCATTTTGCTTCTATGCATGTTGCTAGGGGGAGTATGCACTAAGTTTAGCCATTAAAACTTGTTCATAGGACATTTACATGCATTTAGGGACGTTTAAAGTTGGTTTTTGCACTTAAATCTGTCATAAATGCCTTATCTGGTAA
Organism: Hibiscus tridactylites; assembly: GCA_958450335.1. Taxonomy (NCBI): domain Eukaryota; kingdom Viridiplantae; phylum Streptophyta; class Magnoliopsida; order Malvales; family Malvaceae; genus Hibiscus; species Hibiscus tridactylites. The sequence goes on from OY288277.1 coordinate 86,919,065, forward strand.
AGGCGTATCGATACGGCTAAAGCGTATCGATACGGGTTCATAATTGGGAAATCTTTGAAGTTGAACGAGTATCAATACGACCCCGCGTATCGATACGGTTAAGCCAAGGGAGTTAATCAAGGTCAAGTCGTACCGATACGGTCCCGCATATTGATATGGTAGTAACGACAAATAAAAATTTAGGGTTAAAGGGTATCGATACGCTATACACGCGTATCGATGCGGTCTCGACGGAGAGGCTATTTAGGGCTGCATCTTTAAAAACACTTTAAACTTAAAAACCCCTATTTTCTCTTCAAAACCCTAGCCACAACCCTCTATAAAAACCATCTCAATCCTTCAATTTTTTCCATCAAACTTAAAAATTCTTTGATGGTTTTTGATCTCAACATCAAAGCTAAGCTTTGTCAACAAATCTTGTGCATTCACATCAACATATTCATCCAATCTAAAGTTCAAGGTATAAAACTTTTCTCTTTTATTTTCTTTCATTTTCGTTTGATTTTTATAATTGTTTCAACTTAATTTTTGTACAAAACATAGTTTTATATTATGCGTTTCAACTTTTTCATCAAGAATCAAAAAATTTTCATTCGAATATATTTTCTATTCGTATTTTTGAATATGTTTTTTAAAACTCTCTCTCAAATTTGTATATATCTTTTTCAAATTAATTTTTTTTTACAATTACCTTGAATTATTAGAATTTATTGGTTTGAATGAGATGTTAATTACATACATATTCGAATCATTTTGATGTGTTTCCAGGGTTATGGCACCGTCCAAAAAGAGAGCTAAACGTTATCTTGCTACTTCTGATCCTAGTGAGGATGCCAAGGGTAACCCTAAACCTAATCTCCCTTATATTATCCAAATGTAGTTTTCCCGACGATGCCGATATGACTCGTTACAAACTATTTCAAGGCATGACCCTTAGGGAAGAACGTGTTATGTCTGTCCCATTTTTAAGCTCTGCCCGTTTTAAATTTCAATACCTCCCTTTAATTAAGCAATGAAAATTTCTAAATTTTTTAAGCATTCCTCCTATTTTATATAGGAATTTGGTCATCATATTCTTTTCCAATGCTTTATGTGTTCATGATGAAGCTAGAGAGCATGTCATTGCTATTGAGTCCTTTGTTATGGGCAAAACCATTACCATTGATAAAAAAGTTTTATGTACGGTTTTTGGTTTTGAAAACATGGGTATTGATGATGAGAAGTCCTTAGGTACGTGTCCTTTAGGCTCAGTCAAAGTCTTAAATGCTCAGGACAGAATCCTTCATCTTATTGTTTCTTGGTTTTTTCGTCCATCGAGAGGGAAATTTTCTACTATTCGTCAAGTCGATGATTTTTGGCTTAGGTGCTTTAGGGAAGGTCAACGTCCAAACCTTTGTCAAATTATGTTTGCCGACCTTGTCTATCTAGTCCAACACCGTCACACCGAACAAGTAAAATCTTTTTACTACTCTACGGCTTTGAGTTATCTTTTCCATTCCATCGAAGTTGATTGTTCCCATGACTATCCCGAACCCGTTGCCTACCCATAGATGAGCGTTCTCTATCTCGTGTCGATTTCTCTTATGTTGACAATGAATGAGTTCGTAACCCTCAAGCTCCTCCACAAGATGCTCCGGTTGATGCTTCTCATGCTTCTTCAAGCTCTCAACGAGCTCCGATTGACTCCTCTTCCATGGGCACCCTAATGACATTCCTCAATGAGAATTTCACTTCCATGGAAGCCAGGTTTACCGCTATGTACACTAGATTCACCTCCTTGGAAGATCGCGTCAAAGGTATGGAGAATAAAATGGAAACCATGGCTTCTCGCCAAAACTCCATGGATATCTCTCTTACTGCCTTCCATGATGCTTGGCTTAACCAAAATTGGAGAAATCAACCCACTCGAGACGATGAAGAGGAGGAGGACGAGGAAGATGATGATGATGGGGCGGACGAGTAGTTTTTGCATACCATCTCATGCCATTTAGTATTTTTTTATTATTGCACTTTTGTTTTAGGATCTAAGTTTATGCCTATTATCTATGTCTTAGGGTATAAGTTTGGATTATTATGTTGCTTTTCCTTTGAAGTTTTATTTGAACTATTATGTTTGCTTTGAATTTTATAAATTAATTGTTGCTATTATCCTTGTGTTTATATTTGATCTAACAAAAGGGGGAGAAGGATTATAGAGTCAATTCAATTTTTTATTTTTGAAAATCCATCTTAAATTAAGGGGGAGAAAGCTTTTCAAAAGTTTCAAAAACATAAAAATTTATTTGTGGTTTTGTTATATCAAAAAGGGGGAGATTGTGAAAAACCAAAATTGATTTTGATATAACATCTAAACTTAAGGACCAATTTGCAAAACAATAAATTTTTAAGTACTCTTTAAAGTCTCACTATTGACAAGTATTTTAAACAAACCAATATCTCAAGACAAGCTCTTAAATAGACAAAATTTTCTAAGCTTTTCCTATGAGTTTTCAAGCCAAACTATACAAAAACGCCTAGGCGTATCGATACCCTTAGGCGTATCGATACAAGTTTTAGCCACTGGAATTTTAATAGACTAGGTGTACCGATACGGTATTACCCCGTATCGATACGACATTCATCTGGGCAACTCTTTCAATGAAATCGTACCGATACGCTTTGCAACCGTATCGATACGATAAGCTTATCTTTGCAAAATCTTTGCATTTAATTTTCGAACGTTAACTTGTCAATTGGTTGGTTTCCCAATTTTTAAAAGACCATTATACCGTACCGATACGCTAAGGATGCGTATCGATACGATCTTTAAGAAAACTAAACTTGGGATTCCAATGAGCAAACATTGTATCGATACGGCCCTCCGTAGCGATACGCCCCTTAAAATCGTATCGGTACGCCTTCTATGCGTATCAATACGCTATGTTTTCAATCACAATGGCTCTTTCCTCTTTGATTCAGGTATCGATACGGTCCTTACTAGTACCAATACGGTAGGCAGCAGAGCTACATTTATTGCGAGAAAAATGCTCCCAACGGCTCTATTGATGATCCCAAGTACCCAAACGGCTAGAATTCAATGCAAGGGTATAAAAACAAGTCTCAATTGAACAAGAAACAACTATTGAACCTACAAGCAACATCAAAGCATCAAATCCAAACCCTAATGCCTTTCATAGTCAAATTCTTGTACCCAACTCTTGTGTTCTTATTGTAATCTTGTATTGTGAGTTTGGGGAGTTTGAAATTGTATTTGGGTAAACATTTATCCTTTAGGAGAAACTTTTAGAGTTTACCAAATTTATCTCTTTGTAAAAGTGAGTGGATTAAGCTTTGGGTAGAAAGCTTAATCAAATTGTAAGGTTACCTCCTCATCCAAGAAAAGGGGAATAATTCAAGTAGTGAATTGGTTGAAAATCCTTTGTGGGAACTAAGGTAGTGGATGTAGAGTTCATTTGGAGAACTTGAACCACTCTAACTTCTTGTGTCACATTTTATTTTTCACTTTTATCTCCTACCAAAATTTTAATTGCCAATTCACCCCCTCTTGGCCATTTGCAATTGTGTGATCAACTCAACACAATATAATCCCAATTTCATGCATACCACACTGTTTTTCCAAAGCATTCAATATAAGCCATATTCCAAGCATTAAATCATGCTTCAATAACTCATGCATCAGCACATGCATACAAGGATCGCTTACCTAGTGCATCCTTAACCATGTGGCATCATCAACCACAATTTATAAACTCAAAACATGCTTTAAAACAGTAGGTTAACGCAATTAAAACAAGTGCATCCAAAGGCTCACAATAGCACAATTCGAGGGAGAAATTCACTTTACTTACTTCGAACTTAGTAAAGTGTTTCAAGCTCTTACTAAGTTCCCAAAACCTTTTCTAAAACGTTTCCAAGCTGGAAAATCAGTTTCCACTCACCGACTTGCGAAACCACCCTTGCCGACGCAACAATCAACCGTCCGAAGCCTCCAAAACCACTTCGGTCGATTCCAGAACACTATCCTCTGTTTTCAACACATTAAAAACAGAGATTCGATGCATCATAATGCATTCAAACACCAGCACTCAAAAGGAAACTCGCAGCCCTTCTCTAAAGCATCAAATTACCCATCCAAGACAACCGAAATCTCAATCGATTGATCTCTAAACTCAGCCCAGCCATCAACCAACACATACAAGACATTTTAAGCATTCATCAACATCCAAAAACAACTTAAAACCATCATTATACCTCTAGCAACTCAGATCTCACATAACACCTAAAAAACCCAACCAAAAACACATTAAAAACCAAATATCTCAAGGATTTCACGATTAATATGATTAAGACTCAATTGCAACATCATAAAACTTTCAAAACTCAATTAGAAACCATCTCAAACAAATCAAATCAAAACAACTCCAAAAATCACATTAAATCCTCTTTTCTATCAAGATTTCATCATTTTATCAAAACAATAATAAAACCTCAACCAAAAACATAAATCAAGAGTCAAATATCTTTGGAATTTCATTAAAGAACCTTGATTAGAGGGTTATCAAAAAATTCACCTCCAATCTTTGCCTCTCTTCTAATTTGGCAAGTTTGGTTTCAAGAGACTTAAAGAAATTTGAGAGAATCATAAAGGAGAAGCTGGAAATCAAGAGAGAAAATAAGAGTGAATCAAATCTGGAAAATGAGAGAAAATTGAGAGTGTTTGGCTGATGTGAAATGAAGAAAATGAAATGATCGTCAATTTCCACATAACCAACTTAAACCACTTTTTTAATTAAATCAATAAAAGTGATGAATGAATAAAAGTTATATATTTATCCCTTATTTACACATGTTTCTACTGCATTCAAGCATAATTCATTGCATTTAGGATAGATTTCCACATATACATCACAATTAGATAAAACTACACAGATGTTGCTGAATTTGGTCACTTTTGTAGGTATCTACTGTGGCAGGACCTAGGGCAGCAGAAGAACAGAAGATAAATGTCGTAGCAGAACCCAGGGCAGCAGAGGAACAGAAGGTAACTATCATGGCAGCATCCAGCGCAGCAGAAGAACAAAAGATAACTATCGCGGCAGAACCTAGGGAAGTAGAGGAATAGAAGGTAACAGTCGTGGCAGCATCTAGGGCAACAGAGGAACATAAGATAACTGCAGAGCTGGATTGAAGGGTTGAAGAAAACTGCCTTATACATCACTGCCGTGATAGATGTCGTGGAAAATTCCGTGGTAGATACCGTGACAGTGCTGTGACAGATGTCGTGGCAGATGTCGTGGTAGATACCGTGACAGATGTCGTGGCAGATGCCATGATAGATGCTGTGGCAGATGCCGTGATAGATACCACGACAGATGCTGTGGCAAGGTGGTGACAGTAAAAAAGAAGATATGGAAAATGCAAAGTAGAGATCGACTGATAGAGGATTTCAAGCCTAATTTTTAGAGACCACTCGCATAATTTTTGGAGCCCAGAAGCACAAGGAAGACCTTGCCCAAAGTTTGAGGAGAAAGTCAAAGCAAGAAGATAGAGCGAACTAAAGGACGTTTATTCATAGATTTAGTCTTTAATGAATTATACTTTGATTCGAACTAGTATTCTTGGCCATTAAGAAAACTTGTACCCAAGGCCTATATATATGCTTGTAATTTGACCTAGAGGGGGAGAACCGGGTCTCCTAGCCGTCTTCCCCCAAAACCCTAGTCATTTTCCCTTCTCTATCATGTTCTAAACCTTTCAGGGCTAAGGGTTGATCTCGTAAAGTATTTGTAGGGGTTAAACTGTTTCTTAGGATTTTCTGTCATTCAATAAAACTTCAAGTTTATTTACTCCGGTTTCAACATCTCATAAGAGTATCGGGAGAGCATTGTGAGGTTATCTACTTACTTAATATCGGGAGAGTTAAGTATACGAAAAGAGTGAATACGAGTTTTCCAATTTATGGTTAAACTATCTTGGCCTAGGGATAGGTACAAGGTTAAGCGGATAAACAAGAATTCATAAACTTCGGTGTTCATCCTTCAATACACGCCGGCAGGTATCATCCAAGATGTGTTCGTCGACAGAACTTGGACCTAGGGATAGGAAAAGTCACAACAAGGATTCTTGCCGAACTTGAAGTGCAGAGTTGTTGGTTGCTACCGCGACAACAAAAGACCTCTGCCGCGATAGTACTGTTGCAACAGACCCGACGACATAAGTAACAGAAGTCCTTTGAACAGTGTAACACCTGCACTGCTAAGCAAATCAATACCAACCTATTCTCTCAATCTGATTCTTTCATCTACTTTAGTTTATTCTCAAGATTACTCAAAACTCTTTATTAAATTTATCTTTTTTCTTGTGCAGGAAAATTAATTCTGAAGTTGTCCCAATCCCTGCGGAGACGATATCTTTTATACTATAACTTGAAATGAGTGTACACTTGCGCTCCAATTTAATATGACTCTTTTACATGCATCAAAAAGCCACTTTATTTATTTAATAAACCATTTAAAACACATGCCAAATTAGATAAAAGGCTTAATTACCAATTAGCTCCCTAAAGATTCTAAGATTTTAACTCTTTTTGAAAAACACTCTTTTCCCCATGTAACCCCTTTAGCCCGGCCTAGACGGTTGACCCGAACTACGAAGATTACACAGGGAAAACCAAAGTCAACCCGAAAGTCAACCTTGATTAACGACCCTTTTTTCTTTTTAATCTTATCTAGATGCACATTAACCCTAAGCATACCCTTGAGAAATGCATACATGAAAAGTACATCGATCGGAAAGCAATAAGGGACTCAAATGCACAACATACAAAAGTTAGGGACCAAATTGTAATTTCTGGAAATATGGAGAAATTAACTGATTTTTAAGTTACCAATATCAAATTAATCATATTACATGCTTCCCTGTCAAATTTCACCTTAAACGGACATCTCGAACTAAAGCAATTGCATATACAAAATTCGGGACTAAAACGTAAAACTTGCAAACCTCAAAGCCATTCAAATCAGTGCCTAACGGTCATCTGTTTCGGAACGGGGGTTGACCGTTCAAAAACGCGGGTCCATTTCGAGACCTGTATCGAAACAGGGTCTGGAAGTGGCCAAAACGTTTCGGAACGTCCCTATCCGTTTCGATACACGAAGGCCATTTCAGGCCCCCGTTTCGAAACGCTAGTGCCCGTTCCGATACGAACTGCCTAGAAAGTGCAGAATTTGTTGGTTTAACATACAATTAACCACTCAAACACATCCTAATGACTTCCTAATCATGCCAACAAGTCATCATACATATAAGACACATGTTTGCAACATCAATACACATTCATGGCATCAATTAAGAAAATCCACAAGACTATAGGCATGCATCCTAATATCCAAAGTAAACAACCTTCAAAGCATCCAAAACAAGCACCAAAATGACCATTTACAAATCCAAAACATTTAAGGCATCATGCCACAACTAGGGAGTCCAAAACATCTCCCAAATCACATCATAGCTTCCCATTGCCAAATATCAAAAACTAATAATGTTGTGAAAAAGTCACCATACATGAGCTTAGCTTTCCCTTGGATTCTTAGCCTCCTTGCTACCCTCAAACAACTCAATTATCTGCATTATTGGTTCAAGAGAGAGAGCGTAAACACAAATGCTTAGTGAGGCATGCTCTAAAGAAACAACACAATAATGCATTTTATAAAACACTTTTCTCAAAGCATTTTTAACACATAAACATCATTATTCATGCAACAATGCATACACCTCAAGCATCTCATGCTTCATTTACATCAACATGTCATATTGGCTTCCAAGTGATAAACCATAACCTTTTTCAACACAAAACACAATCGGATACGCGGATTACATGCGTTGTCCCATACGCTTCATACACACTACCGAACACACAAGGTGGAGTTTACCGGTACAATCACAACCCCTCAACACCCGTAATGGAGTTTAATGGTACAATCACAACCCCTCCACATCACTCATCGATAGTTGTATAACATCACTAACGAGAACACGAGATACACAGCACAAGATCCACACATGGACTTTTAACCACCATTGTGATCTTAACCATCTCGTTAGTGTACTTGGATGGAGTTTACGGTACAATTACAACCCCTCAACATCCAAGGCGACTTTATTCACGGTGCACCCAATCCTATAGCCGACTAACTATATCCGATTCAAGTACTTAAAAACCACATATCACTTGCCAATATACATCATTTATCATCAATAATCCACTGTTTTAAAGCATTAATCAAAGTCATTAAACCATCATGCATCACCATGCATTAAAACCACATTTACTAACATCAAACCAAGGATCTCTTACCTTGAGCATCCTTCAACACATGGCTTTCAAAACCAGCATTAATCATGCTAAAACATGCTTTCAAAACAGAATTTAAACATGAAAATTAAATACATTGCTTCCATCCATCTCATGGTTCATCCAAGAGAAAGAGTTTTCCCGAAAACTTACTCTTGCGCTTAGTTAAGTTGTTTAGACTTAAACTAAGCTCCCACACCTTCAAACATTCATTACAAAGCTGGAAATCCCAACTTCATTCACCAATTCCGTTTCGTAAGCTTGCCGAAACGTCGATCAAGCATCCAGATCAACACCACAAGTATCCGAAGATGCCTCCCTTGTTTTAAACACATCAAAGCAGAGGATTAATGCATCATCATGCATTAAAATCTTCAGCTAATACACCTAAACTCGCTGCTCTCACCAAAACTAACATTTCGGCTACCAAACACAACCGAAATCACCTCCAAACTCTTCTTCAACATTACCCAGCCAAGATCAATCACTTCTAAACATTCCTAAACATCAATTTACATCCAAAAAGAACCTAAACTCGTCCTTATACCTCCAGCTATAACAAAACACCAAGATCACCCCAAAAACCACCATTTTCACAAGCAAAAACTTAGGAAGATCAACCTATTTAGGATTGCATTGATTAAACCTCAATTACACATCATTAAACATCCAAAATACATTAAAAAGCCATCTCAAAACAGAGCCCAAACAATCACCACGAATTTCTTCAAGATTTATTCCAAATCTTGAGTTTTAAGCCAAAATCAAGATCACAACATTAAAACCTTTTATAAAACTTAATTTAAGGATTGAGAACTTGGGATTTCAGTAAAGAACTGAGTATTTAGAGGAGAAGAACATCCTTACCTCTAATTGTAGATTTCTCCTTGATTAGAGCCAAAATCCTTGAAAATTCAATAAGCAAATCAAGAGGTTTTGATGTAGAAAGGATTAGGAATCAATTGATGATTGAAACCTCCTCATTTGGTGTGAAAATCAAAAGGAATGTTGCTGTAGAAATGTGTCTGGCTGAGGGAATTTTGAGAGAAAATGAGATGATAAAGTTTTTAAGAAAGTTAGTTATGAAAAGCTAAAATATGGTTTCCCTCTTTTCCTCAATCATTTAAACATTAAACGAATCATTAAAATCTAAGAAAAATTTGGAGAAATCCTTTCTTGGGTAAATTGGCTCCTTAAAGATTCAAAGTTTCAATCCTTACAAAACAGTCACCACTGAACTTTTCAAAAATTACATTTTAGTCACTATTTCAAAATGTTACACTTCCAAACCTTATTTTGTAAAATTGATATCACCAGTCTCTTATATATATTAAAAGATATTTTTAGATATTTTCCATATTTTTAATGCAACCTGAACTAGGCTTTCCCTAAAATCACCTTTTATATTCGAACCGAAAATCAGACCAGTCCGGTTCAGACCTTAAACTTTCAAGCCCAAAATTGGGGTGTTACACCCCAGCTTTAAAACTTTACATTTTGGTCACTTCCAAAAACGTATACTTTCCAAAACTTGTTTTGAAAAATTGATTTAACCAACCTCTTAAATATAATTTTAGATGATTTTAGGAATTTTTGTCCCATCTCGAACATTGATTTCCCTAAACCACCTTTTAACGATTCGAACAAGCAATTACCGGTTCCACCGGCCTAACCCGACACGCAAAACACCTAGGCACAAAACTGGAGCGTTACACGAAGTATCTCTCCTTTGTAGCTAGCAATCGATCGTTGCCACCCAAGTCAGTTATGATATTGAGTTGCAATAAGCCAACTATGTCAGCAGTTGCTTGGCATAATATTTTAAAAAGGGAGTATCAGCTGTCGCTTGGCAACACTGTAATGCCTCGGTTTTGGGCCTAGATGTTTTAGGCAACGGTTGGGTTAGTCAAACCTAGAATTAGAGATCCGGGCCTTTAGAATCGGTTCAGGGAAAATGTGTCCCGGTATGGGATAAAATTGTTAGAAAAATTGCTAAAATATTTTAAAAACATATATTGAAGGTTTGTAAAATCGATTTTAGGAAATGAGTTTTGGAAAGTCGAGATTTCAGAAAGCGACCATTCTGTAAAAAGTGCAAAGTTGGATTTTAAGGACTAAAATGAAAAGAGAACAAGACTTAGAATCTTTAGGGAGCTTATATCTTCTCGTGGAACTTTTCTCTCAAATTGACCATTTTAATTATTCTAATAAAAATAATTAAAAAAGGATTTCAAATTAATAAAGGATTTTAATTAAAACAAGAGAAGAGTTTACGTAACCAACTTCTCTCATTTTTTCACTAAGCCAAACACTCTTTCTTTTCTAAAATCGGAGAGTTTTTCCATATTTTCTAATCCTTTTTGAATAGCTAAAGAGTTATTTGACTCTCCTATCATTTATCATTGAGTTTACTTGAAGATTTCATCAAAATCTTGTCATTTGAGGAGAAAAGGCAAGGTTAGAGGTAAGATTTCATTTAAATCCTCTAATCAAGGTTCTTTAATGAAATTCCCAAGTCTTGTGCCTCCTAAGTATGTTTATCAACTTTATTTTATAATTGATTAATGAGAAATTGGCTAAAAATGGCTTTATTTGGTGATTTTCCAAGATTTTCGTTTGTGCACTGCTTTAGTTGATTTTAGATTGATTTTAAAGTTTTTTTTGGATTCTAAATGATTTTGAAATAAATGCTCAATCATAATAATCCCGGATTAGGTTGGATCTCTAAAGGTTTAGGTTGTTAGTTATGGGTTTTTGGCTTGGAAAAGTAAATCTGATGTTGTTGGGCATTATTAGAAGTAATTAGGGTGTTTTAGATGCTAATTGATGGTTAAAAGTGAATGGAAGTGATGTATTGAGGGTGGGTTAAGTTTGGAGTAAGATCGATTGAGTTTTCGGTTGTTTTGGATGGGTATTTTGGGTGTCTTGGACAGAGCAGTGAGATTGTTTGAGTCACTGATGATTTTAAGGCATTATGATGCATTGATCCTCTGTTCTTGTGTGGTATAAATAGAGGAAGATACTTTGGAAGCAATCGGTGGAGAAGCTAGGGCTTCAGACGCTTGATTTTTGCATCGACGATTGAGGTTTCGTGAGTCGGTGAGTGGAAATGGAATTTCCAACTTTGAAACTCCTTTAAACTAGTTTTGGAAACTTAGTTTAAGCTTGTCATGCTTTACTATGTTCAGAAGTAAGTAAAGTGATTTTCTCCCTCGGATTGTGCTATTATAGGCTATTGATGCACTTGATTTTATATGCGTTTACCTACTGTTTTTAAGAATGATTTTGAGTAAGAGATTTGCTTTTTATGAAGCATGGTTTGTTGCTTGGAAATATGGCTTATTGTGAATGCTTTGAAAACATTAAGGTTTGTACTAATTGAGGATTATATTGGCAAGTGATGTTGTGTAAAGTGGTTTATAAATGAAATCGGATATAGTTAGCCAACTATAGGATTGAGTGCACTATAAACAAGTCGCCTTGGATGTTGAGGGGTTGTGAATGTATCGAAAACTCCATCTAAGTACCCTAACGATTGAGGAAATTGAGTTGTGTCCCGTCTCTCGTTAGTGGGGTTATACATCTACCGATGAGTGGTGTTGAGGGGCTGTAAGGTACCGAATACTCCACCACGGGTGTCACAACGGTGGAGGGTAGCTCCTGTGTGTGAACCTTGGGTTGTCTGTGAGAATGTATGAAGTGTTGGGACAACACTTATGAATCCGCATATCCGATATGTTTTGAGAAATGAGTATGTTGATGATCACTTGTGAGCCAATATAATTGATAAATTGCTATGAAATGAATATGGATGCATACTATGGAAAAGCATGTTTTAATCTTTAAGCTTTGCATATGGTAGCTATGCATGGAAAGACTTAAGATGAGTGTTGGAAAATGGTTTTGATGTTGAAGTATGTGATACTTGTTGCATGATGAATAACATGCTAATTTTGTTAATGAAGTGCATGGATTTTCAATAAAGACTTGATGGTTTTCAAATGGTGTAAAAATGGTTTTTAAGCATTGACGGTGTTTTGGTTTTGAGAGTTCGTCACTAAGCTTGTATGCTTACGCTCTCTCTCTTGTCCATCAATGCAGATAACTAAGTGTTTGGAGGCAGCAACTTACAAGGGGATCTAAGAAGACTTCACTTTTGAATGCATGTTTTGTTTCATGGACTAGAGTAATAAGGGCAATAAGGGCACCATAGTATATTTTGGAGAGGTGTATGAACTCCCTTTATGATGGTTTAAGCCTTGATTTGAATTTTGACTTTTGGATGGTTTGATTTTCATAGGAAGCATGCCTTTAGAGATCTTTGATGATTCTTGCCATGTATACTTGAGGATTGATGTTTATTTGAGATGTATGCATGTTAGAAGTAAGTTGGTATGCATAAGGATGGTTTAAAAGGAGTTAAAACAACTAAAGTTTGCATTTCAGGCCTTAGAGTATCGATATCTTTGTAAGGGTATTGGTACGGCCTGTATAAATTGGAAGGGGATATCGATACACGAGGCTGTATCGATACCGTTTTTGGCTACTAGTTTTACAGGTGTCGATACTAGCCTTAAGGGTATCGATGCCATCTTTTTAGGGTACTGATACTGGCCTCGAGGGTATCGATACCAGCTTGCTAAACTTGACTTTGGGGGTTGGTCGTCGAGGGAGTATCGATACCCTCTCTAAGGGTATCGATACGGTGGCCGTTAAATTGGTTAAAAGGTATCTTTGAACATTCTGAATCTTTACGTTTTGGTCCCTGAATGTTGTGTATGAAATTTACGAGTCTGGGAGTGTTTGATTTGAGCCAAGGTTGGTTTGTGGAGCATGAAACATGTCTAATTAAAGTTTGGTAATATAAAATTGGAGGTAGACCTCATAAATTGTGAAGTTTTCAAAACGGTCCCTAATATATGGTTGTGTTCAATTGAGTCCTTTCCCGATGTTTGTAAACATGCAGTCTATTCTGCTGCTTCGCTTGTTATATAGGTTAATAAGTAGTCTCTAGAATTGATTAAAGTAAAAATAAGGTCGTTTATTGGAATAATCTTGTAACCCCCTTAGCCCGACCTAGACGGTTGACCCGAACTACGAGGATTACACGGGGAAAACCAAAGTCAACTCAAAAGTCAACCTTGATTAGCGACCTTTTTTTTCTTTTTGATCTTATCTAGATGCACATTAACCTTAAGCGTACTCTTGAGAAAAGCATACTTGGAAATCGCAGCGATAAAGCAATGAGGGACTCAATTACACAACATACAAAGTTAAGGACCAAAATGTAAATTCTGGAAATATGAGAGACTTTGCTGATTTTTAAGTTACCAAAATCAAATTAGTCATATTACATGCTTCCATGTCAAATTTCACTTCAAACGGACATCTCAATCTCAAGCAATTGCCAATACAAAATTAAGGACTAAAACGTAAAGCTTGCAAACCTCAAACCATTCAAATCAGTGCCCAACGGTCAAGTGTTTCGGAACGGGGGTTGACCATTCCGAAACGCGGGTACGTTTCAAAACCAGTACCGAAACAGGGCTTGGCAGTGGCAAAAGCGTTTCGGAACGGCCTCTACCCGTTTCGATACACGAAGGTCATTACAGGCCCCCGTTTCGAAACGTTAGTGCCCGTTCCGATACGGGCTGCCCAGAAAGTGCAGATTTTGCTGGTTTAACATACATTTCATCACTCAAACACATCCTAATGACTTCCTAATCATGCCAACAAGTCATCATACATAATAGGTACATGTTTGCATCATCAAAACACGATCATGTCATCAATTAGGGAGTCCAAAACATCTCCCAAAAACACATCCTAGGTTCCCATTGCCAAATATCAAAATATAATAATTGTTGTAAAATAGTCACAATACATGAGTTTAGCTTTCCCTTGGATTCTTAGCCTCCTTGCTGCCCTCAAACACCTCAATTATCTGCATTATTGGTTCAAGAGAGAGAGCATAAGCACAAATGCTTAGTGAGGCATGCTCTAATGAAACAACACAATAATGCACTTTATAAAAACACTTTCCATATGCCTTAAACACTTAAACATCATTATTCATGCAACATTGCATTCACATCAAGCATCTCATGCTTCAATATCATTAACATGTCATATTGGCTTCCAAGTGATAAACCATAACCTTTTACAACCTAAACCACAATCGAATACGCGGATTACAAGCGTTGTCCCATACGCTTCATACACAGTACCAAACACACAAGGTGGAGTTTACCGGTATAATCACAACCCCTCAACACCCGTGATGAAGTTTAACGGTACAATCACAACCCCTCCACATCACTCATTGGTAGTTGTTTAACATTACTAACGAGAACACGGGACACTCAACACAAGATCCACACTCGTTAGTGTACTTGGATGGAGTTTACGGTACCATTACAACCCCTTAACATCCAAGGCGACTTTATTCACGGTGCACCCGATCCTATAGCCGGCTAACTATATCTGATTCAAGTACTTTAAAACCAACACATCACTTGCCAATAAACATCATTTATCAACAATAATCCACTGTTTTTAAGCATCTAGAACAAAGCCATTTACAACATGCATCACTATGCATCAATCCACATTTTTATCAAATCAAACCAAGGATCTCTTACCTTGAGCATCCTTCAACAAATGGCTTACATAACCAGCATTAACCATGCTTTCAAAAATAGAATTTAAACATGCAATTATCAACTAATGCATCGAACCAATCCACGGCTCATCCAAGAGAGTTTTTCCGAAAACTTACTCTTGAGCTTAGTTAAGTTTATTTGACTTAAACTAAGCTCCCAAACCTTCAAATATTTGATACAAAGTTGTAAATCCAACTCCACTCACCAATTCCGTTTCGCAAGCTTGTCGAAACGCCGTTCAAGCCTCCAGATCAACACCACAAGGATCTGAAGATGCCTCCCCTATTTTAAACACATCAAAGCAGAGGATTAATGCATTATTATGCATTAAAATCTTCAGCCATTACACATAAACTCGCTGCTCTCACCAAATCTAACATTTCGGCTACCAAACACAATCAAAATCACCTCCAAACCCTTCCTCAACAAAACCCAGCCAAGATCCATCGCTTCTAAACGCTCTTAGACATCAATTGACATCTAAAAAGAACCTAAACTCGTCCTTATACCTCCAACTATAACCGAACACCAAGATCACTCCAAAAACCACCATTTCCATAAGCAAAAACTTAGGAAAATCAACCTATTCGGGATTGCATTGATTAAACCTCAATTACACATCATTAAAATTCCAAAATACATTAAAAAGTCATCTCAAAACAGAGCCCAAACAATCACCACGAATTTCTTTAAGATTTAATCCAAATCTTGAGTTTTAAGCCAAAATCAAGATCACAACATTAAAACCTTTAATAAAACTTAATTTAAGGATTGAGAACTTGGGAATTTCAGTAAAGAACTGAGTATTTAGAGGAGAAGAACATCCTTACCTCTAAATGTAGATTTCTCCTTGATTAGTGCTAAAATCCTTGAAAATTCAATAAGCAAATGAAGAGCATTTGATGTAGAAAGGATTAGGAATCATTTGATGATTGAAATCTCATCATTTGGTGTGAAAATCAAAAGAAAAGTTGCTGTAGAAATGTGTTTGGCTGAGAGAATTTTGAGAGAAAATGAGATGAGAAAGTTTTCAAGAAACTTAGTTATGAAATCTCAAAATTGGGTTTTCCCATCTTCCATTAATTAATTAAACATTAAATGAATCATTAAAAACTAAGAAAAATCTGGAGAAATCAATCTTGGGTAAATTAGCTCCTTAAATATTAAAAGTTTCAATCCTTACAAAATAGTCACCACTGAACTTTTCAAAAATTACATTTTAGTCACTAATTCGAAATGTCACACTTCCAAACCTTATTTTGTAAAATTGATTTCACCACTCTCTTATATATATTAAAAGAGGATTTTTAGATATTTTTTCATATTTTTAATGCAACCCGAACTAGGTTTTCCCTAAAACCACCTTTTATATTCGAACCGAAAATCAGACTGGTCCGATCCAAACCCTAAACTTCCAAGCCAAAAATTGGGGTGTTACAACTCTACCCCCTTAAGAAATTTCGTCCCCGAAATTTACCTGGAGGAAAGAGGTACGAAAACTGCTTCTTCATGTCATTCTTTCGTTCCCACGTGGCTTCCTCAACACCACGATGCTTCCACAACACCTTTACCAAATCAATGGTCTTGCCTCGAAGAACATTATTGTCTGAATCCAGAATTTCCATCGGTTCCTCATCATAGATCAAGTCTGGATTCAACTCCACTTCCTCCACAGGCATAACATGCGAAGGATCCGATCTATACCTCCGAAGCATAAAGACATGAAACACATCATGAATCTTTTCCAACTCTTGCGGCAATCTCAACTTGTACGCAATAGGACCCACACGCTCAATCACCTCGTATGGTCCAATGTACCTAGGGCTTAACTTACCCTTTCGGCCAAACCTCATCACCTTTTTCCGAGGCGAAACTTTCAAAAACACACGGTCACCTACCACATACTCAATCTCCTTACGCTTCAAATCCGCGTAAGACTTCTGTCGATCGGAAACTGCCTTCAACCGCTCGCAAATGAGCTTCACCTTCTCGGTGGTCCCTTTCAACAAAGCTAGCATCGAAACCAACTTCTGACCTGTTTCACCCCAACAAAGAGGAGTTCTGCACTTCCTCCCGTACAAGGCTTCATAAGGTGCCATTTGAATACTTACCTAGTAGCTATTGTTATAAGCAAACTCCACCAAAGGCAAATGATTCTCCCAAGAGCCCTGAAACTCAATCAAATAGCACCTCAACATATCCTCCAGCACTTGGATAACATGCTCAGACTGTCCATCCGACTGTGGATGATAAGAAGTACTGAAATTTAGCTGTGTACCCAAAGCCTGATGCAAACACTCCCAGAAATGTGATGTAAACCTCGGATCTCGATCCGAAACTATAGACCTGGCACACCATGCAACCGCACAATCTTAGCAATGTACAGCTCTGCAAGCTTGTGCAAAGTGTACGTAGTATGCACAGGTAAGAAATGCGCACACTTCGTAAGGCGATCCACAATCACCCACACCGAATTCTTCTTTGATGGCGACAAAGGTAAACCAGACACGAAGTCCATGGTAATCCTTTCTCACTTCCACTCAGGAATCCTCAACGGTTGCAACAATCCAGAAGGAAACTGATGCTCTGCCTTAACTCGCTGACAAACCATGCACTTGCTCACACACTCAGCCACATCTTTCTTCAAACCCACCTAGTAGTACTCATCTCGAAGATCACGATACATTTTAGTACTACCAGGGTGCATAGCAAAAGGACTACTATGAGCTTCAGTCAAAATAGCACGCCTCAACTCAGCATCATTGGGCACTACTATCCGACTCCCAAAACATAAAACTCCATCATCATTAAAGCAAAAATCTGATGGCCTATCCTCAGCAATATCCTGAACATGTGGCACCAAGGAATCATCCTACAACTGTTTATCCTTTATCAACTGAACCAAGGATGGTTTCACTTGCAATTCAGCCACAAGACCGCCATCTCACGAGATGCTTAAGCTGGCAAACATAGCCCTCAACTCCATTGCCACCTTCCTACTCAAGGCATCCGCTACAACATTAGCTTTTCCCGGATGGTACTCGATCGTCAGATTGTAATCTTTAAGCAACTCCACCCAACGTCATTGCCTAAGATTCAACTCTTTTTGAGACACCAGATACTTCAAACTCTTGTGATCCGTGTACACAGTACACTTCTCACCATACAGGTAATGTCTCCAAATTTTCAAAGCAAAAACCACCGCAACCAATTCAATGTCATGCGTAGGATAATTGCGCTCATGCACCTTCAACTGTCGCGATGCATAAGCCACCACCTTACCCTCTTGCATCAACACACACCACAAGCCAACGTAGGATGCGTCACTATACACCACAAACTCTTTCCCTGATTCAGGTTGAACCAAGATAGGAGCTTGCGTCAAAGCTGCCTTTAGCTTCTCAAAAGCCTGATGTCTCGCTTTCGTCCACTCATACTTAACATCCTTTTGCAACAACTTTGTCAAAGGTGCAGCAATCTTCGAAAATCCATCCACGAACCTCCGATAGCATCCCGCCAAACCAAGGAAACTACGGACTTCATGAATAGACTTAGGAGGCTTCCAATTCATCACTGCCTCAATCTTCTGAGGATCAACATGAATCCCCTCAGCAGAAACCACATGACCAAGGAACACAACTTCCCTAAGCTAGAATTCACACTTACTTAGCTTAGTATAAAGCTGATTCTCCAGCAAAGCCTGCAACACAATCCTCAAATGTCGCTCACGCTCCTCCTCAGTACGAGAGTACACGAGGATATCATCAATGAACACCACAACAAATTTGTCCAAGTATTCATGGAACACTCTACTCATCATGTCCATAAAAGCTGCATGAGCATTCGTCAAACCAAACGGCGTCACAAGGAACTCATAATGCCCATACCTCATTCTAAAGGCTGTCTTTGGCACATCCACATCCTTCACCTTCAACTGGTAATACCCTGACCTTAAGTCAATTTTAGAGAAAACAACCGCTCCCCAAAATTGATCAAAAAGATCATCAATCCTCGGCAATACTTACCGATTCTTGATAGTCAACTTGTTCAGCTGACGGTAATCGATGCACATTCTCATAGTGCCATCCTTCTTCTTCACAAAAAAGACCGGTGCACCCTAAGGTGACACACTCGGCCGAATGAAACCACGATCAAGCAACTCCTGAAGTTGCGTCTTCAGCTCCTTCAACTCTTTAGGTGTCATATGATAAGGAGTAATGGACACTGGAGTTGTGTTCTCATACAGCTCAATCCCAAAATCCACTTCTCGATTAGGAGGTAATCCAAGTAACTCCTCGGGAAACACACCAGGAAACTCTCGCACGATCCTGATATCTTACACTCGTAACTCCTTAGAGCTAGGATTCATCACAAAGGCTAGGTAGGCTTCACAACCTTGCTTCAGCATTCGGCTTGCTTCCAAAGTAGACACCACATTGGCAAGAAACTTCACATTCTCACCAACCACCACTACCTCATAATCATCCGCAAGCTTCAACGAAACTCGATTGTTCTCAAAATCCACCACAACTTGATGTTCAACAAGCCAATCCATACCAAGGATTACATCAAAACCATAGAAAGGTAATTCCATGAGATCAACATGAAAAACATGGTTTTGCACAACCAAGGGACATCTTCTATACAACTTCCGTGTCACAACGGTCTCACAAAAGGAGCTAGTTACACGTATACCAACATCCAAAGACTCAACAGGTAAACCAAGCAAATGAACATGTTCACACAATATGTATGAGTGTGTAGATCCAGAATCAATCAAGGAAAGTAATGACAAGGATTGCAAAGTGAAGGTACCTGCGATCACTTCCGTGTCATTTCTCCCCTCCCGCTTAGCATACACTCGAGCCTGGCCTCCACCCTCAGGTTGGACAGCCACCACATGTGCCACATTCCTTCCACCATCATCTCTGCGCTATAAGTTACCACGGCCGCGCCCACGACCTATCTGTGGTGCAAAAACTCCAGGAGCACGTCTCTGACCACCGCCGGCCAACAAAGGACACTCCTTCCTCATGTGGTCTGCCGAACCACAATTCCAGTACGAATTACTGGTCACTACAACAGGAGCATGCACCTCTCTCGCCGCCCGAGGACAATCACGCCTCAAATGACATGCGATCCACACGCCCAACATGTGTTCTGATCGGCTCGCGCCCTGTCTCCCTGGACAGGCGCACCGTGCCCTCCACCACCACGCCTAACAGAAGACTGATACCACCTATCTCGTCCCCTCTTGTTCCGTCCACCACCGGAACTATACTCAGCAGCTCTCTTACCTGAGCTAGAACCAACACCTCTAAATGATAAACCCAGGTTCTGCTCAATGTCTTATGCCCTACTAACCAGCACATCAAAGTCAGTGTACTCAGCGGCAAGCATAAAGGTCTTTACATCCGTCACCAAACCATATCGAAAAAGTTCACACCTCTCCCGCTCATCAGGAATAAGCTCAGGTGCGTATTAACTGAGACGAACAAATTGGATCTCGTACTCAGCCACCGTCATGCTCCCTTGGGTAAGAGACATGAACTCTCCTTTCTTTTCATCCAGGTATCGCACACCCAGATACTTCCGCTTGAACACGTTCAGAAAGAATGTCCAAGTCACTTCATCTTCCTCCATCCCGGAGACAGTGGTCGTCCACCAGGTATACGCATCATCATGCAACAGCGATACCACTCATCCTAGCTTCTGCACATCATTGCAGTTCATCTGTCCCAATATCCTCTTGGTACTTTCCAACCAAGATTCGGAACCCTCAGCAGACAAACCTCTGAACTCATTCCCTCACAGACTGCACAAATGTTCCAAAGGTAATCTCGCATTAGCATCACCCTGATGCCCAGCTCCAGCTACTGCTACCTGAAAGGCTCCAGCAATAGCCTGTATCAACACTGTCATGTCAGGAGCAGCTTGCCCCTGCCCAGCTTCAGGTCCAGCGACCCCAGCACTAACACCAGCTCCATCACCTCCAGCACCACCACCACCACCGGGCGGTCCACCACCAGAAGGAGGAGGTAAATCCACAACATTTTCAGCATTGTTCTCATTCTCGTTCTGAGCCATAGCTCGCGTATTAATTCTCGTCTATCTACGAGGTCCCATTCACTAAACAATGCACTAACACAAATGCAATAAACATAATCAGGCTCAGCAAGGTAAGAAATCCAAGTACTCAAGCTCATTTCCAAATAAAAAAATCATTTCATTAGTTTTGATATGGTAATGGGTTCCTCTAACATGCTTCACCACAACATACATCACAATTGTAACATACTTTACAATTCACACATCACATTTTCATTCAAAAAGGCACATCATGCAATCATACATACATCACCCACATAACCATTCCCAATTACTCAAGAAATTAGCTCTAATACCACCAAATGTAACCCCCCTAGCCCGGCCTAGACGGTTGACCTGAACTACGAGGATTACACGGGGAAAACCAAAGTCAACCTTGATTAACGACCCTTTTTTTCTTTTTGATCTTATCTAAATGCACATTAACCTTAAGCGTACTCTTGAGAAAAGCATACTTGAAAATCACAGCGATCCGAAAGCAATAAGGGACTCAATTGCACAACATACAAAGTTAAGGACCAAAATGTAAATTCTAGAAAGATGAGAGACTTTGCTGATTTTTAAGTTACCAAAATCAAATTAGTCATATTACATGCTTCCCTGTCAAATTTCACTTCAAACGAACATATCAAACTCAAGCAATTGCCAATACAAAATTCAGGACTAAAACGTAAAGCTTGAAAACCTCAAACCATTCAAATCAGTGCCCAACGGTCAAGTGTTTCGGAACGGGGGTTGACCATTCCGAAACGCGGGTATGTTTCAAAACCAGTACCGAAACAGGGCTTGGCAATGGCAAAAGCGTTTCGGAACGGCCTCTACCCGTTTCGATACACGAAGGCCATTACAGGCCCTCGTTTCGAAACGTTAGTGCCCGTTCTGATACGGGCTGCCAAGAAAGTGCAGATTTTGCTGGTTTAACATACATTTCATCACTCAAACACATCCTAATGACTTCCTAATCATGCCAAAAAGTCATCATACATAATAGGTACATGTTTGCATCATCAAAACGCGATCATGTCATCAATTAGGAGAATTCACAAGACTATAGGCATGCATCCTAATGTCCAAAGCCAACAAACCATCAAAGCAAACACCAAAAAAGCCAATTACATATCCAAAACACTTAAGGCATTATGCCACAACTAGGGAGTCCAAAACATCTCCCAAAAACACATCTTAGGTTCCCATTGCCAAATATCAAAATCTAATAATTGTTGTAAAATAGTCACCATACATGAGCTTAGCTTTCCTTGGATTCTTAGCCTCCTTGCTGCCCTCAAACACCTCAATTATTTGCATTATTGGTTCAAGAGAGAGAGCCTAAGCACAAATGCTTAGTGAGGCATGCTCTAATGAAACAACACAATAATGCTCTTTATAAAAACAATTTCCATATGCCTTAAACACTTAAACATCATTATTCATGCAACATTGCATTCACATGAAGCATCTCATGCTTCAATATCATTAACATGTCATATTGGATTCCAAGTGATAAACCACAACCTTTTACAACCAAAAACACAATCGGATACGCGGATTACAAGCGTTGTCCCATACGCTTCATATACACTACCAAACACACAAGGTGGAGTTTATCGGTATAATCACAACCCCTCAACACCCGTGATGGAGTTTAATGGTACAATCACAACCCCTCCACATCACTCATTGGTAGTTGTATAACATCACTAACGAGAACACGGGCCACTCAACACAAGATCCACACATGGACTTTTAACCACCATTGTGATCTTAAACATCTCGTTAGTGTACTTAGATGGAGTTTGCGGTACCATTACAACCCCTCAACATCCAATGCGACTTTTTTCACGGTGCACCCAATCCTATAGCCGGCTAACTATATCCGATTCAAGTACTTTAAAACCAACACATCACTTGCCAATAAACATCATTTATCAACAATAATCCACTGCTTTTAAGCATCAAGAACAAAGCCATTTACAACATGCATCACTATGCATCAATCCACATTTTTATCAAATCAAACCAAGGATCTCTTACCTTGAGCATCCTTCAACAAATGGCTTACATAACCAGCATTAACCATGCTTTCAAAAATAGAATTTAAACATGCAATTATCAACTAATGCATCGAACCAATCCACGGCTCATCCAAGAGAGTTTTCTGAAAACTTACTCTTGAGCTTAGTTAAGTTGATTAGACTTAAACTAAGCTCCCAAACCTTCAAATATTCGATACAAAGCTGGAAATCCAACTCCACTCACCAATTCCGTTTCGCAAGTTTGCTGAAACGTCGTTCAAGCCCCCGGATCAACACCACAAGGAACCGAAGATGCCTCCCTGTTTTAACACATCAAAGCATAGGATTAATGCATCATCATGCATTAAAATCTTCAGCCATTACACCTAAACTCACCGCTCTCACCAAATCTAACATTTCGGCTACCAAACACAACCGAAATCACCTCCAAACCCTTCCTCAACATAACCCAGCCAAGATCCATCACTTCTAAACATTCTTAGACATCAATTAACATCCAAAAAGAACCTAAACTCTTCCTTATACCTCCAGCTATAACAGAACACCAAGATCACCCCAAAAACCACCATTTCCCTAAGCAAAAACTTAGGAAAATCAACCTATTCGGGATTGCATTGATTAAACCTCAATTACACATCATTAAACATACAAAATACATTAAAAAGTCATCTCAAAACAGAGCCCAAACAATCACCACGAATTTCTTTAAGATTTAATCCAAATCTTTAGTTTTAAGCCAAAATCAAGATCACAACATTAAAACCTTTAATAAAATTTAATTTAAGGATTGAGAACTTGTGAATTTCAGTAAAGAACTGAGTATTTAGAGGAGAAGAACATCCTTACCTCTGAATGTAGATTTCTCCTTGATTAGTGCCAAAATCCTCGAAAATTCAATAAGCAAATGAAGAGGATTTGATGTAGAAAGGATTAGGAATCATTTGATGATTGAAATCTCATCTTTTGGTGTGAAAATCAAAAGAAAAGTTGCTGTAGAAATGTGTTTGGCTGAGAGAATTTTGAGAGAAAATGAGATGAGAAAGTTTTCAAGAAAGTTATTTATGAAATCTCAAAATTGGTTTTTCCCATCTTCCATTAATTAATTAAAAATTAAATGAATCATTAAAAACTAAGAAAAATCTGGAGAAATCAATCTTGGGTAAATTAGCTCCTTAAAGATTCAAAGTTTCAATCCTTACAAAACAGTCACCACTAAACTTTTCAAAAATTACATTTTAGTCACTAATTCGAAATGTCACACTTCCAAACCTTATTTTGTAAAATTGATTTCACCATTCTCTTATATATATATTAAAAGAGGATTTTTAGATATTTCCCATATTTTTAATGCAACACGAACTAGGTTTTCCCTAAAACCACCTTTTATATTCGAACCGAAAATCAGACCGGTCCGATTCAAACCCTAAACTTCCAAGCCCAAAATTGGGGTGTTACAAATATTTCTAGTTTACTTTAATACTCCCCATGTAACTCATTCGGTTCGGTCTATCGGCTAGACCGGGCTGAGGGAGTTACAAACACACTTAAAAATAATGAACATGCAAGATAGGATAAACGGTGCCGAGGCAGTGTTAATTCATTAAAAAACTAAACATTAAAAACATCGTTCAAACGCAAACACCCCTCACCAACTATGAAATCAGTTCATGGTGAGGGTATCAACCAAAAAACCATAATTGTTTTTTTGATCAAAGGTAGGCCTCGTTAAAAACCCCCTCATATCAACCCTTCCGAAAGGAATAGGTCGAAAGCAGAAGGGGGAAAAGAGTGCCAATATATTATTTATAAAGTTCTTAAGGTACAAGAGTTTTTCGAAACGAAAACAAAACAAAAAGAAATCACCTCAATCACCAGGTCCGAAACTAATAGTGACCCACGTACCGAAGCTCTTACATGATCCATGATCGACCCTTAACTAACTAACTGATACCAGCCTTAGCCAGTAGATCGGCGTTAACATTGCAGACTCTAGGAATTAAGAGAAAAATACAGCTCATACTCCTACCCAAAGCAATAATTTCACTAACCACCTCTGTGAACACGTCAGGACATGAACCCGGGTTATTTATCCAAGCTATCACCAAGGAGATATCACTTTCAATGATCGGCCTCCCCCTTCTGCAAGATGCCTCAGAATTCAGGCAAAACAATCATCTCTTTACCGCCAAAAGTTCGACCAGCACTGGTGGACCCGGACCACATCTTTCGAAAAACTAGAAGAGTATAACCTTGTTATGATCACGAGCCAAACCTCCTATTCCACCGGCGCTTCTATCGGACATCATCGCGCCATCAACATTGACCTTTATAAACCCTTCATTTGGAGGACACCAACGAACCACATCAGTCCCCTTTAAACGCGAACAAACTCGCCCATTAGCATACCTCGGGTTATTTAAAATATCAACCATCGCACCTTGAAAATTAGGAAATCTAGCACAATACCAACTTGCTAGGCGTGACTTCAACAGAAAAAATAATTGGTTTTCATCAAGCTTACTTTTGCGGAAAACAACATCATTCCTATGCAGCGACAAAGTCCATAAAACTGCCATTGGGATGAAAAACCATATAGACTTACCATTCTCGTTTAGCGGATTGGAGAACCACATAATAAGCAAGGATTTGACATTCTGCGGCAAGATTATTGAGTAATTCCACCATGCCGCAACCTTCATCCATAACCTCCAAGACATGTCGGAGATGAGAAAAAGATGTGCCACTGTCTCGCTCGCAGACTGACAGAACGGACATCCAGCCTCTACGATATCCCCCATCCCACGTCGACACAATTCACTCTTCACCACCACTTTGTTCCAAACCATTTGCCATAGAAAAAATTCAGCGTGGGGGGGTGCCAAACCGTTCCAAACACAATCTCTCCAAAACCTCTCCTTAGGACCTCCATTTATAATGAGCTTATAGAAAGAGCTTACCGAGAATTGCCCATCACCTGACCCCTTCCAAACCATGCAATTGTGCCCATATCCATCCGAATTAAAATTATTAATGACTTCTAAAAAGTCATCCCATTGGGTAATCTCCCAATCAAATAAAGGCCTCCGTAACTGAATCGCCCAAGACCAAGACGAATTCTTTTTTTTTCCAAAGTCCGAAACCTTACCTGTCTTATTGCACGTGAGAGTGAAAATCCTCGAATACACATCTCACAAAGCCATATTTCCTACCCATCTATCCGACCAGAAGGATATAGACGAGCCATCCCTCACTTGCACACTCAAATTGGATCAGAGTATTTCTCCCACACCATCCGCAGCACCAGCCGAATTCAAAACACCTCGCCATTTCTATGAAGCAAGCATTTGGGGCTTGTCTCCAATATCTAGGGAACTTGGATTAATATCATACTTACTGCATATCACTTTTTTCCAAAGGCCATCCCTATCATTTGCAAATTTCCAAGCCCACTTCCCAAGCATCGCTCTATTGTGAACGGCTATATTTCTCACGTTCAGGCCACCCGATTCTAGGGGCTGACATATCAAATTCCAGTTCGCCCAATGTGTCTTCCTTTGATCCGCCGAATCCCGCCACAAAAACCCCACCATTATACTATTTAACTTGTTCACCACACTAACCAGCATCCGAAAGAGAGACATATAGTAAATTGGAAGTGCCGATAAAACTGATCGTAAAAGCACCAACCTGCCACTAATAGAGAGTTGATGTGATTTCCACTTAGAGAGATGCACATAAAATTTCTCAATTACTGGATCTCACAAAGTGAAAGAATTAACCTTAGGCCCTAACGGTAACCCAAGGTACACTGTAGGAAATTTCCCAACAAGATAGTTAACCTTTGCCGCCCAAGTCGTCAATGAACCTTCATCCACATTAACCCCGAACAGGCCGCTCTTCTTTAAATTTAACTTTAGCCCCGCGACAACCTCAAAAACCCGCAAAATCCTTCGAACGTTTTCCACTTCCCTCAAAGAATTGCCACAAAAAATAGTTAAGTCATCAGCAAACTGCAAATGACTAAGGTGATGTGCTCGGTCCCCTCTCCCAATACTCCAACCCGAGAATAAACCCAACTCCTCCCCTTGTCGATCATAGAATGCAAAGCCTCTCCCACAATGTTAAAAAGAAGAGGCGACAGAGAGCGGCCCTGTTTAAGACCCTTCACCATCGAAAAATGTGTGGTAGGGGACCCATTGATCAGAATAGATATAGTGACCGTCGAAATGCACTTGAAAATCCAATTGCACCATTTGTCCCCAAAATCCATTTTACGCATAATTTTGATAAGGAACGACCAATCCACCGAATCATAAGCTCGCTTAAAATCAATCTTGAACATAGCACCTTTCAAACCCATCTTCCTCATGTAGTCTATCGCCTCATTCGCAATAAAAGAGCAATCTATAATATGTCGGTCGTGAATGAAAGCGAATTGAGACTTACTTATGATTGAGTCCATAGAGCCTCGAAGTCTAATAGATAAAACCTTTGAAAGAATTTTATATATTCCCCCAACTAGACTGATTGGTCTGTAGTCCTTAATTGACTCCGGATTGGATTTTTTCGGGATTAGAGAGATAAACGAATGATTAACCTCATGTTCCCAATCAAGCCCTTCATAAAATCTCTGAAAGAAACGCATAATTTCATCCTTCAACAAAGGCCAATACTTCTTATGAAATCCCATATTAAAATCGTCCGGACTTGGAGTCCGAGAACAATCAAAAGAAGCAATCGCACTCCAAACTTCATCTTCAGAGAATTCTCATTCCAGAAAATTAGTTTGATCCCTACTAATATTTCGATTAAGCAAATCAAACGCCTCTACCTCCAAACTGTTGTTCTTATTAAAATTTCCACCAAAATGCTTAAAGATAAAAACATTCAACTCCATAGGCTTTGATATCACAACACCATTCTGCTTCAATTGGAAAATCGAATTCGATTTTCGCCACAACGACACAATCGAATGAAAGTACCTGGTATTTTTATCACCTTCTTGAAACTAGCGAGATCTCGAATGATGTTGCCAAATGCTCTCCGCCCGCCTCAAGTACTTCCACAAATCGTTTTTTAACTTTAAAAGGTTTGTTCGACCCGATTCCACAGCCCGCCCATCTTGAAACTTCCCTTCCAAAGCAGCAATCTGCTTTTCCACTTCAGCTGACTGAAAAACATTCTTCCTTCTCCAATTTGACGACCATGTTTTCACTGAACCTTTAATGCCCTTAAGAAACTTACAAAAACCCAAATTCTTCTACTTTAGACGTTCTATGCTTCCAACCATCATATCCTCAAACCCTTCTTTCTCTAACAAATAATTATAAAAGCGAAATGGTCTCCTCCCCCAAGAACTCTAACTATTTTGTAGTGAAATCGCATTGTGATCCGAGATCGCCTTAGAGAGCAGAAATTGGTTCATATTTGAAAAGAACTCGAGAAAAACCACATCCACTAGGAATCTGTCCAACCGAACGAAGGTTGGCGGATCCCTATTATTCGACCAAGTATACGCACCACCAATCATCGGAAGATTCACTAATTTCACTGCATCAATGAAAGAACGGAAACTCTCCATAGCTGAAAAATTCCATGAAAAACCCAACTTCTCTTCAGGACCAATAATGGCGTTAAAATCCCCTCTGAGACACCACGCGACTTGATGATTACTCATTACTATCAGCACTTCCCGAAAGAAATCATGTTTTTCATATTCGATTGAAGGCCCATACAAGTTCACAAGACCACATTCCAAGTCAGCGCCTCTGAATTTTCCAAGTAGTACAATAAACCGTTTAGAGATAATTGCTTCAGATTTTTCAAAACAATTAGGATCCCAGATACTAAGAAGACCACCCGCGGAGCCCTCTGCCGGAGCGCAAACGAACTCGAAATTTTTATCGCATCCCATCCTTCTCAACAATGTTCTTGAGAAGTTCTCAATCTTAGTTTCTTGCATGAAAAGAATTTGCGGTTTCCTCTCTTTAATCAAATTACGGACAGCCCTTGCCTTCTCCAACCTTCCCAAACCCTTGATATTCCATGAAATGAGATCGAAGTCCATAACAATTTTTTTTGCTATAACCTACTCTCAATAGTATGATTCTTCGGAATCAACTTTCCCCTTCTAATTCCCTAATCTTCTCCACGAAGGAATCCTTTCCACATTTAAAAGAAACACCCAACAGCGAACTAACAACCCATACATGTAGTGCTTCTTCGATATAACTGAGATGAACCGACCCCATTGAATTAGTAAACTCCTTACCAGGAATACCTTTGCCCTCGTCTATCGATTCATGAATCTGTCTTCTGATGATGTGTCGATGGCTGGCTTAAAAAAATCAGAACCCCTTACTGAATCACAAACTTCATTGATACCCTTATTATTTCGATCATCTATACCGCCCTCTAAGTTAAGCCCTGGTCCTCCTTTGCTCGCCTTTGAACCCTCCACGATCTTATAAGATTTTTCCAAAGTATCTGAAACAATCTTCTTCGATAAAGCTCCGGCGAAGAGAACAAATTTGCTTCAACCGAATTCCTTGGTGCAAAACCGTCAAATTGTTGTCTGAATTATCCTCATTAGAGCCCATTTTTAATATTCCTGCAAGCCTCATATCAACACAAGTATTTACTGTCTGGCCCAACCTAGGAAGAGGCCCAGCATTGGCCTGCTCCAAAGGATCACCAAAAGCCTCAGAAGAAGAGTTAACTTCTTCGATTCTGTTATCACCAACCAGGTGCTCAAGTGGGGTCCTAGAAGTCTTATCTCCTGCCCTCCTTAACTCCCCATCATTAATCTGATCATTGGGAATGTTCCCCAGCGGGTTTCCCAGAGAAACCTTGGCATTCTCATGATTACGTGCATGCCCCTACTCTTCAACACTTTCTCTGGCCGGAGAACGATCCCGATGCCGTTTCCGATCGCCAAGATCCCCCGTCTCCACCCATTGCAAATCATCCCCAACATCTTCAACACCCTCAAAAACAACATCCCTCATCATCTCGCTCTCATCTGCATTTACCTTCAACCCTAGACCTGTGCTTACAACAGCCTTAAACTTATGACCGTTCATCGAAAAGCTAATGGCGGAAGGAACGACGAACTGATTCAGCGCCCTAATGATCAACTTTGTCGTCATTAGATCCAATTTTTCCCGAGTTTTGTCGTGTATACTGACCAAATTCACCCACTTTCTTGCTAAGTACAAGAAAAACTCCACCGACCAAGCATGTAGAGGCATACCAGTTATAAAAACGGATACATACATATTAGGAACACCATTAACCATCACGTCCTCTTCTATAACTGAAAACTAGAAGGATAATTCCTCATTTTCTCCTTCCAGGCCACCATTTTCTCTTCTTTTGACTCAAAGGTAATCAAACACGCGTTATGACAACAACCCCAATATGTGATTCTGACAACCATTCCATCGCTCACAAGAGCTCTTTGCACAAAATCAGTATCAAAACCTGGTTTTAGAATTCCCATAACCGAGTTTCTAATCCAGGCCACACTGGTGTTTGGTATTTGTGAATTTGCCGGCTCCTTACACCTATCCTTACTACTGTCAATATTGAACATGATAATGTTCGGTTCCATAGGGTTAGTATCTGCCACCTTACCCCCAGCCAATAGAGCTTCCTTAAAAGTTCTTCCATCCCTAAGTCCGGAACCCCCATTCAATCTCTCATGCACTTGCTTATTTCGACTCCCTCCAAGTGGCTCTATAGTTGGACCCTTCACCCTCTACCTCTCATAGCTTTTCCCCGTCTTCTTAGCCTTGCTAAATCACACCTTTGATACCAGAACTGGCTTGCCATCGATGATTGAATTATTTAACCGATAGATTGCCCTACGCATCGCCCTCTCTCCTCCAAAATGGATGAAAGCAAAAGTGCATTCACTGTATTTTGGTCTCCTGTTCACGAAGGGAATAAAAACCCTCCTCAATTCACCATAATAACCAAACAACTCTTTTAACGCCCCCTTTGAAACTCTTTTGCTCAAGTTATCTACGAAGACGACCCACTCCTCCTTGATCTGGCTTGATTCTCCCCTACATCGGTGGCCTTGACTCTTCATCTCCCCTCTCTCTATGAAAGGATGGTAGCTAAAGATTTTATCGTTTATCAAATGAATTTGAAAAAACCATAATTGTTTTCAACATCTATCATCATTAAAACTAAGAAAAATATCAACAAAGAGATGAGCTAGAAGAGGTTCTCTCAATGCAGCTCTTCACGGCCAGGCTCTAGAATTTTTCACCCTATCTCCGATCACTCTCCTCGTTCGTTTTCCTTCATTTTGCTTTGATCTAGATTAAATAGGACTCTATGGATAACATAGGATTATCTTGAATTTGAATTTGATTGTGCAGAGATAAGGATAGTGATCATCTTATCCGACATTTGAATCCTAAGACTGATCGATTTAGGACTGACATCATCGTGCCATTGCTCCTCCGACATCACAGCTTGGCATGGTACTACCAACCGTGCATGGCATTGCTCGTCCGCTATTTTCTCGAAGATTGATCTGATCCCTATTTTCTCGCAGCCTGGTCTGGTCCTATTTTTTCGGGGTCAACATCTTCTTGGCCTGACATCAAATGTTTTTCTCTACCGATCGGTGCCTGGCATTAAAGGTCCTTCTGCGCCAATGGCTACTCAATATCCTCTTTGGTGTCGTCTCCTGCTCCTGTCGTACCAGCTACTGTGCCATCAGCTATGCCAACCTGAAGAAATGCAACTAAATGTACTTAAAAGACAGGAAAGAGCATGTGAAATAAGCATAAAATTTAGTACTTTTGCAGCTACAACAAATGGTCATATATCGGAGGCGGGTGCTCTTGAAGAGACCCAAGACATAACTAATAATAAAACTCTTGAAGAGTTTCAGGTACCTGAAATAAAGATTAAAATCTTAAAGAGGTCTCGAGGAGTTATGTCACTACGAGAATGGAACCAGAAAATTGAAAAGTTGTCGACAATAATTTTACAAACAATTTTACATAGAATATTTCTATAGAAGTAAAGAAAGAAAACAAGGATCTTGTATAGAAATCTATAGATATTGAAATAATTGGCCAATATATAAAGACGCTTTGAACTTCCAAAAGAGAAGTATTTGGACTAACAGTCCAAACACCTAAAGGTGTAATGCAAGTGAGGCACAAATAAGTAGTCGTAAATATGACTGAATTATGATTTATGAAGAATTCTAATTACTTCATGGTGGATGAAATTACTTTGGCAGTTATGAAATATTTTCTATGCGTCTAATCATTTTGTGGATCCCTATAAAAGGAAAGTTATCCTTGACGGATTTGAAATGCTAGAAGCATTTGGAAATTTCCGAGGAAATTTTTATATATATATATATATATATATATATATATATAACCCCTTGATTATTTGTATTTTGACGCATTTGGTATAATCTCCTTAGAGAGTACTAATTGAGGAAATACTATAAGAATAATCATATTTCCTAATGTATTTTATAAAGGAGTTTAGATCAAGATTCATTATATTATTAGAACTCATGAAGAGCTTCAAATTGGAAACTCATGAAGTGCTTTCAATGCATTTAATGAACGTATTTGAGAAAAAGAATCTTGAGATGTGGTTTTGTCTCGACCTAAAGATCGAGCACTTAGATATGTATTTTTCTGTCTATGCATGGACATAATCTGAAAGAATCTTAAAGAACATTCAATATGGATAGATCATATCTATTGAGTATCCCAATAATTGTAAAATTGTTGGATTTGAATAAAGATAATTATATATTTTCTTGGTCTTGAACATCATATATTAGTTGGTTAAGAAATATCCATGGACATACAAAGATCATTACCTTTAGATCTTCAAACATTCGTTGATACCTTCTCAAATCTTGTAGAAATAATTGTTATGCACGAGGCAAACCAAAAATGTGTTTGGCTAAGACCATTGACCCAACATATTCAGAAGATATGTGTTTTACTTTCACAATATATGATACAAAGCTATCTTGTGTAGAGATAATGCAAAGTGGATACATCATGGAACATATTACTCCAAAGTTTTATCCCTCACGATCTTTAGAAAAATTGTATTATGATGATTCAAAGATCTTATGTGATGTTTTCATGAGGGGGAGTAAATACGCGTTGCACTCTTTTCCCCTTAACCGAGGTTTTGTCCCGATGGGTTTTCCTGGTAAGGTTTTTAATGAGGCAACATGTTATGCGTATCAAAGATGTGTGTACTCTTTTTCTATGTGGATGTCTATCATGATAAGAACTTTATCAAGGAGATTTGATTTACTTTATCATTAGAATTATTATCTCCATTAATTAGAGTTCAATGTATTATGTACTTCTTATGCCTATAAATAGATGATTTGATTAAGACATTGTATACAACCCTACTTTGAGAATATAATACAAGTCTTTCTCTTTGTCTCTCATTTTGTTCTTGTTCATCTATTTTGTTTTTCTTTTTACTTTATTCACAACAAAATTAAAGAAATGTAAAATATTTAATAACACTATACTATTTTTAAATTAAGTTATAATCAAAAGAGAAATCATCAATCAATATTGTTAAAAATTATAAACCGAGCTTTAAATATTTTTTAAAATACTATTAACTTTTTTAAAACCATCATAAAAATATTGTTTAAAAATGAAACCAATTATTAATATAAAAAAAATTTAGAGTTAAAGTTGAAAGAAAATTAATGCAACTTTTTTAAGGTATTTGGAATACAACTTTAAACGTGATACTTATGCTTTTTTATTATTATTATTATCAGAAAGCGCTATAATTTTATTAAGAGATAATCATACATATCGAATACCATCACGGGCCTCATTAAAAACCTCATTAATTCTAGGGTAGAGGAAAATTGTACACCATAATAGTATTAAAACGAGAGAAACCAAACACGAAATGCCAACTAATAAAAGAAACAACTCCTAAACCAATAGCAATTATCATTAGAATTATTAATGATACTTATGCTTTATATAAAATTGTTAATAAACTTAGTTTTTTAACGTCGGTATCTAATTTATTGATTGACTAATTCAGATCGAGTACTGCAAAGTTTTGTTATGAGAGCAACCCTCTCAATCTAATTTACTTCATTCACAACGTCAAGATTTGAACCATTGACCTTGCTTAAAGGATTTAGTACCTCATTGCTTCAACCTATTATTGGTAATAATAAACTTAGTTTTTTATACCATGTCTAAATTATTTAGACACATCCTTATCTTTAAATTGGAGTATATCATGTGTTTAAATTCATTTTTTTGTTTGCAGCTACAACAATGATATCTAAAATATTGGTTAAGTATACTCATCTTGTTCTACTTCTTTAGTGCTGGAAAAGCCCCTGCTCAGATTATGGTGCCTCAATGAGAATTGAACTTGATCTTGATTTTCCTTAACGGACCACCGTCAAGTGTATTCTTACGAAGTTGAATTTGCTACAAGCCGAATCTTTTCTCTAACGATAGATCAAACCATCGATCAAATCAACGCGCGCTTTTTGAATTGAAGGTGTTGATATGCTTAAAGGAAAGGCCGATTGTCAATCCAATAATGCCAAAAATCAAGAAAAAATCTAAAGGTATGAAGTGCTATTGCGGTTCCCACGAAACAGATTGATTTGTTACGAAGCTATCGGCTAAATGGAGGTTTAGCTAAGCATGATAGAAATCATATTTAAAAACAAAAGAAAAATAAGAGAACAAAAGAAGATGAAGAAGAAAATAATTAAATTCCCCAAAACAAAACAAAAACTAAGTAGAGGATGTGTTTTCAACCTTCACCTTAGGGTATTTATATCTTGACAAAACTTAAAGATAATAAAATACTTAAGAATAATAAAATACCTAAAGATAATCCGAAAAATATTAAAATAAAAATATAGATAATTGAAAGATAAAATCTTAAACAAAGTGATAATTCCCAAATATTTAAATCCAACTCAAATTCTAACTCTAAGTGATTTTGTTCGCCCTTCTTTCTTGATCTAACGGATTGGGTTGTGTTTTATAAGCTATCGCTGTCTGGACTGCCAGAATTTGCCATGTCGAAAATCCTTATGTCTCAGGTCATGCCCATGTGTCCAGCCTTGATTCCAAAAAAACTGCAGAATGTGTTTTTTGACGCTAATTTCTGGAAATTAAAGTCCTTCACAAAAATGAATAAAAACAACATGAATTAGCAATATCAAAGAATCGATGAGGAGTAATTAGTAACAAAACATTAACAAATTAAAGCACTTATCATGTCTCATATTGTATGGGTTCGAATCCCGACATGAGAGTGTAATACCTTACTATTTAATAATAAAAAACTAAAGACCGAATCTAATGAACATAATTTAAAACTTAATTATGTTAAAACAAATTATAAAAATCGCTTAGTCAATCAATTTTAGAAAAAAAAAAACTGAATTTATTTGAAGGGAAAACTTTGATATTTAAGCTGTGCAAAATTTAGTTTACACAAAATATTAGATTTAGAGTTTAAAATTTATGTTTAAGGGTTTAGATTTTAAGGTTTAGAATTTAGATTTTAGGAGTAGAGTTTAGGAATTAATATTTTAGATTTATAATTTAAATTTTAAAGAAGGATCATGTAACAATTTTAAAGACTTTGTGTATTAAAATATAACCGTCTATTTTATTCATTGAACTGAAAGGCGAAGTCTACGCTAATTGATTAAGTAAAATTATACCTAATTAAAAGTAGAATTTACCTTAATCATTAAACTTCATTTCAAAGAAAAACTTTCTACGGGTAATTCAAAAAGTTTTTTTGTACGAAAAATAAATTTGGTGTAATCTGAATTAGTTTAACTTGAATAAGATATAAAGGTTTTATTTTTTTGAATTAAGATTTTTTTTAAATATTTGAATATCTTTTTCTTATTTCCGGGGGTGGGGATTCGTATTTTTCCCATCTCCCATTTATTATGTTGGTGTTATAATAATATGTTATTTTTATAATATTGAATCTTAATAATAAATAATAATAGTAATAATTAATAATTTTGATATTTATACTATATGGGAGCATATACATAAGAGCTTTAACCGGGTTGTGAAAATTAATCTATTATTAAAAATTAAGTTTAAATTTTATAAATTTATGAATCATTATTTCTCTGAATTACTATATAACATTCCCTTGTTTTCAACCCACTTGATAAAAAACCCCTTTCTAATTAAAATTCTTAACAAATATTTATCCTTAAAATTTATAAAATTAATAAAATGAAAATCTTATATTAGATTTGAATAATAGTTTATAAATTTTCCCCTTTTAAGGAAAAATATGTTTTAATTAAAATAAATAAGAATATTGATATAAATATATTCTTATAATATTTTATAACTTATGCTAAAATTAATGTATTTTTACAATTATATATGTAATTAATAATTTTTATAAAATTAATATTTTTAGATAAACATAAAACCATATTTTAGCCAAATATTATGGCACTTTTTGGTAAACGACATTTTGAGCTAAAATTAAATGTTTTAATCATTATTAGAGGTTTGACCTGTAACGACCCAATTTTCAGGGTAATTTTCTGAATCTTGGATTTGGGTCGGATATTTTAATTCAAGTAATAAATTAATGAAAGCAGATATTGGAAGATTAATTTAATAGGAGTGATGATCATTTTGTGTAAGGATGGGAGGTTGGGGGCTTATGATGTGATTATAATGTTATGTTTTGGAAGAGGATATTTTGAATTAAAGTGGTGAGGAAAAGAGGGAGAAAATCAGATTATATTCCTTTCTCTCTGTCTCTCTCCTTTTTTCATCTTTCCTTTTCTCTATTTCTTCTCACTTCCTTTTCAAATTCCCAACTCTAATCTATCGAGGTTCGACCGTCCGTTGTCGACACCTCCACCATCATAGTGTTCATCTCATCAAATAGAGTTCGTCGGTAACAGCGCCGTCACCACCGAAGCCACCGTCAGAGGGTTGAGCTAAAAGAAGATTCATCCAACCAAGATGAGGTTGTTGCGGCAGTCAAAACAAAATTTCGAGGGCACCAACGTGTTCATCGGTGTTGGGACAGCGAGATTGGAGCTCACCACCACCGTCCGACCTCTGAAGGCCACCGCACACACCCCATGCACTGTCGCCTACGCGTTGGTGTATGCCAACTGCAGAGGGCAGGTGCACAAATGCTTCTGTGC
Source organism: Hibiscus tridactylites (assembly GCA_958450335.1). Taxonomy (NCBI): domain Eukaryota; kingdom Viridiplantae; phylum Streptophyta; class Magnoliopsida; order Malvales; family Malvaceae; genus Hibiscus; species Hibiscus tridactylites. The sequence goes on from OY288277.1 coordinate 86,956,451, forward strand.
ACCATGCCACACCTGATTCCGCTCACCCAAGTGAAATATAAGCTTCATGCACCCTGCCGCACCAGATCACTGCCCCTGGCTGCACCCTAACTGTCCTGCACCATGCTGCATTAGATCGCTGGACCATTGACCGGCGTTGACAAGAGTTGATCGGCCATTAACTTTTTCCTTGGGATCCTACACAGGGGTTTTTCGACGTTCTTAGTCCGTTTTCACAGCCCGTTTCACCAAATTCAAACTCGGCAAGCTATTGTTACAAATGTGACCTTGCAATTTAGTTAGTAAATGGGGAAATTAATATATATATATATATTGTATTCGTATTTATTTGAGGAATATCTGACATCGAATATCGGACCAGGTGGTGTAATCTGGAACTTGTAATAGGGATTTATTAGTAGTGCTCAAGGTATGTACATTTCAAACTCTGAATGCTTTATAAGCATCAAAAATATAATTGACTTGCGTGTTGCTGATTGCAAAATAGGTAGATGAGAAATAAGCATGTGTAGAGACTGATATTATGGGACATGATAATTACGAAGTGCATGATGATATTTAAGAATATCACGTGACTTGTAGGGGCTTTTAGAGACCGTGTAGGGTCGTTTGAAATACTCGTATAATTATTTTATGATTGATTGATTGATAAATTGTGATGTCTTGTATGCTAGTTCGAACGGATTGAAGTAATTCGATGGAAATTATGCTTAAGGGATAATACCAATAAGTATTCAATTAAATGGGCATATGTCAATAATTGATATTAAATAATTAAATGTGCTAGCAAATAAATCCTAATGACTTTCATAATCTTTAGGAATTAATTAAAGTCTTGTAAATATCATAGTTCGTTAAAATGATACGAGCTCGTGAGTAGGGTGTCAATATGAGCTTAGACTGTATCGGTATGCTATTCGATGTCGTATCGGTACGGGTCGACACAATACTCAGAAACTTAAGAATTTTAGTGAGTAATTTTATATCGGTGCACATGTGACACCGATACTAGAGGGACCATATCGATCCTCACGGTTGAGTACCAGTACCTGCTGGACAATCTACCTTGTAACGTTAGATTGAGTTTTTTGAGGCCTGTAGTGGCCCGAACTCTAAAACTAGTGCCTTTTTAAATGAAGTAAAACATATTAAATAGAATAATTACTGAGAATGACTAAATACTCTTTCATATTGTATTAACAACTCTGTTGAGTTTTAGGGTGTTCGATTCCTTCAACCGTTCTTGCTCGTTGTTGAGTGTGTAAAAGTTCTATATTTTACCCCTTATTTAACCCATATTTCTACTGAATTCAAGCATATTTCATTGCATTTATGATAGATTTTAATTATACATCACAATTATACAAAAAGGCTCAGTTGCTGCTGATTTTGGTTATTTTTGCAGGTAGCTACTGTAGCAGACTCAGGGCAGTGGAGAAGCAGAGCTGGAACAAAGGACTGAGGTCGAGAAGGACAATGCTGCCAAGGTCGCTGTCGTGGCAGCCAAGGACGACGGAAATGGTGAAGGGAAAAGGTAAAATGGAGCTCGGCAGAAAGAGGAAATTAAGCCGGTCTGTCGTGGAGCACTCCTATATTTTTCCGAGCCCTAGATCATAATGAAGGCCAAGCCCAAATTTCAAGGAAGAAACTCCAAGCAAGAAGAGAGGACGAGTTAAAGACATCTACTTTGAAGATTTAGTCTTTAATAAAGTTGCACTTTAATTTAAACTTGTATTCTTGCCATATTAGAAAACTTGAACCCAAGGCCTATATAAAGGCATGTAATTCGACCTAGGGAAGGATATATATCATTCTCTAGCCGTCTTCCCCTAAACCTTAGTCGTTTTCCCCCCTTCTCATCATGTTCTAAACTTCCCCTAGGGCTAAGGGTTGGATCTGTAAAGTAGTTGCAAGGATTGCATTTGTTTTAGGATTTATTTTCTATTCAATAAAATAGACTTCAAGTTTGCTTATTCTGGTTTTCAAAATCTTGCAAGACTATTGGGAGAGCATTGTGAGATTATACATTTACTTAATATCGGGAGAGTTAAGTATACAAAAGGAATAAGTACGAGTTCTCCAGTTTATGGTTGAACTATCTCGGACCTAGGGATAGGCCGAGGTTAAGTGGCTAAGGAAGAATTCAACAACATCGGTGTTCATCCTTTGATTCAAGCCGGGAGGTATCATCAAAGATGTGTTCATCGACAGAATTGGACCTAGGGATAGGCTAAGGCACATCAGGGATTCTTGCCAAGCTTGAAGTACAGAGTTGTGTGATCGCTGCCGCGACAACAACAGACCACTGCCGCGATAGGTGCTGCCGCGACAGGCGCAACGACGGAACAGACAATCCTAGACTTTGCAAACACCTACATTACTGAGCAAATCAATACCGGCCCATTCTCTCTATCCTGATTTCTTTACTCTTTTATCTCCAGTACTCTTTATTATTCCCTCACAAACAGTTAAATTTATCTTTTATTTGTGCAGCAACTCAAGATTAAGGCTATTTCTAGTTCCTATGGATTCGACATCCAATACTTCGTGTATCACTTTACTACTTGCGTCGTGTACACTTGCACTCTATTGCGATAGACTCTATTACACGCAACAAGTTTTTGGCGCCGTTGTCGGGGACTGACAACATATCCTTACCCTACTTTTACTGTATTTTTTATTTTTCTATTTTTTACTTGGATTGTTTACCCTGTGCTTTTCACAAGGTTTTATGTTTGCTTATGCGCAGATCAAGACGAGGAAAGGAACCTGAGTATCAGATAGATCCTGAAATCGAACGCTCATATAATCATAGGAACCGACTCCGACTCGTGCTGGCTAGAAACGAATACCTTAAAGAACAGTTAGAGGCCATGAACAACCAAAGGAATCTCCGAGGTCCTGAAGATCCTATCGGAGATGGAGGAAACGGACGGCCTGTCAATCCTCCTGCTGCTGGGGCTGCACGCCGGTCATGCCGAGATTACATGATCAATGATCATGTGGAATTAGATACCACCCTGCTAGACGTGGAAGCTAAAATTTTGAGCTGAAACCTGTCATGTTCAGCATGATTAATTCCGCTGGCCTATTTAGTGATGCTGCTACAGAGGTAGCTAGGGAACATCTAAAAACGTTCCAAGAAATTTGTGGTTCTTTTAGACTACCAGGAGTAAATCCGGAGATACTAAGGCTTCGGTTATTTCCTCATTCATTGAGGGACAGAACTAAAACTTGGTGGAACAAACTAACGCCAGATTCAATACGAACTTGGGCATATTTAACTCATGAATTTTTGTCTCATTTTAACCCTTCCCATTTATTTGAGCGATTACGTAACGAAATTGCTACTTTTCAACAGGAAGATGACGAGCCAATGCACGAGGCATGGGACAGGTTTACTACTCTTTTGAGGAATTGCCCGATGTATGGATTCCCTGTTTGGAATCAAGTAATCAAATTCTACAATGCTGCCAACCTACAGAATTGCATAAGAATCAATTCAACAGCCAATGGATTGTTGTTGAATAAAGATCCGGATGAAGCTATGGTAGTGTTAAAGAATTTGGCGAAGAATGAAGATCAATTCCCTACATCAAGGAGAGGTAAACGAGTACTAGCTGTGAAGGATAACGAAGCCGATAATTCCTTAAAGACACAAGTTGCATATCTCACAAAGGCAGTAGAAAACTTGCTGAAGAAGGATTCTCAACCTGTCTACGCTGCAGAAGAGGTATGTGGAACTTGCAGTGGGAACCATAGTTCAGAAGACTGCCCGCTACAGCTAGAGGAAGGGATGTATGTTGGAAACTATAACAAGCAGAATTACAATTCCAACAATTATAATCCCAATTAGAGAAAAAATCCCAAATTCTTGTAGAGCAACCCAAACAATGACCTAAACCCTCAAGCACATAACACTCAAAATCAGGGGGCACCTAGAATTTTGACACGGCAGCAGCCGCAATAGCCACCAGCAGCCACAACTAGTATATTGGAGATGACCTTGGCCACCTTTATGTCTCAGAAAGGAACTTACATTGAAAACATGAATCACTTCGTCAAGAAGACTGAGTCGTTCATGGATAAAACAGAGATGCGAATGACTAACCATGAAGTTACTCTGAAATCATTGGAGACACAAATGGGTCAGGTTTCCCAGCATATTAAGCCAAGGCAGAATGGAGGATTCCCTAGCGATACTGAGGTCGCTAGACAACCCACACATGAGTAGTGCAAAGCTATCACAACTAGGAGTGGGAAGAAGTTACCAGGGCCGGAAAAGAAAACTGAACTAGTTAAAGAACCAACCCTAGAATCGACTGCCGAGAACGTTGCCACGGTAGACGACAAACAACATGCTGCTGATACACCTGTCACGACAGCTGAAGAGACAGGGGAGAATGATGAAGAACCTAAGCCTCTACAGATTCGAATGAAATAGGAAGGACGCGTTGAAGATTATCGTCCTCCACCTCCTTTTCCACAGTGGCTACAGAAGCAGAAACAAGAGTTCCAGCTTAAGAAGATCTATGATATTTTTAAGCAGGTCCACATCAATATTCCACTGTTAGATGTCATCAAGGAGATGCCTGGTTATGCCAAATTTCTCAAGGATGCTATGTCGAAGAAATCCATACTTGGGGAATTTGAGACGGTTATACTGACAGAAGGATGCATGACTATTCTGCACAAGCATCCACCCTAGAAAAAGGAGGATCCTGGGAGCGTCATAATACTGTGCATAATCAGAGATAAATTTGTGGATAAGCCGCTTTGTGATCTAGGAGCTAGTATTAATTTAATGCCAAAATTTGTATTTCAGAAATTAGGTATTGGACGAGCACGACCCACAACAGTTATGCTGCAGCTGGCATACCGCTCTTACGTGCAACCGGAAGGGAAAATTGAAGATATTATGGTAAGAGTGGATAAATTTATTTTCCCTGCTGACTTTCTTGTTTTAGATTGTGAAGCAGATGATAATGCACCAATCATCATGGGGCGACCCTTCTTAGCCACAAGAAGGTCACTGATTGATGTAGAAAAGGGAGAACTCACTATGGGAGTGAATGATCAAGAGATCAAGCTGAATGTTCTCCAAGCAATAAAGCACGCTGATGCAGAAGAAGAATGCAAGGCTATCCCTGAAGTTATCCTTGACCAACCCTGCATCAGATCAGGCTGCCATGACATAAAATTTGGCCACTGCCCTAGCAGCTATTTAGAAGACAGTCACGACAACGACGACGACAACAACTCCTCAGATTCTGACATATCTGACACTGAAGGTCATGAGAAGGTTAACTGGATAGGCAATCGTCCAGGTAAGTTATTCAAGCCCTTAAATTATACCTCGAATGAACATATCATCCAAAAGCCATCAACTGTAGAGCCACCTGTTCTAGATCTTAAGCCCCTGCCAGGGGCAGCTCAAATATGTTTTTCTTGGATTAAATGATATGTTGCCCGTAATCATCTCTTCCAAGTTGATGCAGGAACAGGAAGAACAGCTGATAGAGATGTTGCAGCAGCACAAAAAGGCTATTGGATGGACGATAGCTGATATCCAAGGCATCATTATGGCACTATGTATGCATAAAATCCTCTTAGAGGATGATCACAAGCCGACCATTGATGCCCAAACATGTTTTAATGATGCTATGCGAGAAGTGGTCCGAAAAGAAATTATCAAATGACTAGACGCTGGGATAATTTATGCCATCTCGGATAGTAAGTGGGTGAGCCCGATGCAGTGCGTTCCTAAGAAAGGAGGAATAACCGTGGTGACCAATGAAGAAAATGAGTTAATCCCAACCAGGACTGTGACCGGTTGGAGGGTTTGTATGGACTACCAGAAGCTTAACAAAGCTACCCGGAAGGACCACTTTCTCATGCCTTTTATTGATAAAATTCTTGATAGATTAGCAGGAAAGCATTATTATTGTTTTCTTGATGGTTACTCAAGTTATAACCAAACAGCCATCGCACCGGAGGATCAAGAGAAAACAACTTTCACTTTCCCGTACGGTACTTACACTTTTCAGAGGATGACATTTGGTCTTTGCAACGCACCAACAACCTTTCAGAGGTGTATGATGGCAATATTCTCCGACATGATGGAGGATTTCCTAGAGATATTCATGGATGATTTTTCCGTCTTTGGGGACAATATTGAAAGTTGTTTAGGCAACCTACACAAAGTACTCGAAAGATGCGAGAAAGCGAACTTAGTATTAAACTGGGAGAAATGTCACTTTATGGTGGATGAAGGGATAGTCCTAGGTCATAAAGTAAGTTGTTGTGGCATAGACGTTGACAGAGCCAATATTGAGGTAATTGAAAAGCTGCCGCCACCCACCACAATCAAGGGAATTCGGAGTTTCTTAGGGCATTCTAGGTTTTATCGAAGGTTTATAGCAAATTTTTCGAAGATCACCAAGCCATTATGCCACCTATTAGAGCATAATCATCCCTTCGACTTCAACACTGAATGTACTAAGGCATTCAGAATTCTGAAAGAGAAGCTAGTAACAGCCCCAATTGTACAGCCACCGGACTGGAAGTTGCCATTCGAGATTATGTGTGATGCCAGTGATTACGCTGTAGGGGCAGCACTTGGGTAGAGGAATGACAAGCTATTCCATGTAACTTACTATGCTAGCAAAACAATCAACGATGCCCAAGTAAACTACACCACAACAGAGAAGGAACTGTTAGCAGTGGTGTTTTCAATTGATAAGTTCCGATCCTACATACTTGGAACGAAAGTGGTGGTCTACACAGACCACTCTGCACTGGAATGTATGTTTGCTAAGAAAGACGCAAAGCCCAGACTAATTCGTTGGATTCTACTGCTGCAAGAGTTTGACATAGAAATCAAGGATAAAAAGAGGATAGAGAACCAAGTTGTAGATCACTTGTCAAGATTAGAGAAGGGAAAGAGTCTCCCAACAGACGAGACACACATACTGGAGGCCTTCCCTGACGAGTAGTTGTTCGCTGCCACAAGCACTGCCGCGACAACCATGGCGTCAAGTAAGTTTTCTGAACTCCCCTGGTATGCTGATTTTTTTAATTATTTAGTTAGCGGAATATTTCCTCCTGATCTTAACTATCAATCTAGGAAGAGGTTCCAAAATGATGTTACGCATTATTATTGGAACGAACCTCTTCTTTTCAAAATGTGTGCAAATCATATCATAAGGAGGTGTGTACCACAGGATAAGCAGGAAGTTGTGCTTCATCACTGACATGCTTCACAATATGGAGGACACTTAGGTGGTAACAAAACTGTTGCCAAGGTTTTTCCGTCTTGTTTTTATTGGCCTTCACTGTTCAAGGATACATGTTGAGTGTGTAAAAGTTCTATATTTTACCCCCTATTTAACCCATATTTATGCTGCAGTCAAGCATAACTCATTGCATTTAGGATAGATTTCAGTTATACATCACAATTATACGAAAATGCACAGTTGCTGCTGATTTTGGTTACTTTTGCAGGTAGCTACTGTAGCAGACGCAAGGCAGTGGAGAAGCAAAGCTTTAACACTGGACTGCAGACGAGAAGAAGGATGCTTCTATGGCCGCTGCCGTGGCAGCCAATGATGACATCAATTGTGAAGGGAAGGAGTGAAGTGGAGCTTGACAGAAAGAAGAAATTAAGCCGGTCTGTTGTGAAACACTCTTATATTTTTCCGAGCCCTAGATCAGAAGGAAGGCCAAGCCCAAGGTTCAAGGAAGAAACTCCAAGCAAGAAGAGAGGACAAGTTAAAGACATCTACTTTGAAGATTTAGTCTTTAATAAAGTTGCACTTTAATTTAAACTTGTATTCTTGCCATATTAGAAAACTTGAACCCAAGGCCTATATAAAGGCATGTAATTCGACCTAGGGAAGGATATCTTACTCTCTAGCCGTCTTCCCCTAAACCCTAGTTGTTTTCCCCTTTCTCATCATATTCTAAACTTCCCCTAGGGCTAAGGGTTGATTCTGTAAAGTAGTTGCAAGGATTGCATTGTTTTAGGATTTTTTCTGTTCAATAAAATAGACTTCAAGTTTGCTTATTCTAGTTTTCAACATCTTGCAAGAGTATCAGGAGAGCATTGTGAGATTACACATTTACTTAATATCTGGAGAGTTAAGTATACGGAAGGAATAAGTACGGGTTCTCCAGTTTATGGTTGAACTATCTTGGACCTAGGGATAGGACGAGGTTTAGTCGCTAAGGAAGAAATCAACAACATCGGTGTTTATCCTTCGATTCACGCCAGGAGGTATCATCAAAGACGTGTTCATCGACTGACTTGGACCTAGGGATAGGCCAAGGCATAGCAGGGATTCTTGCCAAGCTTGAAGTATTGAGTTGTGTGTTCGCTGTCGCGACAACAACAGACCGCTGCCGCAACAGGTCCGCGATAGGCGCTACGACATAACAGAGAAGTCCTAGACAATGCAAACACATGCACTACGGAGTAGATCAATACCGACCTACTCTTTACTCTGAATATTTTCCTCATTTATTTTCAGTTTCTTTATTATTTCGTGACAAACAATTAAACTCTTTCTTTTCCCTTCCCTCCAGAAAACCAAGGTTAAAGCTATTAGCCCAGTCCTTGTGGAGACGATATCTGATACTTACGTATCACTTTACTACTTGTGTTGTGTACACTTGGACTACATTGCGATAGACACTTTTACACACAACAAGTTTTTGGCGCCATTGCCGAGGACTAGCAACATAACTTTACCTTACTTTTACTGAATCTTTTTTTTTTCTGTTTTTACTTGGAATTTTCACCATGTGGTTTTCACAAGGTCTTTTGTTTGCCTATGCGCAGATCTCAACAGAGGAAAGAACCTGAGCACAAGTTAGATCCTAAAATCGAACGAACTTGCAACCTCAGGAAATGAGTCTGCCTCCTAGTAGAACGAAAGGAATACTTGGAGGAACAGTTAGAAGCAATGGTGAACGAAAGACACGAAGACAGGAGGAACAACCAAGAGAATCTCTGAGGTCCTGAAGATCCTGTTGGAGGTGGAACAAACTAATGTCGGGTTCAATACGAACTTGGGCAGATTTAACTCATGAATTTTTGTCTCGTTTTAACCTTTCTCATTTATCTGAGCGATTACATAACGAAATAGCTACTTTTCAACAGGAAGATGACGAGCCAATGCACGAGGCATGGGACAGGTTTACCACTCTTCTGATGTAACCCCCTTAACCCGGCCCAGACGGTTGAACCGAATTAAGAAGTTTACACGGGGAAAACCAAAGTAAACCCGAAAGTCAACCTTGATTAACGACCCTTTTTTTAATTTTAATCTTATCTAAATGCAAATTAATCCTAGATAGGTTCGTGAGAACAGCATACTCAAACAGCACAGCGAACGGAAAACATTTAGGGGCTCAATTGCACAAAACATGAATTTAGGGACCAAAATGCAAATTCTGAAAATTATAAGGACTTAACAAACTTTTGAGTTACCAATATGAAATTAGTCATGTTTCATGCTTCTCTGCCAAATTTCAGCTCAAACGGACATTTCCAACTCATTCAATTGCATATACAAAGTTCAGGACCAAAACGCAACAATTTCAAAACATATAACTGTCAAATTCAGTGCCCAACGGTCGAGTGTTCCGATACGGGGATGATCCGTTCCGAAACGCGGGACCGTTCCGAAACAAGTTCCAGAACAGGGCTTGGCAGTGGCAATTTCGTTTCGGAACAGCCCTACCCGTTTCGGAACGCCAAGGCCATTTCAGGCCCCCTGATCTGAAACGGTAGCACCCGTTCCGAAACGAATTGCCCAGAAATGCAGATTTTTGCTGGTTTAATACACAATCAACCCATCAAACACATTCATATGACCTCCAAATCATACACACAAGTCATTATATACTTAAGGAACATAATAGCATCATTCATTCTCAAACATGGCATCAAACAAGCAAAAACCCAATTCTATAGGCATGCATCCTATATTGAAAACCATTCAAACATCAAAGCACCAAACCAACCTCACAAAGGCCATTTACATGTTCCATCAATACCATAAGCATAAATCCAACTTAGGGAGTCCAAAACACCTCCCAAATAAACAACATAGGTTCCCCATTGCCAAATGCCAAAAGCTAATAGTGTTAGGAAATCATTCACCATACATGAGCTTAGTTATTCACTTGGATTCTTTACCTTCTTGCTGCCTTTTATGCACTTCAATGCTCTGCATTATTGGTTTAAGAAAAGAGAGAGCGTAAGCATATAGCTTAGTGAGGAATGCTCATTTAAAACATCACAATAATGCATTTATAAAACACCTTTTAAAACCTTAGTTCAAAACAACACTTAATCGTGCACATATGCATATAAACCAAGCATTTCATGCCTCAAAACATTAACAAGTCATATTGGCCACAAGTGATAATCACAATCATTTTGTAATTCAAAACACCATCAACAATCGACAATCGGATACGCGGATTACAAGCGTTGTCCCATACGCTTCATACACACTACCAATATCAAGGTGGAGCAATGGTACAATCACAACCCCTCAACACCACAAATTGGTAGTTGTATAACATCCCTAACGAGATCACGAGACATACCACACAAGATCCACACATGGACTTTTAACCACCATTGTGATCTTACAATACACAAGGCTCACACATGGACTTTTAACCACCATTGTGACCTTAACAATACACAAGGCTCACACATGGACTTTTAACCACCATTGTGACCTTAACACAAGAACCACTCATGGACTTTTAACCACCATGGTGTTCTTAACCATCTCGTTAGTGTACTTGGATGGAGACTATGGTACAATTACAACCCCTCGACATCCAAGGCGACTTTATTCACGGTGCACCCAATCCTATAGTCGGCTAACTATATCCGATTCAAGTACTTTAAACCAAGACATCACTTGCCAATATACATCATTTAACCACAATAATCCACTGTTTTAAAGCATTTAACCAAGCCATTAATCATCATGCATCATTATGCATCAAAACCACATTTAACAATGTTCAAAAACAATGATCTCTTACCTTGAGCATCCTTCAACAAATGGCTTATAAAATCAGCAAATAAACATGCTTAAATATGCTTCCAAAACAAAATTTAAATCATGCAAATCAACCACATTGCATACAACCATTCCATGGTTCAACAAAAAGAGAGTTTTTCCGAAAACTTACACTTGAGCTTAGCTAAGTTGCTTAGACTTAAACTAAGCTCCCAAAACCTTTAAACATTGGTTTCAAGGCTGAAAACCAAAATCCACTCACCGATTCCGTTTCGCAACTTGCCGAAACACCAATCAAGCTTCCGAATCAACACCACAAGGATCCAAAGATGTCTCCCCTGTTTTAAACACATCAAAGCAGAGGATTAATGCATCATCATGCATTAATATCTTCAAACAAAGCACCTAAACTCGCTGCTCTCATCCACACTCACATCTCGGCTACTAAACACAACCGAAATCACATCCAAACATCTCCACAACACTACCCAGCCAAGATCCATCAATTCTAATCATTCATAAACCTCAATTAACATCCAAAAAGAGTCCAAACACGTCCTTATACCTCCAGTTATAACAGATCATCAAGATCACCCCAAAAACAACCAAAAACTCAAGCAAAACTTAGGAAAATCAACCTATTCGGGATTGCATTGATTAAACCTCAATTTCTCATCAATTATACATTCAATTTTCATCAAAAAGACATCTCAAAACAGTGCTCAATCAATTCATACGAATTTAATCAAAAATTAACCAAATCTTGCATTTTAAAGCCAAGATCAAGAACACAATTGTAAAACCTTTAATAAAACACAAATCAAGGATTGAGAACTTGGGAATTTCAGTAAAGAACTGAGTATTTAGAGGAGAAGGACGTTCATACCTCTAAATGTGAGTTTCTCCCTTTTTGGAACCAAGATTCTTGAAAATTCAAATAGAAAATGCTAAGGTTTTGATGAAGAAATGATTAGAGATCAAATGAAGGTTGAAATCTCATATTTAGATGTCAAAATCAGAGGGAAATTTGCTGGAGAAAAGTGTTTGGGTTGAGAGAAAAGTTGAGAGAAAAGAAATGGAAAATTTTTGAGAAAGTTAGTTATGATCACCAAAATATCTTTTTCCCTCCTTTTGCCTTAATTAAAAACCATTAATTAATTGATTAATATTAAGAAAATTATGGAGAAACTCTTCTTGGGTAAATAGCTCCTTAAAGATTCAAAGTTTCAATCCTTTTTAAAACAGTCACCCAGTTTTCAAAAATTACATTTTAGTCACTAACCCAAAATGTCACACCTCCAAACCTTATTTTGTAAAATTGATTTCACCATTCTCTTATATATAATAAAAGAGGATTTTAAGATATTTTTCCATATTTTTAATGCATCCCGAACTAGGCTTTCCTAAAAATACCCTTTTATATTCGAACCGCAATCCGACCGACCCGGTCCAAACCCAAAACTTCTAAGCCCAAAATTGGGGTGTTACAACTCTCCCCCCCTTAAGAAATTTCGTCCTCAAAATTTACCTGAAGGAAAGAACTTTACTATCTGAATCCAGAATCTTCACCGGTTCCTCATCATAGGTCAAATTCGGATTCAATTCCACTTCTTCCACAGGCATCACATGTGAAGGATCCGATCTATACTTCCGCAGCATAGAAACATGAAACACATCATGAATCTTTTCCAACTCTTGAGGTAACCTCAACTTGTACGCAACAGGACCCACACGCTCAATCACCTCGTATGGTCCAATGTACCTAGGGCTCAACTTACCCTTTCGACCAAACCTCATCACCTTTTTCCAAGGCGAAACTTTAAAAAACACACGGTCACCCACCGCATACTCAATCTCCTTACGCTTCAGATCCGCGTAAGACTTTTGCCGATCAGAAGCTGCCTTCAAGCGCTCACAAACAAGATTCACCTTCTCAGTGGTTCCTTTCAACAAAGCTGGCATCGGAACCAACTTTTGACCCGCTTCAGCCCAACAAAGAGGAGTTCTACACTTCCTCCCGTATAAAGCTTCATAAGGTACCATTTGAATACTTGCCTGATAACTGTTATTATAGGCAAATTCCACCAAAGGCAAATGTTTCTCCCAAGAACCCTGAAACTCAATCACGCAGCACCTCAACATATCCTCCAAAACCTGGATAACACGCTCGGACTGACCATCCGACTGCGGATGATAAGACGTACTGAAATTCAACCGTGTACCCAAAGCCTGATGCAAACACTGCCAGAAACGCGATGTAAACCTCGGATCCCTATCCGACACAATCGACTTTGGCACACCATGCAACCGCACAATCTCAGCAATGTACAGCTCCGCAAGCTTATCCAAAGTGAACGTAGTATGCACAGGCAAGAAATGCGCACACTTCGTCAGGCGATCCACAACCACCCACACCGAATTCTTCTTCAATGGCGACAAAGGTAAACCAGACACAAAATCTATGGTAACCCTTTCCCACTTCCATTCAGGAATTCTCAAGGGTTGCAACAACCCTGAAGGAAACTGATGCTCAGCCTTAACTCGCTGACACACCATGCACTTGCTTACAAACTCAGCAACATCCTTCTTTAAACCCACCCAATAGTACTCATCACGAAGATCACGATACATCTTAGTACTACCAGGGTGCATAGCAAAAGGACTACTATGACCTTCAGTCAGAATAGTTCGCCTCAACTCAGCATCATTGGGCACTACTATCTGACTCCCAAAACATAGCACTCCATCATCATTAAAACAGAAATCCGAAGGCCTATCCTCCGCAATATCCTGAACATGCGGCACCAAGGAATCATCCAACAATTGCTTTTCCTTAATCAACTGAACCAAAGATGGTTTCACTTGCAATTCAGCCACGAGACCACTATCACGCGAAATACTCAAACTGGCAAACATAGCCCTCAACTCAACAGCTACTTTTCTACTCAAGGCATCCGCTACAACATTAGCTTTTCCAGGGTGATACTCGATCGTCAAATCATAATCCTTGAGCAACTCCACCCAACGTCGCTGCCTAAGATTCAACTCCTTCTGAGACATCAGATACTTCAAACTCTTGTGATCCGTGTACACAGTACACTTCTCACCATACAAGTAATGTCTCCAGATTTTCAAAGCAAAAACCACCGCAGCCAACTCAATGTCATGCGTAGGATAATTGCGCTCATGCACTTTCAACTGCAATGATGCATAAGGCACCACCTTACCCTCTTGCATCAACACACATCCCAAACCAACATAGGACGCATCACTATACACCACAAACTCTTTCCCTGATTCAGGCTGAACCAAGATAGGAGCTTACGTCAAAGCTGCCTTAAGCTTCTCAAAAGCCTGCTGCCTTGCTTCCGTCCACTCATACTTAACATCCTTCTGCAACAACTTTGTCAACGGTGCAGCAATCTTTGAAAACCCATCCACGAACCTCCGGTAGTATCCCGCCAAACCAAGGAAACTACGGACTTCATGAACAGACTTAGGAACCTTCCAATTCATCACTGCCTCAATCTTCTGAGGATCAACACGAATCCCCTCAGCAGAAACCACATGACCAAGAAACACCATTTCTCTAAGCCAAAACTCACACTTGCTCAACTTGGCATAAAGCTGATTCTCCAACAAAGCTTGCAACACAATTCTCAAATGCCCTTCATGCTCCTCCTCAGTACGCGAGTACACGAGGATATCATCAATGAACACCACCACAAATTTATCCAAGTATTCATGAAATACTCGGTTCATCATGTCCATGAAAGCTGCAGGAGCATTTGTCAAACCAAACGGCATCACAAGGAACTCATAATGCCCATACCTCATCCTGAAAGCTGTCTTTGGCACATCCACATCCTTCCCCTTCAGCTGGTAATACCCTGACCTTAAGTCAATCTTAGAGAACCCAGCTGCTCCCCAAAATTGATCAAAAAGATCATCAATTCTCGGCAATGGATACCGATTCTTGATAGTCAACTTGTTAAGCTGACGATAATCAATGCACATTCTCATAGTGCCATCCTTCTTCTTCACAAACAAGACCGGTGCACCCCAAGGTGACACACTTGGCCGAATGAAACCACGATCAAGCAACTCTTGCAATTGCGTCTTCAGCTCCTTCAACTCTTTAGGTGCCATTCGATAAGGAGTAATGGACACTGGAGTTGTGTTTTCATACAGCTCAATCCCAAACTCCACTTCGCGATTAGGAGGCAATCCAGGCAACTCCTCAGGAAACACACCAGGAAATTCTCGCACAGTCCTGATATCTTGCACTCGCAACTCCTTAGAACTAGGATTCATCACAAAAGCAAGATAAGCTTCACAACCTTGCCTCAGCATCCGACTCGCCTCCAATGTAGACACCACATTGGCAAGAAACTTCACATTCTCACCAACCACAACTACCTCATAGTCATCCGCAAGCTTCAACGAAACTCGCTTATTCTCACAATCTACCACAGCTCGATGCTCAGTAAAGCCAATCCATACCAAGAATTACATCAAAACCATAGAAAGGCAATTCCATAAGATCAACAGGAAAAACATGATCTTGCACAACCAAAGGACATCTTCTATAAAGCTTCCGAGTCACAACAATCCCACCAAAAGAACTAGTGACACGCATACCAACATCCAAAGACTCAACAGGCAAACCAAGGAATTCAGCATGCTCACGCAATATGTTTGAGTGTGTAGATCCAGAATCAATCAAGGAAAGTAATGACAAGGATTGCAAAGTAAAAGTACCTGCGATCACATCCGTGCCATTCCTCCCCTCCCTCTGAGCATACACTCTGGCATGGCCACCAACCTCAGGCTGAACAGCTACAACATGAGCCACATTCCGTCCACCATCCTCTCTACGCTGGAAATTACCACGGCCGCGCCCACGACCTCTCTGTGGTGCAACAACTCCAGGAGCACGTCCTTGGCCACCACCAGCCAACATAGGACACTCCCTCCTCATGTGATCCGCTGATCCACAGTTCCAGCACGAGTTACCAGCTGCCACAACAGGAGCCTGCACCTCCCTCGCCGCTCGAGGACAATCACGCCTCAAGTGGCCACACGATCCACATGTCCAACATGTGTTCGGATCAGCTCTTGCCTTGTCTCCCTGAACAAGCGCACCTTGCCCACCACCTCGCTTAGCTGAAGACTGATACTTCCGATCACGTACCCTCTTGTTCCGTCCACCACCGGAACTATACTCAGCAGCTCGCTTACCAGCACTAGACCCAGCACTTCTAGAAGATAAACTCAAATTCATCTCAATGTCCTTTGCTCTGCCAACCAGCACATCAAAATCATTATACTCAGCAGCCATCATATAAGTCTTTACTTCCGTCACCAAACCATAACGGAAACGTTCACACCTCTCATGCTCATCCAAAACAAGCTCAGGTGCGTACTGACTGAGTCGGACAAACTGAACCTCATACTCAGCTACCGACATGCCCCCTTGAGTAAGAGACATGAACTCTCTTTTCTTTTCATCTAGGTACCTCACACCCAGATACCTTCTCTTGAACGCGTTCTAAAAGAACGTCCAAGTCACATCCGCATCTTCCATCCCAGAGATAGTGGTTGTCCATCAAGTATATGCATCATCCTGTAGCAGAGATACTACACAGCCCAGCTTCTGAACTTCATTACAGTTCATTTGTCCCAAGATTCTCTTGGTACTTTCCAACCAAGACTCAGAACCTTCAGCAGACAAACCCCTGAACTCAGTCCCTCCCAGACTGCGCAAACGTTCCAAAGGTAGTCTAACACCAACATCTCCCTGATGCCCAGCTCCTTGAGCTCCAGCTACCGCTGCTCGGAAAGCACCAGCAATAGCTTGAATCAACATTGACGTGTCAGGAACAGCTTGCCCCTGACCAGCTTCAGGTCCAGCGACCCCAGCACCAGCTTCAACACCAGCTCCTTCACCCCCAGCACCACCACCACCAGGCGGAGGAGGTAAATCCACTACATTTTCAGCATTCTCCTCATTCTCATTTTGAGCCATAGCTCGCGTATTAATCCTCATTTCTCTATGAGGTGCCATTCACTAACAATGCAATTACAATGGAATAAACAAAGTCAGGCCCAGCAAGGTAAGCAATCCAAGTACTCAAGCTCATTTTCCAATTAAAAATAAATCATTACATTAGCTTTGATTTGGCAATGGGTCCCCCTAACATGCTTCACCACAGCATACACCACAATTGTAACATACTTACAATTCACACAACATGCTTTCACTCAACAAGCATACAAACATACAAGCATTCATACACTCATAACCATTCCCAATTACTCAAGAACTCAGCTCTGATACCACCAAATGTAACCCCCTTAACCCGGCCCAGACGGTTGAACCGAATTAAGAAGTTTACACGGGGAAAACCAAAGTCAACCCGAAAGTCAACCTTGATTAACGACCCTTTTTTATTTTTAATCTTATCTAAATGCAAATTAATCCTAGATAGGTTCGTGAGAACAGCATACTCAAAAAGCACAGCGAACGGAAAACGTTTAGGGGCTCAATTGCACAAAACATGAATTTAGGGACCAAAATGCAAATTCTGAAAATTATAAGGACTTAACCAACTTTTGAGTTACCAATATGAAATTAGTCATGTTTCATGCTTCTCTGCCAAATTTCAGCTCAAACGGACATTTCCAACTTATTCAATTGCATATACAAAATTCAGGACCAAAACGCAACGATTTCAAAACATATAACCGTCAAATTCAGTGCCCAACGGTCGAGTGTTCCGATACGGGGATGATCCGTTCCGAAACGCGGGACCGTTCCGAAACAAGTTCTGAAACAGGGCTTGGCAGTGGCAATTTCGTTTCGGAACAGCCCTACCCGTTTCGGAACGCCAAGGCCATTTCAGGCCCCATATTCCGAAACGGTAGCACCCGTTCCGAAACGGATTGCCCAGAAATGCAGATTTTTGCTGGTTTAATACACAATCAACCCATCAAACACATTCATATGACCTCCAAATCATACACACAAGTCATTATATACTTAAGGAACATAATAGCATCATTCATTCTCAAACATGGCATCAAACAAGGAAAAACCCAATTCTATAGGCATGCATCCTATATTGAAAACCATTCAAACATCAAAGCACCAAACCAACCTCACAAAGGCCATTTACATGTTCCATCAATACCATAAGCGTAAATCCAACTTAGGGAGTCCAAAACACCTCCCAAATCAACAACATAGGTTCCTCATTGCCAAATGCCAAAAGCTAATAGTGTTAGGAAATCATTCACCGTACATGAGCTTAGTTATTCACTTGGATTCTTGACCTTCTTGCTGCCTTTTATGCACTTCAATGCTCTGCATTATTGGTTTAAGAAAAGAGAGAGCGTAAGCATATAGCTTAGTGAGGAATGCTCATTTAAAACATCACAATAATGCATTTATAAAACACCTTTTAAAACCTTAGTTCAAAACAACACTTAATCGTGCACATATGCATATAAACCAAGCATTTCATGCCTCAAAACATTAACAAGTCATATTGGCCACAAGTGATAATCACAATCATTTTGTAATTCAAAACACCATCAACAATCGACAATCGGATACGCGGATTACAAGCGTTGTCCCATACGCTTCATACACACTACCAATATCAAGGTGGAGCAATGGTACAATCACAACCCCTCAACACCACACATTGGTAGTTGTATAACATCACTAACGAGATCACGGGACATACCACACAAGATCCACACATGGGCTTTTAACCACCATTGTGATCTTACAATACACAAGGCTCACACATGGACTTTTAACCACCATTGTGACCTTAACAATACACAAGGCTCACACATGGACTTTTAACCACCATTGTGACCTTAACAATACACAAGGCTCACACATGGACTTTTAACCACCATTGTGACCTTAACACAAGAACCACTCATGGACTTTTAACCACCATGGTGTTCTTAACCATCTCGTTAGTGTACTTGGATGGAGACTATGGTACAATTACAACCCCTCGACATCCAAGGCGACTTTATTCACGGTGCACCCAATCCTATAGCCGACTAACTATATCGGATTCAAGTACTTTTAAACCAAGACATCACTTGCCAATATACATCATTTAACCACAATAATCCACTGTTTTAAAGCATTTAACCAAGCCATTAATCATCATGCATCATTATGCATCAAAACCACATTTAACAATGTTCAAAAACAAGGATCTCTTACCTTGAGCATCCTTCAACAAATGGCTTATAAATTCAGCAAATAAACATGCTTAAATATGCTTCCAAAACAGAATTTAAATCATGCAAATCAACCACATTGCATACAACCATTCCATGGTTCAACAAAAAGAGAGTTTTTCCGGAAACTTACACTTGAGCTTAGCTAAGTTGCTTAGACTTAAACTAAGCTCCCAAAACCTTTAAACATTGGTTTCAAGGCTGAAAACCAAAATCCACTCACCGATTCCGTTTCGCAACTTGCCGAAACACCA
This sequence comes from Hibiscus tridactylites, assembly GCA_958450335.1. Classification (NCBI taxonomy): domain Eukaryota; kingdom Viridiplantae; phylum Streptophyta; class Magnoliopsida; order Malvales; family Malvaceae; genus Hibiscus; species Hibiscus tridactylites. The sequence goes on from OY288277.1 coordinate 86,976,024, forward strand.
ATCAAGCTTCCGAATCAACACCACAGGGATCCGAAGATGTCTCCCATGTTTTAAACACATCAAAGTAGAGGATTAATGCATCATCATGCATTAATATCTTCAAACAAAGCACCTAAACTCGCTGCTCTCATCCACACTCACATTTCGGCTACCAAACACAACCGAAATCACATCCAAACATCTCCACAACACTACCCAGCCAAGATCCATCAATTCTAATCATTAATAAACCTCAATTAACATCCAAAAAGAGTCTAAACACGTCCTTATACCTCCAGCTATAACAGATCATCAAGATCACCACAAAAAAACCAAAAACTCAAGCAAAACTTAGGAAAATCAACCTATTCGGGATTGTATTGATTAAACCTCAATTTCTCATCAATTATACATTCAATTTTTATCAAAAATACATCTCAAAACAGTGCCGAATCAATTCATACGAATTTCATCAAAAATTAACCAAATCTTGCATTTTAAAGCCAAGATCAAGAACACAATTGTAAAACCTTTAATAAAACACAAATCAAGGATTGAGAACTTGGGAATTTCAGTAAAGAACTGAGTATTTAGAGGAGAAGGACGTTCATACCTCTAAATGTGAGTTTCTCCCTTTTTGGAACCAAGATTCTTGAAAATTCAAATAGCAAATGCTAAGGTTTTGATGAAGAAATGATTAGAGATCAAATGAAGGTTGAAATCTCATATTTAGATGTCAAAATCAGAGGGAAATTTGCTGGAGAAAAGTGTTTGGGTTGAGAGAAAAGTTGAGAGAAAAGAAATGGAAAATTTTTGAGAAAGTTAGTTATGATCACCAAAATATCTTTTTCCCTCCTTTTGCCTTAATTAAAAACCATTAATTAATTGATTAATATTAAGAAAAATCTGGAGAAACTCTTCTTGGGTAAATAGCTCCTTAAAGATTCAAAGTTTCAATCCTTTTTAAAACAGTCACCCGTTTTCAAAAATTACATTTTAGTCACTAACCCAAAATGTCACACCTCCAAACCTTATTTTGTAAAATTCATTTCACCATTCTCTTATATATAATAAAAGAGGATTTTAAGATATTTTTCCATATTTTTAATGCATCCCGAACTAGGCTCTCCTAAAAACACCCTTTTATATTCGAACCGCAATCCGACCGACCCGGTCCAAACCCAAAACTTCTAAGCCCAAAATTGGGGTGTTACATCTGAGGAATTGCCCGATGCATGGATTCCTTGTTTAGAATCAGGTAATCAAATTCTACAATGCTGGCAACTTATAGACTCGTATGAGAATCGATTCAGCAGCCAATGGGTTGTTGTTAGATAAAGATCCAGAGGACGCCATGGTAGTGTTAAAGAATTTGGCTAAGAATGAAGAGCAATTCCCCACATCGAGGAGAGGTAAACGAGTACTAGCTGTGAAGGATTATGAAGCCGATAATTCCTTAAAGACACAAGTTGCATATCTCACAAAGGCAGTGGATAACTTGCTGAAAAGGATTTTCAACCTGCTTATGCTATAGAAGAGGTATGTGGAACTTGCGGTGGGAATCATAGTTCGGAGTACTGCCATTACAACTAGAGGAAGGGATGTACATTGGGAACTATAACAAGCAAAAGTATAATTCCAACAATTATAATCCTAGTTGGAGAAAAGATCCCAAATTTTCTTGGAGCAACCCGAACAATGCCCTGAATCCTCAAGTATAAAACACTAAAAATCAGGAGGCACCTAGACTTCTGACACGACAGCAACATCAACATCCACGAGCAGCCACGACTAGTATATTGGAGCAGATCTTGGCTACGTTTATGTCTCAAATAGGAACTTACATTGAGAACATGAATCACTTCGTCAAGAAGATTGGGTCATTCATAGATAAAACAGAGATGCAGATGACTAACCATGAAGCTACTCTGAAATCACTGGAGACACAGATGGGTTAGGTTTCCCAGCATATTAAACCAAGGCAGAATGGAGGATTCCCTAGTGATACTGAGGTCGCTAGACAACCCACACATGAGCGGTGCAAAGCTATCACAACTAGGAGTGGGAAGAAATTACCAGGGCCAGAGAAGGAAGTTGAACCAGTTAAGGAACCAGTCCTAGAATCGACTGCGGAGAACGCTGCCCCGACACACGACAAATAGTCTACTACTGATGAACCTGTCACGACAGCAGATGGGACAGAGGAGAAGGATGAATAACCTAAGCCTCCTTAGATTCGAATATAGTGGGAAGTACGCATTGCAGACTATCGTCCTCCACCTCCTTTTCCTCAGCAGTTACAGAAGTTTAAACAGGAATCCAAGCTTAAGAAGATCTATGATATTTTTAAGCAGGTCTACATCAATATTCCGTTGTTAGATGCTATCGAGGAGATGCCTGGTTATGCCAAATTTCTCAAGGATCCTATGTCAAAGAAATCCAGACTTGGGGAATTTGAGACGGTTAAACCGACAGAAGGATGCATGACTATTCTGCACAAGCATCCATCCCAGAAAAAGAAGGATCTTGGGAGCTTCATAATACCGTGCATAATCGGAGATAAATTTGTGGGTAAGGCACTTTGTGATCTAGGAGCTAGTATTAATTTAATGCCAAAATTTTGTATTTCAGAAATTAGGTATTGGATGAGAACGACCTACAATAGTTATGATGCAGCTGGCAGACCGCTCTTACGTGCAACCGGAAGGGAAAATTGAAGATATTATGGTAAGAGTGGTTAAATTTATTTTTCCTGTTGACTTTCCTGTTTTAGATTGTGAAGCATATGAGAATGCACCAATCATCCTGGGGCGACCCTTCTTAGCCACATGAAGATCACTGATTGATGTAGAAAAGGGAGAACTCACTATGAGAGTGAATGATCAAGAGATCAAGTTGAATGTTCTCCAAGCAATGAAGTACGCGGATGCATAAGAAGAATGCAAGGCTATCACTGAAGTTATCTTTACCAACCCTACATTAGGTCAGACAGCCATGACATCAAATTTGGCCACTGCCCCAACAACCATTTAGAAGACTTTCACGGCAGCGACGACGAAAACAACTCCTCAGACTCTGACATATCTGATACTGAAGATCATGAGGAGGTAAACTAGATAGGCAATCGTCCAGGTAAGTTATTCAAGCCCTTAAATTATACCTCGAATGAACATATCACCCAAAAGCCATCAACTGTAGAGCCTCCTGTTCTAGATCTTAAGCCCCTGCCAGGGACAGCTCAAATATGTTTTTCTTGGATTAAATGATATGTTACCCGTAATCATCTCTTCCAATTTGATGCAGGAACTGGAACAGCAGCTGATAGGGATGCTTCAGCAACACAAAAAGGCTATTGGATGGACGATAGCTAATATCCAAGGCATCAGTTCGGCACTATGTATGCATAAGATCCTCTTAGAGGATGATCACGAGCCGGCCATTAATGCCCAAACATGTTTGAATGATGCTATGCGAGAAGTGGTCCGAAAAGAAATTATCAAATGGCTAGACGCTAGGATAATTTATGCCATCTCGGATAGTAAGTGGGTGAGCCCGGTGCAGTGCGTTCCTAAGAAAGGAGGAATAACCGTGGTGACTAATGAAGAAAACGAGTTAATCCCAACCAGGACTGTGACCGGTTAGAGGGTTTGTATGGACTACCGGAAGCTTAACAAAGCTACATACTGGAGACCTTCCTTGACGAGCAGTTGTTCGCTGCCATAAGCACTACCGCGACAGCCATAACGACAGGTAAGTTTTCTGAACTCTCATGGTATGCTGATTTCGTTAATTATTTAGTTAGCGGAATATTTCCTCCTGACATTAACTATCAAGCGAGGAAGAGGTTCCAAAATGATGTTAAGCATTATTATTGGAACGAACCTCTTCTTTTCAAAATGTGTGCAGATCAAATCATCAGGAGATGTGTACCACAGGATGAGCAGGAAGTAGTGCTTCATCACTGCCATGCTTCACAAATGGATGACACTTAGGTGGTAACAAAACTGCTGCCAAGGTTTTGCAGTCTGGTTTTTATTGGCCTTCATTGTTCAAGGATGCCCATGCATTCTACAAAAGTTGTGATAAATGTCAACGAACTGGAAATATCTCAAGAAGACATGAGATGTCACTGCAAAACATCCTTAAAGTCGAAATCTTCGACGTTTGGGGGATTGATTTTATGGGACCATTCCCAGCATCATGTGGGAATCTCTATATCCTCTTGGCAGTGGACTATGTGTCCAAATGGGAAGAAGCGATCGCCACACAGAAAAACAATGCCAAGACTATTCAGAGGTTTTTGCACAAGAACATTTTTTTTCAAATTTGGTAATTGTTGTTGCCTTAAAGAATTATGGTGTCAAGTCTGAATCCACGTGGCTTCCTCAACACCACGATGCTTCCACAACACCTTTACCAAATCAATGGTCTTGCCTCGAAGAACTTTACAATCTGAATCCAGAATTTCTACAGGTTCCTCATCATATGTCAAGTCTGGATTCAATCCCACTTCCTCCACATGCATAATATGCGAATGATCCGATCTATACCTCCGAAGCATAGAGACATGAAACACATCATGAATCTTTTCCAACTCCCTTGGCAATCTCAACTTGTATGCAACAGGACCCACATGCTCAATCACCTCGTATGGTCCAATGTACCTAGGGCTCAACTTACCCTTTCGGCCAAACCTCATCACCTTTTTCCAAGGCAAAACTTTCAAAAACACACGGTCACCAACAATATACTCGATCTCCTTACTCTTCAAATCCGCGTAAGACTTCTGTCGATCAGAAGCTGCCTTCAATCGCTCACAAATGAGCTTCACCTTCTCGGTGGTTCCTATAAACAAAGCTGGCATCGAAACCAACTTTTGACCTGTTTCAGCCCAACAAAGAGGAGTTCTGCACTTCCTCCCGTACAAGGCTTCATAAGGTGCCATTTGAATACTTGCCTGGTAGCTATTGTTATAAGCAAACTCCACCAAAGGCAAATGCTTCTCCCAAGAGCCTTGAAACTCAATCACACAGCACCTCAACATATCCTCCAGCACTTGGATAACACGCTCAGACTGTCCATCCGACTGTGGATGATAAGAAGTACTGAAATTCAACCGTGTACCCAAAGCCTGATGCAAACACTCCCAGAAACACGATGTAAACCTCGGATCTCAATCCGACACTATAGACTTTGGCACACCATGCAGCCGCACAATCTCAACAATGTACAGCTCCGTAAGCTTGTCCAAAGTGTACATAGTATGCATAGGTAAGAAATGCGTACACTTTGCAAGGTGATCCACAATCACCCACAACGAATTCTTCTTCGATGGCGAGAAAGGCAAACCAGACACAAAGTCCATGGTAATCCTTTCCCACTTCCAATCAAGAATCCTCAACGGTTGCAACAACCCAGAAGGAAACTGATGCTCAGCCTTAACTTGCTGACAAACCATGCACTTGCTCACATACTCAGCAACATCTTTCTTTAAACTCACCCAATAGTACTCATCTCGAAGATCACGATACATCTTAGTACTACCAGGGTGCATAGCAAAAGGACTACTACGAGATTCAGTCAGAATAGCATGCCTCAACTCATCATCATTGGGCACTACTATTCGACTCCCAAAACATAAAACTCCATCATCATTAAAACAAAATTCCGATGGCCTATCCTCAGCAATATCCTGAACATGTGGCACCAAGGAATCATCCAACAACTGCTTATCCTTTATCAACTGAACCAAGGATGGTTTCACTTGCAATTCAGCCACGAGACCGCCATCTCGCGAAATACTCAAACTAGCTAACATAGCCCTCAACTCCACTGCCACCTTCATACTCAAGGCATCCGCTACAACATTAGCTTTTCTCGGATGGTACTCGATCGTCAGATCGTAATCTTTAAGCAACTCCACCCAACGTCGTTGCCTAAGACACAACTCTTTCTGAGACATCAGGTACTTCAAACTTTTGTGATCTGTGTACACAGTACACTTCTCACCACACAGGTAATGTCTCCAAATTTTCGAAGCAAAAACCACCGCAGCCAATTCAATGTCATGCATAGGATAATTGCGCTCATGCACCTTCAACTGTCCCGATGCATAAGCCACCACCTTACCATCTTGCATCAACACACACCCCAATCCAATATAGGATGCGTCACTATACACCACAAACTCTTTCCCTGATTCAGGTTGAACCAAGATAGGAGCTTGCGTCAAAGCTGCCTTAAGCTTCTCAAAAGCTTGATGTCTCGCCTCCGTCCATTCATACTTAACAAAGTTTTGCAACAACTTTTTCAAAGGTGCAACAATCTTCGAAAATCCATCCACGAACCTCCGGTAGTATCCCGCCAAAGCAAGGAAACTACGGACTTCATGAACAGACTTAGAAGGCTTCCAATTCATCACTGCCTCAATCTTCTGAGGATCAAAATGAATCCCCCCAGCAGAAACCACATGACCAAGGAACACAACTTCCCTGAGCCAAAACTCACGCTTGCTTAACTTAGCATAAAGCTGATTCTCCAATAAAGCCTGCAATACAATCCTCAAATGCCTCGCATGCTCCTCCTCAATACGAGAGTACACGAGGATATCATCAATGAACACTACAACAAATTTGTCCAAGTATTCATGGAACACTCTATTCATCATGTCCATAAAAGCTGCAGGAGCATTCGTCAACCCAAACGGCATCACAAGGAACTCATAATGCCCATACCTCGTTCTGAAGGCTGTCTTTGGCACATCCACATCCTTTACTTTCAACTGGTAATACCCTGACCTTAAGTCAATTTTAGAGAACACAACCGCTCCCCGAAATTGATCAAAAAGATCATCAATCCTCGGCAATGGATACCAATTCTTGATAGTCAACTTGTTAAGCTGACGGTAACCGATGCACATTCTCATAGTGCCATCCTTTTTCTTCACAAACAAGACCGGTGCACCCCAAGGTGACACACTCGGCCGAATGAAACCACGATCAAGCAACTCTTGAAGTTGCGTCTTCAGCTCCTTCAACTCTTTAGGTGTCATTCGATAAGGAGTAATGGAAACTGGAGTTGTGTTTTCATACAGCTTAATTCCAAACTCCACTTCACGATTAGGAGGCAATCCAGGTAACTCCTCCGGAAACACACAAGGAAACTCTCACACCGTCCTAATATCCTGCACTCGCAACTCCTTAGATCTAGGATTCATTACAAAGGCTAGGTAGGCTTCACAACCTTGTCTCAGCATTCGGCTCGCTTCCAATGTAGACACCACATTGGCAAGAAACTTCACATTCTCACCAACCACCACTACCTCATAATCATCCTCAAGCTTCAATGAAACTCGCTTGTTCTCAAAATCCACCACAGCTCGATGTTTAACAAGCCAATCCATACCAAGGATTACATCAAAACCATAGAAAGGCAATTCCATGAGATCAACATGAAAAACATAGTTTTGCACAACCAAAGGACATCTTCTATACAACTTCCGTGTCACAGCGATCTCACCAAAGGAACTGGTTACATGTATACCAACATCCAAAGACTCCACAGGCAAACCAAGCAATTGAGCATGTTCACGCAATATATATGAGTGAGTAGATCCATAATCAATCAAGGAAAGTAATGACAAGGATTGCAAAGTAAAGGTACATGCGATCACATCCGTGTCATTCCTCCCCTCTCGCTGAGCATACACTCGAGCCTGGCCACCACCCTCATGCTGGACAGCCACCACATGAGCTATGTTCCTTCAACCATCATCTATGCGCTGGAAGTTACCACGGCCGCGCCCACGACCTCTTTGTGGTGCAACAACTCCAGGAGCACGTCCCTGACCACCACCGGCCAACAAAGGACACACCCTCCTCATGTGGTCTGCCGAACCACAATTCCAGTATGAGTTACCGGTCACTACAACAGGAGCCCGCACCTCTCACGCTGCCCGGGGACAATCAAGCCTCAAATGACCACGTGATCCACACGCCCAGCATGTGTTATGATCAGCTCTCGCCTTGTCTTCCTGAACAGGCGCACCATGCACTCCACCACCACACCTAGCAGAAGATTGATACCTCCTATCTCGTCCTCTCTTGTTTCGTCCACCACCGGAACTATACTCAGCAGCACTCTTGCCCGTGCTAGAACCAGCACCTCTAGAAGATAAACTCAGATTCTACTCAATATCCTTCGCCCTACTAACCAGCACATCAAAATCAGTGTACTCAGCAGCAAGCATAAAGGTCTTAACATCCGTCACCAAACCATACCGGAAACATTCACACCTTTCCCGCTCATCATGGATAAGCTCAGGTCCGTATTGACTGAGACAGACAAATTGAATCTCGTACTCAGCCACCGTCATGCTCCCTTGAGTAAGAGACATGAACTCGCTTTTCTTTTCATCCAGGTATCGCACACCTAGATACTTCCGCTTGAACGCGTTCAGAAAGAACGTCCAAGTCACATCAGCTTCCTCCATCCCGGAGACAGTGGTCATCCACCAGGTATACGCATCATCATGCAACAGTGATACCTCACAGCCTAGCTTCTACACATCATTGCAGTTCATTTGTCCCAATATCCTCTTGGTACTTTCCAACCAAGATTCAGAACCCTCCGCAAACAAACATCTGAACTCAGTCCCTCCCAGACTGTGCAAACGTTCCAAAGGTAATCTCGCATTAGCATCACCCTGATGCCCAGCTCCATGAGCTCCAGCTACTGCTGCCTGAAAGGCTCCAGCAATAGCCTGTATCAACATTGTCATGTCAGGAGCAGCTTGCCCCTGCCCAGCTTCAGGTCCAGCGACCCCAGCACTAGCACCAACACCAGCTCCATCACCTCCAGCACCACCACCACCGGGTGGTCCACCACCAGAAGGAGGAGGTATATCCACCACATTTTCAGCATTGTTCTCATTCTCATTCTGAGCCATAGCTCGCGTGTTAATTCTCGTCTCTCTACGAGGTCCCATTCACTAAACAATGCACTAACACAAATGCAATAAACATAATCAGGCTCAGCAAGGTAAGAAATCCAAGTACTCAAGCTCATTTCCAAATAAAAAAATCATTTCATTAGTTTTGATATGGCAATGGGTCCCTAACATGCTTCACCACATCATACTTCACAATTGTAACATACTTTACAATTCACACATCACACTTTCATTCAAAAAGGCACATCACGCAATCATGCATACATCACCCACATAACCATCCCCAATTACACGAGAACTCAGCTCTGATACCACCAAATATAACCCCCTTAGCCCGGCCTAGGCGGTTGACCCGACCTACGAAGATTACACCGGGAAAACCAAAGTCAACCTGAAAGTCAACCTTGATTAACGACCCTTTTTTCCTTTTAATCTTATCTAGATGCTCATTAACCCTAAGCGTACTCTTAAGAAAAGCATACTTGAATAACACAGTGATCGGAAAGAAATAAGGGACTCAATTGCACAATATACAAAGTTAGGGACCAAAATGTAAATTCTTGAAAGATGAGGGACTTGGCTGATTCTTAAATTACCAATATCAAATTGATCATATTACATGCTTCCCTATTAAATTTCACCTCAAACGGACATCTTAAGCTCAAGCAATTGCCAATACAAAATTCAGGACTAAAACGTAAAGCTTGCAAACCTCAAATCATTCAAATCAGTGCCCAACAGTCTAGTGTTTCGGAAAGGGGGTTGACCGTTCCAAAACGTGGGTTCGTTTCGAGACCAGTATCGAAACAGGGCCTGGCAGTGGCAAAAGTGTTTCGGAACGGCCCTATCCGTTTCGATACACGAAGGCCATTACAGGCCCCCGTTTCGAAACGTTAGTACCCGTTCCGATACGGACTACCCAGAAAGTGCAGATTTTGCTGGTTTAACATACATTTAATCACTCAAATACATCCTAATGACTTCCTAATCATGCCAACAAGTCATCAAACATATTAGGTACATGTTTGCATCATCAAAACACGATCATGGCATCAATTAGGAAAATTCACAAGACTAAAGGCATGCATCCTATTGTCCAAGGAAAACAATCATCAAATCATCGAGCAAGCACCAAAATGGCCAATTACAGATCCAAAACATTTAAGGCATCATGCCACAGCTAGGGAGTCCAAAAGCATCTCCCAAAAACACAACCTAGGTTCCCATTGCCAAATATCAAAATCTAATAATGTTGTAAAATAGTCACCATACATGAGCTTAGCCCTCCCTTGGATTCTTAGCACAAATGCTTAGTGAGGCATGCTCTAATGAAACAACACAATAATGCACTTATAAAAACACTTTCCAATAAGCCTTTTAACACACATCAACATCGTTCATGCAACATTGCATTCACAACAAGCATCTCATGATTCAATATCATTAACATGTCATATTGGCTTTCAAGTGATAAACCACAACCTTTTACAACATAAAACACAACCGGATACGCGGATTACAAGCGTTGTCCCATACGCTTCATACACACTACCAACACACAAGGTGGAGTTTACCGGTACAATCTCAACCCCTCAACACCCGTGATGGAGTTTAACGGTACAATCACAACCCCTCCACATCACTCATTGGTAGTTGTATAACATCACTAACGAGAACACGGGACACTCAACACAAGATCCACACATGGACTTTTAACCACCATTGTGATCTTAAACATCTCGTTAGTGTACTTGGATGGAGTTTACGGTACCATTACAACCCCTCAACATCCAAGGCGACTTTATTCACGATGCACCCAATCCTATAGTCGGCTAACTATATTTGATTCAAGTACTTTAAAACCAACACATCACTTGCCAATATACATCAATCATCATCAATAATCCACTGTTTTAAAGCATCTAAAACAAAGCCATTTACAACATGCATCACTATGCATCAATCCACATTTTTAACAAAACAAAACAAGGATCTCTTACCTTGAGCATCCTTCAACAAATGGCTTACATAACCAGCATTAACCATGCTAAACATGCTTTCAAAAATAGAATTTAAACATGCAATTATCAACAAATGCATCGAACCAATCCATGGCTCATCCAAGAGAGAGTTTTTCCGAAAACTTACTCTTGAGCTTAGTTAAGTTGATTAGACTTATACTAAGCTCCAAAACCATCAAACATTCAATACAAAGATGGAGATCCAACTCCACTCACCAATTCTGTTTTGCAAGCTTGCCAAAACACCGTTCAAGCATTGGTTTCAAAGCTGAAAACCAAACATCACTCACCAATTCCGTTTCGCAAGCTTGTCGAAACGCCAATCAAGCCTCCGGATCAACACCACAAGGATCCGAAGATGTCTCCCCTATTTGAAACACATCAAAGTAGAGGATTAATGCATCATCATGCATTAAAATCTTCAGTCATTACACCTAAACTCGCTGCTCTCACCAAAACTCACACTTCGGCTACCAAACACAACCGAAATCACATCCAAACTCTTCCACAATATTACCCAGCCAAGATACATCACTTATAAACATTCTTAGACATCAATTAACATCCAAAAAGAACCTAAACTCGTCCTTATACCTCCAGCTATAACAGAACACCAAGATCACCCCAAAACCACCATTTTCATAAGCAAAAACTTAGGAAAATCAACCTATCCGAGATTGCAATGATTAAACCTCAATTACACATCATTAAACATCCAAAATACATTAAAAAGCCATCTCAAAATTGAGCCCAAACAATCACCACGAATTTCTATAAGATTTAATCCAAATCTTGAGTTTTAAGCCAAAATCAAGATCACAACATTAAAACCTCTAATAAAACTTAATTTAAGGATTGAGAACTTGGGAGTTTCAGTAAAGAACTGAGTATTTAGAGGAGAAGAACATCCTTACCTCTAAATGTAGATTTCTCCTTGATTAGAGTCAAAATCCTTGAAAATTCAATAAGCAAATGAAGATAATTTAATGTAGAAAGGATTAGGAATCATTTGAGGATTAAAATCTCATCATTTGGTGTGAAAATCAAAAGAAAAGTTGTTGTAGAAATGTATTTGGCTGAGAGAATTTTGAGAGAAAATGAGATGAGAAAATTTTAAAGAAAGTTAGTTATGAAATTCAAAATTGGGTTTACCCATTTTAGTTTAATTAATTAAAAATTAAATGGTTCATTAAAATCTAAGAAAACTCTAGAGAAATCAATCTTGGGTAAAGTAGCTCCTTAAAGATTCAAAGTTTCAATGTAACCCCTTAGCCCGGCCTAGACGGTTGACCCGAACTACGAAGATTACACGGGGAAAACAAAAGTCAACCTGAAAGTCAACCTTGATTAACGAACCTTTTTTCTTTTTAACCTTGTCTAAATGCATATTAACCCTAGGTGTACTCTTGAGATAAGCATATTCAAAAATCACAGCAATCGGAAAACAATAAGGGACTCAATTGCACAACATACGAATTTAGGGATCAATTTGTAAATTCTGGAAATTATGAGAACTTTACCAATTTTTATGTTACCATTATGAAATTAGTCATGTTTCATGCTTCTTTGCCAAATTTCATCTTAAACGGACATTCCAAACTCAAGCAATTGCACATACAAAAATCAGGACTAAAACGTAAAGCTTGCAAACCTCAAAACCATTCAAATATGTGCCCAACGGTCAAGTGTTTCGAAACGGGTCTAGGCTGTTCAGAAACACAGACTGGCAGTAGACAATGTGTTTCGAAACACCTCTTCCCGTTTCGAAACACCCAGGTCAAAACATGTACCTGTTTCGAAACAGGCAAGGGTGTTTCGAAACACCCTACCCAGAAACAACAGAAAAGTCTGTTTTACACTCTTTCGACCCACCAAACATGTTCGTATGACCTCTATAACATGCCAACAAGTCATCAAACATTAAAGGAACATATTTGCATCATCAAAGCTCAACCACGGCCTCAAATAAGAAAACCCACAAGTCTAAAGGCATGCATCCTATAATGAAAAGCAAGCAATCATCAAATCTCCAAAACAAAATACCAAATGGCCATTTACATGTTTCAAACACCATAGGCAATAAACCAAACTAAGGGAGTCCAAAACATCTCCCAAAAACACAATCTAGGTTCCCATTGCCAAATACCAAAAGCTAATAGTGTTGTGAAAATAGTCACCATACATGAGCTTAGACTTTCACTTGGATCCTTGACCTCCTTGCTGCCCTTAAAGCACTTCAATGCTCTGCATTATTGGTTCAAGAAAGAGAGAGCGTAAGCACGTATGCTTAGTGAGAAATGCTCTAATAAAACAACACAATAATGCACTTTGTAAAAACACCTTTCCAAGGCCTTTAATTTCAAAACATCATTTATCATGCATCTATGCATACAAACCAAGCATCTCATGCTTCAATACATCAACATGTCATATTGGCTTTCAAGTGATAATCCATAACCATTTTTCAACTCAAAACACAATCGGATACGCGGATTACAAGCGTTGTCCCATACGCTCCATACACACTACCAAACATTCAAGGAGGAGTTTACCGGCACAATCACAACCCCTCAACACCCGTGATGGAGTCTACGTACAATTACAACCCCTCCACATCACTCATTGGTAGTTGTATAACATCACTAACGAGAACACGGGACACACAACACAAGATCCTCACATGGCATTTTAACCACCATTATGATCTTAGATATCTTGTTAGTGTTCTTGGATGGAGTTTACGGTACCATTACAACCCCTCAACATCCAAGGCGACTTTATTCACGGTGCACCCAATCCTATAGCCGGCTAACTATATCCGATTCAAGTACTTTTAAACCAACACTTCACTTGCCAATATACATCATTTACCATCATCAATCCACTGTTTTAAAGCATTTAACAAAGCCATTAAATAATCATGCATCACAATGCATCAAACCACATTTATCAATGTTCAAATCAAGGATCTCTTACCTTGAGCATCCTCCAACACATGGCTTACAAAACCAACATTAAACATGCTAAAATATGCTTTCAAAATAGAATTTAAACATGCAAAATAAACACATTGCATTCAACCATCTCATGGTTCTTCGAAAAGAGAGTTTCTTCGAAAACTTACTCTTGAGCTTAGCTAAGTTGTTTAGACTTAAACTAAGCTCCCATAACCTTCAAACATTGGTTTCAAAGCTGAAAACCAAACTTCACTCACCGATTCCGTTTCGCAAGCTTGCCGAAACGCCGATCAAGCCTCCGGATCAACACCACAAGGATCTGAAGATGTCTCCCCTGTTTTAAACACATCAAAGCAAAGGATTAATGCATCATCATGCATTAAAATCTTCAGCCAAAATACCTAAACTCGCTGCTCTCATCAAAACTCACATTTCGGCTACCAAACACAATCGAAATCACATCCAAACACCTCTACAACATTACCCAGCCAAGATCCATCAATTCCAATCATTCTTAGACATCAATTAACATCCAAAAAGGACCTAATCACGTCCTTATACCTCCAGCTATAGCAGAAAATCAAAATCACCCCAAAAACCACCATTAACTCAAGTAAAAACTTAGGAAAATCAACCTATTCAGGATTGCATTGATTAAACCTCAATTACACATCATTTAGACATCCAAAATACATCAAAAAGACATCTCAAAACAGAGCCCAATCATTTAATACGAATTTCTTCAAAATTAAATCCAAATCTTGCATTTTAAGCCAAAATCATGATCACAACATCAAAACCTTTAATAAAACTCAATTTAAGGATTGAGAACTTGGGAATTTCAGTAAAGAACCGAGTATTTAGAGGAGAAGGACGTTCATACCTCTAAATGTGGATTTCTCCTTGTTTAGAGCCAAAATTCTTGAAAATTCAATAAGCAAATGATGAGGATTTGGTGTAGAAATGATTAGAAATCATTTAGAGGTTGAAATCTCAACTTTAGGTGTGAAAATCAAAGGAAAAGTGGTTGTGGAAATGTGTTTGGCTGAGGGAAAATTGAGAGAAAATAAAATGGGAAAATTTTGGCAAAAGTTAGTTATGAAACCCAAAATATATATTTTCCCTCTTTTCTTTTTATTAAATAACATTAAATGAGTCTTTAAAATTTAAGAAAAATCTGGAGAAACCCTCCCTTGGGTAAATTAGCTCCTTAAAGATTCAAAGTTTCAATCCTTTTAAAACGGTCACCAACTTTTTAAAAATTTCATTTTAGTCACTAACTTGAAATGTAAGATTTCCAAACCCTATTTTGTAAAATTGATTTCACCACTCTCTTATATATAATAAAAGATGATTTTTAGATATTTTTCCATATTTTTAATGCATCCCGAACTAGGCTTTCCCTAAAAACCACCTTTTATATTCGAACCGTTATTTAAACCGGTCCGGTTCAGACCCTAAACTTCAAGCCCAAAATTGGGGTGTTACATTCAATCCTTACAAAACAGTCACCACTGAACTTTTCAAAAATTACATTTTAGTCACTAATTTGGAATGTCACACTTCCAAACCTTATTTTGTAAAATTGATTTCACCACTCTCTTATTTATATTAAAAGAGGATTTTTAGATATTTTTCCATATTTTTAATGCAACCCTAACTAGGCTTTCCCTAAAACCACCTTTTATATTCGAACCAAAAATCAGACCGGTCCGATTCAGACCCTAAACTTCCAAGCCCAAAATTGTGGTGTTAAACTTGCTATGATTCTACCATGTAAAACAGTCTTTGTGACTCTTATTCTTTCTAGATTACTTTAGTACACTGGAATAGGAATGTTTACGCACTTGAAACTGCCCCTAGAGGTGCCTATCACTGGCTCTAAGAAAACAAGAAAAAAATATTCAGACTCAATAACTTGCAAAACTACCTTGGACTTATTTTAGGAGATTTTTTCTATGAGCTAAGTTAGAAAAAACTAAAGGAGCCTAAGAATTGCCTCCAGTAAAGATGCAGTTAAATAAAGACTCAGAAAAACTAAAGAAGCCTAAGAATTGCCTCTAGAAAAAATTGAAATGGCAAAATCTCAAGTTTGTAGATATAACTATTCTGGTATACTAAGGTATTCTAGATGCATAAGTGTTCACAAAACCTACACACATCACAAGAATTATGGCATGGTTCTGCATGAGTCCAGAAATGCCTGATAAGGTACTACTCTTGATAGAATACAAGTGTTAGGTACTGTAGAGTTCACTGATTTAAGCCAAAGAAAAAAATTAAGTTAGGTAATAATTTCTTGAGGGCAAGCAAGAACTTGAGTTTTGGGGTGTGTTGAATGTATAAAAGTTCTATATTTCACCCTCTATTTAACCCATATTTCTGTTGCATTCAAGCATAATTCATTGCATTTAGGATAGATTTCAATTATAGATCACAATTATATGAAAAGGCACAGTTGCTGCTGATTTTGGTTACTTTTGCAGGTAGCTGCTGTAGCAGACGCATGGCAGTGGAGAAGCAGAGCTTGAACACTGGACTGCAGACGAGAAGAAGGATGCTGCCATGGCCGCTGCCGTGGCAGCAAATGACAACAACAATTGTGAAGGGAAGGAGTGAAGTGGAGCTCGACAGAAAGATGAAATTAAGCCGGTCTGTCGTGAAGTACTCTTATACTTTTCCGAGCCCTAGATCAGAATGAAGGCCAATCCCAAGGTTCAAGGAAGAAACTCCAAGCAAGAAGAGATGACGAATTAAAGACATCTGCTCTCTAGCCGTCTTCCCCTAAACCCTAGTCGTTTCCCCCCTTCTCATCATGTTCTAAACTTCCCCTAGGGCTAAGGGTTGATTATGTAATGTAGTTGCAAGGATTGCATTATTTTAAGATTTTTTCTGTTCAATAAAATAGCCTTCAAGTTTGCTTATTCTGATTTTCAACATCTTGCAAGAGTATCGGGAGAGCATTGTGAGATTACACGTTTACTTAATATCGGGAGAGTTAAGTATACAGAAGGAATAAGTACGGGTTTTCTAGTTTATGGTTGAACTATCTCGGACCTAGGGATAGGACGAGGTTAAGTGGTTAAGGAAGAATTCAACAACATCGGTGTTCATCCTTCGATTCACGTCGGGAGGTATCATCAAAGACGTGTTCATCGACAGACTTGGACCTAGGGATAGACCAAGGTATAGCAGAGATTCTTACCAAGCTTGAAGTACTGAGTTGTGTGTTCCCTGTCGCGACAACAACACACCCCTGCCGCAGCAGGTGCTGCCGCGACATGCGCTACGACAGAACAGAGAAGTCCTAGACAGTGCAAACACCTGCACTACGGAGCAGATCAATCCCGGCCTACTCTTTACTCTGAATACTTTCCTCTTTTATTTTTAGTTTCTTTATTATTTCGTGACAAACAGTTAAACTCTTTCTTTTCCCTTTTGTGCAGAAAACCAAGGTTAAAGCTATTAGCCCAGTCCCTGTGGAGACGATATCAGATACTTATGTATCACTTTACTACTTGCGTCGTGTACACTTGCACTACATTGCGATAGACACTTTTACACGCAACAATGCCCAGGCATTCTACAAAAGCTGTGACAAATGTCAACGGACTGAAAACATCTCAAGAAGACATGAGATGTCACTTCAAAACATTATTGAAGTCGAAATCTTCGACGTTTGGGGGATTGATTTCATGGGACCATTCCCAGCATCATGTGGGAATCTTTATATCCTCCTGGTAGTGGACTATGTGTCCAAATGGGTTTGTAACCCCCTTAGCCCGGCCTAGACGGTTGACCCGAACTACGAAGATTACACGGGGAAAATCAAAGTCAACCCAAAAGTCAACCTTGATTAATGACCCTTTTTTTCTTTTTAACCTTGTCTAAATTCATATTAACCCTAGGTGTACTCTTGAGATAAGTATATTCAAAAATCACAACAATCGGAAAACAATAAGGGACTCAATTGCACAACATACGAATTTAGGGACCAATTTGAAAATTCTGGAAATTACGAAGACTTTACCAATTTTTGAGTTACCATTATGAAATTAATCATGTTTCATGCTTCTCTGCCAAATTTCATCTTAAACGGACATTCCAAACTCAAGCAATTGCACATACAAAAATCAAGACTAAAACGTAAAGCTTTTAAACCTCAAAACCATTCAAATTTGTGCCCAACGGTCAAGTGTTTCGAAACGGGTCTAGACCGTTCAGAAACGGGGCTTTGTAGTAGCCAAAGTGTTTCGAAACACCTCTGCCCGTTTCGAAACACCCATGCCAAAATATGCACCTGTTTCGAAACAGGCAAGGGTGTTTCGAAACACTCTGCCCAGAAACAGCGGAAAAGTCTGTTTTAACACTCTTTCGACCCACCAAACACAATCATATGACCTCCATATCATACCAACAAATCATCAAAAATTAAAAGAACATATTTGTATCATCAAAGCTCAATCATGGCCTCAAATAAGACAAACCACAAGTCTAAAGGCATGCATCCTACATTGAAAAGCAAGCAATCATCGAATCTCCAAAACAAAATACCAAATGGCCATTTACATGATCCAAAAATCATAGGCATTAAACTAAACATAGGGAGTCCAAAACATCTCCCAAAAACACAATCTAGGTTCCCATTGCCAAAAACCAAAAGCTAATAGTGTTGTGAAAATAGTCATCATACGTGAGCTTAGACTTTCACTTGGATCCTTGACCTCCTTGCTGCCCTTTAAGAACTTCAATGCTCTACATTATTGGTTCAAGAAAGAGAGAGCGTAAGCACGTATGCTTAGTGAGAAATGCTTTAATGAAACAACACAATAATGCACTTTGTAAAAACACCTTTCCAAGGCCTTTAGTTTCAAAACATCATTTATCATACATCTATGCATACAAATCAAGCATCTCATGCTTCAATATATCAACATGTCATATTGGCTTTCAAGTGATAATACATAACCCTTTTTCAACTCAAAACACAATCGGATACGTGGATTACAAGCGTTGTCCCATACGCTTCATACACACTACCAAACACTCAAAGTGGAGTTTACCGGTACAATCACAACCCCACAACACTCGTGATGGAGTCTACGATACAATTACAACCCCTCCACATCACTCATTGGTAGTTGTATAACATCACTAACGAGAACATGGGACACACAACACAAGATCCTCACATGGCATTTTAACCACCATTATGATCTTAGACATCTCGTTAGTGTTCTTGGATGGAGTTTACGGTACCATTACAACCCCTCAACATCCAAGGCGACTTTATTCACGGTGCACCCAATCCTATAGCCGGCTAACTATATCCGATTCAAGTACTTTTAAACCAACACATCACTTGCCAATATACATCATTTATCATCATCAATCCATTGTTTTTAAGCATTAAACAAAGCCATTAAATAATCATGCATCACTATGCATCAAACCACATTTATCAATGTTTAAATCAAGGATCTCTTACCTTGAGCATCCTTCAACACATGGCTTACAAAACCAGCATTAAACATGCTAAAATATGCTTTCTAAACAGAATTTAAACATGCAAAAATAAACACATTGCATTCAACCATCTCATGGTTCATCAATAGTGAGTTTCTCCGAAAACTTACTCTTGAGCTTAGCTAAGTTGTTTAGACTTAAACTAAGCTCCCATAACCTTCAAACATTGGTTTCAAAGCTGAAAACCAAACATCACTCACCAATTCCGTTTCGCAAGCTTGCCGAAACGCCAATCAAGCCTCCGGATCAACACCACAAGGATCCGAAGATGTCTCCCATGTTTTAAACACATCAAAGCAGAGGATTAATGCATCACCATGCATTAAAATCTTCAGCCAAAACACCTAAACTCGCTGCTCTCATCAAAACTCACATTTCGGCTACCAAACACAACCAAAATCACATCCAAACACCTCTACAACATTACCCAGCCAAGATCCATCACTTCCAATCATTCTTACACATCAATTAACATCCAAAAGGACCTAATCACGTCCTTATACCTCCAGCTATATCAGAACATCAAAATCACCCCAAAAACCACCATTTTCTCAAGTAAAAACTTAGGAAAATCAACATATTCGGGATTGCATTGATTAAACCTCAATTACACATCATTTAGACATCCAAAATACATCAAAAAGGCATCTCAAAACAGAGCCCAATCATTTATTACGAATTTCTTCAAAATTAAATCCAAATCTTGCATTTTAAGCCAAAATCAAGAACACAACATTAAAACCTTTAGTAAAACTCAATTTAAGGATTGAGAACTTGGGAATTTCAGTAAAGAACCGAGTATTTAGAGGAGAAGGACGTTCATACCTCTAAATGTGGATTTCTCCTTGTTTAGAGCCAAAATCCTTGAAAATTCAATAAGCAAATGATGAGGATTTGGTGTAGAAATGATTAGGAATCATTTAGGGATTGAAATCTCAACTTTAGGTGTGAAAATCAAAGGAAAAGTGGCTGTGGAAATGTGTTTGGCTGAGGGAAAATTGAGAGAAAATGAAATGGGAAAATTTTGGCAAAAGTTAGTTATGAAACTAAAATATGACTTTTCCCTCTTTTCTTTTTATTAAATAACATTAAATGAGTCTTTAAATTTTACGAAAAATCTGGAGAAACCCTCCCTTGGGTAAATTAGCTCCTTAAAGATTCAAAGTTTCAATCCTTTTAAAACAGTCACCAACTTTTTAAAAATTACATTTTTGTCACTAACTTGAAATGTCATACTTCCAAACCCCATTTTGTAAAATTGATTTCACCACTCTCTTATATATAATAAAAGAGGATTTTTACATATTTTTCCATATTTTTAATGCATCCCGAACTAGGCTTTCCCTAAAACCACCTTTTATATTCGAATCGTAGTTTAAACCGGTCCAGTTCAGCCCCTAAACTTCCAAGCCCAAAATTGGGGTGTTACAACTCTCCCCCCTTAAGAAATTTCATCCTCGAAATTTACATGGAGGAAAAAGGTACGAAAACTGCTTCAACATGTCATCCTTCCGTTCCCACGTGGCTTCCTCAACACCACGATGCTTCCACAACACCTTTACCAACTCAATGGTCTTGCCTCGAAGAACTTTACTGTCCAAATCCAAAATCTCCACAGGTTCCTCATCATAGGTCAAATCCGGATTCAACTCCACTTCCTCCACAGGCATCACATGAGAAGGATCTGATCTATACTTCCGAAGCATAGAAGCATGAAACACATCATGAATCTTTTCTAACACTTGCGGTAACCTCAACTTGTACGCAACAGGACCCACACACTCAATCACCTCGTATGGTCCAATGTACATAGGCTCAACTTACCCTTTTGGCCAAACCTCATCACCTTTTTCGAAGGCGAAACTTTCAAAAACACACGGTCACCCACCGCATACTCAATCTCCTTACGCTTTAAATCCGCGTAAGACTTTTGCCGATCAGAAGCTGCCTTCAATCGCTCACAAATGAGCTTCACCTTTTTGGTGGTTCCTTTCAACAAAGCTGGCATCGAAACCAACTTCTGACCTGTTTCAGCCCAACAAAGAGGAGTCCGACACTTCCTCACGTACAAAGCTTCATAAGGTGCCATTTGAATACTTGCCTGATAACTATTATTATAGGCAAACTCCACCAAAGGCAAATGTTTCTCCCAAGAACCCTGAAACTCAATCACGTAGCACCTCAACATATCCTCTAACACCTGGATAACACGCTCAGACTGTCCATCCGTCTACGGATGATAAGAAGTACTGAAATTCAACCGTGTACCCAAAGCCTGATGCAAACACTTCCAGAAACACGATGTAAACCTCGGATCTCTATCCGACACAATCGACTTTGGCACACCATGCAGCCGCACAATCTCAGCAATGTACAGCTCCGCAAGCTTCTCCAAAGTGTACGTAGTATGCACAGGCAAGAAATGTGCACACTTTGTCAGGCGATCCACAATCACCCACACCGAAATCTTCTTTGATGGCGACAAAAGCAAACCAGACACGAAGTCCATGGTAATCCTCTCCCACTTCCACTCAGGAATCCTCAACGGTTGCAACAACCCTGAAGGAAGCTGATGCTCAGCTTTAACTCGCTGACATACCAAGCACTTGCTTACAATCTCAGCAACATCTTTCTTTAAACCCACCCAATAGTACTCATCACGAAGATCACGGTACATCTTAGTACTACCAGGGTGCATAGCAAAAGGACTACTATGAGCTTCAGTTAGAATATCACGCCAAATCAGCATCATTGGGCACTACTATCCGACTCCCAAAGCATAAAACTCCATCATCATTAAAGCAGAAATCCGATGGCCTATCCTCTGCAATATCCTGAACATGTGGCACAAAGGAATCATCCAACAACTGCTTTTCCTTAATCAACTGAACCAAGGATGGTTTCACTTGCAACTCAGCCACAAGACCACCATCACGCGAAATGCTCAAACTGGCAAAAATAGCCCTCAACTCCACAGCTACCTTCCTACTCAAGGCATCCGCTACCACATTAGCTTTACATGGATGGTACTCGATAGTCAAATCGTAATCCTTAAGAAACTCCACCCAACGTCGTTGCCTAAGACTTAACTCCTTCTAAGACATCAGATACTTCAAGCTCTTGTGGTCCGTGTACACAGTACACTTCTCACCATACAAGTAATGTCTCCAAATTTTCAAAGCAAAAACCACCACAGCTAACTCAATGTCATGCGTAGGATAATTGCGCTCATGCACCTTCAACTGACGCGATGCATAAGCCACCACCTTACCCTCTTGCATCAACACACATCCCAAACCAACATAGGACGCATCACTATACACCACAAACTCTTTCCCTGATTCAGGTTAAACCAAGATAGGAGCTTGCGTTAAAGCTGCCTTAAGCTTCTCAAAAGCCTGTTGTCTCGCTTCCGTCCACTCATACTTAACATCCTTCTGCAACAACTTCGTCAAAGGTGCAGCAATCTTTGAAAACCCATCCACGAACCTCCGATAGTACCCCGCCAAACAAAGGAAACTACGAACTTCATGCACAGACTTAGGAGGCTTCCAATTCATCATTGCCTCAATCTTCTGAGGATCAACACGTATTCCTTCAGTAGAGACCACATGACCAAGAAACACAACCTCTCTAAGCCAGAACTCACACTTGCTCAGCTTGGCATAAAGCTGATTCACCAACAAAGCCTGTAACACAATTCTCAAATGCCCCTCATGCTCCTCCTCAGTACGAGAGTACACGAGAATATCATCAATGAACACCACAACAAATTTATCCAAGTATTCATGGAACACTCTATTCATCATGTCCATGAAAGCTGCAGGAGAATTCGTCAAACCAAACGGCATCACAAGAAACTCATAATGCCCATACCTCGTTCTGAATGCTATCTTAGGCACATCAACATCCTTCACCTTCAACTGGTAATACCCTGACCTCAAGTCAATTTTAGAGAACACAGCTGCTCCCCAAAATTGATCAAAAAGATCATCAATTCTCGGCAATAGATACTGATTCTTGATAGTCAACTTGTTGAGCTGACGGTAATCAATGCACATTCTCATATTGCCATCCTTTTTCTTCACAAACAAGACCGGTGCACCCCAAGGTGACACACTTGGCCGTATGAAACCACGATCAAGCAACTCCTGAAGTTGCATCTTCAGCTCTTTCAACTCTTTAGGTGTCATTTGATAAGGAGGAATGGACACTGGAGTTGTGTTTTCATACAGCTCAATCCCAAACTCCACTTCGCGATTAGGAGGCAATCCAGGCAACTCCTCCGGAAACACACCAGGAAACTCTCGCACAGTCCTGATATCTTGCACTCGTAACTCCTTAGAGCTAGGATTCATCACAAACGCTAGGTAAGCTTCAACACCTTGCCTCAGCATCCGACTCGCTTCCAATGTGGACACCACATTGGCAAGAAACTTCACATTCTCACACACCACCACTACCTCATAATCGTCCGCAAGTTTCAATGAAACTCGCTTAATCTCAAAATCCACTACAGCTCGATGCTCAACAAGCCAATCCATACCAAGGATTACATCAAAACCATAGAAAGGCAATTCCATAAGATCAACATGAAAAACATGGTCTTGCACAACCAAAGGACACCTTCTATAAAGCTTTCGTGCCACAACAGTCTCACTAAAAGAACTAGTTACACGCACACCAACATTCAAAGACTCAACAGGCAACACAAGCAATTGAGCATGTTCACGCAATATGTATGAGTGTGTAGATCCAGAATCAATCAAGGAAAGTAATGACAAGGATTGCAAAGTGAAAGTACCTGCGATCACATCCGTGTCATTCCTTCCTTCCCTCTGAGAATACACTCTGGCCTGGCCACCACCCTCAGGCTGAACAACAACCACATGAGCCACATTCCTTCCACCATCCTCCTTGCGCTAGAAATTACCACGGCCGCGCCCACGACCTCTCTGTGGTGCAACAACTCCAGGAGCACGTCCCTGACCACCACCGGCCAATAGAGGACACTCCCTCTTCATGTGATCTTCCGAACCACAGTTCCAAAACGAAGTATCGGTCACCACAATAGGAGCTTGTACCTCCCTCGCTGCTCGAGGACAATCACGCCTCAGATGACCACGCGATCCACATGCCCAACATGTATTCTGATAAGCTCTCGCCATGTCTCCCTGAACAGGCGCACCTTGCCCTCCACCACCACGCCTAGCTGAAGACTGATACTTCCGATCACGTCCTCTATTGTTCCGTCCGCCACTGGAACTATACTCAGCAGCCCGCTTACTCGCACTAGGACCAGCACCTCTAGAAGATAAACTCAAATTCAACTCAATATCTTTCGCTCTACCAACCAGCACATCAAAGTCAGTGTACTCAGCGGCCAACATATAGGTCTTCACTTCCGTCACCAAACCATAACGGAAACGTTCACACCTCTCCCGCTCATCAGGGGCAAGCTCAGGTGCGTACTGACTGCGTCGGACAAACTGAACCTCGTACTCAGCCACTGACATGCTCCCTTGAGTAAGAGACATGAATTCCCTTTTCTTTTCATCCAGTTACCGCACACCCAGATACCTCCTCTTGAACGCGTTCAGGAAGAACGTCCAAGTCACATCAGCATCCTCCATTCTAGAGATAGTGGTTGTCAACAAGGTATACGCATCATCATGCAACAACGATATTATACAGCCCAGCTTCTGCACTTCATTACAGTTCATTTGTCCCAAAATTATCTCGGTACTTTCCAACCAAGACTCGGAACCCTCAGCAGACAAACCCCTGAACTCAGTCCCTCCCAGACTGCGCAAGCGTTCTAGAGGTAGTCTAACATTAGCATCTCCCTGATGCCCAGCTCCATGGGCTTCAGCTACCGCCGCCTGAAAGGCTCCAGCAATAGCCTGAATCAGCACTGTCATGACATGAGACTCTTGCCCCTGCCCAGCTTCAGGTCCAGCGGCCCCAGCTCCAGCACCAACACCAGCTCCCTTACCCCCAGCACCACCACCACCGGGAGGTGGAGGTAAATCCACCACATTTTCAGCATTCTCTTCGTTCTCATTTTGAGCCATAGCTCGCGTATTAATCCTCGTCTCTCTACGAGGTCCCATTCACTAAACAATGCAATCACAAATGCAATAAAAATAGTCAGGCTCAGCAAGGTAAGCAACCCAAGTACTCAAGCTCATTTCCAATTAAAAACAAATCATTTCATTAGCTTTGATATGGCAATGGGTCCCTCTAACATGCTCCACCACAGCATACACCACAATTGCAACATACTTAAAATTCATACATCATACATTCACTCAACAAGTATACAAGCAATCATACACATATCACCCACTTAACCGTTCCAAAATACTCGAGAACACAGCTCTGATACCACCAAATGTAACCCCCTTAGCCCGGCCTAGACGGTTGACCCGAACTACAAAGATTACACGGGGAAAACCAAAGTCAACCCGAAAGTCAACCTTGATTAACGACCCTTTTTTTCTTTTTAACCTTTTCTAAATGCATATTAACCCTAGGTGTACTCTTGAGATAAGCATATTCAAAAATCACAGCAATCAGAAAACAATAAGGGACTCAATTGCACAACATACGAATTTAGGGACCAATTTGCAAATTCTGGAGATTACGAGGACTTTACCAATTTTTGAGTTACCATTATGAAATTAATCATGTTTCATGCTTCTCTGCCAAATTTCATCTTAAACTGACATTCCAAACTCAAGCAATTGCACATACAAAAATCAGGACTAAAACGTAAAGCTTTCAAAACTCAAAACCATTCAAATTTGTGCCCAACGGTCAAGTGTTTCGAAACGGGTCTAGACCGTTCAGAAACGGGGCTTGGCAGTAGCCAAAGTGTTTCGAAACACCTCTGCCTGTTTCGAAACACCCAGGCCAAAATATGCACCTGTTTCGAAACAGGCAAGGGTGTTTCAAAACACCCTGCCCAGAAACAGCAGAAAAGTCTGTTTTAACACTCTTTCGACCCACCAAACACAATCATATGACCTCCATATCATACCAACAAGTCATCAAACATTAAAAGAACATATTTGTATCATCAAAGATCAATCATGGCCTCAAATAAGACAAACCACAAGTCCAAAGGCATGCATCCTATATTGAAAAGCAAGCAATCATCGAATCTCCAAAACAAATACCAAATGGCCATTTACATGATCCAAACATCATAGGCATTAAACCAAACTTAGGGAGTCCAAAACATCTCCCAAAAACACAATCTAGGTTCCCATTTCCAAATACCAAAAGCTAATAGTGTTGCGAAAATAGTCACCATACGTGAGCTTAGACTTTCACTTGGATCCTTGACCTCCTTGCTGCCCTTTAAGCACTTCAATGCTCTACATTATTGGTTCAGGAAAGAGAGAGCGTAAGCATGTATGCTTAGTGAGAAATGCTCTAATGAAACAACACAATAATGCACTTTGTAAAAACACCTTTCCAAGGACTTTAGTTTCAAAACATCATTTATCATGCATCTATGCATACAAATCAAGCATCTCATGCTTCAATACATCAACATGTCATATTGGCTTTCAAATGATAATACATAACCCTTTTTCAACTCAAAACACAATCGGATACGCGGATTACAAGCGTTGTCCCATACGCTTCATACACACTACCAAACACTCAAGGTGGAGTTTACAGTACAATCACAACCCCTCAACACCCGTGATGGAGTCTACGGTACAGTTACAACCCCTCCACATCACTCATTGGTAGTTGTATAACATCACTAACGAGAACACGGGACACACAACACAAGATCCTCACATGGCATTTTAACCACCATTATGATCTTAGACATCTCGTTAGTGTTCTTGGATGGAGTATACGGTACCATTACAACCCCTCAACATCCAAGGCGACTTTATTCACGGTGCACCCAATCCTATAGCCGGATAACTATATCCGATTCAAGTACTTTTAAACCAACACATCACTTGCCAATATACATCATTTACCATCATCAATCCACTATTTTTAAGCATTAAACAAAGCCATTAAATAATCATGCATCACTATGCATCAAACCACATTTATCAATGTTTAAATCAAGGATCTCTTACCTTGAGCATCCTTCAACACATGGCTTACAAAACCAGCATTAAACATGCTAAAATATACTTTCAAAAGAGAATTTAAACATGCAAAAATAAACACATTGCATTCAACCATCTCATGGTTCATCAATAGTGAGTTTCTCTGAAAACTTACTCTTGAGCTTAGCTAAGTTGTTTAGACTTAAACTAAGCTCCCATAACCTTCAGACATTGGTTTCAAAGCTGAAAACCAAACTTCACTCACCAATTCCGTTTCGCAAACTTGCTGAAACGCCGATCAAGCCTCTGGATCAACACCACAAGGATTCGAAGATGTCTCCCCTGTTTTAAACACATCAAAGCAGATGATTAATGCATCATCATGCATTAAAATCTTCAGCCAAAACACCTAAACTCGCTGCTCTCATCAAAACTCACATTTTGGCTACCAAACACAACCGAAATCACATCCAAACACCTCTACAACATTACCCAGCCAAGATCCATCACTTCCAATCATTCTTACACATCAATTAACATCCAAAAAGGACCTAATCACGTCCTTATACCTCCAGCTATATCAGAACATCAAAATCACCCCAAAAACCACCATTTTCTCAAGTAAAAACTTAGGAAAACCAACCTATTCGAGATTGCATTGATTAAACCTCAATTACACATCATTTAGACATCCAAAATACATCAAAAAGACATCTCAAAACAGAGCCCAATCATTTATTACAAATTTCTTCAAAATTAAATCCAAATCTTGCATTTTAAGCCAAAATCAAGAACACAACATTAAAACCTTTAGTAAAACTCAATTTAAGGATTGAGAACTTGGGAATTACAGTAAAGAACTGAGTATTTAGAGGACAAGGACGTTCATATCTCTAAATGTGGATTTCTCCTTGTTTAGAGCCAAAATCCTTGAAAATTCAATAAGCAAATGATGAGGATTTGGTGTAGAAATGATTAGGAATCATTTAGGGATTGAAATCTCAACTTTAGGTGTGAAAATCAAAGGAAAAGTGGTTGTGGAAATGTGTTTGGCTGAGGGAAAATTGAGAGAAAATGAAATGGGAAAATTTTGGCAAAAGTTAGTTATGAAACTAAAATATCACTTTTCCCTCTTTTCTTTTTATTAAATAACATTAAATGAGTCTTTAAATTTTAAGAAAAATCTGGAGAAACCCTCCTTTGGGTAAATTAGCTCCTTAAAGATTCAAAGTTTCAATCCTTTTAAAACAGTCACCAACTTTTCAAAAATTACATTTTAGTCACTAACTTGAAATGTCATACTTCCAAACCCCATTTTGTAAAATTGATTTCACCACTCTCTTATATATAATAAAAGAGGATTTTTAGATATTTTCCCATATTTTTAATGCATCTCTAACTAGGCTTTCCCTAAAATCACCTTTTATATTCGAATCGTAATTTAAACCGGTCCGGTTCAGCCCCTAAACTTCCAAGCCCAAAATTGGGGTGTTACAGGGTTGAAGCAATCGCCACACATAAAAACGATGCCAAGACCGTTCAGATATTTCTGCATAAGAACATTTTCTCTAGATTTGGCATTTCGAAGGCGATTATCAGTGATGAAGGGAGGCATTTTGACAATGGGGTAATAGTTGCAGCCTTAAAGAAATATGGTGTCAAACATCGGATTGCAACAGCCTATCACTCTCAGACCAATGGATAAGCTGAAATATCCGACAGAGAGGTAAAGAACATTCTTGAGAAGATGGTTAAACCAACTCGAAAGGACTGGTCCCTACACCTCAATGATACACTCTGGGCCTACAGAACATACAGGGACATCAAAGCAGTGAACATAGACTTGGAAAAGGCAGGGCATAAAAGGCTACTTGAATTGAATGAGATTGAAGAAATTCGAGCAATGGCCTATGACAACGCAAGGATTTACAAGGACAAGACAAAGAAGTGGCATGACAAGAAGCTGCTGCCACGACAGTTCTTCCCAGGGCAGCTTGTGTTGTTGTTCAACTCTAGGTTGAAACTCTTCCCAGAGAAGCTGAAATCTAGGTGGTCCGGCCCATTCCAAGTGGTGCAAGTTTTCCCCATGGTGCTATCACGATCAAATCCTTAAAAGACGGGCACCAATTTGAAGTCAACGGATAGAGATTAGAGCATTATCAGGGGACTGAAGCCCCAAGCATGCATGGTGGTTACTTTAGGAGATGCCCTTCCCGGCATCCCTAATTTAACTTAATATTATTTTTATTATATATATATATATATATATATATATATATATATATATATATATTTATTAGGTAATTAGAATTATTTTATTTTTAGGAACTAAGTTTTTGTTTTTATTATTTTTAGGAAATAAAGGAGACAAGGAGAAGAGAAGAAGTGAACTCAGCCCACCATCTCACCACCAGCCCAAAAAGCCCAAAATAGGAGCCTGTCGTTCAAGCTATCGTGACAGACGTAGAAAATCTAGCCTGTCAACGCGCTGTCATGGTAGACACAGAAACACGTGCAGATGCTTCAGAAACCGTGTAACAGCTGGCCCCGTTTTTCGCGCCTGCCGTTACAGCTCTAACGGGCAGCAAACTCTTCATCTATATAAAACCTGTTTTACTATTCATTTTTCACTTCACTTTTACTCTCTCTACTTGCTTCCTCTCTAGAATTTCATTTCTTTTCATTTTTCTACAGTCCCTTGCAACCATGAGTACCAGAAACACCAGACGAAGTGTTGCCTCAAGCTCTGCCCCAGTAGCAACCACTCCCAGCTCCTTCCAAGGCAGGGATATGTGGGAGGAGAAAGGGTTCATCTACTGCAAAACGAATAGAGAATCTCGAGCTCAAACCATTTATAGCCCGTTAGATCAGAGCACTTCATTGGCAGATGTTTGCTGAGCAACCTGAGGAGATGAACGTCACCTTGGTCAGAGAATTTTATGTTGTCACCGACAACAGAGACGCGAAAGCAGTGATAGTTCGTGGTAAGGAAGTCCCTCTGGAGCCAGAATATATTAACACCCTTTACGGACTCTACGTCGGCAGGAAGGAAGATGGGCATAAGAGGTTCATGGAGAGCCTGGAGGCAGCAGATTATGATGTTGTCATGGCAGAACTCACCGAGGAAGAGACCCAACGGAATATAGACCCCAAACACGCAAGCACGGAGAAACGAGCTGAACTCACCCCCGAAGCCAAGCTGTGGAACGCATTCGTGAAAAAGAGGATTATGCCCTCCTCACACAACAGCACAGTGGATCAACCAAGGTTAGCTCTCGTCCATTCAATTTTAAATGAGAGGCCTATTAATGTTGGTCGATACATTCAGGAAGGGATTTTGGATTGTGCAATGCGGCCATCGGTACCCCTTGTCTCCCCTACCTCATAACAGCACTCTGTCGTGACCACGATGTCCCCGAAATTGCTGAGGATTTGAAAGTCCAGGGAAAAGGATGGACGGAGAGAAACACCCTCAGTTTGATGGAGCTGAAAGCCGCAACACCAATCTCCAGTTTCAACTCGTCTGCCGCGGCAGGTGAGTCGACAGAGCCCACCCAAACAGAGCCTGCCGCCACAGAGCAGGGGCAGCCCACAACAGCAGCTCCCCCAGCCAACTCCTCCACCCAAATCCTTGCCACCTTGCAGAAAATGGAGGAACGGCAGCTAGACCTGATGAGCTTTATCCAGGACTTCACAGCAGCAACGGTACATTTCATTAAAAGCAATTTAAATTTTCCAGATGTACTGTTTCATGCTTTCTCCGATCACTATTTTGCTGCCCCCACCCCTGCCCATACCTCTACCCCTGCTGCCACACCGAGAACATCGTCTGCTACGTCCACTCCAACCCCAGCCGCGACAGTTGCAGGTGGCAGCCCCACTGCCACAGCTTCTGCCAGGGGAGAAAAGAGAAAAGCGCCCTTGTCCAACCTTGACGAGTACATTGCTGGTTTTTTCTCTTCTTTAATTTTGGAGGAATCCAATGGTGAGCCCTCTCTCAAGAGGAACCTGTCCAAAGAATTCACCCAGATGAAGCGACAGAAACCCAACACAGGTGACAGACCATCCGGCTAAGGGAAATCTGACAGCAGCAGCAGCAGCAACTCTTCCGAGGAGGTGCAGGTGCTGGAGAAACCACCCCAGATCTCACCTACTTGCATCCAGCCTCCGAGGGAAGTCAAGAAAAAGACCGCCTCTGTATCTCTTAGCCATCTATCGGCATCGACGATGAAAGTCATTGACTGCCGACAGATACAGATCAACAGTAGCAGCAGCAGCGACAACAACACTTAGAATTTAAGTTTTTATCTTATTTTTGTTGTCTGCTATTTTGTTTTAATTGTGATGCCTTTATTTTCTCTCTTTTTTTCATTCTGTCATCATGTATTGAGGTCAATGCAACCCTTGAGCTTGGGGGTGGCATCCCTCCATTAATGAAGTGTCTATTTTGCTTAAGATTTGTGTCTAAGTGTTAGTTTATTTTTTCTTAAAAAATGAACATTTGTCTTAAGTCTTTGAACTGAACTTACCTTCCGTGACAGCCTCTGTCGTGGCAGTGCCTTTAGGATAGTTTTAGGAGCAGTTTCGAGCCTTACTATAGTTCTGATTCTTAAACACCCTTTGTGACTTTTATACTATCTAGAACTCTACTGGTAAACTAGAATAGGGAAAAGCTTAACACTTGTGTTGCCCCTATAGGTGCCTAACACTAGCTCTAGGAAAAGAAGTTAAGAAAAAAATAGACTCAATACACCTAGAGGTGCCCGAAACCGGCTCTAGTCAAACTTAAATTAAGAAAAGAGAATCGAGTCTAAGTAAAAACTAAAGGAGCCTAAGAATTGCCTCTAAAAAGATGAAAGTTGGCATAAAAATTCAAGTTAGAAGCTTAGCTATTCTAGTACACTAAGGGAGTCTAGGCATATAATTGTTCACAAAACATGCACACACTACACGAGAATTATTGAAAGGTTTCGTATGAATCCTGAATTATCCAACAGGGTGCTGCTCACAATAGGGAAAATGTTTGTTGTTTTAAGCTAACCAAATTTTTTTTCTATTTCTTTTTAGGTCTTAATTGCTTGAGGGCAAGCAAAAACTTGAGTTTGGAGGTGTGTTGAGTGTGTAAAAGTTCTATATTTTACCCCATATTTAACCCATATTTCTGCTGCATTCAAGCATATTTCATTTCATTTAGGATAGACTTTAATAATACATCACAATTATACAAAAAGGCACAGTTGCTGCTGATTTTGGTTACTTTTGCAGGTAGCTGTTGTAGCAGACTCAGAGCAGTGGAGAAGCAGAGCTGGAACAAAGGACTGAGGTCGAGAAGGACGATACTGCCAAGGCCGCTGCTGTGGCAGCCAAGGACGACATCAATGGTGAAGGGAAAAAGTAAAATGGAGCTCGAAAGAAAGTGGAAATTAAGCCGGTCTGTCGTGGAGCACTCCTATATTTTTTCGAGCCCTAGATCAGAATGAAGGCCAAGCCCAAATTTCAAGGAAGAAACTCCAAGCAAGAAGAGAGGACGAGTTAAAGACAATTTAAGCCGTTGGAGACTTTATCATACAAAGAAATGACAATTTAAGTACAAAGACAATTCTTGATCATTTGTTGATTGACAATTGAAGCATTAATCATTACTTGATGCTTGAAGGTCCCTTTTATACTCCTCTTTGAGTTTGTAGTCGTTACTTGCCGTTGGGGATGAATTGAAACCGTTGGAGACTTTATTTCCCACCATTAATGATGTTCTGCAACCTTTCGTATTGATACACGTGGACCCGTATTGATACGGCCTTCATTATAAACTCTTGTCAGCCTGGGTGTATCGATACGCTTGAGGGCGTATCGGTACGGTATGACATTTAAAAGACCCTTGGGAAATATGACTGTTGGGGTTGTTAAAATGGGATCGGTACGCTTACTAGGCGTATCGAAATGATTTCTTACCGTATTGAAACGACCAAGCCTATTTCGATACGGGTTTTGGTAGTGACCAAACCGGGCAAAAAGGTATCTATACGGTTTTGACCGTATCGGTACAGACACCTTGAAAACATAAGTTTGGTTGTTTTAAATCACGAAAAACTTTGCCAAAAACCTTTTAAGATCCCTCAAACATAAATTCAAGTTGTTTGGACTTAAAGACAAGTTTTGAATTCTTTTCAAATTAGTCCAAAACATTTTTCAATTATTATATCAAAACATTAGTTCTACAATATCCCCTTTTTGATATAATAAAACCAACTTGAAAAATTGTTTGGGATTCTCCCTCTTTAAGTTTAAAAATGTGAATAAGAGATGAAAAAATTAAAATCAATCTGAGCCCCCTTATTCATTTGAAAATTCAATTTTTCAAACCATTTCTCCCCCTTTTTGTTTTATCGGAAAAAGAATTCAAAATACTTTTAAGTTCAAAATAACAATAGAGGTAAAAAAATTGACAAAATTAAGAATTTGGTTTTAAAATGGCTCCCCCTTACTCAAAGCATCATAAGAATGTTAGTCCAACATATATGATCATCTAGTTGAATTAAATGAAAAATAAAACAAATAAAAGCAAAAACAACTAGATTTTACCACACTTGAATCCAAGGGAGGATGTGAAGCCTTCCTTCTTCAAGTGTCTTCCTTGTGTGCATGGAGCTCCCCCTCAAAGTTTGACTTGTTGATCACTCTCCATCACACCTAGCAAAAGACAATCAAGTAATATTTGGTATCCAAATTGCTTTGGATCCATAGACATTAGTAGCAAAAAATTTAGTTCCATTTGGAATCCATTTTTTAATTTCATCCTTTTTAGTTGAAGTACTAAGTCCTTTTGGGACCCAAACACTTCTAAAGCATTTACCTCTTACACATCTAGGGGCACTAGATTGTCTTACATAAAAATTTGATTTTCCAAAATCATTTTTCTTTTGAAGTTCATTAGAAATCAAATCTTTTTTTTCTTTTTGAACTTTAAGAAGCAGATTTTGTAAATCAAAACATTTTTGTTCAAAATCCATCAATTTCGCTTCAAGTTCAAGATTTGTTTTGGAAAGCAAATCATTTTCATTCTTTATTTTTGAAATCAATTTTTTTCTTGGAAAATGATGCCTTGAATTCCAAAAGCAAATCATCATAGGCATCTTGCAACTCATCAACTGTATATGAATTTGAAATAGATGAGTTAGAAGTTATCTCCCCCTCATTGAGGGCCATCAAGCATAGATGGCTACTTCATCATCGGTGGAGTCTTCATCGCTCCATGTGGCCACATATGCTTGCTTTGAAGATGATCCCCTCTTGTTGGACTTGTGAGATTCCTTCATCTTCTTCCTCGATTCATGCTTGGATTTTTCAATTTCTCTCTTCATGAACCGGGTAAATTTTTTGAAGAGATAGGTCATCTCTTCGTCTTCACTTTCCTTCTCACTTGAATCTACATGGTGGCAAGTAGAGGATTTGAGAGCAATGGTATTAGTTATGATGCCAAACCCTTTGAGCTTCTTCTCTCCCATAGCTCTAATTTCTTCCCTCTTCTTCTCATTTTCTTTGTTCTTCTTCATAATTTGGTGAGTGAGAAGAGACCCCATGAGCTCCTAGTACTAATCTCGCCCAAGCACGCTTAACTGCAGAGTTCTGATGGGATCCGGTGCATTAGTGCTGGTATGATCGCACCCATCACTTTCAGCGCATTTAACTTATTAAAAGGCTCCGCATTTTCTTTATTAATGGGTTTAAAACACCCGTTCTTCGTTTTTTATCGCTCCGTTCTCGATGTTTTAAGAAATAATTAAATTCGGTACTAACATAATTTTTTTAAAAAAAAAACACTACACGTCTCAAAAAGTGGGGTGCAACACAAGGACTTCCCAGGAGATCACCCATCCTAGTACAGCTCTCGCCCAAGCACGCTTGACTGCGGAGTTCTGATGGGATCCGGTGCATTAGTGGTGGTATGATCGCACCCGTCACTTTCTGCACATTTAACTTATTAAAAGGCTCCGCGTTTTCTTTATTAATGGATTTAAAACACCCGTTCCTCATTTTTTATCGCTACGTTCTCGATGTTTTAAGAAATAATTAAATCCTGTCCTAACATAATTTTTTTTAAAAAAACACTACACGTCTCAAAAAGAGGGGTGCAACACGAGGACTTCCCAGGAGGTCACCCATCCTAGTACAACTCTCGCCCAAGCTCGCTTGACAGCGGAGTTCTGATGGGATCCGGTGCATTAGTGCTGGTATAATCGAACCCGTCACTTTCTGCGCATTTAACTTATTAAAAGGCTCCGTGATTTCTTTATTAATGGATTTAAGACACTCGTTCCTCGTTTTTTATCGCTCTGTTCTCGATGTTTTAAGTAATAATTAAATCTGGTCCTAACATAATTTTTTTAAAAAACACTATACGTCTCAAAAAGAGGGGTGCAACACGAGGACTTCCCAGGAGGTCACGCATCCTAGTACTACTCTCGCCCAAGCACGCTTCACTGTGGATTTCTGATGGGATCTGGTGCATTAGTGTTGGTATGATCGCACTCGTTACTTTCTGCGCATTTAACTTATTAAAAGGCTCCGTGTTTTCTTTATTAATGGATTTAAAACACTCGTTCCTCGTTTTTTATCGCCCCGTTCTCGATGTTTTAAGAAATAATTAAATCCGGTCCTAACATAAATTTTTAAAAAAAAACAATATACGTCTCATAAAGAGGGGTGCAACACGAGGACTTCCTAGAAGGTCATCCATCCTAGTACTACTCCCGCCCAAGCACACTTAGCTGCGGAGTTCTGATGGGATCTGGTGCATTAGTGCTGGTATGATCGCTCCTGTCACTTTCTGCGCATTTAACTTATTAAAAGGCTCCACGTTTTCTTTATTAATGGATTTAAAACACCCGTTCCTCTTTTTTATCGCTTCGTTCTCGATGTTTTAAGAAATAATTAAACCTGGTCCTAACATAATTTTTAAAAAAAAACACTACACGTCTCAAAAAGAGGGGTGCAACACGAGGACTTCCCAGGAGGTCACCCATCCTAGTACTACTCTCCCCCAAGCACGCTTCACTGCGGAGTTCTGATGGGATGCAGTGCATTAGTGCTAGTACGATCGCACCCGTCACTTTCTGCGCATTTAACTTATTAAAAGGCTCTGCGTTTTCTTTATTAATGGATTTAAAACACCCGTTCCTCGTTTTTTATCGCTCCGTTCTCGATGATTTAAGAAATAATTAAATCCGGTCCTAACATAATTTTTTTAAAAAAATAAACACTACACGTCTCAGAAAGAGGGGTGCAACACGAGGACTTCCCAGGAGGTCACCCATCCTAGTACTACTCTCGCCCCAGCGCGCTTAACTGCGGAGTTCTGATGGGATCCGGTGCATTAGTACTGGTATGATCGCACCCGTCACTTTTTGCGCATTTAACTTATTAAAAGGCTCCGCATTTTCTTTATTAAAGGATTTAAAACACCCGTTCCTCGTTTTTTATCGCTCCGTTCTCGATGCTTTAAGAAATAATTAAATCCGGTCCTAACATAAATTTTTTTAAAAAAAATAAACACTACACGTCTAAAAAAGAGGGGTGCAACACGAGGACTTCCCAGGAGGTCCCCCATCCTAGTACTACTCTCGCTCAGGCACGCTTGACTGCGGAGTTCTAATGGGATCTGGTGCATTAGTGCTGGTATGATCGCACCCGTCACTTTTTGCGCATTTAACTTATTAAAAGGCTCCGCGTTTTCTTTATTAATGGATTTAAAACACCCGTTCCTCGTTTTTTATTGCTCCGTTCTCGATGTTTTAAGAAATAATTAAATATGGTCCTAACATAATTTTTTAAAAAAAATAAACACTACACGTCTCAAAAAGAGGGGTGCAACACGAGGATTTCCCAGGAGGACACCCATCCTAGTACTACTCTCGCCCAAGCACGCTTAGCTGCGGAGTTCTGATGGGATCCAGTGCATTAGTACTGGTATGATCGCACCCGTCACTTTCTGCGCATTTAACTTATTTAAAGGCTCCGCGTATTCTTTATTAATTGACCTAAAACACATGTTCCTCGTTTTTTATCGCTCCGTTCTCGATGTTTTAAGAAATAATTAAATCTGGTTCTAACATAATTTTTTATAAAAAAAACACTACACGTCTCAAAAAGAAGGGTGCAACACGAGGACTTCCCAGGAGGTCACCCATCCTTGTACTACTCTCGCCCAAGCACGCTTTACTGCGGAGTTCTGATGGGATCCGGTGCATTAGTGCTGGTATGATCGCACCCGTCACTTTCTGCGCATTTAACTTATTAAAAGGCTCCGCGTTTTCTTTATTAATGGATTTAAAACACCCGTTCCTCGTTTTTTATCGCTCCGTTCTCGATGTTTTAAGAAATAATTAAATCCGGTCCTAACATAATTTTTTTTAAAAAAAATAAACACTACACGTCTCAAAAAGAGGGGTGCAACACGAGGACTTCCCAGGAGGTCACCCATCCTAGTACTACTCTCGCACAACCACGCTTAACTGCGGAGTTCTGATAGGATCCGGTGCATTAGTGCTGGTATGATCACACCAGTCACTTTCTGCGCATTTAACTTATTAAAAGGCTCCGCGTTTTCTTTATTAATGGATTTAAAACACCCGTTCCTCGTTTTTTATTGCTCCGTTCTCGATGTTTTAAGAAATAATTAAATCCGGTCCTAACATAATTTTTTTTAAAAAAAATAAACACTACACGTCTCAAAAAGAGGGGTGCAACACGAGGACTTCCCAGGAGGTCACCCATCCTAGTACTACTCTCGCACAACCACGCTTAACTGCAGAGTTCTGATGGGATCCGGTGCATTAGTGCTGGTATGATCACACCCGTCACTTTCTGCGCATTTAACTTATTAAAAGGCTCCGCGTTTTCTTTATTAATGGATTTAAAACACCCGTTCCTCGTTTTTTATTGCTCCGTTCTCGATGTTTTAAGAAATAATTAAATCCGGTCCTAAGATAATTTTTTTTAAAAAAATAAACACTACACGTCTCAAAAAGAGGGGTGCAACACGAGGACTTCCCAAGAGGTCACCCATCCTAGTACTACTCTCGCACAAGCACGCTTGACTGCGGAGTTCTGATGTGATCCGGTGCATTGGTGCTAGTATAATCGCACCCGTCACTTTCTGCACATTTAACTTATTAAAATGCTCCGCGTTTTCTTTATTAATGGATTTAAAACACCCGTTCCTCGTTTTTTATCGCTCCGTTCTTGATGTTTTAAGAAATAATTAAATCCGGTCCTAACATAATTTTTTTTAAAAAAATAAACACTACACGTCTCAAAAAAAGGGGTGCAACACAAGGACTTCCCAGGAGGTCACCCATCCTAGTACTACTCTCGCCCAAGAACGCTTTACTGCGGAGTTCTGATGGGATCCGGTGCATTAGTGCTGGCATGATCGCACCAGTCACTTTCTACGCATTTAACTTATTAAAAGGCTCCGTGTTTTCTTTATTAATGAATTTAAAACACCCGTTCCTCGTTATTTATCGCTCCGTTCTCGATGTTTTAAGAAATAATTAAATTCGGTCCTAACATAATTTTAAAAAATAATAAACACTTCACGTCTCAAAAAGAGGGGTGCAACACGAAGACTTCCCAGGAGGTCACCCATCCTAGTACTACTCTTCCCATAGCACGCTTAACTGCGGAGTTCTGATGGGATCCGGTGCATTAGTGCTGGTATGATCGCACCTGTCACTTTCTGCGCATTTAACTTATTAAAAGGCTCCGCGTTTTCTTTAATAATGGATTTAAAACACATGTTCCTCGTTT
Organism: Hibiscus tridactylites; assembly: GCA_958450335.1. Taxonomy (NCBI): domain Eukaryota; kingdom Viridiplantae; phylum Streptophyta; class Magnoliopsida; order Malvales; family Malvaceae; genus Hibiscus; species Hibiscus tridactylites. The sequence continues at coordinate 87,015,352 of OY288277.1, forward strand.
TTTATCGCACCGTTCTCGATGTTTTAAGAAATAATTAAATCCGGTCCTAACATAATTTTTAAAAAAAAAATAAACACTACACGTCTCAAAAAGAAGGGTGCAACTTGAGGACTTCCCAGGAGGTCACCCATCCTAGTACTACTCTCGCCCAAGCACGCTTGACTGCGGAGTTCTGATGGGATCCGGTGCATTAGTGCTGGTATGATCGCACCCATCACTTTCTGCGCATTTAACTTATTAAAAGGCTCCGCGTTTTCTTTATTAATGGATTTAAAACACCCGTTCCTCGTTTTTTATCGCTCCGTTCTCGATGTTTTAAGAAATAATTAAATCCGGTCCTAACATAATTTTTTTTAAAAAAATAAACACTATACGTCTCAAAAAGATGGGTGCAACACGAGGACTTCCCAGGATGTCACCCATCCTAGTACTACTCTCGCCCAAGCACGCTAAACTGTGGAGTTCTGATGGGATCCGGTGCATTAGTGCTGGTATGATCGCACCCGTCACTTTTTGCGCATTTAACTTATTAAAAGGCTCCGCGTTTTCTTTATTAATGGATTTAAAACACCTGTTCCTAGTTTTTTATCGCTCCGTTCTCGATGTTTTAAGAAATTATTAAATCCGGTCCTAACATAATTTTTTTAAAAAAAATAAACACTACACGTCTCAAAAAGAGGGGTGCATCACAAGGACTTCCCAGGAGGTCACCCATCCTAGTACTACTCTCACCCAAGCACGCTTAGCTGCGGAGTTCTCATGGGATCCGGTGCATTAGTGCTGGTATGATCGCACCCGTCACTTTCTGCGCATTTAACTTATTAAAAGGCTCCGCGTTTTCTTTATTAATGGATTTAAAACACCCGTTCCTCGTTTTTTATCGCTCCGTTCTCGATGTTTTAAGAAATAATTAAATCCGGTTCTAACATAATTTTTTTAAAAAAAATAAACACTACACGTCTCAAAAACAGGGGTGCAACACGAGGACTTCCCAGGAGGTCACCCATCCTAGTACTACTCTCGCCCAAGCACGCTTAACTACGGAGTTTTGATGGGATCCGGTGCATTAGTGCTGGTATGATCGCACCCGTCATTTTTTGCGCATTTAACTTATTAAAAGTCTCCGCGTTTTCTTTATTAATGGATTTAAAACACTCGTTCCTCGTATTTTATCGCTCCGTTCTTGATGTTTTAAGAAATATTTAAATCCGGTCCTAACATAATTTTTTTAAAAAAAATAAACACTACACGTCTCAAAAAGAGGGGTGCAACACGACGACTTCCCAGGAGGTCACCCATCCTAGTACTACTCTCGCCCAAGCACGCATAACTTTGGAGTTCTGATGGGATCCGGTGCATTAGTGCTGGTATGATCGCACCCGTCACTTTCTGCGCATTTAACTTATTAAAAGGCTCCACGTTTTCTTTATTAATTGATTTAAAACACCCGTTCCTCGTTTTTTATCGCTCCGTTCTCGATGTTTTAAGAAATAATTAAATTCGGTCCTAACATAATTTTTTTTTAAAAAAAAATAAACACTACACGTCTCAAAAAGAGGGGTGCAACACGAGGACTTCCCAGGAGGTCACCCATCCTAGTACTTCTCTCGCCCAAGCACGATTAGCTGCGGAGTTCTGATGGGATCCGGTGCATTAGTGCTGGTATGATCGCACCCGTCACTTTCTGCGCATTTAACTTATTAAAAGGCTCCGCGTTTTCTTTATTAATGGATTTAAAACACCCATTCCTCGTTTTTTATCACTCCGTTCTTGATGTTTTAAGAAATAATTAAATCCGGTCCTAACATATTTTTTTTTAAAAAATAAACACTACACGTCTCAAAAAGAGGGGTGCAACACGAGGACTTCCCAGGAGGTCACCCATCCTAGTACTTCTCTCGCCCAAGCACGATTAACTGCGGAGTTCTGATGGGATCCGGTGCATTAGTGCTGGTATGATCGCACCCGTCACTTTTTGCGCATTTAACTTATTAAAAGGCTCCGCGTTTTCTTTATTAATGGATTTAAAACACCCGCTCCACGTTTTTTATCGCTACGTTCTTGATATTTTAAGAAATAATTAAATCCGGTCCTAACATAATTTTTTTTTAAAAAAAAATAAACACTACACGTCTCAAAAAAAGGGGTGCAACACGAGAACTTCCCAGGAGGTCACCCATCCTAGTACTACTCTCGCCCAAGCACGTCTGACTGCGGAGTTCTGATGGGATCCGGTGCATTAGTGCTGGTATGATCGCACCCGTCACTTTCTGCGCATTTAACTTATTAAAAGGCTCCCCGTTTTCTTTATTAATGGATTTAAAACACCCGTTCCTCGTTATTTCTCGCTCCGTTCTCGATGTTTTAAGAAATAATTAAATCCGGTCCTAACATAATTTTTTTTTAAAAAAATAAACACTACACGTCTCAAAAAGAGTGGTGCAACACGAGGACTTCCCAGGAGGTCACCCATCCTAGTACTACTCTCGCCCAAGCACGCTTAGCTGCGGAGTTCTGATGGGATCCAGTGCATTAGTGCTGGTATGATCGCACCCGTCACTTTCTGCGCATTTAACTTATTAAAAGGCTCCGCGTTTTCTTTATTAATGGATTTAAAACACCTATTCCTCGTTTTTTATCGCTTCGTTCTCGATGTTATAAGAAATAATTAAATCCGGTCCTAACATAATTTTTTTTTAAAAAAATAAACACTACACGTCTCAAAAAGAGGGGTGCAACACGAGGGCTTCCCAAGAGGTCACCCATCCTAGTACTACTCTTGCCCAAACACGCTTGACTGCGGAGTTCTGATGGGATCCGGTGCATTAGTGCTGGTATGATCGCACCCGTCACTTTTTGCGCATTTAACTTATTAAAAGGCTCCGCGTTTTCTTTATTAATGGATTTAAAACACCCGCTCCACGTTTTTTATCGCTACGTTCTTGATATTTTAAGAAATAATTAAATCCGGTCCTAACATAATTTTTTTTTAAAAAAAAATAAACACTACACGTCTCAAAAAAAGGGGTGCAACACGAGAACTTCCCAGGAGGTCACCCATCCTAGTACTACTCTCGCCCAAGCACGTCTGACTGCGGAGTTCTGATGGGATCCGGTGCATTAGTGCTGGTATGATCGCACCCGTCACTTTCTGCGCATTTAACTTATTAAAAGGCTCCCCGTTTTCTTTATTAATGGATTTAAAACACCCGTTCCTCGTTATTTCTCGCTCCGTTCTCGATGTTTTAAGAAATAATTAAATCCGGTCCTAACATAATTTTTTTATAAAAAAATAAACTCTACACGTCTCAAAAAAAAGGGGTGCAACATGAGGACTTCCCAAGAGGTCACCCATCCTAGTACTACTCTCACCCAAGCACGATTAGCTGCGGAGTTCTGATGGGATCCGGTGCATTAGTGCTGGTATGATCGCACCCGTCACTTTCTGCGCATTTAACTTATTAAAAGGCTCCGCGTTTTCTTTATTAATGGATTTAAAACACCCGTTCCTCGTTTTTTATCGCTCCGTTCTCGATGTTTTAAGAAATAATAAAATCCGGTTCTAACATAATTTTTTTTAAAAAAAATAAACACTACACGTCTCAAAAACAGGGGTGCAACACGAGGACTTCCCAGGAGGTCACCCATCCTAGTACTACTCTCGCCCAAGCACGCTTAACTACGGAGTTTTGATGGGATCCGGTGCTTTAGTGCTAGTATGATCGCACCCGTCATTTTTTGCGCATTTAACTTATTAAAAGTGTCCTCGTTTTCTTTATTAATGGATTTAAAACATCCGTTCCTCGTTTTTTATCGCTCCGTTCTCGATGTTTTAAGAAATAATTAAATCCGGTCCTAACATAATTTTTTTTTAAAAAAATAAACACTACACGTCTCAAAAAGAGTGGTGCAACACGAGGACTTCCCAGGAGGTCACCCATCCTAGTACTACTCTCGCCCAAGCACGCTTAGCTGCGGAGTTCTGATGGGATCCAGTGCATTAGTGCTGGTATGATCGCACCCGTCACTTTCTGCGCATTTAACTTATTAAAAGGCTCCGCGTTTTCTTTATTAATGGATTTAAAACACCTATTCCTCGTTTTTTATCGCTTCGTTCTCGATGTTATAAGAAATAATTAAATCCGGTCCTAACATAATTTTTTTAAAAAAAAATAAACACTACACGTCTCAAAAAGAGGGGTGCAACACGAGGGCTTCCCAAGAGGTCACCCATCCTAGTACTACTCTTGCCCAAACACGCTTAACTGCGGAGTTCTGATGGGATCCGGTGCATTAGTGCTGGTATGATCGCACCCGTCACTTTCTGCGCATTTAACTTATTAAAAGACTCCGCGTTTTCTTTATTAATGGATTTAAAACACTCGTTCCTCGTTTTTTATCGCTCCGTTCTTGATGTTTTAAGAAATATTTAAATCCGGTCCTAACAAAATTTTTTTTAAAAAAATTAAACACTACACGTCTCAAAAAGAGGGGTTCAACACGACGACTTCCCAGGAGGTCACCCATCCTAGTACTACTCTCGCCCAAGCACGCATAACTTCGGAGTTCTGATGGGATCCGGTGCATTAGTGCTGGTATGATCGCACCCGTCACTTTCTGCGCATTTAACTTATTAAAAGGCTCCGCGTTTTCTTTATTAATTGATTTAAAACACCCGTTCCTCGTTTTTTATCGCTCCGTTCTCGGTGTTTTAAGAAATAATTAAATCCGGTCCTAACATAATTTTTTTTTAAAAAAAATAAACACTACACGTCTCAAAAAGAGGGGTGCAACACGAGGACTTCCCAGGAGGTCACCCATCCTAGTACTTCTCTCGCCCAAGCACGATTAGCTGCGGAGTTCTGATGGGATCCGATGCATTAGTGCTGGGATGATTGCACCCGTTACTTTCTGCGCATTTAACTTATTAAAAGGCTCCACGTTTTCTTTATTAATGGATTTAAAACACTCGTTCCTCGTTTTTTTCGCTCCGTTCTCGATGTTTTAAGAAATAATTAAATCCGGTCCTAACATAATTTTTTTTTAAAAAAATAAACACTGCACGTCTCAAAAAGAGGGGTGCAACACGAGGACTTCCCAGGAGGTCACCCATCCTAGTACTACTCTCACCCAAGCACGCTTAGCTGCGGAGTTCTGATGGGATCTGGTGCATTAATGCTGGTATGATCGCACCCGTCACTTTCTGCGCATTTAACTTATTAAAAGGCTCCGCGTTTTCTTTATTAATGGATTTAAAACACCCGTTCCTCGTTTTTTATCGCTCCGTTCTTGATGTTTTAAGAAATAATTAAATCCGGTCCTAACATAACTTTTTTTAAAAAAATAAACACTACACGTCTCAAAAACAGGGGTGCAACACGAGGACTTCCCAGGAGGTCACCCATCCTAGTACTAGTCTCGCCCAAGCACGCTTAACTACGGAGTTTTGATGAGATCTGGTGCATTAGTGCTAGTATGATCGCACCCGTCATTTTTTGCGCATTTAACTTATTAAAAGTCTCCGCGTTTTCTTTATTAATGGATTTAAAACATCCGTTCCTCGTTTTTTATCGCTCCGTTCTCGATGTTTTAAGAAATAATTAAATCCGGTCCTAACATAATTTTTTTTTTAAAAAATAAACACTACACGTCTCAAAAAGAGTGGTGCAACACGAGGACTTCCCAGGAGGTCACCCATCCTAGTACTACTCCCGCCCAAGCACGCTTAGCTGCGGAGTTCTGATGGGATCCAGTGCATTAGTGCTGGTTTGATCGCACCCGTCACTTTCTGCGCATTTAACTTATTAAAAGGCTCCGCGTTTTCTTTATTAATGGATTTAAAACACCCGTTCCTCGTTTTTTATCGCTTCGTTCTCGATGTTTTAAGAAATAATTAAATCCGGTCCTAACATAATTTTTTTTAAAAAAATAAACACTACACGTCTCAAAAAGAAGGGTGCAACACGAGGGCTTCCCAGGAGGTCACCCATCCTAGTACTACTCTTGCCCAAACACGCTTGACTGCGGAGTTCTGATGGGATCCGGTGCATTAGTGCTGGTATGATCGCACCCGTCACTTTCTGCGCATTTAACTTATTAAAAGACTCCGCGTTTTCTTTATTAATGGATTTAAAACACTCGTTCCTCATTTTTTATCGCTCCGTTCTTGATGTTTTAAGAAATATTTAAATCCGGTCCTAACATAATTTTTTTTAAAAAAAATTAAACACTACACGTCTCAAAAAGAGGGGTGCAACACGAGGACTTCCCAGGAGGTCACCCATCCTAGTACTACTCTCGCCCAAGCACGCATAGCTGCGGAGTTCTGATGGGATCCGGTGCATTAGTGCTGGTATGATCGCACCGGTCACTTTCTGCACATTTAACTTATTAAAAGGCTCCGCGTTTTCTTTATTAATGGATTTAAAACACCCGTTCCTCGTTTTTTATCGCTCCGTTCTCGATGTTTTAAGAAATAATTAAATCCGGTCCTAACATAATTTTTTTTATAAAGAAATAAACACTACACGTCTCAAAAAGAAGGGTGCAACACGAGGGCTTCCCAGGAGGTCACCCATCCTAGTACTACTCTCGCCCAAGCACGCTTAATTGCGGAGTTCTGATGGGATCTGATGCATTAGTGCTGGTATGATCGCACCCGTCACTTTCTGCGCATTTAACTTATTAAAAGACTCCGCGTTTTCTTTATTAATGGATTTAAAACACTCTTTCCTCGTTTTTTATCGCTCCGTTCTCGATGTTTTAAGAAATAATTAAATCCGGTCCTAACATAATTTTTTTTTAAAAAAAATATACACTACACGTCTCAAAAAGAGGGGTGCAACACGAGGACTTCCCAGGAGGTCACCCATCCTAGTACTTCTCTCGCCCAAGCACGATTAGCTGCGGAGTTCTGATGGGATCCGATGCATTAGTGCTGGTATCATTGCACCCGTTACTTTCTGCGCATTTAACTTATTAAAAGGCTCTGCGTTTTCTTTATTAATGGATTTAAAACACCCGTTCCTCGTTTTTTATCGTTCCGTTCTCGATGTTTTAAGAAATAATTAAATCCGGTCCTAACATAATTTTTTTTAAAAAGAAATAAACACTACACGTCTCAAAAAGAAGGGTGCAACACGAGGGCTTCCCAGGAGGTCACCCATCCTAGTACTACTCTCGCCCAAGCACGCTTAATTGCGGAGTTCTGATGGGATCTGGTGCATTAGTGCTGGTATGATCGCACCCGTCACTTTCTGCGCATTTAACTTGATAAAAGGCTCCGCGTTTTCTTTATTAATGGATTTAAAACACTCGTTCCTCGTTTTTTATCGCTCCGTTCTCGATGTTTTAAGGAATAATTAAATCCGGTCCTAACATAATTTTTTTAAAAAAAATAAACACTACACGTCTCAAAAAAGGGGTGCAACACGAGGACTTACCAGGAGGTTACCCATCCTAGTACTACTCTCGCCCAAGCACGCTTAATTGCGGAGTTCTGATGGGATCTGGTGCATTAGTGCTGGTATGATCGCACCCGTCACTTTCTGCGCAATTAACTTATTAAAAGGCTCCGCGTTTTCTTTATTAATGGATTTAAAACACCCGTTCCTCGTTTTTTATCGCTCCGTTTTTGATGTTTTCAGAAATAATAAAATCCGGTCCTAACATAATTTTTAAAAAAAAAATAAACACTACACGTCTCAAAAAGAGGGGTTCAACACGAGGACTTCCCAGGAGGTCACCCATCCTAGTACTACTCTCGCCCAGGCGCGCTTAACTGCAGAGTACTGATGGGATCCGGTGCATTAGTGCTGGTATGATCGCACCCGTCACTTTCTGTGCATTTAACTTATTAAAAGGCTATGCGTTTTCTTTATTAATGGATTTAAAACACCCGTTCCTCGTTTTTTATCGCTCCGTTATCAATGTTTTAAGAAATAATTAAATCCGGTCCTAACATAATTTTTTTAAAAAAATAAACACTACACGTCTAAAAATGAGGGGTGCAACACGAGGACTTCCCAGGAGGTCACCCATCCTAGTACTACTATCGCCCAAGCACGCTTAACAGCGGAGTTCTAATGGGATCCGGTGCATTAGTGCTGGTATGATCGCACCTGTCACTTTCTGCGCATTTAACTTATTAAAAGGCTCCGCGTTTTCTTTATTAATGGATTTAAAACACCCGTTCCTCGTTTTTTATCGCTCCGTTCTCGATGTTTTAAGAAATAATTAAATCTTGTCCTAACATACTTTTTTATTAAAAAAAATAAACACTACACGTCTCAAAAAGAGGGGTGCAACACGAGGACTTCCCAGGAGGTCACCCATCCTAGTACTACTCTCGCCCAAGCACGCTTCACTGCGGAGTTCTGATGGGATCCGATGCATTAGTGCTGGTATGATCGCACTCGTCACTTTCTGCACATTTAACTTATTAAAAGGCTCCTTGTTTTCTTTATTAATGGATCTAAAACACCCGTTCCTCGTTTTTTTCGCTCCGTTCTCGATGTTTTAAGAAATAATTAAATCCGGTCCTAACATAATTTTTTTAAAAAAATAAACACTACACGTCTCAAAAATAAGGGGGCAACACGAGGACTTCCCAGGAGGTCACCCATCCTAGTACTACTCTCGCCCGAGCACGATTAACTGCGGAGTTCTGATGGGATCCGGTGCATTAGTGCTGGTATTATCGCACCCATCACTTTCTGCGCATTTAACTTATTAAAAGGCTCCGCGTTTTCTTTATTAATGGATTTAAAACACCCGTTCCTCGTTTTTTATCACTCCGTTCTCGATGTTTTAAGAAATAATTAAATCCGGTCCTAATATAATTTTTTTAAAAAAATAAACACTACACGTCTCAAAAAGAGGGGTGCAGCACGAGGACTTCCCAGGAGGTCACCCATCCTAGTACTACTCTCGCCCAAGCACGCTTTACTTCGGAGTTCTGATGGGATCCGGTGCATTAGTGCTGATATAATCGCACCCGTCACTTTCTACGCATTTAATATATTAAAAGGCTCCGCGTTTTCTTTATTAATGGATTTAAAACATCATTTCCTCGTTTTTTATCGCTCCGTTCTCGATGTTTTAAGAAATAATTAAATCCGGTCCTAACATAATTTTTTTTAAAAAAATAAACACTACACGTCTCAAAAACAGGGGTGCAACACGAGGACTTCCCAGGAGGTCACCCATCCTAGTACTACTCTCGCCCAAGCGCGCTTAACTGCGGAGTTCTGATGGGATCTGGTGCATTAGTGCTGGTATGATCGCACCCTTCACTTTCTGCGCATTTAGCTTATTAAAAGGCTCCGCGTTTTCTTTATTAATGGATTTAAAACACTCGTTCCTCGTTTTTTATCGCTCCGTTCTTGATGTTTTAAGAAATAATTAAATTCGGTCCTAACATAATTTTTTTTTTTAAAAAATAAACACTACACGTCTCAAAATGAGGGGTGCAACACGAGGACTTCCCAGGAGGTCACCCATCCTAGTACTACTATCGCCCAAGCACGCTTGACAGCGGAGTTCTAATGGGATCCGGTGCATTAGTGCTGGTATGATCGCACCTGTCACTTTCTGCGCATTTAACTTATTAAAAGGCTCCGCGTTTTCTTTATTAATGGATTTAAAACACCCGTTCCTCGTTTTTTATCGCTCCGTTCTCGATGTTTTAAGAAATAATTAAATCTGGTCCTAACATACTTTTTTATTAAAAAAAATAAACACTACACGTCTCAAAAAGAGGGGTGCAACACGAGGACTTCCCAGGAGGTCACCCATCCTAGTACTACCCTCGCCCAAGCACGCTTCACTGCGGAGTTCTGATGGGATCCGGTGCATTAGTGCTGGTATGATCGCACTCGTCACTTTCTGCGCATTTAACTTATTAAAAGGCTACTTGTTTTCTTTATTAATGGAACTAAAACACCTGTTCCTCGTTTTTTTCGCTCCGTTCTCGATGTTTTAAGAAATAATTAAATCCGGTCCTAACATAATTTTTTTAAAAAAATAAACACTACACGTCTCAAAAATAAGGGGGCAACACGAGGACTTCCCAGGAGGTCACCCATCCTAGTACTACTCTCACCCAAGCACGCTTAACTGCGGAGTTTTGATGGGATCCGGTGCATTAGTGCTGGTATGATCGCACCCGTCATTTTTTGCGCATTTAACTTAGTAAAAGGCTCCGCGTTTTCTTTATTAATGGATTTAAAACATCCGTTCCTCGTTTTTTATCGCTCCGTTCTCGATGTTTTAAGAAATAATTAAATCCGGTCCTAACATAATTTTTTTTTTAAAAAAATAAACACTACACGTCTCAAAAAGAGGGGTTCAACACGAGGACTTCCCAGGAGGTCACCCATCCTAGTACTACTCTCGCCCAGGCGCGCTTAACTGCGGAGTTCTGATGGGATCCGGTGCATTAGTGCTAGTATGATCGCACCCGTCACTTTCTGTGCATTTAACTTATTAAAAGACTCCGCGTTTTCTTTATTAATGGATTTAAAACACCCGTTCCTCGTTTTTTATCACTCCGTTCTCGATTTTTTAAGAAATAATTAAATCCGGTCCTAATATAATTTTTAAAAAAAATAAACACTACACGTCTCAAAAAGAGGGGTGCAGCACGAGGACTTCCCAGGAGGTCACCCATCCTAGTACTACTCTCGCCCAAGCACGCTTTACTACGGAGTTCTGATGGGATCCGGTGCATTAGTGCTGATATGATCGCACCCGTCACTTTCTACGCATTTAATATATTAAAAGGCTCCGCGTTTTCTTTATTAATGGATTTAAAACATCATTTCCTCGTTTTTTATCGCTCCGTTCCCGATGTTTTAAGAAATAATTAAATCCGGTCCTAACATAATTTTTTTTTAAAAAAATAAACACTACACGTCTCAAAAACAGGGGTGCAACACGAGGACTTCCCAGGAGGTCACCCATCCTAGTACTACTCTCGCCCAAGCGCGCTTAACTGCGGAGTTCTGATGGGATCTGGTGCATTAGTGCTGGTATGATCGCACCCGTCACTTTCTGCACATTTAACTTATTAAAAGGCTCCGCGTTTTCTTTATTAATGGATTTAAAACACCCGTTCCTCGTTTTTTATCGCTCCGTTCTCGATGTTTTAAGAAATTATTAAATCCGGTCCTAACATAATTTTTTTAAAAAAAATAAACACTACACGTCTCAAAAAGAGGGGTGCATCACAAGGACTTCCCAGGAGGTCACCCATCCTAGTACTACTCTCGCCCAAGCACGCTTCACTGCGGAGTTCTGATGGGATCCGGTGCATTAGTGCTGGTATGATCGCACTCGTCACTTTCTGCGCATTTAACTTATTAAAAGGCTACTTGTTTTCTTTATTAATGGATCTAAAACACCCGTTCCTCGTTTTTTTCGCTCCGTTCTCGATGTTTTAAGAAATAATTAAATCCGGTCCTAACATAATTTTTTTTAAAAAAATAAACACTACACGTCTCAAAAAGATGGTTGCAACACGAGGACTTCCCAGGATGTCACCCATCCTAGTACTACTCTCGCCCAAGCACGCTTAACTGTGGAGTTCTGATGGGATCCGGTGCATTAGTGCTGGTATGATCGCACCCGTCACTTTTTGCGCATTTAACTTATTAAAAGGCTCCGCGTTTTCTTTATTAATGGATTTAAAACACCCGTTCCTCGTTTTTTATCGCTCCGTTCTCGATGTTTTAAGAAATAATTAAATCCGGTTCTAACATAATTTTTTTTTAAAAAAATAAACACTACACGTCTCAAAAACAGGGGTGCAACAGGAGGACTTCCCAGGAGGTCACCCATCCTAGTACTACTCTCGCCAAAGCACACTTAACTGCGAAGTTCTGATGGGATCCGGTGCATTAGTGCTGGTATGATCGCACCCGTCACTTTCTGCGCATTTAACTTATTAATGGATTTAAAGCAGTCGTTCCTCGTTTTTTATCGCTCTGTTCTCGATGTTTTAAGAAATAATTAAATCCGGTCCTAACATAATTTTTTTTTAAAAAAAAATAAACACTACATGTCTCAAAAAGAGGGATGAAACACGAGGACTTCCCAGGAGGTCACCCATCCTAGTACTACTCTCGCCCAAGCACGTTTAACTGCGGACTTCTGATGGGATCCGGTGCATTAGTGCTGGTATGATCGCACCCGTCACTTTCTGCGCATTTAACTTATTAAAAGGCTCCGCGTTTTCTTTATTAATGGATTTAAAACTCTCGTTCCTCGTTTTTTATCGCTCCGTTCTTGATGTTTTAAGAAATATTTAAATCCGGTCCTAACATAATTTTTTTTAAAAAAAAATTAAACACTACACGTCTCAAAAAGAGGGGTGCAACACGAGGACTTCTCAGGAGGTCACCCATCCTAGTACTACTCTCGCCCAAGAACGCTTGACTGCAGAGTTCTGATGGGATCTGGTGCATTAGTGCTGGTATGATCGCACCCGTCACTTTCTGCGCATTTAACTTATTAAAAGGCTCCGCGTTTTCTTTATTAATGGATTTAAAACACCCGTTCCTCGTTTTTTATCGCTTCGTTCTCGATGTGTTAAGAAATAATTAAATCCGGTCCTAATATAATTTTTTTTTAAAAAAAATAAACACTACAGTCTCAAAAAGAGGGGTGCAACACGAGGACTTCCCAGGAGGTCACCCATCCTAGTACTTCTCTCGCCCAAGCACGATTAACTGCGGAGTTCTGATGGGATCCGGTGCATTAGTGCTGATATGTTCGCACCCGTTACTTTCTGCGCATTTAACTTATTAAAAGGCTCCGCGTTTTCCTTATTAATGGATTTAAAACACCCGTTCCTCGTGTTTTTTCGCTCCGTTCTCGATGTTTTAAGAAATAATTAAATCCGGTCCTAACATAATTTTTTTAAAAAAAAATAAACATTGCACGTCTCAAAAAGAGGGGTGCAACACGAGGACTTCCCAGGAGGTCACCCATCCTAGTACTACTCTCACCCAAGCACGCTTAGCTGCGGAGTTCTCATGGGATCCGGTGCATTAGTGCTGGTATGATCGCACCCGTCACTTTCTGCGCATTTAACTTATTAAAAGGCTCCGCGTTTTCTTTATTAATGGATTTAAAACACCCGTTCCTCGTTTTTTATCGCTCCGTTCTCGATGTTTTAAGAAATAATAAAATCCGGTTCTAACATAATTTTTTTTTAAAAAAATAAACACTACACGTCTCAAAAACAAGGGTGCAACACGAGGACTTCCCAGGAGGTCACCCATCCTAGTACTACTCTCGCCCAAGCACGCTTAACTACGGAGTTTTGATGGGATCCGGTGCATTAGTGCTAGTATGATCGCACCCGTCATTTTTTGCGCATTTAACTTATTAAAAGTGTCCGCGTTTTCTTTATTAATGGATTTAAAACATCCGTTCCTCGTTTTTTATCGCTCCGTTCTCGATGTTTTAAGAAATAATTAAATCCGGTCCTAACATAATTTTTTTTAAAAAAAATAAACACTACACGTCTCAAAAAGAGTGGTGCAACACGAGGACTTCCCAGGAGGTCACCCATCCTAGTACTACTCTCGCCCAAGCACGCTTAGCTGCGGAGTTCTGATGGGATCCAGTGCATTAGTGCTGGTATGATCGCACCCGTCACTTTCTGCGCATTTAACTTATTAAAAGGCTCCGCGTTTTCTTTATTAATGGATTTAAAACACCTATTCCTCGTTTTTTATCGCTTCGTTCTCGATGTTATAAGAAATAATTAAATCCGGTCCTAACATAATTTTTTTAAAAAAAAATAAACACTACACGTCTCAAAAAGAGGGGTGCAACACGAGGGCTTCCCAGGAGGTCACCCATCCTAGTACTACTCTTGCCCAAACACGCTTGACTGCGGAGTTCTGATGGGATCCGGTGCATTAGTGCTGGTATGATCGCACCCGTCACTTTCTGCGCATTTAACTTATTAAAAGACTCCGCGTTTTCTTTATTAATGGATTTAAAACACTCGTTCCTCGTTTTTTATCGCTCCGTTCTTGATGTTTTAAGAAATATTTAAATCCGGTCCAAACATAATTTTTTTTAAAAAAATTAAACACTACACGTCTCAAAAAGAGGGGTTCAACACGACGACTTCCCAGGAGGTCACCCATCCTAGTACTACTCTCGCCCAAGCACGCATAACTTCGGAGTTCTGATGGGATCCGGTGCATTAGTGCTGGTATGATCGCACCCGTCACTTTCTGCGCATTTAACTTATTAAAAGGCTCCGCGTTTTCTTTATTAATTGATTTAAAACACCCGTTCCTCGTTTTTTATCGCTCCGTTCTCGATGTTTTAAGAAATAATTAAATCCGGTCCTAACATAATTTTTTTTTAAAAAAAAATAAACACTACACGTCTCAAAAAGAGGGGTGCAACACGAGGACTTCCCAGGAGGTCACCCATCCTAGTACTTCTCTCGCCCAAGCACAATTAGCTGCAGAGTTCTGATGGGATCCGATGCATTAGTGCTGGGATGATTGCACCCGTTACTTTCTGCGCATTTAACTTATTAAAAGGCTCCACGTTTTCTTTATTAATGGATTTAAAACACCCGTTCCTCGTTTTTTTCGCTCCGTTCTCGATGTTTTAAGAAATAATTAAATCCGGTCCTAACATAATTTTTTTTTAAAAAAATAAACACTGCACGTCTCAAAAAGAGGGGTGCAACACGAGGACTTCCCAGGAGGTCACCCATCCTAGTACTACTCTCACCCAAGCACGCTTAGCTGCGGAGTTCTGATGGGATCCGGTGCATTAGTGCTGGTATGATCGCACCCGTCACTTTCTGCGCATTTAACTTATTAAAAGGCTCCGCGTTTTCTTTATTAATGGATTTAAAACACCCGTTCCTCGTTTTTTATCGCTCCGTTCTTGATGTTTTAAGAAATAATTAAATCCGGTCCTAACATAACTTTTTTTAAAAAAATAAACACTACACGTCTCAAAAACAGGGGTGCAACACGAGGACTTCCCAAGAGGTCACCCATCCTAGTACTAGTCTCGCCCAAGCACGCTTAACTACGGAGTTTTGATGAGATCCGGTGCATTAGTGCTAGTATGATCGCACCCGTCATTTTTTGCGCATTTAACTTATTAAAAGTCTCCGCGTTTTCTTTATTAATGGATTTAAAACATCCGTTCCTCGTTTTTTATCGCTCCGTTCTCGATATTTTAAGAAATAATTAAATCCGGTCCTAACATAATTTTTTTTTTAAAAAATAAACACTACACGTCTCAAAAAGAGTGGTGCAACACGAGGACTTCCCAGGAGGTCACCCATCCTAGTACTACTCCCGCCCAAGCACGCTTAGCTGCGGAGTTCTGATGGGATCCAGTGCATTAGTGCTGGTTTGATCGCACCCGTCACTTTCTGCGCATTTAACTTATTAAAAGGCTCCGCGTTTTCTTTATTAATGGATTTAAAACACCCGTTCCTCGTTTTTTATCGCTTCGTTCTCGATGTTTTAAGAAATAATTAAATCCGGTCCTAACATAATTTTTTTTAAAAAAATAAACACTACACGTCTCAAAAAGAAGGGTGCAACACGAGGGCTTCCCAGGAGGTCACCCATCCTAGTACTACTCTTGCCCAAACACGCTTGACTGCGGAGTTCTGATGGGATCCGGTGCATTAGTGCTGGTATGATCGCACCCGTCACTTTCTGCGCATTTAACTTATTAAAAGACTCCGCGTTTTCTTTATTAATGGATTTAAAACACTCGTTCCTCATTTTTTATCGCTCCGTTCTTGATGTTTTAAGAAATATTTAAATCCGGTCCTAACATAATTTTTTTTTAAAAAAATTATACACTACACGTCTCAAAAAGAGGGGTGCAACACGAGGACTTCCCAGGAGGTCACCCATCCTAGTACTACTCTCGCCCAAGCACGCATAACTGCGGAGTTCTGATGGGATCCGGTGCATTAGTGCTGGTATGATCGCACCCGTCACTTTCTGCACATTTAACTTATTAAAAGGCTCCGCGTTTTCTTTATTAATGGATTTAAAACACCCGTTCCTCGTTTTTTATCGCTCCGTTCTCGATGTTTTAAGAAATAATTAAATCCGGTCCTAACATAATTTTTTTATAAAGAAATAAACACTACACGTCTCAAAAAGAAGGGTGCAACACGAGGGCTTCCCAGGAGGTCACCCATCCTAGTACTACTCTCGCCCAAGCACGCTTAATTGCGGAGTTCTGATGGGATCTGGTGCATTAGTGCTGGTATGATCGCACCCGTCACTTTCTGCGGATTTAACTTATTAAAAGACTCCGCGTTTTCTTTATTAATGGATTTAAAACACTCTTTCCTCGTTTTTTATCGCTCCGTTCTCGATGTTTTAAGAAATAATTAAATCCGGTCCTAACATATTTTTTTTTTTAAAAAAATATACACTACACTTCTCAAAAAGAGGGGTGCAACACGAGGACTTCTCAGGAGGTCACCCATCCTAGTACTTCTCTCGCCCAAGCACGATTAGCTGCGGAGTTCTGATGGGATCCGATGCATTAGTGCTGGTATGATTGCACCCGTTACTTTCTGCGCATTTAACTTATTAAAAGGCTCTGCGTTTTCTTTATTAATGGATTTAAAACACCCGTTCCTCGTTTTTTATCGTTCCGTTCTCGATGTTTTAAGAAATAATTAAATCCGGTCCTAACATAATTTTTTTTAAAAAGAAATAAACACTACACGTCTCAAAAAGAAGGGTGCAACACGAGGGCTTCCCAGGAGGTCACCCATCCTAGTACTACTCTCGCCCAAGCACGCTTAATTGCGGAGTTCTGATGGGATCTGGTGCATTAGTGCTGGTATGATCGCACCCGTCACTTTCTGCGCATTTAACTTGATAAAAGGCTCCGCGTTTTCTTTATTAATGGATTTAAAACACTCGTTCCTCGTTTTTTATCGCTCCGTTCTCGATGTTTTAAGGAATAATTAAATCCGGTCCTAACATAATTTTTTTAAAAAAAATAAACACTACACGTCTCAAAAAGTGGGGTGCAACACGAGGACTTCCCAGGAGGTCACCCATCCTAGTACTACTCTCGCCCAAGCACGCTTAATTGCGGAGTTCTGATGGGATCCGGTGCATTAGTGCTGGTATGATCGCACCCGTCACTTTCTGCGCAATTAACTTATTAAAAGGCTCCGCGTTTTCTTTATTAATGGATTTAAAACACCCGTTCCTCGTTTTTTATCGCTCCGTTTTTGATGTTTTCAGAAATAATAAAATCCGGTCCTAACATAATTTTTAAAAAAAAAAATAAACACTACACGTCTCAAAAAGAGGGGTTCAACACGAGGACTTCCCAGGAGGTCACCCATCCTAGTACTACTCTCGCCCAGGCGCGCTTAACTGCAGAGTTCTGATGGGATCCGGTGCATTAGTGCTGGTATGATCGCACCCGTCACTTTTTGCGCATTTAACTTATTAAAAGGCTCTGCGTTTTCTTTATTAATGGATTTAAAACACCCGTTCCTCGTTTTTTATCGCTCCGTTATCAATGTTTTAAGAAATAATTAAATCCGGTCCTAACATAATTTTTTTTAAAAAATAAACACTACACGTCTCAAAATGAGGGGTGCAACACGAGGACTTCCCAGGAGGTCACCCATCCTAGTACTACTATCGCCCAAGCACGCTTAACAGCGGAGTTCTAATGGGATCCGGTGCATTAGTGCTGGTATGATCGCACCTGTCACTTTCTGCGCATTTAACTTATTAAAAGGCTCCGCGTTTTCTTTATTAATGGATTTAAAACACCCGTTCCTCGTTTTTTATCGCTCCGTTCTCGATGTTTTAAGAAATAATTAAATCTGGTCCTAACATACTTTTTTATTAAAAAAAATAAACACTACACGTCTCAAAAAGAGGGGTGCAACACGAGGACTTCCCAGGAGGTCACCCATCCTAGTACTACTCTCGCCCAAGCACGCTTCACTGCGGAGTTCTGATGGGATCCGGTGCATTAGTGCTGGTATGATCGCACTCGTCACTTTCTGCGCATTTAACTTATTAAAAGGCTCCTTGTTTTCTTTATTAATGGATCTAAAACACCCGTTCCTCGTTTTTTTCGCTCCGTTCTCGATGTTTTAAGAAATAATTAAATCCGGTCCTAACATAATTTTTTTTAAAAAATAAACACTACACGTCTCAAAAATAAGGGGGCAACACGAGGACTTCCCAGGAGGTCACCCATCCTAGTACTACTCTCACCCAAGCACGCTTAGCTGCGGAGTTTTGATGGGATCCGGTGCATTAGTGCTGGTATGATCGCACCCGTCATTTTTTGCGCATTTAACTTAGTAAAAGGCTCCGCGTTTTCTTTATTAATGGATTTAAAACATCCGTTCCTCGTTTTTTATCGCTCCGTTCTCGATGTTTTAAGAAATAATTAAATCCGGTCCTAACATAATTTTTTTTAAAAAAAATAAACACTACACGTCTCAAAAAGAGGGGTTCAACACGAGGACTTCCCAGGAGGTCACCCATCCTAGTACTACTCTCGCCCAGGCGCGCTTAACTGCGGAGTTCTGATGGGATCCGGTGCACTAGTGCTAGTATGATCGCACCCGTCACTTTCTGTGCATTTAACTTATTAAAAGACTCCGCGTTTTCTTTATTAATGGATTTAAAACACCCGTTCCTCGTTTTTTATCACTCCGTTCTCGATGTTTTAAGAAATAATTAAATCCGGTCCTAATATAATTTTTTAAAAAAAATAAACACTACACGTCTCAAAAAGAGGGGTGCAGCACGAGGACTTCCCAGGAGGTCACCCATCCTAGTACTACTCTCGCCCAAGCACGCTTTACTACGGAGTTCTGATGGGATCCGGTGCATTAGTGCTGATATGATCGCACCCGTCACTTTCTACGCATTTAATATATTAAAAGGCTCCGCGTTTTCTTTATTAATGGATTTAAAACATCATTTCCTCGTTTTTTATCGCTCCGTTCTCGATGTTTTAAGAAATAATTAAATCCGGTCCTAACATAATTTTTTTTTAAAAAATAAACACTACACGTCTCAAAAACAGGGGTGCAACACGAGGACTTCCCAGGATGTCACCCATCCTAGTACTACTCTCGCCCAAGCGCACTTAACTGCGGAGTTCTGATGGGATCTGGTGCATTAGTGCTGGTATGATCGCACCCGTCACTTTCTGCGCATTTAGCTAATTAAAAGGCTCCGCGTTTTCTTTATTAATGGATTTAAAACACCCGTTCCTCGTTTTTTATCGCTCCGTTCTTGATGTTTTAAGAAATAATTAAATCCGGTCCTAACATAATTTTTTTTTTAAAAAAAATAAACACTACACGTCTCAAAATGAGGGGTGCAACACGAGGACTTCCCAGGAGGTCACCCATCCTAGTACTACTATCGCCCAAGCACGCTTAACAGCGGAGTTCTAATGGGATCCGGTGCATTAGTGCTGGTATGATCGCACCTGTCAGTTTCTGCGCATTTAACTTATTAAATGGCTCCGCGTTTTCTTTATTAATGGATTTAAAACACCCGTTCCTCATTTTTTATCGCTCCGTTCTCGATATTTTAAGAAATAATTAAATCTGGTCCTAACATACTTTTTTATTAAAAAAATAAACACTACACGTCTCAAAAAGAGGGGTGCAACACGAGGACTTCCCAGGAGGTCACCCATCCTAGTACTACTCTCGCCCAAGCACGCTTCACTGCGGAGTTCTGATGGGATCCGTTGCATTAGTGCTGGTATGATCGCACTCGTCACTTTCTGCGCATTTAACTTATTAAAAGGCTACTTGTTTTCTTTATTAATGGATCTAAAACACCCGTTCCTCATTTTTTTCGCTCCGTTCTCGATGTTTTAAGAAATAATTAAATCCGGTCCTAACATAATTTTTTTAAAAAAATAAACACTACACGTCTCAAAAATAAGGGGGCAACACGAGGACTTCCCAGGAGGTCACCCATCCTAGTACTACTCTCACCCAAGCACGCTTAACTGCGGAGTTTCGATGGGATCCGGTGCATTAGTGCTGGTATAATTGCACCCGTCATTTTTTGCGCATTTAACTTAGTAAAAGGCTCCGCGTTTTCTTTATTAATGGATTTAAAACATCCGTTCCTCGTTTTTTATCGCTCCGTTCTCGATGTTTTAAGAAATAATTAAATCCGGTCCTAACATAATTTTTTTTTAAAAAAATAAACACTACACGTCTCAAAAAGAGGGGTTCAACACGAGGACTTCCCAGGAGGTCACCCATCCTAGTACTACTCTCGCCCAGGCGCGCTTAACTGCGGAGTTCTGATGGGATCCGGTGCATTAGTGCTACTATGATCGCACCCGTCACTTTCTGTGCATTTAACTTATTAAAAGACTCCGCGTTTTCTTTATTAATGGATTTAAAACACCCGTTCCTCGTTTTTTATCACTCCGTTCTCGATTTTTTAAGAAATAATTAAATCCGGTCCTAATATAATTTTTAAAAAAAATAAACACTACACGTCTCAAAAAGAGGGGTGCAGCACGAGGACTTCCCAGGAGGTCACCCATCCTAGTACTACTCTCGCCCAAGCACGCTTTACTACGGAGTTCTGATGGGATCCGGTGCATTAGTGCTGATATGATCGCACCCGTCACTTTCTACGCATTTAATATATTAAAAGGCTCCGCGTTTTCTTTATTAATGGATTTAAAACATCATTTCCTCGTTTTTTATCGCTCCGTTCTCGATGTTTTAAGAAATAATTAAATCCGGTCCTAACATAATTTTTTTTAAAAAAATAAACACTACACGTCTCAAAAAGAGGGGTGCAAAACGAGGACTTCCCAGGAGGTCACCCATCCTAGTACTACTCTCGCCCAAGCGCGCTTAACTGCGGAGTTCTGATGGGATCTGGTGCATTAGTGCTGATATGATCGCACCCGTCACTTTCTACGCATTTAATATATTAAAAGGCTCCGCGTTTTCTTTATTAATGGATTTAAAACATCATTTCCTCGTTTTTTATCGCTCCGTTCTCGATGTTTTAAGAAATAATTAAATCTGGTCCTAACATAATTTTTTTTTTTAAAAAATAAACACTACACGTCTCAAAAAGAGGGGTGCAAAACGAGGACTTCCCAGGAGGTCACCCATCCTAGTACTACTCTCGCCCAAGCGCGCTTAACTGCGGAGTTCTGATGGGATCTGGTGCATTAGTGCTGGTATGATCGCACCCGTCACTTTCTGCGCATTTAACTTATTAAAAGGCTCCGCGTTTTCTTTATTAATGGATTTAAAACACCCGTTCCTCGTTTTTTATCGCTCCTTTCTCGATGTTTTAAGAAATAATTAAATCCGGTCCTAACATAATTTTTTTTAAAAAAAAATAAACACTACACGTCTCAAAAAGAGGGGTGCAACACGAGGACTTCCCAGGAGGTCACCCATCCTAGTACTACTCTCGCCCAAGCACGCTTCACTGCGGAGTTTTGATGGGATACGGTGCATTAGTGCTGGTATGATCGCACCCGTCACTTTCTGCGCATTTAACTTATTAAAAGGCTCCGCGTTTTCTTTATTAATAGATTTAAAACACCCGTTCCTCGTTTTTTATCGCTCCGTTCTCGATGTTTTAAGAAATAATTAAATCCGGTCCTAACATAATTTTTTTAAAAAAATAAACACTACACGTCTCAAAAAGAGGGGTGCAACACGAGGACTTCCCAGGAGGTCACCCATCCTAGTACTACTCTCGCCCAAGCACGCTTGACTGTGGAGTTCTGATGGGATCCGGTGCATTAGTACTGGTATGATCGCACCCGTCACTTTCTGCGCATTTAACTTATTAAAAGGCTCCGCGTTTTCTTTATTAATGGATTTAAAACACTCGTTCCTCGTTTTTTATCGCTCCGTTCTCGATGTTTTAAGAAATAATTAAATCCGGTCTTAACATAATTTTTTTAAAAAAAAATAAACACTACATGTCTCAAAAAAAGGGGTGCAACACGAGGACTTCCCAGGAGGTCACCCATCCTAGTACTACTCTCTCCCAAGCACGCTTAGCTGCGGAGTTCTGATGGGATCCGATGCATTAGTGCTGGTATGATCGCACCCGTCACTTTCTGCGCATTTAACTTATTAAAAGGCTCCGCGTTTTCTTTATTAATGGATTTAAAACACCCGTTCCTCGTTTTTTATCGCTCCGTTCTCGATGTTTTAAGAAATAATTAAATCCGGTCCTAACATAATTTTTTTTTAAAAAAAGAAACACTACACGTCTCAAAAAGAGGGGTGCAACACGAGGACTTCCCAGGAGGTCACCCATCCTAGTACTACTCTCGCCCAAGCACGCTTGACTGCGGAGTTCTGATGGGATCCGGTGCATTAGTGCTGGTATGATCGCACCCGTCACTTTCTCCGCATTTAACTTATTAAAAGGCTCCGCGTTTTCTTTATTAATGGATTTAAAACACTCGTTCCTCGTTTTTTATCGCTCCGTTCTTGATGTTTTAAGAAATAATTAAATCCGGTCTTAACATAATTTTTTTTTTAAAAAAATAAACACTACATGTCTCAAAAAAAAGGGTGCAACACGAGGACTTCCCAGGAGGTCACCCATCCTAGTACAACTCTCGCCCAAGCACGCTTAGCTGCGGAATTCTGATGGGATCCGGTGCATTAGTGCTGGTATGATCACACCCGTCACTTTCTGCGCATTTAACTTATTAAAAGGCTTCGTGTTTTCTTTATTAATGAATTTAAAACACCCGTTCCTCGTTTTTTATCGCTCCGTTCTCGATGTTTTAAGAAATAATTAAATCCGGTCCTAACATAATTTTTTTAAAAAAAATAAACACTACACGTCTCAAAAAGAGGGGTGCAACACGAGGACTTCCCAGGAGGTCTGTAACACCCGGGTTCGGGGGTCGGGTGAAAATAATAATTTAAAAATAGTTCGAGTTTCGGTTCCAAATTTTAAATAATAAAATAATGGCTTGGGCCCCGGGTTTTAAGACATGTAAAATTTAATTGGTCCATTTTCTAAACAAACCCAAGTAGCCATGGGTGTCATCCATTATAGTTATCTCTTTCCATTAAGGGCGTTTTGGTTCATCTTCTTCATCTCACCATCCCCATTTGACGACAAATAGCTCCTCACCCCTCCTTGTTACTATTTCATTCAATAGCTTGCTCATTTTTGAAGGTTTTGCAAAGGTAATTTCGTTTTTGACTTACCCTCATTATCCTCTACAAGTTGATGCCTTTTATTTTCATTTCTACACATGTTTTGAAATTTGGAGTTTGGAGGGTTTTGAATTAAAAATTTTGTCTTTGAGGTCTTTGATTCTAGTTTTGATTTGTTGAAGTTCTATGAGTAATCTACAACCTAAAAGGGACCAACCAAACTGATTTTTAAAAGGATTTGGGTGTTTTCCCGAAATGGGGTTTTGGGGAGGTTTTTGGGAGGTTTTGGATTGAAATATGGGGGTGTTCTATGTAGAAATGAGAGGGCCAATGGTTAGGGTATAAGTAAGCATTGTTTTGAAAGCTTTAGGGAGTAGTTTAAAGGTTGAAATCAATGGTTTTAAGGGGTGCTTGAGGGCTGCTCGGATTTTGGAATTTTGGGCTTGTTTTCAATGTGAAAATTGAAGTCTTGTGCTTGGTATGTAATCCGGGTTGATTATTTTAGAACATGGACTGATTTGGGGTTATTTGCTTGGTGTTGGAATGCTTAGAAACAAGAAATTTGGTTGGTGAAGCTTCGGGGACAAATCCGGGGATTTCGGAGTCTTGAGCTCTGTCTTCGATCTTCTCTTGGGTAGCAACGGTGAGTAGAATTATTGGTTCTTACTTTGTGCTCGATATGGACTCATTGGGGTTGGGTGGAACCTTGAGAGGTCACCTAAACCCGTGTGTAAGCCTCTCTACTCTTATGTTGTTGTGACATGTTGATTGTATATACGTTATGATCATTGAATGCATTTTAAGTTGTTAATGTTGTAGTCGTGTTGAGTTCGTGCCTCACGTGATGGTGGTCTAACTACGGTGATGTGTAGTCCCACCGATAGTGACTGGTAGGGTAGTACTTTGATGTGTAGTCCCATTGGAAATCCACTAGTCGAAACGGTGATGTGTAGTCCCACCGTAAGTGTATGTTGGTTGTGCTTGTGCAAACCAAATGTTGTGGTTGAGATAGACCCTTGTGCATCCATTGCTTTCTTGCATGTAAATCGTGTTTTGGAAAACTGCATGTTGTGAATTGTAGAGCCTCTCTCACTAAGCTAGATTGCTTATGCTCTTATTGTTTCCAACGTGCAGATCGTTAAAGTTCGGGAGGCGAGGGGGCGAGGGAGGAGCTTTTTGGAGTTCTCAAGCAAGTTTAAGTATGGTTTGCTTTTGTAATAATGCCTAGACAATGGGGTGTAGGGTGTTAGGAGTTGGGGTCAAACTCCTTAGGAAGTTATGTTTGAAATTGTTAAACTCATGTTGTGTTATGCCTTTGCTTCTTGATTATGTCCTATGTTTCATATGTGGGTTATTTGCGTATGCCTAAGCTTGTATGATGTTGGCCTATGTATGCCTTATGCTTGACTACATTGTGATTGATGTCTTATGCTTGCTAAGTATGCTTCTTGTGGTCTTGTAAGGAGCCTTGATTTGTATGTTTACGTTAGATTAAATGCCCCTCATGTCAAGTCCTGATTGTGGTTTGTTGTATGTATGATTGTGTGTGCTTAGGAGTGTCCAAATGTGCATCTAGAACCTTACATGATGTTACCAAGTAGTGAAGTAAGGAGTTGCAGAGCAGGGGTATCGATACGGTTAGACCCGTATCGATACGGCCTTCTTATTCAAGGCCTTTCGTTTCGATACGCGGGGAGGCGTATCGATACCATTTTGGTCACTAGAGTTACTGTCCAACTTGGTATCGATATCGGTCTCAGGCGTATCTGTACGGTCATCTTAGCGTTGACCGTGAGAAGTCAACCTTTGAGGAGGGTATCGATACACTCTTTGGGTGTACCGATACGGTCTCCACGGGTTGACCATGACCATTTGACTTAGTCAAGGTGTATCGATACACCCCTTCTGGGTATCGATACCTCCTGCAGATAAGCTTAAAAATTGGGCTTTTGGATGTGTTTTGGGTTCGTTCGATTGTTTCGTGTATGTTGTTCCGCTGTTTGATCACTTAGGACTTTAATACTCTTCTAGGCAAGATTAAAATGAAAAAAAATATATAGGGTTGCTAACCGAAGGGGAGCCTTAACAGGTTTCACTTCGGTTTTCCCCGTGTAGCCCTTTTGGACCGGTCATTCGGCCAGACCGGGACGATGGGGTTACATTTATTGGTATTAGAGCCTGAGGTTTCCGAGACCTCGGGCAGGTAAGTGAGGTAAGTTAAGGTATTATGAGTGTTTTTCCATGCATGTCTAAATTTTGTCTTTAGCACGGTTTATGTATGCATGCTATGGTGACCTTGCTGTTGTTTGGGTGTTGGTTCGAGTCCCCTTTGTTAGGCATTGTTGACAAAATAAAAAGGGAAAATTGTTTTGGTTTAAAGAGCTTGAGAACCGGAGTCCTTTGCCCCTTGCTAACCTAACGTTTCCTTGTTGTTGTGTGTTTGTTGTTTTAGATTACATTAATTGCTATGGTGAGACCGAGGGGACGACCTAGAGCGGGTGACCAGGCACCCGAGAACGCGCCTCCTGCTCTTAATGCTCCGGGTGGTAATGGAGGGAACGTCGGAGGTGATGGTAATGGGCCTCAGGCTGGGGCTAATGTGGGAGGTAATGGGGCTCAAGCGGGCCAAGGTCAGGCAGGCCCAGATGTGGCTCATTTGATCCAGACTATAGCCGGAGCTTTTCAGACAGCTTTGGCTGGTATGCAAGCTGCAGCACCAGCTCAGGGTGCGGGGACATGATTACCCCTAGAGAGGCTTCGTAATTTGGGGGCAGTTGAGTTTCGTGGGTTGTCTCCGGAGGGTTCGGAAGGGTGGCTTGAGAGCACTACTCGCATCTTGGGTCAGATGGAGTGTTCGGATGCCCGTAAGTTGGGATGCATTGTCTCATTGCTTCAGGGAGACGCTTATACTTGGTGGACCACTGCTATTTCTGGTATGGCCGAGGTGGATGTCACATGGGAGTTTTTCAGGAATGCTTTCAAGGGGAAGTACCTTGGGGTTCGATACTTGGATGAAAAGAAAAGGGAGTTCATGACTTTGGTTCAAGGCAATAGGACCGTGTCCGAGTATGAGATCCAGTTTGTGAGGTTGAGCCAGTACGCGCCAGAGTTGATTCCGGATGAGAAGGAGCGATGTGAGCGCTTCAGATATGGGTTGACTACTGATGTGAAGACCTACATGTTGGCCTCCGACTACACTGAGTTCGATGTCTTGGTTTCTAGAGCCAAGGATGTAGAGCAAAACCTAAGCTCTAGAGCACGTGCTGGTGGGTCTGACTCCGGGAAGAGACATGCGAACTGGGATAGAGATCATGCCAAGAGGCATAGGGATAGGAGGTACCAGCCGGATACGAGGCCTAGGGGTGGTAACCATGGTCAGGGCCGTCAGGGCCAAGGGGCTGTTGGGCACATTTCGGAGTGCACTAGGTGCGGGAGACGCCACCCAGGTGAGTGCATGGGTATATTTGGGGCGTGTTGGAACTGTAGCTCCCGAGATCATTTGAGGCGTGATTGTCCACACCCAGTTAGAGGAGGACCGGCTCCAGCGAGGGGTTTTGAGCATCAGAGAGGTCGTGGGCGCGGCCGTGGGAACTTCCAGCCAAGGAATGAGGGTCAGAGGAACTTGGCTCATGTGGTAGCAGTCCAGCCCGAGGGAGGAGGACCGGCTAGGGTGTACGCTCAGCGAGAGGCTGGAAATGACACTGATGTCATTGCAGGTAATTTCACATTACAGTCTTTGAGTTTGCTTTCTCTAATAGATTCGGGGTCAACACATTCGTATATTCTGGGTGAGCATGCAAAGTCATTAGGATTACCTTGTGATCGGCTAGAGGTAGGTGTAAATGTCACTAGCTCTTTTGGTGACACGGTGGTAGTCAGGAAAGTGTATAGGAGGTGCCCCTTGATGATTCAGGGCCAAGTATTTCCGGTAGACATGATGGAGCTACCCTTTTATGGCTTTGATGTGATTTTGGGCATGGATTGGCTTGTAGAGCATAGAGCTAGGGTTGACTTTGAGACTAAGAGAGTCTCTTTGAGGCTTACCGATGACTTTGAGGTTGTGGTAGTTGGGGAAAATGTTAAGTTTTTGTCCAACGTGGTTTCAGCTTTGGAAGCTCAGAGGTTGTTGAGTTCAGGGTGTCAGGCTTACTTGGCTTACGTAATGAACCCGGATATGAGTGAGGTGAGACCTCAGGACATCAGGACTGTGTGTGACTTTCCGAGTGTTTTTCCGGAAGAACTACCAGGCTTGCCTCCAGACAGAGCAATTGAGTTTGCTATCGAGACATATTCTGATTCCGCACCGGTGTCGATTGCTCCGTATAGAATGGCACCGAAAGAGTTGAAAGAGTTGAAGACACGGCTTCAGGAGTTGACTGACAGAGGCTTCATTAGGCCTAGTGTTTCCCCGTGGGGTGCTCCGGTTTTGTTTGTGAAAAAGAAGGATGGTAGCATGAGGATGTGCATAGACTATAGACAGTTGAATAAGGTGACAGTGAAAAACAAATATCCCTTGCCAAGGATAGATGACTTGCTAGACCAGTTGAGGGGTGCTTCCGTGTTTTCAAAGATTGATTTGAGGTCTGGGTATTACCAGTTAAAGGTAAAGGATGTGGACATACCGAAGACAGCTTTTCGTACACGATACGGGCATTATGAGTTTTTGGTGATGCCTTTTGGGTTGACCAATGCTCCAGCAGCCTTCATGGATATGATGAACCGGGTGTTTCATAAGTTCTTGGACAGGTTTGTGGTAGTGTTTATTGATGACATCCTAGTGTACTCTAGGACCGAAGAGGAGCACGATGAACACTTAAGGTTAGTGCTTCAGACCCTACTTGAGAATCAGTTGTATGCCAAGCTAAGTAAGTGTGAGTTTTGGATTAGAGAGGTGGTCTTCCTTGGCCACGTGATCTCAGCTAGTGGGATTAGTGTAGATCCCAAGAAGATTGAAGCCATTGTGAATTGGAAGCAACCAAAATCAGTGACAGAAATCCGCAGTTTCCTAGGCTTGGCGGGGTACTATAGGAGGTTTGTTGAGGGGTTCTCGAGGATAGCGGCTCCGTTGACCAAGTTGCTACAGAAGAATGTTCCGTATGAATGGTCAGATGCAAGACAAGAAGCGTTTGAGAAATTGAAGAAAGCTTTGACCGAAGCTCCCATTTTGATTCAGCCCGAGCCGGGGAGAGAGTTTGTGATTTTCAGTGATGCATCTTACGTGGGGCTAGGTTGTGTGCTTATGCAAGAAGGTAAGGTAGTGGCATATGCTTCCCGACAGTTGAAGGTTCATGAGAAGAATTACCCCACACATGACATAGAGTTGGCCGCAGTGGTGTTCGCGTTGAAAATTTGGAGACACCATCTTTATGGTGAGAAGTGCACTGTGTACACCGACCACAAGAGCTTGAAATATTTGATGTCCCAAAGGGAGTTGAATATTAGGCAACGAAGGTGGTTAGAGCTTCTTAAAGATTATGACCTTACCATAGAGTATCATCCGGGCAAGGCAAACGTGGTGGCCGATGCCTTGAGTAGGAAGGTGGCCGTTGAGTTGCGAGCAATGTTTGCAAGGTTGAGTGTGTCTACGGATGGTGGGCTAGTGGCCGAGCTTCAGGTTAAGCCATCATTGGTTCAGTTGATCCGTGAGAAGCAGTTGCGAGATGAGTCCTTGGCAC
Source organism: Hibiscus tridactylites (assembly GCA_958450335.1). Taxonomy (NCBI): domain Eukaryota; kingdom Viridiplantae; phylum Streptophyta; class Magnoliopsida; order Malvales; family Malvaceae; genus Hibiscus; species Hibiscus tridactylites. The sequence continues at coordinate 87,044,242 of OY288277.1, forward strand.
CTCACGTGCAAGACATAGCCGAAGATATGCCTACCGAGTATTGTTTTGGAGAGAATGGGATCCTATGTTTCAAGGATAGGATAGTGGTTCCGGAGGATGCCGAGTTGAGGCGTACGATCTTGAGTGAGGCTCACAATAGTCCTTTTGCTATGCATCCGGGTAGCACGAAGATGTATCGAGGATTGAAGGAAGAGTATTATTGGGTTGGTTTGAAAAAGGATGTAGCCGAGTTCGTAAGTAAATGCATGGTCTGTCAGAGAGTCAAGGCTGAGCACCAGTTTCCCTCAGGGTTGTTGCAACCGTTGAAAATTCCAGAGTGGAAGTGGGAGCGTATCACTATGGACTTTGTGTCAGGACTTCCGTTGACTCCTTCGAAGAAAAATTCAGTGTGGGTGATTGTAGATAGATTCACCAAGTGTGCACACTTCATACCGGTTCATACCACCTATACATTGGACAAGTTGGCCGAATTGTATATTCGTGAGATTGTGAGACTACATGGGGTACCAAAGTCGATTGTGTCAGATCGAGATCCGAGATTTACCTCTAGATTTTGGGAGTGTTTGCATCGAGCCTTAGGCACTTGGTTGAACTTCAGCACTTCGTATCATCCGCAGTCAGATGGGCAGTCTGAGAGGGTAATTCAGATATTGGAGGATATGTTGAGGTGTTGTATCATTGACTTTCAGGGGTCATGGGAGAAACACCTACCATTAGTGGAGTTTGCGTATAACAACAGCTTCCAGTCGAGCATCCAGATGGCTCCCTATGAGGCCTTGTATGGTAGGAAGTGTAGGACCCCGATTTGTTGGGCCGAGGTCGGACAGAAACTTGTACCGATGCCCGAATTGCTTAAGGGAACCACCGAGAAGGTGAAATTGATTGGTGATCGCTTGAAAGCGGCTTCAGATCGGCAAAAGTCCTATGCCGATTTAAAAAGGAAGGAGGTGGAATACTCCGTGGGGGATAGAGTGTTTTTGAAAGTCTCACCTTGGAAGAAGGTGATGAGGTTTGGAAGGAAGGGCAAGTTGAGCCCAAGGTACATAGGGCCTTATGAGATAGTTGAGAGAATTGGTCTGGTTGCCTATAGATTGAGACTCCCAGTTGAGCTAGAGAAGATTCATGATGTATTTCATGTGTCGATGCTTAGGAGGTATAGATCGGATCCGTCCCATGTTATGCCAGTGGAAGAAATAGAGTTAAATTCGGACTTGTCTTACAATGAGGAACCAGTTGAGATACTTGCTTCTGATAGCAAGGTGTTGCGTGGCAAGACTATAGAGTTAGTCAAAGTCTTATGGAGACATAGAGGTGTGGAGGAAGCCATGTGGGAGAGGAAAGCTGACATGCTTGAGCAGTTTCCGTATTTGTTTCCGTCAGGTAATTTCGAGGACGAAATTCCTTAAGTAGGGGAGAGTTGTAACACCCGGGTTCGGGGGTCGGGTGAAAATAATAATTTAAAAATAGTTCGGGTTTCGGTTCCAAATTTTAAATAATAAAATAATGGCTTGGGCCCCGGGTTTTAAGACATGTAAAATTTAATTGGGCCATTTTCTAAACAAACCCAAATAGCCATGGGTGTCATCCATTGTAGTTATCTCTTTCCATTAAGGGCGTTTTGGTCTTTTGACTTCCCCATTTTAAACAAACATAAAATAAACCCCTTTTGGCTCATCTTCTTCATCTCACCATCCCCATTTGACGACAAATAGCTCCTCACTCCTCCTTGTTACTATTCCATTCAATAGCTTGCTCATTCTTGAAGGTTTTGCAAAGGTAATTTCGTTTTTGACTTACCCTCATTATCCTCTACAAGTTGATGCCTTTTATTTTCATTTCTACACATGTTTTGAAATTTGGAGTTTGGAGGGTTTTGAATTAAAAATTTTGTCTTTGAGGTCTTTGATTCTAGTTTTGATTTGTTGAAGTTCTATGAGTAATCTACAACCTAAAAGGGACCAACCAAACTGATTTTTAAAAGGATTTGGGTGTTTTCCCGAAATGGGGTTTTGGGGAGGTTTTTGGGAGGTTTTGGATTGAAATATGGGGGTGTTCTATGTAGAAATGAGAGGGCCAATGGTTAGGGTATAAGTAAGCATTGTTTTGAAAGCTTTAGGGAGTAGTTTAAAGGTTGAAATCAATGGTTTTAAGGGGTGCTTGAGGGCTGCTCGGATTTTGGAATTTTGGGCTTGTTTTCAATGTGAAAATTGAAGTCTTGTGCTTGGTATGTAATCCGGGTTGATTATTTTAGAACATGGACTGATTTGGGGTTATTTGCTTGGTGTTGGAATGCTTAGAAACAAGAAATTTGGTTGGTGAAGCTTCGGGGACAAATCCGGGGATTTCGGAGTCTTGAGCTCTGTCTTCGATCTTCTCTTGGGTAGCAACGGTGAGTAGAATTATTGGTTCTTACTTTGTGCTCGATATGGACTCATTGGGGTTGGGTGGAACCTTGAGAGGTCACCTAAACCCGTGTGTAAGCCTCTCTACTCTTATGTTGTTGTGACATGTTGATTGTATATACGTTATGATCATTGAATGCATTTTAAGTTGTTAATGTTGTAGTCGTGTTGAGTTCGTGCCTCACGTGATGGTGGTCTAACTACGGTGATGTGTAGTCCCACCGATAGTGACTGGTAGGGTAGTACTTTGATGTGTAGTCCCATTGGAAATCCACTAGTCGAAACGGTGATGTGTAGTCCCACCGTAAGTGTATGTTGGTTGTGCTTGTGCAAACCAAATGTTGTGGTTGAGATAGACCCTTGTGCATCCATTGCTTTCTTGCATGTAAATCGTGTTTTGGAAAACTGCATGTTGTGAATTGTAGAGCCTCTCTCACTAAGCTAGATTGCTTATGCTCTTATTGTTTCCAACGTGCAGATCGTTAAAGTTCGGGAGGCGAGAGGGCGAGGGAGGAGCTTTTTGGAGTTCTCAAGCAAGTTTAAGTATGGTTTGCTTTTGTAATAATGCCTAGACAATGGGGTGTAGGGTGTTAGGAGTTGAGGTCAAACTCCTTAGGAAGTTATGTTTGAAATTGTTAAACTCATGTTGTGTTATGCCTTTGCTTCTTGATTATGTCCTATGTTTCATATGTGGGTTATTTGCTTATGCCTAAGCTTGTATGATGTTGGCCTATGTATGCCTTATGCTTGACTACATTGTGATTGATGTCTTATGCTTGCTAAGTATGCTTCTTGTGGTCTTGTAAGGAGCCTTGATTTGTATGTTTACGTTAGATTAAATGCCCCTCATGTCAAGTCCTGATTGTGGTTTGTTGTATGTATGATTGTGTGTGCTTAGGAGTGTCCAAATGTGCATCTAGAACCTTACATGATGTTACCAAGTAGTGAAGTAAGGAGTTGCAGAGCAGGGGTATCGATACGGTTAGACCTGTATCGATACGGCCTTCTTATTCAAGGCATTTCGTTTCGATACGCGTGGAGGCGTATCGATACCATTTTGGTCACTGGAGTTACTGTCCAACTTGGTATCGATACCGGTGTCAGGCCTATCGGTACGGTCATCTTAGCGTTGACCTTGAGAAGTCAACCTTTGAGGAGGGTATCGATACACTCTTTGGGTGTACCGATACGGTCTCCACGGGTTGACCATGACCATTTGACTTAGTCAAGGTGTATCGATACACCCCTTCTGGGTATCGATACCTCCTGCAGATAAGCTTAAAAATTGGGCTTTTGGATGTGTTTTGGGTTCGTTCGACTGTTTCGTGTATGTTGTTTCGCTGTTTGATAACTTAGGACTTTAATACTCTTCTAGGCAAGATTAAAATGAAAAAAATATAGGGTTTCTAACCGAAGGGGAGCCTTAACGGGTTTCACTTCGGTTTTCCCCGTGTAGCCCTTTTGGACTGGTCATCCGGCCAGACCGGGACGAGGGGGTTACAAGGTCACCCATCCTAGTACTACTCTCGCCCAAGCACGCTTGACTGCGGAGTTCTGATGGGATCCGGTGCATTAGTGCTAGTATGATCGCACCCGTCACTTTCTGCGCATTTAACTTATTAAAAGGCTCCGCGTTTTCTTTATTAATGGATTTAAAACACCCGATCCTCGTTTTTTATCGCTCCGTTCTTGATGTTTTAAGAAATAATTAAATCCGGTCCTAACATAATTTTTTTTAAAAAAATAAACACTACACGTCTCAAAAAGAGGGGTGCAACACGAGGACTTCCCAGGAGGTCACCCATCCTAGTACTACTCTCGCCCAAGCACGCTTAGCTGCGGAGTTCTGATGGGATCCGGTGTATTAGTGCTGGTATGATCGCAACCGTCACTTTCTGCGCATTTAACTTATTAAAAGGCTCCGCGTTTTCTTTATTAATGGATTTAAAACACCCGATCCTCGTTTTTTATCGCTCCGTTCTTGATGTTTTAAGAAATAATTAAATCCGGTCCTAACATAATTTTTTTTAAAAAAATAAACACTACACGTCTCAAAAAGAGGGGTGCAACACGAGGACTTCCCAGGAGGTCACCCATCCTAGTACTACTCTCGCCCAAGCACGCTTAGCTGCGGAGTTCTGATGGGATCCGGTGTATTAGTGCTGGTATGATCGCACCCGTCACTTTCTGCGCATTTAACTTATTAAAAGGCTCCGCGTTTTCTTTATTAATGGATTTAAAACACTCGTTCCTCGTTTTTTATCGCTCCGTTCTCGATGTTTTAAGAAATAATTAAATCCGGTCCTAACATAATTTTTTTAAAAAAATAAACACTACATGTCTCAAAAAGAGGGGTGCAACACGAGGACTTCCCAGGAGGTCACCCATCCTAGTACTACTCTCGCCCAAGCACGCTTAACTGCGGAGTTCTGATGGGATCCGGTGCATTAGTGCTGGTATGATTGCACCCATCACTTTCTGCGCATTTAACTTATTAAAAGGCTCCGCGTTTTCTTTATTAATGGATTTAAAACACCCGTTCCTCGTTTTTTATCGCTCCGTTCTCGATGTTATAAGAAATAATTAAATCATGTCCTAACATATTTTTTTTTAAAAAAATAAACACTACACGTCTCAAAAAGAGGGGTGCAACACTAGGACTTCCCAGGAGGTCACCTATCCTAGTACTACTCACGCCCAAGCATGCTTAACTGCGGAGTTCTGATGGGATCCGGTGCATTAGTGCTGGTATTATCGCACCCATCACTTTCTGCGCATTTAACTTATTAAAAGGCTCCGCGTTTTCTTTATTAATGGATTTAAAACACCCGTTCCTCGTTTTTTATCGCTCAGTTCTCGATGTTTTAAGAAATAATTAAATCCGGTCCTAACATAATTTTTTTTTAAAAATAAACACTACACGTCTCAAAAAGAGGGGTGCAACACGAGGACTTCCCAGGAGGTCACCCATCCTAGTACTACTCTCGCCCAAGCACGCTTGACTGCGGAGTTCTGATGGGATCCGGTGCATTAGTGCTGGTATGATCACAACCGTCACTTTCTGCGCATTTAACTTATTAAAAGGCTCCGCGTTTTCTTTATTAATGGATTTAAAACACTCGTTCCTCGTTTTTTATCGCTCCATTCTCGATGTTTTAAGAAATAATTAAATCTGGTCCTAACATAATTTTTTTTTTTAAAAAATAAACACTACACGTCTCAAAAAGAGGGGTGCAACACGAGAACTTCCTAGGAGGTCACCCATCCTAGTACTACTCTCGCCCAAGAATGCTTAACTGCAGAGTTCTGATGGGATCCGGTGCATTAGTGCTGGTATGATCGCACCCGTCACTTTCTGCGCATTTAACTTATTAAAAGGCTCCGCGTTTTCTTTATTAATGGATTTAAAACACCCGTTCCTCGTTTTTTATCGCTCTGTTCTCGATGTTTTAAGAAATAATTAAATCCGGTCCTAACATAATTTTTTTTAAAAAAAAATAAACACTACACGTCTCAAAAAGAGGGGTGAAACACGAGGACTTCCCAGGAAGTCAACCATCCTAGTACTACTCTCGCCCGAGCACGTTTAACTGCGAAGTTCTGATGGGATCTGGTGCATTAGTGCTGGTAAGATCGCACCCGTCACTTTCTGCGATTTTAACTTATTAAAAGGCTCCGCGTTTTCTTTATTAATGGATTTAAAACACCCGTTCCTCGTTTTTTATCGCTCCGTTCTCGATGTTTTAAGAAATAATTTAATCTGGTCCTAACATAATTTTTTTTAAAAAAAAATAAACACTACACGTCTCAAAAAGAGGGGTGCAACACGAGGACTTCCCAGGAGGTCACCCATCCTAGTACTACTCTCGCCGAAACACGCATAACTGCGGAGTTCTGATGGGATCCGGTGCATTAGTGCTTGTATGATCGCACCCGTCACTTTTTGCGCACTTAATTTATTAAAAGGCTCCGCGTTTTCTTTATTAATGGATTTAAAACACCCGTTCCTCGTTTTTTATCGCTCCGTTCTCGATGTTTCAAGAAATAATTAAATCCGGTCCTAACATAATTTTTTTTAAAATAAACACTACACGTCTCAAAAAAAAGGTGCAACACGAGGACTTCCCAGGAGGTCACCCATCCTGGTACTACTCTCGCCCAAGCGCGCTTAACTGCGGAGTTCTGATGGGATCTAGTGCATTAGTGCTAGTATGATCGCACCCGTCACTTTCTGCGCATTTAACTTATTAAAAGGCTCCGCGTTTTCTTTATTAATGGATTTAAAACACCCGTTCCTCGTTTTTTATCGCTCCGTTCTCGATGTTTTAAGAAATAATTAAATCCGGTCCTAACATAATTTTTTTTTAAAAAAATAAACACTACACGTCTCAAAAAGAGGGGTGCAACACGAGGACTTCCCAGGAGGTCACCCATCCTAGTACTACTCTCGCCCAAGCACGCTTGACTGCGGAGTTCTGATGGGATCCGGTGCATTAGTGCTGGTATGATCGCACCCGTCACTTTCTGCGCATTTAACTTATTAAAAGGCTCCGCGTTTTCTTTATTAGTGGATTTAAAACACCCGTTCCTCGTCTTTTATCGCTCCGTTCTCGATGTTTTAAGAAATAATTAAATCCGGTCCTAACATAATTTTTTTTTAAAAAAATAAACACTACACGTCTCAAAAAGAGGGGTGCAGCACGAGGACTTCCCAGGAGGTCACCCATCCTACTACTACTCTCGCCCAAGCACGCTTGACTACGGAGTTCTGATGGGATCCGGTGCATTAGTGCTGATATGATCGCACCCGTCACTTTCTGCGCATTTAATTTATTAAAAGGCTCCGCGTTTTCTTTATTAATGGATTTAAAACATCTTTTCCTCGTTTTTTATCGCTCCGTTCTCGATGTTTTAAGAAATAATTAAATTCGGTCCTAACATAATTTTTTTTTTAAAAATAAACACTACACGTCTCAAAGAGAGGGGTGCAACACGAGGACTTCACAGGAGGTCACCCATCCTGGTACTACTCTCGCCCAAGCGCGCTTAACTGCGGAGTTCTGATGGGATCTGGTGCATTAGTGCTGGTATGATCGCACCCGTCACTTTCTGCGCATTTAACTTATTAAAAGGCTCTGCGTTTTCTTTATTAATGGATTTAAAACACCCGTTCCTCGTTTTTTATCGCTCCGTTCTCGATGTTTTAAGAAATAATTAAATCCGGTCCTAACATAATTTTTTTAAAAAAAAAATAAACACTACACGTCTCAAAAAGAGGGGTGCAACACGAGGACTTCCCAGGAGGTCACCCATCCTAGTACTACTCTCGCCCAAGCACGCTTAGCTGCGGAGTTCTGATGGGATCCGGTGCATTAGTGCTGGTATGATCGCACCCGTCACTTTCTGCGCATTTAACTTATTAAAAGGCTCCGCGTTTTCTTTATTAATGGATTTAAAACACCCGTTCCTCGTTTTTTATCTCTCCGTTCTCGATGTTTTAAGAAATAATCAAATCCGTTCCTAACATAATTTTTAAAAAAAAAAAATAAACACTACACGTCTCAAAAAGAGGGGTGCAACACGAGGACTTCCCAGGAGGTCACCCATCCTAGTACTACTCTCGCCCAAGCACGCTTGACTGCGGAGTTCTGATGGGATCCGGTGCATTAGTGCTGGTATGATCGCACCCGTCACTTTCTGCACATTTAACTTATTTAAAGGCTCCGCGTTTTCTTTATTAATGGATTTAAAACACCCGTTCCTCGTTTTTTATCGCTCCGTTCTCGGTGTTTTAAGAAATAATTAAATCCGGTCCTAACATAATTTTTTTTAAATAAACACTACACGTCTCAAAAAGCGGGGTGCAGCACGAGGACTTCCCAGGAGGTCACCCATACTAGTACTACTCTCGCCCAAGCACGCTTAACTGCGGAGTTCTGATGGATCCGGTGCATTAGTGCTGGTATGATCGCACCCGTCACTTTTTGCGCATTTAACTTATTAAAAGGCTCCGCGTTTTCTTTATTAATGATTTTAAAACACTCGTTCCTCGTTTTTTATCGCTCCGTTCTCGATGTTTTAAGAAATAGTTAAATCCGGTCCTAACATAATTTTTTAAAAAAAATAAACACTACACGTCTCAAAAAGAGGGGTGCAACACGAGGACTTCCCAGGAGGTCACCCATCCTAGTACTACTCTCGCCCAAGCAAGCTTAACTGCGGAGTTCTGATGGGATCCGGTGCATTAGTGCTTGTATTATCGCACCCATCACTTTCTGCGCATTTAACTTATTAAAAGGCTCTGCGTTTTCTTTATTAATGGATTTAAAACACCCGTTCCTCGTTTTTTATCGCTCCGTTCTCGATGTTTTAAGAAATAATTAAATCCGATCCTCGCATATTTTTTTCTTAAAAATAAACACTACACGTCTCAAAAAGAGGGGTGCAACACGAGGACTTCCCAGGAGGTCACCCATCCTAGTACTACTCTCGCCCAAGCACGCTTAACTGCGGAATTCTGATGGGATCTGGTGCATTAGTGCTGGTATAATCGCACCCGTCACTTTCTGTGCAATTAACTTATTAAAAGGCTCCGCGTTTTCTTTATTAATGGATTTAAAACACCCGTTCCTCGTTTTTTATCGCTCCGTTCTCGATGTTTTAAGAAATAATTAAATCCTGTCCTAACATAATTTTTTTTAAAAAAAATAAACACTACACGTCTCAAAAAGAGGGGTGCAACACGAGGACTTCCCAGGAGGTCACCCATCCTAGTACTACTCTCGCCCAAGCACGCTTAGCTGCGGAGTTCTGATGGGATCCGGTGCATTAGTGCTGGTATGATCGCACCCGTCACTTTCTGCGCATTTAACTTATTAAAAGGCTCCGTGTTTTCTTTATTAATGGATTTAAAACACCCGTTCCTCGTTTTTTATCGCTCCGTTCTCGATGTTTTAAAAAATAATTAAATCCGGTCCTAACATAATTTTTTTTTAAAAAAAATAAACACTACACGTCTCAAAAAGAGGGGTGCAACACAAGGACTTCCCAGGAGGTCACCCATCCTAGTACTACTCTCGCCCAAGCACGCTTGACTGCGGAGTTCTGATGTGATCCGGTGCATTAGTGCTGGTATGATCGCACCCGTCACTTTCTGCGCATTTAACTTATTAAAAGGCTCCGCGTTTTCTTTATTAATGGATTTAAAACACTCGTTCCTTGTTTTTTATCGCTCTGTTCTCGATGTTTTAAGAAATAATTAAATCCGGTCCTAACATAATTTTTTTTAAAAAAAAAATAAACACTACACGTCTCAAAAAGAGGGGTGAAACACGAGGACTTCCCAGGAAGTCAACCATCCTAGTACTACTCTCGCCCGAGCACGATTAACTGCGGAGTTCTGATGGGATCCGGTGCATTAGTGCTGGTAAGATCGCACCCGTCACTTTCTGCGATTTTAACTTATTAAAAGGCTCCGCGTTTTCTTTATTAATGGATTTAAAACACCCGTTCCTCATTTTTTATCGCTCCGTTCTCGATGTTCTAAGAAATAATTTAATCCGGTCCTAACATGATTTTTTTAAAAAAAATAAACACTACACGTCTCAAAAAGAGGGGTGCAACACGAGGACTTCCCAGGAGGTCACCCATCCTAATACTACTCACGCCCAAACACGCTTAACTGCGGAGTTCTGATGGGATCCGGTGCATTAGTGCTGGTATGATCGCACCCGTCACTTTTTGCGCATTTAATTTATTAAAAGGCTCCGCGTTTTCTTTATTAATGGATTTAAAACACCCGTTCCTCGTTTTTTATCGCTCCGTTCTTGATGTTTTAAGAAATAATTAAATCCGGTCCTAACAACCGTTGATCCCTGTGCATTTGGGAAAAATGCAAATTCGAAAGCCGACAGAAATGTTAGTATAACGTGCTTAAACACGGTTAAGTTTAAGACAATGGGCAATTCAGATGTCCATCGAAAATCCATTTGTCACGAATGGTCCAAGGAAAATAAATCCTTGGGAAAAATCCAATCTCATGATTGGTCCAAACTGATTGTACCCAGGGGAATGGTACAACTAGCCCGGAGCAAACGGCTACCGGTAAAGGCAAATCAAATCCGTTCATCCCTGTGCATTTGGGAAAATGCAAAAGAAGTGTAAACCAAGGACACTCTTCCTTGTCTCGTTGAAGGGATTCTAGTACTAATCAGATCTTCTCGCATCAATGGAGTTGCAGTAGATCGACCTTCTTTAGATCTTCTCGCATCAATGGAGTTGCAGTAGATCACCCCTTTTCAGATCTTCTCGCATCAATGGAGTTGCAGTAGATCGACCTTCTTTAGATCTTCTTGCATCAATGGAGTTGCAGTAGATCGCCCTTTTTTAGATCTTCTCGCATCAATGGAGTTGCAGTAGATCGACCCTTCATCAGATCTTCTCGCATCAATGGAGTTGCAGTAGATCGCCCCTTTTCAGATCTTCTCGCATCAATGTAGTTGCAGATGATCGACCCTTCTTTAGATCTTCTCGCATCAATGGAGTTGTAGTAGATCGACACTTCTTCAGATCTTCTCGCATCAGTGGAGTAGCAGATGATCGACCCTTCTTCAGATCTTCTCGCATCAATGGAGTTGCAGATGATCGACCCTTCTTCAGATCGTCTCGCATCAATGGAGTTGCAGATGATCGACCCTTCTTCAGATCTTCTCGCATTAATGGAGTTGCAGATGATCGAACCTTCTTCAGATCTTCTCGCATCAATGGAGTTGCAGATGATCGACCCTTCTTCAGATCGTCTCGCATCAATGGAGTTGCAGATGATCGACCCTTCTTCAGATCTTCTCGCATTAATGGAGTTGCAGATGATTGAACCTTCTTCAGATCTTCTCGCATCAATGGAGTTGCAGATGATCGACCCTTTTCAGATCTTCTCGCATCAATGGAGTTGCAGTAGATCGACCCTTCTTTAGATCTTCTCGCATCAATGGAGTTGCAGTAGATCGCCCCTTTTTAGATCTTCTCGCATCATCGACCCTTCATCAGATCTTCTCGCATCAATGGAGTTGCAGTAGATCGACCCTTTTTTAGATCTTCTCGCATCAATGGAGTTGCAGTAGATCACCCCTTCTTCAGATCTTCTAGCATCAATGGAGTTGCAGTAGATCGACACTTCTTCAGATCTTCTCGCATCAATGGAGTTGCAGTAGATCGACACTTCTTCAGATCTTCTAGCATCAATGGAGTTGCAGTAGATCGACCCCTTCTTCAGATCTTCTAGCATCAATGGAGTTGCAGTAGATCGACCCCTTTTTTAGATCTTCTAACATCAATGGAGTTGCAGTAGATCGACCCGTTCTTCAGATCTTCTAGCATCAATGGAGTTGCAGTAGATCGACACTTTTTCAGATCTTCTCGCATCAATGGAGTTGCAGATGATCGACCCTTCTTCAAATCTTCTTGCATCAATGGAGTTGCAGATGATCGAGCCTTCTTCAGATCTTCTCGCATCTATAAAGTTGCAGTAGATCAAACTTTCTCCTCCAGGGCAAGCTACCTTGTTAAGTGTTCTATGTTACAAATGGATCAAGTTTTGTAGACCTCGCTGCTCTGTTAGTGTCGCAGTTAGGTCAAGTTTTCTCCAGGTATTCGTTAATGTCAGAGCCGTAGCAAGCCAGACTTATTTTGCTTCTCCCACGGGTCTCCGTATTCTAAATATTATCTCCCCAGCGGATCGTTCCATTTTGAAGATTCTGCCTACAAGAGCAACCGAACAGATCAAACGGAGTTCAAGAAGGAGCGTGGCCAGAAAAAGGAACCTAGACCCAAACGGACATAAAATGGTTATTCTTTTATCTTTGCTCTATTTCTGTTACACATCAATGAGCAAAAGGGGGCAGCTGTAATACCCATTTTATGTTCGGGCTATAACTATTTATTTTCACTCGAATGTATTATTTTATACTATTAAGAAAACAAAAAAAAAGTAAAAAAAAAACAAAAATATGTGGGTGCCATGCAAGGCCCCACGTCCTTACCTTTGGTGATTCATCCCTCCCCCAAAGCACTATAAAAGGGGAGGAGGGTTGCTACTCATAGGGACACGGACGGCCACACAACAGAAAAATGCCATCAAAGTGGCGCAAGTTTTAGGGGCAGTGCCCCTTTCGAACCTTATGGGCAATGCCCTTTTAATGTTTCGAATAGTTGATTCGATTGGAGGCCCTGTCGAGGTCCGTTCAAATCAATTTTTGAGTTATAGCGAGGTGATGCGGAGATCCTTTTAGGAGTCGGGTGAAGTTCTTATTTCGAGCTTCTAGTATGGTAAATTTTGATCCTCGTCTATTTTAATGTTGTCCTTTTGTAATAAATATCTTTGTATGAAATATAAGATGTTTTTATATTTGTTCGTATGTTTTTTATTTTATATGTCATGTTTGTATATTTTATTTTGTATACCATGTTTGAATAAACTATATTTATTTATGTTGTTTGATTGAATTTTAAATTAAAACTTTTTAGTAGGGATTATTGTGAAAAACGTACCCTGAGCGTTAGGGTGCCACTTTTCAATAGTCTCTATTAAAAATATTTTTATTCTAAATTTTAATTTTCAAAATAGACTTCCTTCAGTCGGGAGTCTAACGGAAATTATGCTCCGGGCGTTGGAGTATACCTTTCCTTTCATAAACATATATTTTTAAATATTATTTTAAATTAAAGGGATCATAATTTCTAAATTTAAATTCAAATTTATAATTCCACTATTAAGACATTACGTAATCGAAAGGTACCAATTTTGGGCGTTGTGGGGGTGCTCACCCTTCCTCACACGTAACCGACTCCCGAACCTGTTTTTCTGGTTTCACAGACCAAAACTCGTTGTTTTAATAAAAACAAGTTTTATTAAAATAACCGGGTTTTTCAGGTGTTCCAATCGCACCGCAAGAAAAAAACAAAGACTCACCCGTTGTTACAGCTTGGCGACTCCGCTGGGGACTTTTTTAGAGAGTCAGGCCACAAGTCGATTACTTTTTTTGTCTATAGGTGGAAATTGTGACTTCAATTTAATTAATTTGTGATCCCTTTTCTTTAAATTTTTTTTACAAAATTTCTATAAATTTATTTTTTGAGTTATCATATCATGAGCTCTATACCCGAGCTTCGTCCCTTAAGTGGGAGCGAGAAACCACGCCTTCGTGAGGTACCCCCTCCGTGTAGGATGGTGAAACACTTCTGGGATATAGGTCCCTTTGTCTTCGTGAGACCTTTGTCTCCGTGCAGACCTAGGGAAATGTATCCTCCCGAATCGATGTCCTAGCGACAGTTCGGGTACCGTTACTCTAGAACCAAAACACATATAGTAAACCCTAAGAGCTTACCTCTTAAAGCCAAACCAAAACTCTGCCCATTATCAGTCACCCTGTTTAGGTTTTGATGCCTTTATTTGCTATATGTGTAATTTCTTTACTGCTAATTTTTGTCCTATTCATCGCTTGATTTATTCATTCAATTCTTTTATTATGAACTAACCCATTTTTCTCTTTGGTGATCTCACTACATAGGGTCATTCATTCCACATTGATTACATGACACCATTATAACATTTTAATTTTTGCACTTCATCAGCATGAAGTATTGATTCACGTCTGGTTCCCTATTTGAGAATTATCATCGGGAGAAAATCTAGTTCCCTAGATATCAATGCAACATTCAAAAGTTGAGAATAAATCCCGTAAATTCAGAAGTTGAACCACGGGAACCATTTTTGAATCAGTGCTTTCTCATCTAGGACATGCATTTTCCATTTACATGCATACATTCTATTTTGAATCAATACCTTCACATCTAGAACATGTACCTTGCATTTACATGCATTCATTTCGGAACTTTGAAACCGATCTCGGGATGCCCATGTAAGCAAATACCGGATAAAGCAAAGTTGATCAATCCAGGGGCATTTTCAAATAACCTTTGCACTCATACATACATCATACCTCTTCAAGGCCCCAAGCTGAGAGATTTCCTCGACGAGTTCAGGAAGTGAGCCTCCGATGCCAAGTCAGACTTCTGCACCCTAGATGATTATACCAATCATCGACCATAATACTTTGCCATAGCCAAAAAGAGATGAGCTACCATGAACCAAAAATAAATTTATGGACTCGACCGGGGGTAACATAACGCGTCCACAAGAACAATGAAAGCTCTTTGGGAAAAGGCAAAAACATACTTCAAGCCTTGCGTTCGCTTCAAGAGCAGTCGCAGACAAAAATGTTGGGACTCGAGGGAGTAATCCAAAGATGATCGAACCAAGGAAGGTTGAGGGCATCCTTATAAACAAGGCACCGAGCACTATTCATCAGCATCAAATATCTAACTACCATAGAGTCGGGGGCACCCCTTTAAGAGGCAGATCATAATCTCTCATTCTTACATCCATCATTCGAAATTAACTGCATGAATTGTACAAGTCATCATGCATTTATGCTAGACACATGCATCAAACACAAAGTTAAGTGCACCCATAGCACATTTTTTCTTGCTAATACAAACAGGTCCAGCAAAGAGATCGAAGACCTCAACTATGGGGGAAGCAACATGATTTAGCCCTGAAGAAGGCCGAATACGAAAAAAGCTCAAACATCCAGGTGAAAAACGACAAAATTTTCCGAACATATTACTAACTAGTATTCCATTTCATTTTCAGGTCATAACTTCATGCGATGAAGTTCCAAAGTCAATTTTTTCCCGATCTTGCCTCCAAAAAGGAAAGAAGAAGACGACGTCGGAGTTATTCACCTTATCCAGAAAAGGACAATGAAGCCTGGGGCAAACTTTTGTCGGGGCAAATTTCGAAGAAGAATCAGAAAATCAAACTAAGACCAAAAGAAAGGGAATTCTACAAGAACTCCATGAAGGCATACATGAAAACATACGCATCATCCCATCGTCAAAAATGTTCATACATCATGACATCTAATGTTTCAGGAAACATTCATTTCGACATGAAAACATGTGCATAATTGCATTGTCAAACATGTTCACGCATTATGATAAGCATTCCGACAAGAGTTTCATGCATCTTTGCATCATCAAAAAAATATGCGCATGCATACCATTTGCATAAAAATACATTACCAGAAACTAACCTTGCACTGGTTAGTGATTTTTTTTTAAACCAATCCTTTCTTAAGGACACCTTTTCCAAAAATTGGAGTTTCTTAACTCCGTCCTTTCTTAAGGGCACTTTTTCTTAAAAACAAGAGTTTCTTAACTCTGTCCTTTCTTAAGGGCACCTTTTCTCGAAAACACAAGTTTTTTAACTTCGTTCTTTCTTAAGGACACCTTTTCCCAAAATTGGAGTTTCTTAACTCTATCCTTTCTTAAGGACACCTTTTTTTTAAAATTAAAGTTTTTTAACTTCGTTCTTTCTCAAGGATAACTTTTCTCAAAGCAGGAGTTTCTTAACTTCGTCCTTTCTTAAGGACGCATTTTCTCAAAACAAGAGTTTTTTTTAACTCTGCCCTTTCTTAAGGACATATTTTCTTAAATTTCGTCATTTCTTAAGGATACTTTTTCTCAAAAATTGGATTTTCTTAATTCCATCCTTTCATAAGGATAGTTTTTTCTCAAAACCAGAATTTCTCAAATTCATCCTTTCTTAAGGATTGTTTTTCACAAAACACAGAATTTCTTAATTCCATCCTTCCTCAAGGATCGGTTTTTCTCAAAACCGAAATTTCATAAGTCCCTCCCTTCTTAAGGAAAGTTTTTTCCTGAAACAGGAATTTCCTAATCCCATCATTCTACAAGGACATCTTTTTGAAAACCAGAATTTCTTAACTTCGTCCTTTCTTAAGGACACATTTTCTCAAAACATGAATTCTTTGCACAAGGATGTTTTTCTAAAAAAAATTTTGATCTTTCCTCAAAGATCTTTTCAACTCTACCTCTTCTTACAAATATTTGACCATTTCTTAAAGAATGAAAATTTTCAGGAAGGAGCAGATCATTATCAATAAACATCCTTGGCATGAAGGACTGGAGCAAATATGAAAATGTTGTCTGGCACCTTCAACTAAAGATAGCACAGACAATTGTTAACAAGAACCAACATCCTTGACACGAAAGAGTGGATCAATCAAATCAAACATTCAATTCAAACCTTATAGCTCACGAAGAGTTAGTTCATGGCTCATTTTGACCAGTCACTCTTTTCACTTTTGCAGGTCCTATCTCACCCGTAACATGGTGTAGCGGATCAACTTTTTCGGATTCTGCCTCCCCGTCAGAGGTGCAACAGATCACCCTTGAAGTTGCAGATTCTACTTCTTCAAGATTGGCAAAATTATGTTTCTCTAGTAAATGGTGGAACATATAAACTTAACAACAAGTTTATCTCCCTAAACATGTAGTGGAATGAGCACGACAACATTTTCATCTCCCTAAGTTTGTAGCGGAATGGGCACATACAACAAGTTTAGCTCCTTGGAATTACGATGAAATGAACACACCAACAAATCTGTCGCCCTGAATTTGCAGTAGAACAAGCTTCAATAATTTCATCTACTTGAATTTGCGGCAGAACAAGCACATCTCCCTGAATTTGTAGCGAAATGAGAACACCAAACAATAATCTTGTCTCCCCGAATTGGTAGCAGAACAAGGCTACGACAAACTTGTCTCCTTGAACATACAATAAAATAAGCACAAACATAAGTCCATGAACGCGATAGCAAATCTGTTACCTTGAATTCGCAGTGGAACAAATTATCTCCTTGAGATTGCAGTGCAATAAACATACCAACAGATCATGTCTTCCAAGAGCAGACAAGACAATCAAAGCCCAAGAGGGTTGTCACTCCCTGCCATGATGTAGCATATCCTACATCCTCTAGAGTTCGCTTTGAAGTTAATAATGCAACGCACTAAGTGTTGTTCCAAGCCTCACTTTGCCATTGGTGGTACGACACACCAATTGTTTTTCAGGTCTATTTTCGCCGTAATAGGTGCGACTAGACCAAAATCCAGATTATGCTACGATGATAGAGCCGTAGCAAATCACTTCAGACCGTGCCTCTTCATCAAGTGTTGTAGCTCGGTCAACTTCTGGTCATGCCTCTTTGTCAGAGTTGTAGCTTGACCAAACTTGAACCCTTGATCCTGCCTCCTCGTCGGTGTTGTAGCTGGATCAAAATCACTTCAGACCATGCCTCTTCATCAGGTGTTGTAGCTTGGTCAACAAAAATTTCTTGATTTCCAAATCTTTTCCTCATCCATGTTGTAAAAGAAAATCGTCAAATCTTGTTCCTTCGTCAAAATTGCGGCTGAATCGAAGCTAATTTTTGATAAGTCCGACAAAAAATTCGGCACAACGTGCTTAAACACGGTTAAGTTTAAGACAATGGATAATTCAAATGTCCATCGAAAATCCATTGTCACAAATGGTCCAAGGAAAATAAATCCTTGGGAAAAATCCAATCTCATGATTGGTCCAAACTGATTGTACCCAGGGGAATGGTACAAATAGCCCGGAGCAAATGGCTACCGGTAAAGGCAAATCAAAACCGTTGATCCCTGTGCATTTGGGAAAAATGCAAATTCGAAAGCCGACAGAAATGTCAGTATAATGTGCTTAAACACGTTTAAGTTTAAGACAATGGGCAATTCAGATGTCCATCGAAAATCCATTTGTCACGAATGGTCCAAGGAAAATAAATCCTTGGGAAAAATCCAATCTCATGATTGGTCCAAACTGATTGTACCCAGGGGAATGGTACAACTAGCCCGGAGCAAACGGCTACCGGTAAAGGCAAATCAAATCCGTTCATCCCTGTGCATTTGGGAAAATGCAAAAGAAGTGTAAACCAAGGACACTCTTCCTTGTCTCGTTGAAGGGATTCTAGTACTAATCAGATCTTCTCGCATCAATGGAGTTGCAGTAGATCGACCTTCTTTAGATCTTCTCGCATCAATGGAGTTGCAGTAGATCACCCCTTTTCAGATCTTCTCGCATCAATGGAGTTGCAGTAGATCGACCTTCTTTAGATCTTCTCGTATAAATGGAGTTGCAGTAGATCACCCCTTTTCAGATCTTCTCGCATCAATGGAGTTGCATTAGATAGACCTTCTTTAGATCTTCTCGCATCAATGGAGTTGCAGTAGATCGCCCCTTTTTAGATCTTCTCGCATCAATGGAGTTGCAGTAGATCGACCCTTCATCAGATCTTCTCGCATCAATGGAGTTGTAGTAGATCGCCCCTTTTCAGATCTTCTCGCATCAATGTAGTTGCAGATGGTCGACCCTTCTTTAGATCTTCTCGCATCAATGGAGTTGCAGTATATCAACACTTCTTCAGATCTTCTCGCATCAATGGAGTAGCAGATGATCGACCCTTCTTCAGATCTTCTCGCATCAATGGAGTTGCAGATGATCGACCCTTCTTCAGATCGTCTCGCATCAATGGAGTTGCAGATGATCGACCCTTCTTCAGATCTTCTCGCATCAATGGAGTTGCAGATGATCGACCTTTCTTCAGATCTTCTCGCATCAATGGAGTTGCAGATGATCGAACCTTCTTCAGATCTTCTCGCATCAATGGAGTTGCAGATGATCGACCCTTTTCAGATCTTCTCGCATCAATGGAGTTGCAGTAGATCGACCCTTCTTTAGATCTTCTCGCATCAATGGAGTTGCAGTAGATCGCCCCTTTTCAGATCTTCTCGCATCATCGACCCTTCATCAGATCTTCTCGCATCAATGGAGTTGCAGTAGATCGACACTTTTTTTAGATCTTCTCGCATCAATGGAGTTGCAGTAGATCACCCCTTCTTCAGATCTTCTAGCATCAATGGAGTTGCAGTAGATCGACACTTCTTCAGATCTTCTCGCATCAATGGAGTTGCAGTAGATCGACACTTCTTCAGATCTTCTAGCATCAATGGAGTTGCAGTAGATCGACCCCTTCTTCAGATCTTCTAGCATAAATGGAGTTGCAGTAGATCGACCCCCTTTTTTAGATCTTCTAACATCAATGGAGTTGCAGTAGATCGACCCCTTCTTCAGATCTTCTAGCATCAATGGAGTTGCAGTAGATCGACACTTTTTCAGATCTTCTCGCATCAATGGAGTTGCAGATGATCGACCCTTCTTCAAATCTTCTTGCATCAATGGAGTTGCAGATGATCGAGCCTTCTTCAGATCTTCTCGCATCTATAGAGTTGCAGTAGATCAATCTTTCGCCTCCAGGGCAAGCTACCTTGTTAAGTGTTCTATGTTACAAATGGATCAAGTTTTGTAGACCTCGCCGCTCTATTAGTGTCGCAGTTAGGTCAAGTTTTCTCCAGGTATTCGTTAATGTCAGAGCCGTAGCAAGCCAGACTTATTTTGCTTCTCCCACGGGTCTCCGTAGTCTAAAGATTATCTCCCTAGTGGATCGTTCCATTTTGAAGATTCTGCCTACAAGAGCAGCCGAACAGATCAAGCGGAGTTCAAGAAGGAGCAAGGCCAGAAAAAGGAACCTAGACCCGAACGGACATAAAATGGTTATTCTTTTATCTTTGCTCTATTTCTGTTACACATCAATGAGCAAAGGGGGGCAGCTGTAATACCCATTTTATGTTCGGACCATAACTATTTATTTTCACTCGAATGTATTATTTTATATTATTAAGAAAACAAAAAAAGAAAAAAAAAACAAAAATATGTGGGTGCCATGCAAGGCCCCACGTCCTTACCTTTGGTGATTCATCCCTCCCCCAAAGCACTATAAAAGGGGAGGAGGGTTGCTACTCATAGGGACACAGACGGCCACACAACAGAAAAATGCCATCAAAGTGGCGCAAGTTTTAGGGGCAGTGCCCCTTTTGAACCTTATGGGCAGTGCCCTTTTAATGGTTCGAATAGTTGATTCGATTGGAGGCCCTGTCGAGGTCCGTTCGAATCAATTTTTGAGTTATAGCGAGGTGATGCGGAGATCGTGTTAGGAGTCGGGTGAAGTTCTTATTTCGAGCTTCTAGTATGGTAAATTTTGATCCTCGTCTATTTTAATGTTGTCTTTTTGTAATAAATATCTTTGTATGAAATATAAGATGTTTTTATATTTGTTCGTATGTTTTTTATTTTATATGTCATGTTTGTATATTTAATTTTGTATACCATGTTTGAATAAAATATATTTATTTATGTTGTTTGATTGAATTTTAAATTAAAACTTTTTAGTAGGGATTATTGTGAAAAACGTCTCAAAAAGAAAAAATAATTAAATCCGTTCTCGATGTTTTAAGAAATAATTAAATTCGGTCCTAACATAATTTTTTTTAAAAAAATAAACACTACACGTCTCAAAAAGAGGGGTGCAACACGGGGACTTCCCAGGAGGTCACCCATCCTAGTACTACTCTCGCCCAAACACGCTTGACTGCGGTGTTCTGATGGGATCCGGTGCATTAGTGCTGGTACGATCGCACCCGTCACTTTCTGCGCATTTAACTTATTAAAAGGCTCCGCGTTTTCTTTATTAATGGATTTAAAATACTCGTTCCTCGGTTTTGATCGCTCCGTTCTTGATGTTTTAAGAAATAATTAAATCCGGTCCTAACATAATTTTTTTTTAAAAAATAAACACTACACGTCTCAAAAAGAGGGGTGCAACACGAGGACTTCCCAGGAGGTCACCCATCCTAGTACAACTCCCGCCCAAGCACGCTTGACTGCGGAGTTCTGATGGGATCCGGTGCATTAGTGCTGGTATGATCGCACCCGTCACTTTCTGCGCATTTAACTTATTAAAAGGCTCCGTGTTTTCATTATTAATGGATTTAAAACACCCATTCCTCGTTTTTTATCGCTCCGTTCTCCATGTTTTAAGAAATAATTAAATCCGGTCCTAACATAATTTTTTTTAAAAAAATAAACACTACACGTCTCAAAAAAAGGGGTGCAGCAGGAGGACATCCCAGGAGGTCACTCATCCTAGTACTACTCTCGCCCAAGCACGCTTAACTGTGGAGTTCTGATGGATCCGGTGCATTAGTGCTGGTATGATCGCACCCGTCACTTTTTGCGCATTTAACTTATTAAAAGGCTCCGTGTTTTCTTTATTAATGGATTTAAAACACCCGTTCCTCGTTTTTTATCGCTCCGTTCTCGATGTTTTAAGAAATAATTAAATCCGGTCCTAACATAAATTTTTTAAAAAAAATAAACACTACACGTCTCAAAAAGAGGGGAGCAACACGAGGACTTCCCAGGAGGTAACCCATCCTAGTACTACTCTCGCCCAAGCGCGCTTAACTGTGGAGTTTTGATGGGATCCGGTGCATTAGTGCTGGTATGATCGCACCCGTCACTTTCTGGGCATTTAACTTATTAAAAGGCTCCGCATTTTCTTTATTAATGGATTTAAAACACCCGTTCCTCGTTTTTTATCGCTCCGTTCTTGATGTTTTAAGAAATAATTAAATCCGGTCCTAATATAATTTTTTTTTAAAAAAATAAACACTACATGTCTCAAAAAGAGGGGTGCAACACGAGGACTTCCCAAGAGGTCACCCATCCTAGTACTACTCTCGCCCAAGCACGCTTATCTGCGGAGTTCTGATGGGATCCGATGCATTAGTGCTGGTATGATCGCACCCATCACTTTCTGCACATTTAACTTATTAAAAGGCTCCGCTTTTTCTTTATTAATGGATTTAAAACACCCGTTCCTCGTTTTTATCGCTCCGTTCTCGATGTTTTAAGAAATAATTAAATCCGGTCCTAACATAATTTTTTTTTAAAAAAATAAACACTACACGTCTCAAAAAGAGGGGTGCAACACGAGGACTTCCCAGGAGGTCACCCATCCTAGTACTACTCTCGCCCAAGCACTCTTAACTGCGGAGTTCTGATGGGATCCGGTGCTTTAGTGCTGGTATGATCGCACCTGTCACTTTCTGCGCATTTAACTTATTAAAAGGCTCCGCGTTTTCTTTATTAATGGATTTAAAACACTCGTTCCTCGTTTTTTATCGCTCCGTTCTCGATGTTTTCAGAAATAATTAAATCCGGTCCTAACATAATTTTTTTTAAAAAGATAAACACTACACGTCTCAAAAAGAGGGGTGCAACACGAGGACTTCCCAGGAGGTCACCGAACCTAGTACTACTCTCGCCCAAGCACGCTTAACAGCGGAGCTCTGATGGGATCCGGTGCATTAGTGCTGGTATGATCGCACCCGTCACTTTCTGCGCATTTAACTTATTAAAAGGCTCCGCGTTTTTTTATTAATGGATTTAAAACACCTGTTCCTTGTTTTTTATCGCTCCGTTCTCGATGTTTTAAGAAATAATTAAATCCGGTCCTAACATAATTTTTTTTTAAAAAAATAAACACTACACGTCTCAAAAAGAGGGGTGCAACACGAGGACTTCCCAGGAGGTCACCCATCCTAGTACTACTCTCGCCCAAGCACGCTTGACTGCGGAGTTCTGATGGGATCCGGTGCATTAGTGCTGGTATGATCGCACCCGTCACTTTCTGCGCATTTAACTTATTAAAAGGCTCCGCGTTTTCTTTATTAATGGATTTAAAACACCCGTTCCTCGTTTTTTATCGCTCCGTTCTCGATGTTTTAAGAAATAATTAAATCCGGTCCTAACATAATTTTTTTTCTAATAATAAGCACTACACGTCTCAAAAAGAGGGGTGCAACACGAGGACTTCCCAGGAGGTCACCCATCCTAGTACTACTCTCGCCCAAGCACGCTTGACTGCGGAGTTCTGATAGGATCCGGTGCATTAGTGCTGGTATGATCGCACCCGTCACTTTCTGCGCATTTAACTTATTAAAAGGCTCCGCGTTTTCTTTATTAATTGATTTAAAACACATGTTCCTCGTTTTTATCGCTCCGTTCTCGATGTTTTAAGAAATAATTAAATCCGGTCCTAACATAATTTTTTTTAAAAAAAATAAACACTACACGTATCAAAAAGAGGGGTGCAACACGAGGACTTCCCAGGAGGTCACCCATCCTAGTACTACTCTCGCCTAGGCGCGCTTAACTGCGGAGTTTTGATGGGATCCGGTGCATTAGTGCAGGTATGATCGCACCCGCCACTTTCTGCGCATTTAACTTATTAGAAGGCTTCGCGTTTTCTTTATTAATGGATTTAAAACACCCGTTCCTCGTTTTTTATCGCTCCGTTCTCGATGTTTTAAGAAATAATTAAATCCGGTCCTAACATAATTTTTAAAAAAAAAATAAACACTACACGTCTCAAAAAGAGGGGTGCAACACGAGGACTTCCCAAGAGGTCACCCATCCTAGTACTACTCTCGCCCAAGCACGCTTAACTGCAGAGTTCTGACGGGATCCGGTGCATTAGTGCTGGTATGATCGCACCCATCACTTTCTGCGCATTTAAATTATTAAAAGGCTCCGCGTTTTCTTTATTAATGGATTTAAAACACCCGTTCCTCGTTTTTTATCGCTCCGTTCTTGATGTTTTAAGAAATAATTAAATCCGGTCCTAACATAATTTTTTAAAAAAAAAATAAACACTACACGTCTCAAAAAGAGGGGTGCAACACGAGGACTTCCCAGGAGGTCACCCATCCTAGTACTACTCTCGCCCAAGCACTCTTCACTACAGAATTCTGATGGGATCCGGTGCATTAGTGCTGGTATGAGCGCACCCGTCACTTTCTGCGCATTTAACTTATTAAAAGGCTCCGCTTTCTATATTAATGGATTTAAAACACCCGTTCCTCATTTTTTATCGCTCCGTTCTCGATGTTTTAATAAATAATTAAATCCGGTCCTAACATAATTTTATTAAAAAAATAAACACTACACGTCTCAAAAAGAGGGGTGCAACACGAGGACTTCCCAAGAGGTCACCCATCCTAGTACTACTCTCGCCCAAGCATGCTTAACTGGGGAATTCTGATGGGATGCGGTGCTTTAGTGCTGGTATGATCGCACCCGTCACTTTCTGCGCATTTAACTTATTAAAAGGCTCCGCGTTTTCTTTATTAATGGATTTAAAACACCCGTTCCTCGTTTTTTATCGCTCCGTTCTTGATGTTTTAAGAAATAATTAAATCCAAACCTAACATAATTTTTTTTAAAAAAATAAACACTACACGTCTCAAAAAGAGGGGTGCAACACGAGGACTTCCCAGGAGGTCACCCATCCTAGTACTACTCTCGCCCAAGCACTCTTAACTGCGGAGTTCTGATGGGATCCGGTGCATTAGTGCTGGTATGATCGCACCCGTCACTTTTTGCGCATTTAACTTATTAAAAGGCTTCGCGTTTTCTTTATTAACGGATTTAAAACACTTGTTCCTCGTTTTTCATCGCTCCGTTCTCGATGTTTTAAGAAATAATTAAATCCGGTCCTAACATAATTTTTTTTAAAAAAATAAACACTACACGTCTCAAAAAGGGGGTGCAACACGAGGACATCCCAGGAGGTCACCCATCCTAGTACTACTCTCTCCGAAGCACGCTTATCTGCGGAGTTCTGATGGGATCTGGTGCATTAGTGCTGGTATGATCGCACCCGTCACTTTCTGCGCATTTAACTTATTAAAAGGCTCCGCGTTTTCTTTATTAATGGATTTAAAACACCCGATCCTCGTTTTTCATCGCTCCGTTCTCGACGTTTTATGAAATAATTAAATCCGGTCCTAACATAATTTTTTTTTAAAAAAAGATAAACACTACATGTCTCAAAAAGAGGGGTGCAACACGAGGACTTCCCAGGAGGTCACCCATCCTAGTACTACTCTCGCCCAAGCACGCTTAACTGCGGAGTTCTGATGGGATCCGATGCATTAGTGCTGGTATGATCGCACCCGTCACTTTCTGCGCATTTAACTTATTAAAAGGCTCCGCGTTTTCTTTATTAATGTATTTAAAACACCCGATCCTCGTTTTTCATCGCTCCGTTCTCGATGTTTTATGAAATAATTAAATCCGGTCCTAACATAATTTTTTTTAAAAAAAATAAACACTACACGTATCAAAAAGAGGGGTGCAACACGAGGACTTCCCAGGAGGTCACCCATCCTAGTACTACTCTCGCCTAGGCGCGCTTAACTGCGGAGTTTTGATGGGATCCGGTGCATTAGTGCAGGTATGATCGCACCCGTCACTTTCTGCGCATTTAACTTATTAGAAGGCTTCGCGTTTTCTTTATTAATGGATTTAAAACACCCGTTCCTCGTTTTTTATCGCTCCGTTCTCGATGTTTTAAGAAATAATTAAATCCGGTCCTAACATAATTTTATTAAAAAAATAAACACTACACGTCTCAAAAAGAGGGGTGCAACACGAGGACTTCCCAAGAGGTCACCCATCCTAGTACTACTCTCGCCCAAGCACGCTTGACTGCAGAGTTCTGACGGGATCCGGTGCATTAGTGCTGGTATGATCGCACCCATCACTTTCTGCGCATTTAAATTATTAAAAGGCTCCGCGTTTTCTTTATTAATGGATTTAAAACACCCGTTCCTCGTTTTTTATCGCTCCGTTCTTGATGTTTTAAGAAATAATTAAATCCGGTCCTAACATAATTTTTTAAAAAAAAAATAAACACTACACGTCTCAAAAAGAGGGGTGCAACACGAGGACTTCCCAGGAGGTCACCCATCCTAGTACTACTCTCGCCCAAGCACTCTTCACTACAGAATTCTGATGGGATCCGGTGCATTAGTGCTGGTATGAGCGCACCCGTCACTTTCTGCGCATTTAACTTATTAAAAGGCTCCGCTTTCTATATTAATGGATTTAAAACACCCGTTCCTCATTTTTTATCGCTCCGTTCTCGATGTTTTAATAAATAATTAAATCCGGTCCTAACATAATTTTATTAAAAAAATAAACACTACACGTCTCAAAAAGAGGGGTGCAACACGAGGACTTCCCAGGAGGTCACCCAACCTAGTACTACTCTCGCCCAAGCACGCTTATCTGCGGAGTTCTGATGGGATCCGGTGCATTAGTGCTGGTATGATCGCACCCGTCACTTTCTGCGCATTTAACTTATTAAAAGGCTCCGTGTTTTTTTTATTAATGGATTTAAAACACCCGTTCCTTGTTTTTTATCGCTTCGTTCTCGATGTTTTAAGAAATAATTAAATCCGGTCCTAACATAATTTTTTAAAAAAAAAACACTACACGTCTCAAAAAGAGGGGTGCAACACGAGTACTTCCCAGGAGGTCACCCATCCTAATACTACTCTCGCTCAAGCACTCTTAACTGCGGAGTTCTGATGGGATCCGGTGCATCAGTGCTGGTATGATCGCACTCGTCACTTTCTGCGAATTTAACTTATTTAAAGGCTCCGCGTTTTCTTTATTAATGGATTTAAAACACCCGTTCCTCATTTTTTATCGCTCCGTTCTCGATGTTTTAAGAAATAATTAAATGCGGTCCTAACATAATTTTTTTAAAAAAAGATAAACACTACACGTCTCAAAAAGAAAGGTGCAATACGAGGACTTCCCAGGATGTCACCCATCCTAGTACTACTCTCGCCCTAGCACGATTAACTGTGGAGCTTTGATGGGATCCGATGCATTAGTGCTGGTATGATCGCACCCGTCACTTTCTGCGCATTTAACTTATTAAAAGGCTCTGCGTTTTCTTTATTAAAGGATTTAAAACACCCGTTACTCGTTTTTTATCGCTTCGTTCTCGATGTTTTAAGAAATAATTAAATCCGGTCCTAACATAATTTTTTTAAAAAAAATAAACCCTAGACGTCTCAAAAAGAGGGGTGCAACACGAGGACTTCCCAAGAGGTCACCCATCCTAGTACTACTCTCGCCCAGGCACGCTTCACTGCGGAGTTCTGATGGGATTCGGTGCATTAGTGCTGGTATGATCGCACCCGTCACTTTTTGCGCATTTAACTTATTAAAAGGCTCCGCGTTTTCTTTATTAATGGATTTAAAACACTCGTTCCTCGTTTTTTATCGCTCCGTTCTCGATGTTTTAAGAAATAATTAAATCCAGTCCTAACATAATTTTTATTAAAAAAAATAAACACTACACGTCTCAAAAAGAGGGGTGCAACACGAGGACTTCCCAGGAGGTCACCCATCCTAGTACTACTCTCGCCCAAGCACTCTTAACTGCGGAGTTCTGATGGGATCCGGTGCATTAGTGCTGGTATGATCGCACCCGTCACTTTTTGTGCATTTAACTTATTAAAAGGCTCCGCGTTTTCTTTATTAATGGATTTAAAACACCCGTTCCTCGTTTTTCATCGCACCGTTCTCGATGTTTTAAGAAATAATTAAATCCGGTCCTAACATAATTTTTTTAAAAAAAATAAACACTACACGTCTCAAAAGGGGGTGCAACACGAGGACTTCCCAGGAGGTCACCCATCCTAGTACTACTCTCTCCCAAGCACGCTGAATTGTGGAGTTCTGATGGGATCCGGTGCATTAGTGCTGGTATGATCGCACCCGTCACTTTCTGCGCATTTAACTTATTAAAAGGCTCCGCGTTTTCTTTATTAATGAATTTAAAACACCCGTTCCTCGTTTTTTATCGCTCCGTTATCGATGTTTTAAGAAATAATTAAATCCGGTCCTAACATAATTTTTTTTAAAAAAAATAAACACTACACGTCTCAAAAAGAGGGGTGCAACACTAGGACTTCCCAGGAGGTCACCCATCCTAGTACTACTCTCGCCCAAGCACGCTTGACTGCGGAGTTCTGATGGTATCCGGTGCATTAGTGCTGGTATGATCGCACTCGTCACTTTCTGCGCATTTAACTTATTAAAAGGCTCCGCGTTTTCTTTATTAATGGATTTAAAACACCCGTTCCTCGTTTTTTATCGCTCCGTTCTCGATGTTTTAAGAAATAATTAAATCCGGTCCTAACATAATTTTTTTTTAAAAAAATAAACACTACACGTCTCAAAAAGAGGGGTGCAACACGAGGACTTCCCAGGAGGTCACCCATCCTAGTACTACTCTCGCCCAGGCGCGCTTCACTGCGGAGTTCTGATGGGATCCGGTGCATTAGTGCTGGTATGAACGCACCCGTCACTTTCTGCGCATTTAACTTATTAAAAGGCTTCGCGTTTTCTTTATTAATGGATTTAAAACACCCGTTCCTCGTTTTTTATCGCTTTGTTCTCAATGTTTTAAGAAATAATTAAATCCGTTCCTAACATAATTTTTTTTAAAAAAAAATAAACACTACACGTCTCAAAAAGTGGGGTGCAACACGAGGACTTCCCAAGAGGTCACCCATCCTAGTACTACTCTCGCCCAAGCAGGCTTAACTGCAGAGTTCTGATGGGATCCGGTGCATTAGTGCTGGTATGATCGCACACGTCACTTTCTGCGCATTTAACTTATTAAAAGGCTCCGCGTTTTCTTCATTAATGGATTTAAAACACTCGTTCCTCGTTTTTTATCGCTCTGTTCTCGATGTTTTAAGAAATAATTAAATCCGGTCCTAACATAATTTTTTTTAAAAATATAAACACTACACGTCTCAAAAAGAGGGGTGCAACACGAGGACTTCCAAGGAGGTCACCCATCCTAGTACTACTCTCGCCCAAGCACGCTTGACTGCGGAGTTCTGATGGGATCCGGTGCATTAGTGCTGGTATGATCGCACCCGTCACTTTCTGCGCATTTAACTTATTAAAAGGCTCCGCGTTTTCTTTATTAATGGATTTAAAACACCCGTTCCTCGTTTTTTATCGCTCCGTTCTCGATGTTTTAAGAAATAATTAAATCCGGTCCTAACATAATTTTTTTAAAAAATATAAACACTACACGTCTCAAAAAGAGGGGTGCAACACGAGGACTTCCCAGAAGGTCACCCATTCTAGTACTACTCTCGCCCGAGCGCGCTTAACTGCGAGTTCTGATGGGATCCGATGCATTAGTGCTGGTATGATCGCACCAGTCACTTTCTGCGCATTTAACTTATTAAAAGGCTTCGCGTTTTCTTTATTAATGGATTTAAAACACCCGTTCCTCGTTTTTTATCGCTCCGTTCTCGATGTTTTAAGAAATAATTAAATCCGGTCGTAACATAATTTTTTTTAAAAAAATAAACACTACACGTCTCAAAAAGAGGGGTGCAACACGAGGACTTCCCAAGAGGTCACCCATCCTAGTACTACTCTCGCCCAAGCACGCTTAACTGCAGAGTTCTGATGGGATCCGGTGCATTAGTACTGGTATGATCGCACCCGTCACTTTCTGCGCATTTAACTTATTAAAAGGCTCCGCGTTTTCTTTATTAATGGATTTAAAACACACGTTCTTCGTTTTTTATCGCTCCGTTCTCGATGTTTTAAGAAATAATTAAATCCGGTCCTAACATATTTTTTTAAAAAAAATAAACACTATACGTCTCAAAAAGAGGGGTGCAACACGAGGACTACCCAGGAGGTCACCCATCCTAGTACTACTCTCGCCCAAGCACTCTTCACTGCGGAGTTCTGATGGGACCCGGTGCATTAGAGCTGGTATGATCGCACCTGTCACTTTCTGCGCATTTAACTTATTAAAAGGCTCCGCGTTTTCTTTATTAATGGATTTAAAACACCTGTTCCTCATTTTTTATCGCTCCGTTCTCGATGTTTTAAGAAATAATTAAATCGGGTCCTAACATAATTTTTTTTAAAAAGATAAACACTACACATCTCAAAAAGAGGGATGCAACACGAGGACTTCCCAGGAGGTCACCGATCCTAGTACTACTCTCGCCCAAGCACGCTTTACTGCGGAGTTCTGATGGGATCCGGTGCATTAGTGCTGGTATGATCGCACTCGTCACTTTCTGCGCATTTAACTTATTAAAAGGCTCCGCGTTTTCTTTATTAATGGATTTATAACACCCGTTCCTCGTTTTTTATCGCTCCGTTCTCGATGTTTTAATAAATAATTAAATTCGGTCCTAACATAATTTTATTAAAAAAAATAAACACTACACGTCTCAAAAAGAGGGGTGCAACACGAGGACTTCCCAAGAGGTCACCCATCCTAGTACTACTCTCGCCCAAGCACGCTTAACTACGGAGTTCTGATGGGATGCGGTGCATTAGTGCTGGTATGATCGCACCCGTCACTTTTTGCGCATTTAACTTATTAAAAGGCTCCGCGTTTTCTTTATTAATGGATTTAAAACACCTGATCCTCGTTTTTTATCGCTCCGTTCTCGATGTTTTAAGAAATAATTAAATCCGGTCCTAACATAATTTTTTCAAAAAAAAAAATAAACACTACACGTCTCAAAAAGAGGGGTGCAACACGAGGACTTCCCAGGAGGTCACCCATCCTGGTACTACTCTCGCCCAAGCGCGCTTAACTGTGGAGTTCTGATGGGATCTAGTGCATTAGTGTTGGTATGATCGCACCCGTCACTTTTTGCGCATTTAACTTATTAAAAGGCTTTGCGTTTTCTTTATTAATGAAATTAAAACACCCGATCCTCGTTTTTTATCGCTCCGTTCTCGATGTTTTAGGAGATAATTAAATCTGGTCCTAACATCATTTTTTTTAAAAAAATAAACACTACACGTCTCAAAAAGAGGGGTGCAACACGAGGACTTCCCAGGTGGTCACCCATCCTAGTACTACTCTCGCCCAAACGCGCTTAACTGTGGAGTTCTGATGGGATCCGGTGCATTAGTGCTGGTATGATCGCACCCGTCACTTTCTGCGCATATAACTTATTAAAAGGCTCCGCGTTTTCTTTATTAATGGATTTAAAACACCCGATCCTCGTTTTTTATCACTCCGTTCTCGATGTTTTAAGAAATAATTAAATTCGGTCCTAACATAATTTTTTTTAAAATATAAACATTACACGTCTCAAAAAGAGGGGTGGAACACGAGGACTTCCCCGGAGGTCACCCATCCTAGTACTACTCTCGCCCAAGCGCGCTTAACTGCGGAGTTCTGATGGGATCTGGTGCATTAGTGCTGGTATGATCGCACCCGTCACTTTCTGCGCATTTAACTTATTAAAAGGCTCCGCGTTTTCTTTATTAATGGATTTAAAACACCCGGTCCTCGTTTTTTATCGCTCCGTTCTCGATGTTTTAAGAAATAAATAAATCCGGTCCTAACATAATTTTTTTTTTAAAAAAAATAAACATTACACGTCTCAAAAAGAGGGGTGCAACACGAGGACTTCTCAGGAGGTCACCCATCCTAGTACTACTCTCGCCCAAGCGCGCTTAACTGTGGAGTTCTGATGGGATCCGGTGCATTAGTGCTGGTATGATCGCACCCGTCACTTTTTGCGCATTTAACTTATTAAAAGGCTCCGCGTTTTCTTTATTAATGGATTTAAAACACCCGATCCTCGTTTTTTATCGCTCCGTTCTCGATGTTTTAAGAAATAATTAAATCCGGTCCTAACATAATTTTTTTTTAAAAAAATAAACACTACACGTCTCAAAAAGAGGGGTCCAACACGAGGACTTCCCAGGAGGTCACCCATCCTAGTACTACTCTCGCCCAAGCGCGCTTAACTGCGGAGTTCTGATGGGATCCGGTGCATTAGTGTTGGTATGATCGCACCCGTCACTTTCTGCGCATTAAACTTATTAAAAGGCTCCGCTTTTTCTTTATTAATGGATTTAAAACACCCGATCCTCGTTTTTTTATCGCTCCGTTCTCGATGTTTTAAGAAATAATTAAATCCGGTCCTAACATAATTTTTTTTTAAAAAAATAAACACTACACGTCTCAAAAAAAGAGGTGCAACACGAGGACTTCCCAGGAGGTCACCGATCCTAGTACTAAACTCGCCCAAGCGCGCTTAACTGCGGAGTTTTGATGGGATCCGGTGCATTAGTGCTGGTATGATCGCACCCGTCACTTTCTACGCATTTAACTTATTAAAAGGCTCGTCGTTTTCTTTATTAATGGATTTAAAACACCCGATCCTCGTTTTTTATCGCTCCGTTCTCGTTGTTTTAAGAAATAATTAAATCTGGTCCTAACATAATTTTTTTTAAAAAAAATAAACACTACACGTCTCAAAAAGAGGGGTGCAACACGAGGACTTCTCAGGAGGTCACCCATCCTAGTACTACTCTCGCCCAAGCGCGCTTAACTGCGGAGTTCTGATGGGATCCGGTGCATTAGTGTTGGTATGATCGCACCCGTCACTTTCTGCGCATTAAACGTATTAAAAGGCTCCGCGTTTTCTTTATTAATGGATTTAAAACACCTGATCCTCGTTTTTTATCGCTCTGTTCTCGATGTTTTAAGAAATAATTAAATCCGGTCCTAACATAATTTTTTTTTAAAAAAAAAACTAAACACTACACGTCTCAAAAAGAGGGGTGCAACACGAGGACTACCCAGGAGGTCACCCATCCTAGTACTACTCTCGCCCAAGCGCGCTTAACTACGGAGTTCTGATGGAATCCGGTGCATTAGTGCTGGTATGATCGCACCCGTCACTTTCTGCGCATTTAAGTTATTAAAAGGCTCCGCGTTTTCTTTATTAATGGATTTAAAACACCCGATCCTCGTTTTTTATCGCTCCGTTCTCGATGTTTTAAGAAATAATTAAATCCGGTCCTAACATAATATTTTTTTTAAAAAAAATAAACACTACACGTCTCAAAAAGAGGGGTGCAACATGAGGACTTCCCAGGAGGTCACCCATCCTAGTACTACTCTCGCCCAAGCACGCTTAACTGCGGAGTTTTCTGATGGGATCCGGTGCATTAGTGTTGGTTTGATCGCACCCGTCACTTTCAGCGCATTTAACTTATTAAAAGGCTCCGCGTTTTCTTTATTAATGGATTTAAAACACCCGATCCTCATTTTTTATCGCTCCGTTCTCGATATTTTAAGAAATAATTAAATCCGGTCCTAACATAATTTTCTTTAAAAAAAATAAACACTACACGTCTCAAAAAGAGGGGTGCAACACAAGGACTTCCGAGGAGGTCACCCATCCTAGTACTACTCTCGCCCAAGCGCGCTTAACTGCGGAGTTCTGATGGGATCCGGTGCATTAGTGCTGGTATGATCGCACCCGTCACTTTCTGCGCATTTAACTTATTAAAAGGCTCTGCTTTTTCTTTATTAATGGATTTAAAACACCCGATCCTCGTTTTTTTATCGCTCCGTTCTCGATGTTTTAAGAAATAATTAAATCCGGTCCTAACATAATTTTTTTAAAAAAAAATAAACACTACACGTCTCAAAAAGAGGGGTGCAACACGAGGACTTCCGAGGAGGTCACCCATCCTAGTACTAATCTCGCCCAAGCGCGCTTAATTGCGGAGTTTTGATGGGATCCGGTGCATTAGTGCTGGTATGATCGCACCCGTCACTTTCTACGCATTTAACTTATTAAAAGGCTCATCGTTTTCTTTATTAATGGATTTAAAACACCCGATCCTCGTTTTTTATCGTTCCGTTCTCGTTGTTTTAAGAAATAATTAAATCTGGTCCTAACATAATTTTTTTTAAAAAAAAATAAACACAACACGTCTAAAAAAGAGGGGTGCAACACGAGGACTTCCCAAGAGGTCACCCATCCCAGTACTGCTCTCGCCCAAGCGCGCTTAACTGCGGAGTTCTGATGGGATCCCTTGCATTAGTGCTGGTATGATCGCACCCGTCACTTTCTGCACATTTAACTTATTAAAAGGCTTTGCGTTTTCTTTATTAATGAATTTAAAACACCCGATCCTCGTTTTTTATCTCTCCGTTCTCGATGTTTTAAGAAATAATTAAATCTGGTCCTAACATAATTTTTTAAAAAAAAACAAACACTACACGTCTAAAAAAGAGGGGTGCAACACGAGGACTTCCCAGGAGGTCACCCGTCCCAGTACTGCTCTCGCCCAAGCGCGCTTAACTGCGGAGTTCTAATGGGATCCCTTGCATTAGTGCTGGTATGATCACACCCGTCACTTTCAGCGCATTTAACTTATTAAAAGGCTCCGCGTTTTCTTTATTAATGGATTTAAAACACCCGTTCCTCGTTTTTTATCGCTCCGTTCTCGATGTTTTAAGAAATAATTAAATCCGGTCCTAACATAATTTTTTTTAAAAAAATAAACACTACACGTCTCAAAAAGAGGGGTGCAACACGAGGACTTCCCAGGAGGTCATCCATCCTAGTACTTCTCTCGCCCAAGCACGATTAACTGCGGAGTTCTGATGGGATCCGGTGCATTAGTGCTGGTATGATCGCACCCGTTACTTTCTGCGCATTTAACTTATTAAAAGGCTCCGCGTTTTCTTTATTAATGGATTTAAAACACCCGATCCTCGTTTTTTATCGCTCCGTTCTCGATGTTTTAAGAAATAATTAAATCCGGTCCTAACATAATATTTTTTTTAAAAAAAATAAACACTACACGTCTCAAAAAGAGGGGTGCAACATGAGGACTTCCCAGGAGGTCACCCATCCTAGTACTACTCTCGCCCAAGCACGCTTAACTGCGGAGTTTTCTGATGGGATCCGATGCATTAGTGTTGGTTTGATCGCACCCGTCACTTTCAGCGCATTTAACTTATTAAAAGGCTCCGCGTTTTCTTTATTAATGGATTTAAAACACCCGATCCTCATTTTTTATCGCTCCGTTCTCGATATTTTAAGAAATAATTAAATCCGGTCCTAACATAATTTTCTTTAAAAAAAATAAACACTACACGTCTCAAAAAGAGGGGTGCAACACAAGGACTTCCGAGGAGGTCACCCATCCTAGTACTACTCTCGCCCAAGCGCGCTTAACTGCGGAGTTCTGATGGGATCCGGTGCATTAGTGCTGGTATGATCGCACCCGTCACTTTCTCCGCATTTAACTTATTAAAAGGCTCTGCTTTTTCTTTATTAATGGATTTAAAACACCCGATCCTCGTTTTTTTATCGCTCCGTTCTCGATGTTTTAAGAAATAATTAAATCCGGTCCTAACATAATTTTTTAAAAAAAAAATAAACACTACACGTCTCAAAAAGAGGGGTGCAACACGAGGACTTCCCAGGAGGTCACCCATCCTAGTACTAATCTCGCCCAAGCGCGCTTAATTGCGGAGTTTTGATGGGATCCGGTGCATTAGTGCTGGTATGATCGCACCCGTCACTTTCTACGCATTTAACTTATTAAAAGGCTCATCGTTTTCTTTATTAATGGATTTAAAACACCCGATCCTCGTTTTTTATCGCTCCGTTCTCGTTGTTTTAAGAAATAATTAAATCTGGTCCTAACATAATTTTTTTTTTAAAAAAAATAAACACAACACGTCTAAAAAAGAGGGGTGCAACACGAGGACTTCCCAAGAGGTCACCCATCCCAGTACTGCTCTCGCCCAAGCGCGCTTAACTGCGGAGTTCTGATGGGATCCCTTGCATTAGTGCTGGTATGATCGCACCCGTCACTTTCTGCACATTTAACTTATTAAAAGGCTTTGCGTTTTCTTTATTAATGAATTTAAAACACCCGATCCTCGTTTTTTATCTCTCCGTTCTCGATGTTTTAAGAAATAAATAAATCTGGTCCTAACATAATTTTTTAAAAAAAAACAAACACTACACGTCTAAAAAAGAGGGGTGCAACACGAGGACTTCCCAGGAGGTCACCCGTCCCAATACTGCTCTCGCCCAAGCGCGCTTAACTGCGGAGTTCTAATGGGATCCCTTGCATTAGTGCTGGTATGATCACACCCGTCACTTTCAGCGCATTTAACTTATTAAAAGGCTCCGCGTTTTCTTTATTTATGGATTTAAAACACCCGTTCCTCGTTTTTTATCGCTCCGTTCTCGATGTTTTAAGAAATAATTAAATCCGGTCCTAACATAATTTTTTTTTAAAAAATAAACACTACACGTCTCAAAAAGAGGGGTGCAACACGAGGACTTCCCAGGAGGTCATCCATCCTAGTACTTCTCTCGCCCAAGCACGATTAACTGCGGAGTTCTGATGGGATCCGGTGCATTAGTGCTGGTATGATCGCACCCGTTACTTTCTGCGCATTTAACTTATTAAAAGGCTCCGCGTTTTCTTTATTAATGGATTTAAAACACCCGATCCTCGTTTTTTATCGCTCCGTTCTCGATGTTTTAAGAAATAATTAAATCCGGTCCTAACATAATATTTTTTTAAAAAAAAATAAACACTACACGTCTCAAAAAGAGGGGTGCAACATGAGGATTTCCCAGGAGGTCACCCATCCTAGTACTACTCTCGCCCAAGCACGCTTAACTGCGGAGTTTTCTGATGGGATCCGGTGCATTAGTGTTGGTTTGATCGCACCCGTCACTTTCAGCGCATTTAACTTATTAAAAGGCTCCGCGTTTTCTTTATTAATGGATTTAAAACACCCGATCCTCATTTTTTATCGCTCCGTTCTCGATATTTTAAGAAATAATTAAATCCGGTCCTAACATAATTTTCTTTAAAAAAAATAAACACTACACGTCTCAAAAAGAGGGGTGCAACACAAGGACTTCCGAGGAGGTCACCCATCCTAGTACTACTCTCGCCCAAGCGCGCTTAACTGCGGAGTTCTGATGGGATCCGGTGCATTAGTGCTGGTATGATCGCACCCGTCACTTTCTCCGCATTTAACTTATTAAAAGGCTCTGCTTTTTCTTTATTAATGGATTTAAAACACCCGATCCTCGTTTTTTTATCGCTCCGTTCTCGATGTTTTAAGAAATAATTAAATCCGGTCCTAACATAATTTTTTTAAAAAAAAATAAACACTACACGTCTCAAAAAGAGGGGTGCAACACGAGGACTTCCCAGGAGGTCACCCATCCTAGTACTAATCTCGCCCAAGCGCGCTTAATTGCGGAGTTTTGATGGGATCCGGTGCATTAGTGCTGGTATGATCGCACCCGTCACTTTCTACGCATTTAACTTATTAAAAGGCTCATCGTTTTCTTTATTAATGGATTTAAAACACCCGATCCTCGTTTTTTATCGCTCCGTTCTCGTTGTTTTAAGAAATAATTAAATCTGGTCCTAACATAATTTTTTTTTTTAAAAAAATAAACACAACACGTCTAAAAAAGAGGGGTGCAACACGAGGACTTCCCAAGAGGTCACCCATCCCAGTACTGCTCTCGCCCAAGCGCGCTTAACTCCGGAGTTCTGATGGGATCCCTTGCATTAGTGCTGGTATGATCGCACCCGTCACTTTCTGCACATTTAACTTATTAAAAGGCTTTGCGTTTTCTTTATTAATGAATTTAAAACACCCGATCCTCGTTTTTTATCTCTCCGTTCTCGATGTTTTAAGAAATAATTAAATCTGGTCCTAACATAATTTTTTAAAAAAAAACAAACACTACACGTCTAAAAAAGAGGGGTGCAACACGAGGACTTCCCAGGAGGTCACCCGTCCCAGTACTGCTCTCGCCCAAGCGCTTAACTGCGAAGTTCTAATGGGATCCCTTGCATTACTGCTGGTATGATCGCACCCGTCACTTTCAGCGCATTTAACTTATTAAAAGGCTCCGCGTTTTCTTTATTAATGGATTTAAAACACTCGTTCCTCGTTTTTTATCGCTCCGTTCTCGATGTTTTAAGAAATAATTAAATCCGGTCCTAACATAATTTTTTTAAAAAAAATAAACACTACACGTCTCAAAAAGAGGGGTGCAACACGAGGACTTCCCAGGAGGTCATCCATCCTAGTACTTCTCTCGCCCAAGCACGATTAACTGCGGAGTTCTGATGGGATCCGGTGCATTAGTGCTGGTATGATCGCACCCGTTACTTTTTGCGCATTTAACTTATTAAAAGGCTCCGCGTTTTCTTTATTAATGGATTTAAAACACCCGTTCCTCGTTTTTTTTCGCTCCGTTCTCGATGTTTTAAGAAATAATTAAATCCGGTCCTAACATAATTTTTTTTAAAAAAATAAACACTACACGTCTCAAAAAGAGGGGTGCAACACGAGGACTTCCCACGAGGTCACCCATCCTAGTACTACTCTCACCCAAGCACGCTTAGCTGCGGAGTTCTGATGGGATCCGGTGCATTAGTGCTGGTATGATCGCACCCATCACTTTCTGCGCATTTAACTTATTAAAAGGCTCCGCGTTTTCTTTATTAATGGATTTAAAACACCCGTTCCTCGTTTTTTATCGCTCCGTTCTCGATGTTTTAAGAAATAATTAAATCCGGTCCTAACATAATTTTAAAAAAAAAAATAAACACTACACGTCTCAAAAAGAGGGGTGCAACACGAGGACTTCCCAGGAGGTCACCCATCCTAGTACTAATCTCGCCCAAGCGCGCTTAACTGCGGAGTTCTGATGGGATCCGGTGCATTAGTGCTGGTATGATCGCACCCGTCACTTTCAGCGCATATAACTTATTAAAAGGCTCCGCGTTTTCTTTATTAATGGATTTAAAACACCCGATCCTCGTTTTTTATCACTCTGTTCTCGATGTTTTAAGAAATAATTAAATTAAGTCCTAACATAATTTTTTTTTAAAATATAAACACTACACGTCTCAAAAAGAGGGGTGGAACACGAGGACTTCCCCGGAGGTCACCCATCCTAGTACTACTCTCGCCCAAGCGCGCTTAACTGCGGAGTTCTGATTGGATCCGGTGCATTAGTGCTGGTATGATCGCACCCGTCACTTTCTGCGCATTTAACTTATTAAAAGGCTCCGCGTTTTCTTTATTAATGGATTTAAAACACCCGATCCTCGTTTTTTATCGCTCCGTTCTCAATGTTTTAAGAAATAAAAAAATCCGGTCCTAACATAATTTTTTTTTTTAAAAAATAAACATTACACGTCTCAAAAAGAGGGGTGCAACACAAGGACTTCTCAGGAGGTCACCCATCCTAGTACTACTCTCGCCCAAGCGCGCTTAACTGTGGAGTTCTGATGGGATCCGGTGCATTAGTGCTGGTATGATCGCACCCGTCACTTTTTGCGCATTTAACTTATTAAAAGGCTCCGCATTTTCTTTATTAATGGATTTAAAACACCCGATCCTCGTTTTTTATCGCTCCGTTCTCGATGTTTTAAGAAATAATTAAATCCGGTCCTAACATAATTTTTTTTTAAAAAAAATAAACACTACACGTCTCAAAAAGAGGGGTGCAACACGAGGACTTCCCAGGAGGTCACCCATCCTAGTACTACTCTTGCCCAAGCGCGCTTGACTGCGAAGTTCTGATGGGATCCGGTGCATTAGTGCTGGTATGATCGCACCCATCACTTTCTGCGCATTTAACTTATTAAAAAGCTTTGCGATTTCTTTATTAATGAATTTAAAACACCCGATCCTCGTTTTTTATCGCTCCGTTCTCGATGTTTTAAGAAATAATTAAATCCGGTCCTAACATAATTTTTTTTAAAAAAATAAACACTACACGTCTCAAAAAGAGGGGTGCAACACGAGGACTTCCCAGGAGGTCACCCATCCTAGTACTACTCTCGCCCAAGCGCGCTTAACTGCGGAGTTCTGATGGGATCTGGTGCATTAGTGTTGGTATGATCGCACCCGTCACTTTCTGCGCATTAAACTTATTAAAAGGCTCCGCGTTTTCTTTATTAATGGATTTAAAACACCTGATCCTCGTTTTTTATCGCTCTGTTCTCGATGTTTTAAAAAATAATTAAATCCGGTCCTAACATAATTTTTTTTTAAAAAAAAACTAAACACTACACGTCTCAAAAAGAGGGGTGCAACACGAGGACTACCCAGGAGGTCACCCATCCTAGTACTACTCTCGCCCAAGCGCGCTTAACTACGGAGTTCTGATGGAATCCGGTGCATTAGTGCTGGTATGATCGCACCCGTCACTTTCTGCGCATTTAAGTTATTAAAAGGCTCCGCGTTTTCTTTATTAATGGATTTAAAACACCCGATCCTCGTTTTTTATCGCTCCGTTCTCGATGTTTTAAGAAATAATTAAATCCGGTCCTAACATAATATTTTTTAAAAAAAATAAACACTACACGTCTCAAAAAGAGGGGTGCAACAAAAGGACTTCCCGGGAGGTCACCCATCCTAGTACTACTCTCGCCCAAGCATGCTTAACTGCGGAGTTTTCTGATGGGATCCGGTGCATTAGTGCTGGTTTGATCGCACCCGTCACTTTCAGCGCATTTAACTTATTAAAAGGCTCCGCGTTTTCTTTATTAATGGATTTAAAACACCCGATCCTCATTTTTTATCGCTCCGTTCTCGATATTTTAAGAAATAATTAAATCCGGTCCTAACATAATTTTCTTTAAAAAAAATAAACACTACACGTCTCAAAAAGAGGGGTGCAACACAAGGACTTCCGAGGAGGTCACCCATCCTAGTACTACTCTCGCCCAAGCGCGCTTAACTGCGGAGTTCTGATGGGATCCGGTGCATTAGTGCTGGTATGATCGCACCCGTCACTTTCTGTGCATTTAACTTATTAAAAGGCTCGGCGTTTTCTTTATTAATGGATTTAAAACACCCGTTCCTTGTTTTTTATCGCTCCGTTCTCGATGTTTTAAGAAATAATTAAATCCGGTCCTAACATAATTTTTTTTTAAAAAATAAACACTACACGTCTCAAAAAGAGGGGTGCAACACGAGGACTTCCCACGAGGTCACCCATCCTAGTACTACTCTCACCCAAGCACGCTTAGCTGCGGAGTTCTGATGGGATCCGGTGCATTAGTGCTGGTATGATCGCACCCGTCACTTTCTGTGCATTTAACTTATTAAAAGGCTCGGCGTTTTCTTTATTAATGGATTTAAAACACCCGTTCCTTGTTTTTTATCGCTCCGTTCTCGATGTTTTAAGAAATAATTAAATCCGGTCCTAATATAATTTTTTTTTAAAAAAATAAACACTACACGTCTCAAAAAGAGGGGTGCAACACGAGGACTTCCCAGGAGGTCACCCATCCTAGTACTACTCTCGCCCAAGCACGCTTGACTGCGGAGTTCTGATGGGATTCGGTGCATTAGTGCTGGTATGATCGCACCCGTCACTTTCTGCGCATTTAACTTATTAAAAGGCTCCGTGTTTTCTTTATTAATGGATTTAAAACACCCGATCCTCGTTTTTTATTTCTCCGTTCTCAATGTTTTAAGAAATAATTAAATCCGGTCCTAACATAATTTTTTTTAAAAAAAAATAAACACTACACGTCTCAAAAAGAGGGGTGCAACACGAGGACTTCCCAGGAGGTCACCCATCCTAGTACTACTTTCGCCCAAGCAAGCTTAACTGCGGACTTCTGATGGGATCTTGTGCACTAGTGCTGGTATGATGGCACCCGTCACTTTCTGCGCATTTAACTTATTAAAAGGCTCCGCGTTTTCTTTATTAATGGATTTAAAACACCCGATTCTCGTTTTTTATCGCTCCGTTCTCGATGTTTTAAGAAATAATTAAATCCGGTCCTAACATAATTTTTTTTAAAAAAAATAAACACTACACGTCTCAAAAAGAGGGGTGCAACACGAGGACTTCCCAGGAGGTCACCCATCCTAGTACTACTCTCGCCCATGCACGCTTAACTGCGGAGTTTTAATGGGATCCGGTGCATTAGTGCTGGTATGATCGTACCCGTCACTTTCTGCGCATTTAACTTATTAAAAGGCTCCGCGTTTTCTTTATTAATGGATTTAAAACACCCGATCCTCGTTTTTTATCGCTCCGTTCTCGATGTTTTAAGAAATAATTAAATCCGGTCCTAACATAATTTTTTTAAAAAAAAATAAACACTACACGTCTCAAAATGAGGGGTGCAACACGAGGACTTCCCAGGAGGTCACCCATCGTAGTGCTGCTCTCGCCCAGGCGCGCTTGACTGCGGAGTTCTGATGGGATCCGGTGCATTAGTGCTGGTATGATCGCACCCGTCACTTTCTGCGCATTTAACTTATTAAAAGGCTCTGAGTTTTCTTTATTAATGGATTTAAA
Source organism: Hibiscus tridactylites (assembly GCA_958450335.1). Lineage (NCBI taxonomy): Eukaryota > Viridiplantae > Streptophyta > Magnoliopsida > Malvales > Malvaceae > Hibiscus > Hibiscus tridactylites. The sequence continues at coordinate 87,086,553 of OY288277.1, forward strand.
ACACCCGATCCTCGTTTTTTATCGCTCCGTTATCGATGTTTTAAGAAATAATTAAATCCGGTCCTAACATAATTTTTTTTTTTAAAAAAAATAAACACTACACGTCTCAAAAAGAGGGTTGCAACACGAGGACTTCCCAGGAGGTCACCCATCGTAGTGCTGCTCTCGCCCGAGCGCGCTTAACTGCGGAGTTCTGATGGGATCCGGTGCATTAGTGCTGGTATGATCGCACCCGTCACTTTCTGCGCATTTAACTTATTAAAAGGCTCCGCGTTTTCTTTATTAATGGATTTTAAACACCTGATCCTCGTTTTTTATCGCTCCGTTCTCGATGTTTGAAGAAATAATTAAATCCGGTCCTAACATAATTTTTTTTTAAAAAAAATAAACACTACACGTCTCAAAAAGAGGGGTGCAACACGAGGACTTCCCAGGAGGTCACCCATCCTAGTACTACTCTCGCCCAAACGTGCTTAACTACGGAGTTCTGATGGGATCCGGTGCATTAGTGGTGGCATGATCGCACCCGTCACTTTCTGCACATTTAACTTATGAAAAGGCTCTGTGTTTTCTTTATTAATGGATTTAAAACACCCGATCCTCATTTTTTATCGCTCCGTTCTCGATGTTTTAAGAAATAATTAAATCCGATCCTAACATAATTTTTTTTAAAAAAAAATAAGCACTACACGTCTCAAAAAGAGGGGTGCAACACAAGGACTTCCCAGGAGGTCACCCATCCTAGTACTACTCTCGCCCAAACGTGCTTAACTACGGAGTTCTGATGGGATCCGGTGCATTAGTGCTGGTATGATCGCACCCGTCACTTTCTGCGCATTTAACTTATTAAAAGGCTCCGCGTTTTCTTTATTAATGGATTTAAAACACCAGATCCTCGTTTTTTATCGCTCCGTTCTCGATGTTTTAAGAAATAATTAAATCCGGTCCTAACATAATTTTTTTTAAAAAAAAATAAACACTACATGTCTCAAAAAGAGGGGTGCAACACGAGGACTTCCCAGGAGGTCACCAATCCTAGTACTACTCTCGCCCAAGCACGCTTAACTGCAGAGTTCTGATGGGATCCGGTGCATTAGTGCTGGAATGATCGCACCCGTCACTTTCTGCGCATTTAACTTATTAAAAGGCTCCGCGTTTTCTTTATTAATGGATTTAAAACACCCGATCCTCGTTTATTATCGCTCCGTTCTCGATGTTTTAAGAAATAATTAAATCCGGTCCTAACATAATTTTTTTAAAAAAAATAAACACTACACGTCTCAAAAAGAGGGGTGCAACACCAGAACTTCCCAGAAGGTCACCCATCCTAGTACTACTCTCGCCCAGGCACGCTTAACTGCGGAGTTTTGATGGGATCCGGTGCATTAGTGCTGGTATGATCGCACCTGTCACTTTCTGCGCATTTAACTTATTAAAAGGCTCCGCGTTTTCTTTATTAATGGATTTAAAACACCCGATCCTCGTTTTATATCGCTCCGTTCTCGATGTTTTAAGAAATAATTAAATTCGGTCCTAAAATAATTTTTTTCAACAAAAAAATAAACACTACAGTCTCAAAAAGAGGGGTGCAACACGAGGACTTCCCAGGAGGTCACCCATCCTAGTACTACTCTCGCCCAAGCACGCTTCACTGCGGAGTTCTGATGGGATCCGGTGCATTAGTGCTGGTATGATCGCACCCGTCACTTTCTACGCATTTAACTTATTAAAAGGATCCGCGTTTTCTTTATTAATGGATTTAAAACACCAGATCCTCATTTTTTATCGCTCCGTTCTCGATGTTTTAAGAAATAATTAAATCCGGTCCTAAAATAATTTCTTTTTTAAAAAAAATAAACACTACACGTCTCAAAAAGAGGGGTGCAACACGAGGACTTCCCAGGAGGTCACCCATCCTAGTACTACTCTCGCCCAAGCACGCTTAGCTGCGGAGTTCTGATGGGATCCGGTGCATTAGTGCTGGTATGATCGCACCCGTCACTTTCTGCGCATTTAACTTATTAAAAGGCTCCGCGTTTTCTTTATTAATGGATTTAAAACAACCGATCCTCGTTTTTTATCGCTCTGTTCTCGATGTTTTAAGAAATAATTAAATCCGGTCATAACATAATTTTTTTTTAAAAATAAACACTACACGTCTCAAAAAGAGGGGTGCAACACGAGGACTTCCCAAGAGGTCACCCATCCTAGTACTACTCTCGCCCAAGCACACTAAACTGCGGAATTCTGATGGGATCCGGTGCATTAGTGCTGGTATGATCGCACCCGTCACTTTCTGCGCATTTAACTTATTAAAAGGCTCCGCGTTTTCTTTATTAATGGATTTAAAACACCCGATCCTCGTTTTTTATCGCTCCGTTCTCGATGTTTTAATGTAACACCCGGGTTTAGGAGTCGGGTGAAAATAATATTTTAATATTATTTGGGCTCGGGTTTATAATCAAAATGATCCTTTAAAATTTCGGGTTTCAAAATAAATGTTTGAAATGGGACCAAATTGATTTAATTGTAAGTTGAAGAGCTATTTAAAGAACAAGGGAATAGCCATTCATTAATGGCCTTTTGGTAATTTACCCATTTTCTAATTTAAATCCCCCTTTATACAAATAAAACACCCTTTTACTATTCATCATCTTCTTCTTCAACGGGTTTGAAGAGCTCCCTCCCCCTTTCACTATTCCATCTCCTTCCTCCCTCATTTTGGCTCGGTTTTGAAAGGTAATTACGTTTTTGACTTCCCCTCAACTCCCTCTTTAAAAGTACCACTTATTTTCATTTTCTTGGAAGTTTTGGAAAATAGAGTTTTGAAAGATTTTGATTAAACATGGAAACTTTATGTTGTTAAGCTTAATGTTTTGATTTAATATGGTTAGTAATGATGTATAGAAGTTAAATGGTATAACATATGTGAATTTTGAATGATTTTGAGCTATTTTCGGATTTGGGTAAACATGTGGTTTTTGGAGGGTTTTGGGTGAGTTTTGGGGGTTGTTTTAGGAGGATTTTTATAGGCTATTGATGGTACTATGGATAGGGGTTGAATTGGGATCAATTGTGGGTGCAATGGAGGTTGGAAACATGGTTTTTGGACATGGTTTTGGGGCTGTCCGAGTTGGTTAAAAATGGGAATTGTTCATAGCTTGCAACATGGCAAATTGTGATTGAATTGTATTCCGGGTTGGTCTTTTGATGTTGGGCTGATTTGGAATTGTTTGAAATGTGTTTGAGGTTGTTTGAAAGCGGAAATTGGTGTTGGAGAAGCTTCGGGAAGAAATCCGGGTTTGTGAGAGTGGTTGCTTGCTTGGCTTGGAGCTTGGAAGCTTAGGTGAGTGGTTAAATTGTTTTAAATGGCTTTGATCAATTGGTTCAAGCACATGAATGTGGAAATGTTTTCAAGAAATCGCTTTGGTTCAAAATTGGTTTGAAAGAGTTTAGTTGGGCTTGAAAAGTAAATTTTAAATTCAAGAGTAAGTTAATGAGAATCGCTTCTTTAATTTCCCCTTTTTTCCGTTTGTTTTCATTACTTGTGATGATGGTCTGTTAAGCATGAAATTTAAATACTTTGAGTAGAAGCATGTTGCTTATTGCTATATCGTTAATGACGCATGATGGTGATAATGGTGACGTTGTTATACCTTGTAAGATGTGTGTAAGTTGGTGCAGGTTGTGCACGAAAATGGTGTGTGAGACCATTGCGATTGGTAAGATTGTAAGTAGAAAGAGATGCCTAATTGTGGATATTGTTTGCAACTTGTTTTGGTTGTGCATGATATAGTGAGTACATGTCGCATGATTGTGAGTGTATGTATGTAGGAGCATGAGACCTTAAATGCTTGTTTGCCTTCTTTGAATGCTTAAATGTCATCCTTGATCAATTGTATGATTTCATTAATGTTTATACATGTTGGGAGCTTGTATGGCTATATAGTGGTATGTAAATGTTGTGTGAATGTTTGGTTGGGGCAAGGGAAGTCTTAAATTGCATTTAGATTCGAGTCTTGATCGTTTTGCTGAGTTTGGGAGGTTTTGCAGTGCAGGGGTATCGATACGGTTGGTACAGTATCGATACCGCCTTCTTGTTTCAGGCCTCGAGTTTCGATACGCGAGGGGGCGTACCGATACCATTTTGGCCACTGGAGTTACTGTCCAGTTCGGTATCGATACGGGCCTTTGGCGTATCGATACGGTCACCTTAGCGTTGACCATGGGAAGTCAACCGTTGGGGAGGGTATCGATACACTCCTTGGGTGTATCGATACGGTCTCCATGATTTGACTTTGACCAGTTGACCTAGTCAAGGGGTATCGATACACCCCTTAAGTGTATCGATACCGCCTACGGTTTAAGTTTAAAAATTGGGCTGTAAGATGTTGGGTTGAGTTCGTCTGTTTGTCTCATGAATGTTGTTCCGCTGTATAAACACTTAGGATTAAATACTCATCTAGACAAGATTTAAAATGAAAAAAAAAATATAGGGTTGCTAACCGAAGGGGAGCCTTAACGGGTTTCGCTTCGGTTTTCCCCGTGTAGCCTACTCGGACAGGTCATCCGGCTAGGCCGGGACGAGGGGGTTACATTTAAGAAATAATTAAATCCGGTCCTAACATAATTTTTTTTAAAAAAATAAACACTACACGTCACAAAAAGAGGGGTGCAACACGAGGACTTCCCAGGAGGTCACCAATCCTAGTACTACTCTCGCTCAAGCACGCTTAACTGCTGAGTTCTGATGGGATCCGGTGCATTAGTGCTGGTATGATCGCACCCGTCACTTTCTGCGCATTTAACTTATTAAAAGGCTCGCGTTTTCTTTATTAATGGATTTAAAACACCCGATCCTCGTTTTTTATCGCTCCGTTCTCGATGTTTTAAGAAATAATTAAATCCGGTCCTAACATAATTTTTTTAAAAAAAAATAAACACTACACGTCTCAAAAAGAGGGGTGCAACACGAGGACTTCTCAGGAGGTCACCCATCCTAGTACTACTCTCGCCCAAGCACGCTTAACTGCGGAGTTCTGATGGGATCCGGTGTATTAGTGCTGGTATGATCGCACCCGTCACTTTTTGCGCATTTAACTTATTAAAAGGCTCTGCGTTTTCTTTATTAATGGATTTAAAACACCCGATCCTCGTTTTTTATCGCTTCGTTCTCGATGTTTTAAGAAATAATTAAATCCGGTCCTAACATAATTTTTTTTAAAAAAAAATAAACACTACATGTCTCAAAAAGAGGGGTGCAACACGAGGACTTCCCAGGAGGTCACCCATCCTAGTACTACTCTCGCCCAAGCACGCTTCACTGCGGAGTTATGATGGGATCCGGTGCATTAGTGCTGGTATGATCGCACCCATCACTTTCTGCGCATTTAACTTATTAAAAGGCTCCGCGTTTTCTTTATTAATGGATTTAAAACACCCGATCCTCGTTATTTATCGCTCCGTTCTCGATGTTTTAAGAAATAATTAAATCCGGTCCTAACATAATTTTTTTTAAAAAAAAATAAACACTACACGTCTCAAAAAGAGGGGTGCAACACGAGGACTTCCCAGGAGGTCACCCATCCTAGTACTACTCTCGCCCAAGCACGCTTAGCTGCGGAGTTCTGATGGGATCCGGTGCATTAGTGCTGGTATGATCGCACCCGTCACTTTCTGCGCATTTAACTTATTAAAAGGCTCCGCATTTTCTTTATTAATGGATTTAAAACACCCGATCCTCGTTTTTTATCGCTCCGTTCTTGATGTTTTAAGAAATAATTAAATCCGGTCCTAACATATTTTTTTTAAAAAAAATAAACACTACACGTCTCAAAAAGAGGGGTGCAACATGAGGACTTCCCAGGAGGTCACCCATCCTAGTACTACTCTCGCCCAAGCACGCTTAGCTGCGGAGTTCTGATGGGATCCGGTGCATTAGTGCTGGTATGATCGCACCCGTCACTTTTTGTGCATTTAACTTATTAAAAGGCTCCGCGTTTTCTTTATTAATGGATTTAAAACACCCGATCCTCGTTATTTATCGCTCCGTTCTCGATGTTTTAAGAAATAATTAAATCCGGTCCTAACATAATTTTTTTTTAAAAAAAATAAACACTACACGTCTCAAAAAGAGGGGTGCAACACGAGGACTTCCCAGGAGGTCACCCATCCTAGTACTACTCTCGCCCAAGCGCCCTTGACTGCGGAGTTCTGATGGGATCCGGTGCATTAGTGCTGGTATGATCGCACCCATCACTATCTGCGCATTTAACTTATTAAAAGGCTCCGCGTTTTCTTTATTAATGGATTTAAAACACCCCATCACTATCTGTGCAACATGATGATGCATTAATCCTCTGCTTTAATGTGTTGAAACAGGGGAGGCATCCTTGGATCCAAGAATTGTTGATCCGGAGGCTTGATTTGGTGCTTTGGCTTGAAGCGAAGTGGAAATCGGTGAGTGAAAATGGTTTTCGGCTTTGAAACCAAGGTTTTGGGGGCTTAGTCTAAGTCTAAACAACTTTGCTAAGCTCAAGTGTAAGTTTTCGGATTTTACTCTCTAGTGGTGGCCATGATTTTGATGTAATGCAAGATGATGATTTGCATGTTTTATTTACTGTTTTGAAAGCATGTTTTAGCATGGTATTTGCTGATGTTTTAAGCCATATGTTGAAGGTAACTCTAGGTAGGAGTTCCTTGATTTTATACATGGAAATAATGTGGTTTGATGCTTTGAATTGCATGATGAAAATGGCTTGGTTTAAAGCTTTAAAACAGTGGATTATATGATGTAAAAGATGTATATTGGCAAGTGATGTTTTGAAAAAGTGAAGGTCACTAAGGTGGTTAAAAGTCCTTGAGTGAGCCTTGTTACTTAAGAACATCAAGGTGGTTAAAAGTCCTTGGATGGTTCTTGTTGCGGACACTAAGGTGGTTAAAAGTCCTTAGGTGCTCATTTCCATGGTGGTTAAAAGTCCATGGGGCCAAGGTGTTTAAAAGTCCTTGGGGTGATTCAAGCATTGGACACAAAGGTGGTTAAAAGTCCTTGTGTGGTCCTTATTCATGGTGTTTAAAAGTCCATGGCCAAGGTGTTTAAAAGTCCTTGGGGCCAAGGTGTTTAAAAGTCCTTGGGGAAAGTTGTTGAACTTGTTTTAATAAATGAAATGTATCACTTGAGCCAATATGACATGTTATGAATATTGTGAAGCATGAGAGGCTTGTTTAATGTAATGTTGAAGCATGAGATTGCTTGTTTTAAGTATGCTTTTGAGCATGTGCAAAGGTTGATTTTAATCATGTATATAAATGGTTTTAATTGCATTATTGAATTGTTTTTAAATAGCATGCCTCACTAAGCTTTTGCTTACGCTCTCTTCGTTTTCTTAATTCAATAATGCAGAGCATTAGAGTACCTTGAGGGGCAGCAAGAGAGGGCAAGCAATCAAGTTCAAGTAAAGTTCAATGTATGAAGGTTTTATAAGTACTTTTAGCTTTTGGGTGATTTGGCAATGGGGGACCTATGAGTGTGTTTTTGGGAGATGTTGGAACTCCCTAAGTATGTTGAATGTTGATGAGATTGCTGGTTTTATAATTGGCTTTGTTATGCTTGGTTATGAAGGTTTATGCATGAATGGTTAGTTTGTGTAGGAAGCATGCCAATAAAATTGGGGCTTTTCATATGTGATGGTTATATGTTGAATTGGTGATGCAATTATGGTCCCTGCATGTTGATTGACTATGTGGTATGATTTGGTGTTGTTAATTTGAAGTTTGCAGCATGTATGATGTTGGTTTCGAGTCAATTTCAGGCAGGGGTATCGGTACTCGGGCTTGCGTATCGATACGCCTGAGCCAAATATGCACATTCTGCCCAGGCGTATCGGTACGGTTGTGTGGGTATCGATACTCGTCTGGGTTAAGTATGAATGCCGTATCGAAACGCGGGATCTCGTATCGATACCATCTCTAGGGTTTGGTTACTGTCTTCCCCGCGTATCGATACGACACCAGGCGTATCGATACCTGACCGTTAATTCGGTTAAAAGTATCTTTTTATGTTTGGAATGTTTGCGTTTTAGTCCTGAATCTTGTTTTTGCAATTGTATGAGCTTGGGATGTCCGTTTGAGCTGAAATTTGGCAGAGAGGCATGAAACCTGATTAATTTCAAGATGGTAACTTTAATTTGGACTAAGTCCTCATATTTATCAGAATTTACAATTTGGTCCCTAAAGTTGTAATTAGTTCAATTGGGTCCCTGTTTGATCTCTGATGTTTGTGATCTTTAAGTATGTTGTTTGTGTGATCACAAGTAGGGTTAATGTGCATCTAGATAAGATTAAAAATTAAAAAAAAAGGGTCGTTAATCAAGGTTGACTTTCGGGTTGACTTTGGTTTTCCCCGTGTGACTTTCTTAATTCGGGTCAACCGTCTAGGCCGGGTTAAGGGGGTTACATTTGGTGGTATCAGAGCTGAGTTTTCGAGTAATTGGGAATGTTTGTATGCATGATTGAAGTATGTTTGGCTTGTATGCTTGTTGTATGAAAGCATGTTCAGTGGTTTGAGATGTTGATGCTTTTGAGATGTATGCTGTGATGATGCATGATGAGGGTACCCATTGCCAAACAAAAGCTAAAGAAATGATGTTGATTTTGAAAGAAATTGAGCTTGAATACTTGGAATTGCTTACCTTGCTGGTCCTGACTATGTTTTATTTGTATTGTTATGCATGGTAAAAGTATGGCACCACGTAGAGAGTTAAGGAGTAGCGTGAGAGCTACGACCCCAGATGGGAATGATGAGAATGCGGGTAGTGCTGTGTTACCTCCTCCTCCACCTGGTGGTGGTGGTGCTGAGGGAGGGAGAGCTGGAGCTGAAGCAGCTGGTGCTAGAGCTGCAGGACCTGAGGTTGGTCAGGGGCAAGCTATGCCTGATATGACGTTGCTGGTACAAGCTATTGCGGGTGCTTTTCGAGCAGCAGTAGCTGGAGCTCAAGGAGCTGGGCATCAGGGAGATGCTGGTGTGAGACTACCCTTAGAGCGTCTGCGCAGTCTTGGTGGGACTGAGTTTAGGGGTATGTCAGCTGAGAGGTCGGAAGCTTGGCTGGAAAGTACCAAGCGTATCTTGGGACAGATGAGCTGCACTGATGTGCAAAAGTTGGGATGTGTTGTGTCTTTGCTGCAAGGTGATGCTTATACGTGGTGGACGACCACAATCTCTGGGATGGCTGAAGCTGACATCACTTGGACATTCTTTCAGAATGCGTTCAAGAGGAGATATCTGGGAGTGAGATATCTGGATGAGAAAAAGCGTGAATTCATGACTCTGACCCAAGGGAGTATGAGTGTGGCTGAGTATGAGGTGCAGTTTGTGCGACTCAGTCAGTATGCACCGGAGCTGATTCCTGATGAGCGGGAGAGGTGCGAGAGGTTTCGTTATGGTCTCATAACGGAAGTAAAGATGTATGTGCTGGCCACTGAGTATGATGATTTTGATGTGTTAGTGGGCCGAGCAAAAGACATTGAGATGAATCTGAGTTTGTCTGCGAAGGGTGCTGGAGCGAGTTCTGGTAAGAGAGCTGCTGAGTATAGTTCCGGAGGTGGACGGAACAAGAGGGGACGTGATCAGAGGTTTCAGTCCTCATCTAAGAGAGGTGGAGGTGCACCTGCTAGGGGTGGCAATGCTAGAGCTGACCCTAGTGCTTGTTGGATCTGCGGTTCACGTGGTCACTTGAAGCGTGACTGTCCTCGTGCTGTGAGGGAGGTGCAAGCTCCTGTTGCGGCAGCTGGTTATGAATGCTGGAATTGTGGTTCTGCTGACCACTTGAGGCGAGATTGTCCGAGGATGGCTGGTGGTCAAGAGCGTGCTCATGTTGTTGCTGCACCGCAGAGAGGTCGTGGGCGCGGCCGTGGTAATTTCCAGAGACGTGAGGAAGGTGGTCGAGGAGTAGCCCATGTTGTGGCTATTCAGCCTGAGGGTGGAGGCCATGCGAGGGTGTATGCTCAGCGCGAGGGAAGGAATGATGCAGATGTGATTGCAGGTACCTTTACTTTGCAATCCTTGTCATTGCTTTCTTTGATTGATTCTGGATCTACGCATTCATACATTTTGCGTGAGCATGCTGAATTGCTTGGTTTGCCTGTTGAGTCTTTGGATGTTGGTGTTCGTGTCACTAGTTCTTTTGGTGAAACTGTTGTGACTCGTAAGCTTTATAGAAGGTGTCCCTTGGTTGTTCAAGAGCATGTCTTTCATGTTGATCTTATGGAGTTGCCCTTTTATGGTTTTGATGTGATCCTTGGTATGGATTGGCTTGCTGAGCATCGTGCTGTTGTGGATTGTGAGAATAAGCGGGTTTCGCTTAAGCTTGCGGATGATTATGAAGTGGTGGTGGTTGGTGAGAATGTGAAGTTTCTTGCCAATGTTGTTTCTACCTTGGAGGCGAGCAGGATGCTGAGGCAGGGTTGTGAAGCTTATCTAGCTTTTGTGATGAATCCTTGTTCTAAGGAGTTGAGGGTGCAAGATATCAGGGTTGTGAAGGAGTTTCCTGATGTTTTTCCTGAGGAGTTGCATGGTTTACCTCCTAATCGCGAGGTGGAGTTTGGAATTGAGCTGTATGAGAATACCACTCCTGTGTCCATTACTCCTTATAGAATGGCACCTAAGGAGCTGAAGGAGCTGAAGACGCAGTTGCAAGAGCTGCTTGATCGTGGTTTCATCCGGCCGAGTGTGTCGCCTTGGGGTGCTCCTGTCTTGTTTGTGAAGAAGAAAGATGGCACTATGAGGATGTGCATTGATTACCGTCAGCTGAACAAGTTGACTATCAAGAATCGGTATCCTTTGCCGAGGATTGATGATCTCTTTGATCAATTTCGGGGAGCTGCTGTGTTCTCTAAGATTGACTTGAGGTCAGGGTATTATCAGTTGAAGGTGAAGGATGTGGATGTGCCTAAGACAGCTTTCAGGACAAGGTGTGGGCATTATGAGTTCCTTGTGATGCCGTTTGGTTTAACAAATGCTCCTGCTGCTTTCATGGACATGATGAATCGTGTGTTTCGTGAATACCTGGACAAGTTCGTTGTGGTGTTCATTGATGATATCCTTGTGTACTCGCGTACTGAGGAAGAGCACGAAGAGCATTTGAGGATTGTGCTGCAAGCTTTGTTGGAGAATCAGCTTTATGCTAAGCTGAGCAAGTGTGAGTTCTGGCTTAGGGAGGTGGTGTTTCTTGGGCATGTGGTCTCAGCTGAGGGGATTCGTGTTGATCCTCAGAAGATTGAAGCGGTGATGAACTGGAAAGTTCCTAAGTCTGTTCAGGAGGTTCGTAGTTTCCTTGGTTTGGCAGGATACTACCGAAGGTTTGTGGATGGTTTTTCCAAGATTGCTGCTCCTTTGACGAAGTTGTTGCAGAAGGATGTTAAGTATGAGTGGACAGAAGCGAGACAGCAGGCTTTTGAGAAGTTGAAGATGGCCTTGACTCAAGCTCCTATCTTGATTCAGCCTGAATCAGGGAAAGAGTTTGTGGTTTACAGTGATGCATCCTATGTTGGTTTGGGGTGTGTGCTGATGCAAGAGGGTAAGGTTGTGGCTTATGCGTCGCGGCAGTTGAAGGTGCATGAGCGCAATTATCCTACGCATGATATTGAGCTGGCAGCAGTGGTTTTTGCTCTGAAGATCTGGAGGCATTATCTGTATGGTGAGAAGTGTACTGTGTACACGGATCACAAGAGTTTGAGGTATCTGATGTCTCAGAAGGAGTTGAATCTTAGGCAGCGGCGTTGGTTGGAGTTGCTCAAGGATTATGATCTGACGATAGAGTATCATCCTGGAAAGGCTAATGTTGTTGCGGATGCCTTGAGTAGGAAGGTAGCTGTTGAGCTGAGAGCTATGTTTGCTAGCTTGAGTATATCGCGGGATGGTGGTCTTGTTGCTGAGTTGCAAGTGAAACCATCGTTGGTTCAGTTGATCAAGGATAAGCAGTTGCTGGATGATTCCTTGGTGTCTCATGTTCAGGATATCGCGGAGGGTAGACCTTCGGATTTCTGCTTTAATAAGGATGGAGTGTTGTGTTTTGGGAGTCGAATAGTAGTGCCTGCTGATGCTGAGTTGAGGCGTGCTATTCTGACTGAAGGTCATAGTAGTCCTTTTGCTATGCACCCTGGTAGTACTAAGATGTATCGTGATCTTCGTGATGAGTACTATTGGGTGGGTTTGAAGAAGGATGTTGCAGAGTTTGTGAGCAAGTGTTTGGTGTGTCAGCGAGTTAAGGCTGAACATCAGGTTCCTTCTGGTTTGTTGCAACTGTTGAAAATCCCTGAATGGAAGTGGGAGAGGGTTACCATGGATTTTGTATCTGGTTTACCTTTGTCTCCATCAAAGAAGAATTCTGTTTGGGTGATTGTGGATCGCCTGACGAAGTGTGCGCATTTCTTGCCTGTGCATACTACGTTCTCTTTGGATAAGCTGGCAGAGCTGTACATTGCTGAGATTGTGAGGCTAAATGGTGTGCCTAAGTCGATCGTGTCGGATAGGGATCCGAGGTTCACATCGCGTTTCTGGCAGTGTTTGCATCAAGCTCTGGGTACAAGGTTGCATTTCAGTACATCCTATCATCCTCAGTCGGATGGTCAGTCTGAGCGAGTTATTCAGATTTTGGAGGATATGTTGAGATGCTGCGTGATAGAGTTCCAAGGTTCTTGGGAGAAGCATCTGTCTTTGGTTGAGTTCGCTTATAACAATAGTTATCAGGCGAGTATACAGATGGCACCTTATGAGGCTCTGTATGGGAGGAAGTGTAGGACTCCTCTTTGTTGGGCTGAAACTGGTCAAAAGTTGGTTTCGATGCCGGCTTTGTTGAAGGGAACCACCGAGAAGGTGAAGCTCATTTGTGAGCGGTTGAAGGCTGCTTCTGACCAGCAGAAATCTTACGCGGATTTGAAGCGTAAGGAGATAGAGTATGCGGTGGGTGATCGTGTGTTCTTGAAGGTTTCGCCTTGGAAGAAGGTGATGAGGTTTGGTCGGAAGGGTAAGTTGAGCCCTAGATACATTGGACCGTATGAGGTTGTTGAGCGTGTGGGTCCTGTTGCGTATCGGTTGAGGTTACCTCAGGAGCTGGAGAAGATTCATGATGTGTTCCATGTTTCTATGCTCCGGAAGTATAGATCTGATCCTTCGCATGTGATGCATGTGGAGGAAGTGGAATTGAATCCGGATTTGACCTATGATGAGGAACCGGTGAAGGTTCTGGATTCAGATAGCAAAGTTCTTCGTGGCAAGACCATTGAATTGGTGAAGGTGCTGTGGAAGCATCGCGGTGTTGAGGAAGCCACGTGGAAGCGGAAAGAAGACATGCTGAAGCAGTTTCCTTATCTCTTTCCTTCAGGTAAATTTCGAGGACGAAATTTCTTAAGGGGGAGAGTTGTAACGCCCCGGTTTTGGGCTTAGAAGTCTTGGGCGTTGACCGGTCGGTCAAAGTGTTATTCGAATCGTAAGAGGTTAAATTAGGAAAGCCTAGTTCGGGTTGCATTAAAAATATGGAAAAATGTTCTAAAATCATCTTTTAATATAATTAAGTGAACTGTGAAATCAATTTTGGAAAATGAGTTTTGGAAGGGTGACATTTTGGCTAGTGACCAAAATGTAATTTTTGCAAGTTTGGTGGCTGTTTTATAAAGGGTTGAAACTTTGAATCTTTAAGGAGCTATTTACCCGAGGGGAGTTTCTCCAGATTTTTCCAAGATATTTTGAGTTATAATTCTGATTTTAAAGATATCAAAAAGGAGGGAAATCTCATTTTAGCCATTTTCATAACTAATTCTCTATTTTTCTTTCTCTCTTTTTCTCTCAACCCAAACACTCCATTTCCAGAGATTTGTTTCTGATTTTCTCACCTAAATTCCTCCTTTCAACTCTCATTTGATTCCTAATCATTGTTTCTTCAAAACCTCTTCAATTGCTAATTGTTTCAACAAGGATTTTGATTCCAAAAAGAGGAGAAACTCAAGTTTGGAGGTAAGAACGTCCTTCTCCTCTGAACTTCAAGTTCTTTACTGAAATTCCTAAGTTTTCAATCCTAATTTGATGTTTAATTAAAGGTTTTAAAGTGTTGAAATGGATATTGGCTTATTATGCAAGATTTTGATGATTTTTGATGATTTTCGTTGGATCTGAGTAATCTGTGATTTGAGAGGTGTTTTTGATGTTAAATGATCTCTAAATTGATAAGGAAATGAGTTTTGATTGATGCAATCCCGGATGGGTTGAGTTTCCTAAGTTTAGCTTGTGTTTCAAGGTAGTTTTTGTGGTGATCTTGTGGATCTGATGTTGCTGGAGGTATAAGGATGTTGATAGGTTGTTTTTAGATGTTTAATGATGTTAATGGAAGTGTGGTTTTGCTGGTTTATGGCTGGGCTTTGTTTAGAAGTGTGTTGGATGCATTTTCGGTTGTGTTTGGTGGCCGAAAATGGAGGTTAAGTGAGAGCAGCGAGTTTAGGTGCTTTCATTGAAGCAATTAATGCATGATGATGCATTAATCCTCTGCTTTAATGTGTTGAAACAGGGGAGGCATCCTTGGATCCAAGAATTGTTGATCCGGAGGCTTGATTTGGTGCTTTGGCTTGAAGCGAAGTGGAAATCGGTGAGTGAAAATGGTTTTCGGCTTTGAAACCAAGGTTTTGGGGGCTTAGTCTAAGTCTAAACAACTTTGCTAAGCTCAAGTGTAAGTTTTCGGATTTTACTCTCTAGTGGTGGCCATGATTTTGATGTAATGCAAGATAATGATTTGCATGTTTTATTTAATGTTTTGAAAGCATGTTTTAGCATGGTATTTGCTGATGTTTTAAGCCATATGTTGAAGGTAACTCTAGGTAGGAGTTCCTTGATTTTATACATGGAAATAATGTGGTTTGATGCTTTGAATTGCATGATGAAAATGGCTTGGTTTAAAGCTTTAAAACAGTGGATTATATGATGTAAAAGATGTATATTGGCAAGTGATGTTTTGAAAAAGTGAAGGTCACTAAGGTGGTTAAAAGTCCTTGAGTGAGCCTTGTTACTTAAGAACACCAAGGTGGTTAAAAGTCCTTGGATGGTTCTTGTTGCGGACACTAAGGTGGTTAAAAGTCCTTAGGTGCTCCTTTCCATGGTGGTTAAAAGTCCATGGGGCCAAGGTGTTTAAAAGTCCTTGGGGTGATTCAAGCATTGGACACAAAGGTGGTTAAAAGTCCTTGTGTGGTCCTTATTCATGGTGTTTAAAAGTCCATGGCCAAGGTGTTTAAAAGTCCTTGGGGCCAAGGTGTTTAAAAGTCCTTGGGGAAAGTTGTTGAACTTGTTTTAATAAATGAAATGTATCACTTGAGCCAATATGACATGTTATGAATATTGTGAAGCATGAGATGCTTGTTTAATGTAATGTTGAAGCATGAGATTGCTTGTTTTAAGTATGCTTTTGAGCATGTGCAAAGGTTGATTTTAATCATGTATATAAATGGTTTTAATTGCATTATTGAATTGTTTTTAAAGAGCATGCCTCACTAAGCTTTTGCTTACGCTCTCTTCGTTTTCTTAATTCAATAATGCAGAGCATTAGAGTACCTTGAGGGGCAGCAAGAGAGGGCAAGCAATCAAGTTCAAGTAAAGCTCAATGTATGAAGGTTTTATAAGTACTTTTAGCTTTTGGGTGATTTGGCAATGGGGGACCTATGAGTGTGTTTTTGGGAGATGTTGGAACTCCCTAAGTATGTTGAATGTTGATGAGATTGCTGGTTTTATAATTGGCTTTGTTATGCTTGGTTATGAAGGTTTATGCATGAATGGTTAGTTTGTGTAGGAAGCATGCCAATAAAATTGGGGCTTTTCATATGTGATGGTTATATGTTGAATTGGTGATGCAATTATGGTCCCTGCATGTTGATTGACTATGTGGTATGATTTGGTGTTGTTAATTTGAAGTTTGCAGCATGTATGATGTTGGTTTCGAGTCAATTTCAGGCAGGGGTATCGGTACTCGGGCTTGCGTATCGATACGCCTGAGCCAAATATGCACATTCTGCCCAGGCGTATCGGTACGGTTGTGTGGGTATCGATACTCGTCTGGGTTAAGTATGAATGCCGTATCGAAACGCGGGATCTCGTATCGATACCATCTCTGGGGTTTGGTTACTGTTTTCCCCGCGTATCGATACGACACCAGGCGTATCGATACCTGACCGTTAATTCGGTTAAAAGTATCTTTTTATGTTTGGAATGTTTGCATTTTAGTCCTGAATCTTGTTTTTGCAATTGTATGAGCTTGGGATGTCCGTTTGAGCTGAAATTTGGCAGAGAGGCATGAAACCTGATTAATTTCAAGATGGTAACTTTAATTTGGACTAAGTCCTCATATTTATCAGAATTTACAATTTGGTCCCTAAAGTTGTAATTAGTTCAATTGGGTCCCTGTTTGATCTCTGATGTTTGTGATCTTTAAGTATGTTGTTTGTGTGATCACAAGTAGGGTTAATGTGCATCTAGATAAGATTAAAAATAAAAATACAAAAAGGGACGTTAATCAAGGTTGACTTTCGGGTTGACTTTGGTTTTCCCCGTGTGACTTTCTTAATTCAGGTCAACCGTCTAGGCCGGGTTAAGGGGGTTACATCCCAGGAGGTCACCCATCCTAGTACTACTCTCGCCCAAGCACGCTTGACTGCGGAGTTCTGATGGGATCTGGTGCATTAGTGCTGGTATGATCGCACCCGTCACTTTCTGCGCATTTAACTTATTAAAAGGCTCCGCGTTTTCTTTATTAATGGATTTAAAACACCCGATCCTCGTTATTTATCGCTCCGTTCTCGATGTTTTAAGAAATAATTAAATCCCGTCCTAACATAATTTTTTTTAAAAAAAATAAACACTACACATCTCAAAGAGGGGTGCAACACGAGGACTTCCCAGGAGGTCACCCATCCTAGTACTACTCTCGCACAAGCACGCTTAGCTGCGGAGTTCTGATGGGATCCGGTGCATTAGTGCTGGTATGATCGCACCCGTCACTTTCTGCGCATTTAACTTATTAAAAGGCTCCGCGTTTTCTTTATTAATGGATTTAAAACACCCGATCCTCATTTTTTATCGCTCCGTTCTCGATGTTTTAAGAAATAATTAAATCCGGTCCTAACATAAATTTTTTTTAAAATAAACACTACACGTCTCAAAAAGAGGGGTGCAACACGAGGACTTCCCAGGAGGTCACCCATCCTAGTACTACTCTCGCCCAAGCACGCTTAACTGCGGAGTTCTCATAGGATCCGGTGCATTAGTGCTGGTATGATCGCACCCATCACTTTCTGCGCATTTAACTTATTAAAAGGCTCCGCGTTTTCTTTATTAATGGGTTTAAAACAACCTATCCTCGTTTTTTATCGCTCCGTTCTCAATGTTTTAAGAAATAATTAAATCCGGTCCTAACATAATTTTTAAAAAAAAAATAAACACTACATGTCTCAAAAAGAAGGGTGCAACACGAGGACTTCCCAGGAGGTCACCCATCCTAGTACTACTCTCGCCCAAGCACGCCTAATTGCGGAGTTCTGATGGGATCCGGTGCATTAGTGCTGGTATGATCGCACCCGTCGCTTTCTGCGCATTTAACTTATTAAAAGGCTCCGCGTTTTCGTTTTTAGTGGATTTAAAACACCCGATCCTCGTTTTTTATTGCTCTGTTCTCGATGTTTTAAGAAATAATTAAATCCAGTCCTAACATAATTTTTTTTAAAAAAAATAAACACTACATGTCTCAAAAAGAGGGGTGCAACACGAGGACTTCCCAGGAGGTCACCCATCCTAGTACTACTCTCGCCCAAGCACGCTTGACTGCGGAGTTCTGATGGGATCCGGTGCATTAGTGCTGGTATGATCGCACCCGTCACTTTTTGCGCATTTAACTTATTAAAAGGCTCCGCGTTTTCTTTATTAATGGATTTAAAACACCCGATCCTCGTTTTTTAACGCTCCGTTCTCGATGTTTTACGAAATAATTAAATTCGGTCCTAACATAATTTTTTAAAAAAAAATAAACACTACATGTCTCAAAAAGAGGGGTGCAACACGAGGACTTCCCAGGAGGTCACCCATCCTAGTACTACTCTCTCCCAAGCGCGCTTAACTGCTCCAGTTCTGATGGGATCCGGTGCATTAGTGCTGGTATGATCGCACCCGTCACTTTCTGCGCATTTAACTTATTAAAAGGCTCCGCATTTTTTTTATTAATGGATTTAAAACACTCGATCCTCGTTTTTTATCGCTCCGTTCTCGATGTTTTAAGAAATAATTAAATCCGGTCCTAACATATTTTTTTTAAAAAATAAACACTACACGTCTCAAAAAGAGGGGTGCAACACAAGGACTTCCCAGAAGGTCACCCATCCTAGTACTACTCTCGCCCAAGCACGCTTAGCTGCGGAGTTCTGATGGGATCCGGTGCATTAGTGCTGGTATGATCGCACCCGTCACTTTCTGCGCATTTAACTTATTAAAAGGCTCCGTGTTTTTTATATTAATGGATTTAAAACACCCGATCCTCGTTTTTTATCGCTCTGTTCTCGATGTTTTAAGAAATAATTAAATCCGGTCATAACATAATTTTTTTTTAAAAAAAAATAAACACTACACGTCTCAAAAAGAGGGGTGCAACACGAGGACTTCCCAGGAGGTCACCCATCCTAGTACAACTCTCGCCCAAGCACGCTTCACTGCGGAGTTCTGATGGGATCCGGTGCATTAGTGCTGGAATGATCGCACCCGTCACTTTCTACGCATTTAACTTATTAAAAGGCTCCGCGTTTTCTTTATTAATGGATTTAAAACACCCGATCCTCGTTTTTTATCGCTTCGTTCTCGATGTTTTAAGAAATAATTAAATCCGGTCCTAACATAATTTCTTTTTAAAAAAAATAAACACTACACGTCTCAAAAAGAGGGGTGCAACACAAGGACTTCCCAGAAGGTCACCCATCCTAGTACTACTCTCGCCCAAGCACGCTTAGCTGCGGAGTTCTGATGGGATCCGGTGCATTAGTGCTGGTATGATCGCACCCGTCACTTTCTGCGCATTTAACTTATTAAAAGGCTCCGCGTTTTCTTTATTAGTGGATTTAAAACACCCGATCCTCGTTTATTATCGCTCCGTTCTCGATGTTTTAAGAAATAATTAAATCCGGTCCTAACATAATTTTTTTTCAAAAAAATAAACACTACATGTCTCAAAAAGAGGGGTGCAACACGAGGACTTCCCTGGAGGTCACCCATCCTAGTACTACTCTCGCCCAAGCGCGCTTAACTGCTCTAGTTCTGATGGGATCCGGTGCATTAGTGCTGGTATGATCGCACCCGTCACTTTCTGCGCATTTAACTTATTAAAAGGCTCCGCGTTTTCTTTATTAATGGATTTAAAACACCCGATCCTCGTTTTTTATCGCTCCATTCTCGATGTTTTAAAAATAATTAAATCCGGTCCTAACATAATTTTTTTTTAAAAAAAATAAACACTACATGTCTCAAAAAGAGGGGTTCAACACGAGGACTTCCCAGGAGGTCACCAATCCTAGTACTACTCTCGCCCAAGCACGCTTAACTGCGGAGTTCTGATGGGATCCGGTGCATTAGTGCTGGTATGATTGCACCCGTCACTTTCTGCGCATTTAACTTATTAAAAGGCTCCGCGTTTTCTTTATTAATGGATTTAAAACACCCGATCCTCGTTTTTTATCGCTCTGTTCTCGATGTTTTAAGAAATAATTAAATCCGGTCCTAACATAATTTTTTTAAAAAAAATAAACACTACACGTCTCAAAAAGAGGGGTGCAACACGAGGACTACCCAGGAGGTCACCCATCCTGATTCTACTCTCGCCCAAGCACGCTTAACTGCGGAGTTCTGATGGGATCCGGTGCATTAGTGCTGGTATGATCGCACCCGTCACTTTCTGCGCATTTAACTTATTAAAAGGCTCCGCGTTTTCTTTATTAATGGATTTAAAACACCCGATCCTCGTTTTTTATCGCTCCGTTCTCGATGTTTAAAGAATTAATTAAATCCGGTCCTAACATAATTTTTTTTAAAAAAATTAAACACTACATGTCTAAAAAAGAGGTGTGCAACACGAGGACTTCCCAGGAGGTCACCAATCCTAGTACTACTCTCGCCCAAGCACGCTTAACTGCGGAGTTCTGATGGGATCCGGTGCATTAGTGCTTGTATGATCGCACCTGTCACTTTCTGCGCATTTAACTTATTAAAAGGCTCCGCGTTTTCTTTATTAATGGATTTAAAACACCCGATCCTCGTTTTTTATCGCTCCGATCTCGATGTTTTAAGAAATAATTAAATCTGGTCCTAACATAATTTTTAAAAAAAAAAAAATAAACACTACACGTCTCAAAAAGAGGGGTGCAACACGAGGACTTCCCAAGAGGTCACCCATCCTAGTACTACTCTCGCCCAAGCACGCTTCACTGCGGAGTTCTGATGGGATCCGGTGCATTAGTGCTGGTATGATCGCACTCGTCACTTTCTACGCATTTAACTTATTAAAAGGCTCCGCGTTTTCTTTATTAATGGATTTAAAACACCCGATCCTCATTTTTTATCGCTCCGTTCTCGATGTTTTAAGAAATAATTAAATACGGTCCTAACATAATTTCTTTTTTAAAAAAATAAACACTACACGTCTCAAAAAGAGGGGTGCAACACGAGGGCTTCCTAGGAGGTCACCAATCCTAGTACTACTCTCGCCCAAGCACGCTTAGCTGCGGAGTTCT
Source organism: Hibiscus tridactylites (assembly GCA_958450335.1). NCBI lineage: Eukaryota > Viridiplantae > Streptophyta > Magnoliopsida > Malvales > Malvaceae > Hibiscus > Hibiscus tridactylites. The sequence goes on from OY288277.1 coordinate 87,107,346, forward strand.
GATGGGATCCGGTGCATTAGTGCTGGTATGATCGCACCCGTCACTTTCTGCGCATTTAACTTATTAAAAGGCTCCGCGTTTTCTTTATTAATGGATTTAAAACACTCGATCCTCGTTTTTTATCGCTCTGTTCTCGATGTTTTAAGAAATAATTAAATCTGGTCTTAACATAATTTTTTTATAAAAAAATAAACACTACACGTCTCAAAAAGAGGAGTGCAACACGAGGACTTCCCAGGAGGTCACCAATCCTAGTACTACTCTCGCCCAAGCACGCTTGACTGCGGAGTTCTGATGGGATCCGGTGCATTAGTGTTGGTATGATCGCACCCGTCACTTTTTGCGCATTTAAGTTATTAAAAGGCTCCGCGTTTTCTTTATTAATGGATTTAAAACACCCGATCCTCGTTTTTTATCGCTCCGTTCTCGATGTTTTAAGAAATAATTAAATCTGGTCCTAACATAATTTTTTTTTAAAAATAAACACTACATGTCTCAAAAAGAGGGGTGCAACACGAGGACTTCCCAGGAGGTCACCCATCCTAGTACTACTCTCGCCCAAGCACGCTTGACTGCGGAGTTCTGATGGGATCCGGTGCATTTGTGCTGGTATGATCGCACCCGTCACTTTCTGCGCATTTAACTTATTAAAAGGCTTCGCGTTTTCTTTATTAATGGATTTAAAACACCCGATCCTCGTTATTTATCGCTCCGTTCTCGATGTTTTAAGAAATAATTAAATCCGGTCCTAACATAATTTTTTTTAAAAAAAATAAACACTACACGTCTCAAAAAGAGGGGTGCAACACGAGGACTTCCCAGGAGGTCACCCATCCTAGTACTACTCTCGCCCGAGCACGCTTGACTGCGGAGTTCTGATGGGATCCGGTGCAATAGTGCTGGTATGATCGCACCCGTCACTTTCTGCGCATTTAACTTATTAAAAGGCTCCGCGTTTTCGTTATTAATGGATTTAAAACACCCGATCCTCGTTTTTTATCGCTCCGTTCTCGATGTTTTAAGAAATAATTAAATTCGGTCCTAACATAATTTTTTTTAAAAAAATAAACACTACACGTCTCAAAAAGAGGGGTGCAACACGAGGACTTCCCAGGAGGTCACCCATCCTAGTACTACTTTCGCCCAAGCACGCTTAACTGCGGAGTTCTGATAGGATCCGGTGCATTAGTGCTGGTATGATCGCACCCGTCACTTTTTGCGCATTTAACTTATTAAAAGGCTCCGCGTTTTCTTTATTAATGGATTTAAAACACCCGATCCTCGTTTTTTATCGCTTCGTTCTTGAATTTTTAAGAAATAATTAAATCCGGTCCTAACATAATTTTTTTTTAAAAAAATAAACACTACATGTCTCAAAAAGAGGGGTGCAACACGAGGACTTCCCAGGAGGTCAACCATCCTAGTACGACTCTCGCCCAAGCACGCTTAATTGCGGAGTTCTGATGGAATCCGGTGCATTAGTGCTGGTATGATCGCACCCGTCGCTTTCTGCGCATTTAACTTATTAAAAGGCTCCGCGTTTTCTTTATTAATGAATTTAAAACACCCGATCCTCGTTTTTTATTGCTCCGTTCTCGATGTTTTAAGAAATAATTAAATCCGGTCCTAACATAATTTTTTTTTTAAAAAAAATAAACACTACATGTCTCAAAAAGAGGGGTGCAACACGAGGACTTCCCAGGAGGTCACCCATCCTAGTACTACTATCGCCCAAGCACGCTTAGCTGCGGAGTTCTGATGGGATCCGGTGCATTAGTGCTGGTATGATCGCACCCGTCACTTTCTGCGCATTTAACTTATTAAAAGGCTCCGCATTTTCTTTATTAATGGATTTAAAACACCCGATCCTCGTTTTTTAACGCTCCGTTCTCGATTTTTTAAGAAATAATTCAATTCGGTCCTAACATAATTTTTTTTAAAAAAAAAATAAACACTACATGTCTCAAAAAGAGGGGTGCAACACGAGGACTTCCCTGGAGGTCACCCATCCTAGTACTACTCTCGCCCAAGCGCGCTTAACTGCTCCAGTTCTGATGGGATCCGGTGCATTAGTGCTGGTATGATCGCACCCGTCACTTTCTGCACATTTAATTTATTAAAAGGCTCCGCGTTTTCTTTATTAATGGATTTAAAACACCTGATCCTCGTTTTTTATCGCTCCGTTCTCGATGTTTTAAGAAATAATTAAATCCGGTCCTAACATAATTTTTTTTTAAAAAATAAACCCTACATTTCTCAAAAAGAGGGGTGCAACACGAGAACTTCCCAGAAGGTCACCCATCCTAGTACTACTCTCGCCCAGGCACGCTTAACTGCGGAGTTTTGGTGGGATCCGGTGCATTACTGCTGGTATGATCGCACCTGTCACTTTCTGCGCATTTAACTTATTAAAAGGCTCCGCGTTTTCTTTATTAATGGATTTAAAACACCCGATCCTCGTTTTATATCGCTCTGTTCTCGATGTTTTAAGAAATAATTAAATTCGGTCCTAAAATAATTTTTTTTTAAAAAAATAAACACTACAGTCTCAAAAAGAGGGGTGCAACACGAGGACTTCCCAGGAGGTCACCCATCCTAGTACTTCTCTCGTCCAAGCACGCTTCACTGCGGAGTTCTGATGGGATCTGGTGCATTAGTGCTGGTATGATCGCACCCGTCACTTTCTACGCATTTAACTTATTAAAAGGATCCGCGTTTTCTTTATTAATGAATTTAAAACACCCGATCCTCGTTTTTTATCGCTCCGTTCTCGATGTTTTAAGAAATAATTAAATCCGGTCCTAACATAATTTCTTTTTTTAAAAAAATAAACACTACACGTCTCAAAAAGAGGGGTGCAACACGAGGACTTCCCAGGAGGTCACCCATCCTAGTACTACTCTCGCCCAAGCACGCCTAGCTGCGGAGTTCTGATGGGATCCGGTGCATTAGTGCTGGTATGATCGCACCCGTCACTTTCTGCGCATTTAACTTATTAAAAGGCTCCGTGTTTTCTTTATTAATGGATTTAAAACACCCGATCCTCGTTTTTTATCGCTCCGTTCTCGATGTTTTAAGAAATAATTAAATCCGGTCATAACATAATTTTTTAAAAAAAATAAACAATACACGTCTCAAAAAGAGGGGTGCAACACGAGGACTTCCCAGGAGGTCACCCATCCTAGTACTACTCTCGCCCAAGCACGCTAAACTGCGGAGTTCTGATGGGATCCGGTGCATTAGTGCTGGTATGATCGCACCCGTCACTTTCTGCGCATTTAACTTATTAAAAGGCTCCGCGTTTTCTTTATTAATGGATTTAAAACACCCGATCCTCGTTTTTTATCGCTCCGTTTTCGATGTTTTAATGTAACACCCGGGTTTAGGAGTCGGGTGAAAATAATATTTTAATATTATTTGGGCTCGGGTTTATAATCAAAATGATCCTTTAAAATTTCGGGTTTCAAAATAAATGTTTGAAATGGGACCAAATTGATTTAATTGTAAGTTGATGAGCTGTTTAAAGAACAAGGGAATAGCCATTCATTAATGGCCTTTTGGTAATTTACCCATTTTCTAATTTAAATCCCCCTTTATACAAATAAAACACCCTTTTACTATTCATCATCTTCTTCTTCAACGGGTTTGAAGAGCTCCCTCCCCCTTTCACTATTCCATCTCCTTCCTCCCTCATTTTGGCTCGGTTTTGAAAGGTAATTACGTTTTTGACTTCCCCTCAACTCCCTCTTTAAAAGTACCACTTATTTTCATTTTCTTGGAAGTTTTGGAAAATAGAGTTTTGAAGGATTTTGATTAAAAATGGAAACTTTATGTTGTTAAGCTTAATGTTTTGATTTAATATGGTTAGTAATGATGTATAGAAGTTAAATGGTATAACATATGTGAATTTTGAATGATTTTGAGCTATTTTCGGATTTGGGTAAACATGTGGTTTTTGGAGGGTTTTGGGTGAGTTTTGGGGGTTGTTTTAGGAGGATTTTGATAGGCTATTGATGGTACTATGGATAGGGGTTGAATTGGGATCAATTGTGGGTGCAATGGAGGTTGGAAACATGGTTTTTGGACATGGTTTTGGAGCTGTACGAGTTGGTTAAAAATGGGAATTGTTCATAGCTTGCAACATGGCAAATTGTGATTGAATTGTATTCCGGGTTGGTCTTTTGATGTTGGGCTGATTTGGAATTGTTTGAAATGTGTTTGAGGTTGTTTGAAAGCGGAAATTGGTGTTGGAGAAGCTTCGGGAAGAAATCCGGGTTTGTGAGAGTGGTTGCTTGCTTGGCTTGGAGCTTGGAAGCTTAGGTGAGTGGTTAAATTGTTTTAAATGGCTTTGATCAATTGGTTCAAGCACATGAATGTGGAAATGTTTTCAAGAAATCGCTTTGGTTCAAAATTGGTTTGAAAGAGTTTAGTTGGGCTTGAAAAGTAAATTTTAAATTCAAGAGTAAGTTAATGAGAATCGCTTCTTTAATTTCCCCTTTTTCCGTTTGTTTTCATTACTTGTGATGATGGTCTGTTAAGCATGAAATTTAAATACTTTGAGTAGAAGCATGTTGCTTATTGCTACATCGTTAATGACGCATGATGGTGATAATGGTGACGTTGTTATACCTTGTAAGATGTGTGTAAGTTGGTGCAGGTTGTGCACGAAAATGGTGTGTGAGACCATTGCGATTGGTAAGATTGTAAGTAGAAAGAGATGCCTAATTGTGGATATTGTTTGCAACTTGTTTTGGTTGTGCATGATATAGTGAGTACATGTCGCATGATTGTGAGTGTATGTATGTAGGAGCATGAGACCTTAAATGCTTGTTTGCCTTCTTTGAATGCTTAAATGTCATCCTTGATCAATTGCATGATTTCATTAATGTTTATACATGTTGGGAGCTTGTATGGCTATATAGTGGTATGTAAATGTTGTGTGAATGTTTGGTTGGGGCAAGGGAAGTCTTAAATTGCATTTAGATTCGAGTCTTGATCGTTTTGCTGAGTTTGGGAGGTTTTGCAGTGCAGGGGTATCGATACGGTTGGTACAGTATCGATACCGCCTTCTTGTTTCAGGCCTCGAGTTTCGATACGCGAGGGGGCGTACCGATACCATTTTGGCCACTGGAGTTACTGTCCAGTTCGGTATCGATACGGGCCTTTGGCGTATCGATACGGTCACCTTAGCGTTGACCATAGGAAGTCAACCGTTGGGGAGGGTATCGATACACTCCTTGGGTGTATCGATACGGTCTCCATGATTTGACTTTGACCAGTTGACCTAGTCAAGGGGTATCGATACACCCCTTAAGTGTATCGATACCGCCTGCGGTTTAAGTTTAAAAATTGGGCTGTAAGATGTTGGGTTGAGTTCGTCTGTTTGTCTCATGAATGTTGTTCCGCTGTATGAACACTTAGGATTAAATACACATCTAGACAAGATTTAAAATGAAAAAAAAAATATAGGGTTGCTAACCGAAGGGGAGCCTTAACGGGTTTCGCTTCGGTTTTCCCCGTGTAGCCTACTCGGACCGGTCATCCGGCTAGGCCGGGACGAGGGGGTTACATTTAAGAAATAATTAAATCCGGTCCTAACATAATTTTTTTTTAAAAAAAAATAAACACTACATGTCTCAAAAAGAGGGGTGCAACACGAGGACTTCCCAGGAGTTCACCCATCCTAGTACTACTATCGCCCAAGCACGCTTAACTGCAGAGTTCTAATGGGATCCGGTGCATTAGTGCTGGTATGATCGCACCCGTCACTTTCTGCGCATTTAACTTATTAAAAGGCTCCGCGTTTTCTTTATTAATGGATTTAAAACACCCGATCCTCGTTTTTTAACGCTCCGTTCTCGATGTTTTAAGAAATAATTCAATTCGGTCCTAACATAATTTTTTTAAAAAAAAAATAAACACTACATGTCTCAAAATGAGGGGTGCAACACGAGGACTTCCCAGGAGGTCACCCATCCTAGTACTACTCTCGCCCAAGCGCGCCTAACTGCTCCAGTTCTGATGGGATCTGGTGCATTAGTGCTGGTATGATCGCACCCGTCACTTTCTGCGCATTTAACTTATTAAAAGGCTCCGCGTTTTCTTTATTAATGGATTTAAAACACCCGATCCTCGTTTTTTATCGCTCCGTTCTCGATGTTTTAAGAAATAATTAAATCTGGTCCTAACATAATTTTTTTTAAAAAAAAAATAAACACTACACGTCTCAAAAAGAGGGGTGCAACACGAGGACTTCCCAGGAGGTCACCCATCCTAGTACTACTCTCGCCCAAGCACGCTTCACTGCGGAGTTCTGATGGGATCCGGTGCATTAGTGCTGGTATGATCGCACTCGTCACTTTCTACGCATTTAACTTATTAAAAGGCTCCGCGTTTTCTTTATTAATGGATTTAAAACACCCGATCCTCGATTTTTATCGCTCCGTTCTCGATGTTTTAAGAAATAATTAAATACGGTCCTAACATAATTTCTTTTTTAAAAAAATAAACACTACACGTCTCAAAAAGAGGGGTGCAACACGAGGGCTTCCTAGGAGGTCACCCATCCTAGTACTACTCTCGCCCAAGCACGCTTAGCTGCGGAGTTCTGATGGGATCCGGTGCATTGGTGCTGGTATGATCGCACCCGTTACTTTCTGCGCATTTAACTTATTAAAAGGCTCCGCGTTTTCTTTATTAATGGATTTAAAACACCTGATCCTCGTTTTTTATCGCTCCGTTCTCGATGTTTTAAGAAATAATTAAATCCGGTCCTAACATAAATTTTTTAAAAAAAATAAACACTACACGTCTCAAAAAGAGGGGTGCAACACGAGGACTTCCCAGGAGGTCACCCATCCTAGTACTACTCTCGCCCAAGCGCGCTTAACTGCTCCAGTTCTGATGGGATCCGGTGCATTAGTGCTGGTATGATCGCACCCGTCACTTTCTGCGCATTTAACTTATTAAAAGGCTCCGCGTTTTCTTTATTAATGGATTTAAAACACCCGATCCTTGTTTTTTATCGCTCCGTTCTCGATGTTTTAAGAAATAATTAAATCCGGTCCTAACATAAATTTTTTTAAAAAAATAAACACTACACGTCTCAAAAAGAGGGGTGCAACACGAGGACTTCCCAGGAGGTCACCCATCCTAGTACTACTCTCGCCCAAGCGCGCTTAACTGCTCCAGTTCTGATGGGATCCGGTGCATTAGTGCTGGTATGATCGCACCCGTCACTTTCTGCGCATTTAACTTATTAAAAGGCTCCGCGTTTTCTTTATTAATGGATTTAAAACACTCGATCCTCGTTTTTTATCGCTTCGTTCTCGATGTTTTAAGAAATAATTAAATCCGGTCCTAACATAATTTTTTTAAAAAAAATAAACACTACACGTCCCAAAAAGAGGGGTGCAACACGAGAACTTCCCAGGAGGTCACCCATCCTAGTACTACTCTCCCCGAAGCACGCTTGACTGCGGAGTTCTGATGGGATCCGGTGCATTAGTGCTGGTATGATCGCACCCGTCGCTTTTTGCGCATTTTACTTATTAAAAGGCTCCGCGTTTTCTTTATTAATGGATTTAAAACACCCGATCCTCGTTTTTTATCTCTTCGTTCTCGATGTTTTAAGAAATAATTAAATCCGGTCCTAACATAATTTTTTTTTAAAAAAATAAACACTACACGTCTTAAAAAGAGGGGTGAAACACGAGGACTTCCCAGGAGGTCACCCATCCTAGTACTACTCTCGCCCGAGCACGCTTAACTGCGGAGTTCTGATGGGATCCGGTGCATTAGTGCTGGTATGATCGCACCCGTCACTTTTTGTGCATTTAACTTATTAAAAGGCTCCGCGTTTTCTTTATTAATCGATATAAAACACCCGATCCTCGTTTTTTATCGCTCCGTTCTCGATGTTTTAAGAAATAATTAAATCCGGTCCTAACATAATTTTTTTTTTAAAAAAAATAAACACTACACGTCTCAAAAAGAGGGGTGCAACACGAGGACTTCCCAGGAGGTCACCCATCCTAGTACTAGTCTCGCCCAAGCACGCTTATCTGCGGAGTTCTGATGGGATCCGGTGCATTAGTGCTGGTATGATCCCACCCGTCACTTTCTGCGCATTTAACTTATTAAAAGGCTCCGCGTTTTCTTTATTAATCGATTTAAAACACCCGATCCTCGTTTTTTATCGCTCCGTTCTCGATGTTTTAAGAAATAATTAAATCCGGTCCTAACATAATTTTTTTTTAAAAAATAAACACTACATGTCTCAAAAAGAGGGGTGCAACACGAGGACTTCCTAGGAGGTCACCCATCCTAGTACTATTCTCGCCCGAGCACGCTTAACTGCGGAGTTCTGATGGGATCCGGTGCATTAGTGCTGGTATGATCACACCCGTCACTTTCTGCGCATTTAACTTATTAAAAGGCTCCGCGTTTTCTTTATTAATGGATTTAAAACACCCGATCCTCGTTTTTTATCGCTCCGTTCTCGATGTTTTAAGAAATAATTAAATCCGATCCTAACATATTTTTTTTAAAAAAAATAAACACTATATGTCTCAAAAAGAGGGGTGCAACACGAGGACTTCCCAGGAGGTCACCCATCCTAGTACTACTATCGCCTAAGCACGCTTCACTGCGGAGTTCTGATGGGATCCGGTGCATTAGTGCTGGTATGATCGCACCCGTCACTTTCTGCGCATTTAACTTATTAAAAGGCTCCGCGTTTTCTTTATTAATGGATTTAAAACACCCGATCCTCGTTTTTTGTCGCTCCGTTCTCGATGTTTTAAGAAATAATTAAATCCGGTCCTAACATATTTTTTTTAAAAAAAAATAAACACTACATGTCTCAAAAAGAGGGGTGCAACACGAGGACTTCCCAGGAGGTCACCCATCCTAGTACTACTCTCGCCCAAGCACGCTTGACTGCGGAGTTCTGATGGGATCCGGTGCATTAGTGCTGGTATGATCGCACCCGTCATTTTCTGCGCATTTAACTTATCAAAAGGCTCCGCGTTTTCTTTATTAATGGATTTAAAACACCCGATCCTCGTTTTTTATCGCTCCGTTCTCGATGTTTTAAGAAATAATTAAATCCGGTCCTAACATAATTTTTTTTAAAAAAAATAAACACTACATGTCTCAAAAAGAAGGGTGCAACACGAGGAATTCCCAGGAGGTCACCCATCCTAGTACTACTCTCGCCCAAGCACGCTTCACTGCGGAGTTCTGATGGGATCCGGTGCATTAGTGCTGGTATGATCGCACCCGTCACTTTCTGCGCATTTAACCTATTAAAAGGCTCCGCGTTTTCTTTATTAATGGATTTAAAACACCCGATCCTCGGTTTTTTATCGCTCCGTTCTTGATGTTTTAAGAAATAATTAAATCCGGTCCTAACATAATTTTTTTTAAAAAAATAAACACTACATGTCTCAAAAAGAGGGGTGCAACACGAGGACTTCCCAGGAGGTCACCTATCCTAGTACTACTCTCGCCCAAGCACGCTTAACTGCGGAGTTCTGATGGGATCCGGTGCATTAGTGCTGGTATGATCGCACCCATCACTTTCTGCGCATTTAACTTATTAAAAGGCTCCGCGTTTTCTTTATTAATGGATTTAAAACACCCGATCCTCGTTTTTTATCGCTCCGTTCTCGATGTTTTAAGAAATAATTAAATCCGGTCCTAACATAATTTTTTTTAAAAAAAAAAATAAACACTACATGTCTCAAAAAGAGGGGTGCAACACGAGGACTTCTCAGGAGGTCACCCATCCTAGTACTACTCTCGCCCAAGCACGCTTGACTGCGGAGTTCTGATGGGATCCGGTGCATTAGTGCTTGTATGATCGCACCCGTCACTTTCTGCGCATTTAACTTATTAAAAGGCTCCGCGTTTTCTTTATTAATGGATTTAAAACACCCGATCCTCGTTTTTTATCGCTCCGTTCTCGATGTTTTAAGAAATAATTAAATCTGGTCCTAACATAATTTTTTTTAAAAAAAATAAACACTACATGTCTCAAAAAGAGGGGTGCAACACGAGGACTTCCCAGGAGGTCACCCATCCTAGTACTACTCTCGCCCAAGCACGCTTAGCTGCGGAGTTCTGATGGGATCCGGTGCATTAGTGCTGGTATGATCGCACCCGTCACTTTTTGCGCATTTAACTTATTAAAAGTCTCCGCGTTTTCTTTATTAATGGATTTAAAACACACGATCCTCGTTTTTTATCGCTCCGTTCTCGATGTTTTAAGAAATAATTAAATCCGGTCCTAACATAATTTTTTTAAAAAAAAATATAAACACTACATGTCTCAAAAAAAGGGGTGCAACACGAGGACTTCCCAGGAGGACACCCATCCTAGTACTACTCTCGCCCAAGCACGCTTCACTGCGGAGTTCTGATGGGATCCAGTGCATTAGTGCTGGTATGATCGCACCCGTCACTTTCTGCGCATTTAACTTATTAAAAGGCTCCGCGTTTTCTTTATTAATGGATTTAAAACACCCGATCCTCGTTTTTTATCGCTCCGTTCTCGATGTTTTAAGAAATAATTAAATCCGGTCCTAACATAATTTTTTGTAAAAAAAAAACACACTACATGTCTCAAAAAAAAGGGTGCAACACGAGGACTTCCCAGGAGGTCACCCATCCTAGTACTACTCTCGCCCAAGCACGCTTAACTGCAGAATTTTGATGGAATCTAGTGCATTAGTGCTGGTATGATCGCACTCATCACTTTCTGCGCATTTAACTTATTAAAAGGCTCCGCGTTTTCTTTATTAATGGATTTAAAACACCTGATCCTCATTTTTTATCGCTCCGTTCTCGATGTTTTAAGAAATAATTAAATTCGGTCCTAACATAATTTTTTTAAAAAAAAATAAACACTACACATCTCAAAAAGAGGAGTGCAACACGAGGACTTCTCAGGAGGTCAGCCATCCTAGTACTACTCTCGCCCAAGCACGCTTAGCTGCGGAGTTCTGATAGGATCCAGTGCATTAGTGCTGGTATGATCGCACCCGTCACTTTCTGCGCATTTAACTTATTAAAAGGCTCCGCGTTTTCTTTATTAATGGATTTAAAACACCCGATCCTTGTTTTTTATCGCTCCGTTCTCGATGTTTTAAGAAATAATTAAATCCGGTCCTAACATAATTTTTTTTAAAAAAAAATAAACACTACACGTCTCAAAAAGAGGGGTGCAACATGAGGACTTCCCAGGAGGTCACCCATCCTAGTACTACTCTCAACCAAGCACGCTTAACTAAAGAGTTCTGAAGGGATCTGGTGCATTAGTGCTGGTATGATCGCACCCGTCACTTTATGCGCATTTAACTTATTAAAAGGCTCCGCGTTTTCTTTATTAATGGATTTAAAACATCCGATCCTCGTTTTTTATCGCTCCGTTCTCGATGTTTTAAGAAATAATTAAATCCGTTCCTAACATAATTTTTTAAAAAAATAAACACTACACGTCTCAAAAAGAGGGGTGCAACACAAGGACTTCCCAGGAGGTCACCCATCCTAGTGCTACTCTCTCCCAAGCACGCTTAACTGCGGAGTTCTGATGGGATCAGCTTCATTAGTGCTGGTATGATCGCACCCGTCACTTTCTGCGCATTTAACTTATTAAAAGGCTCCGCGTTTTCTTTATTAATGGATTTAAAACACCCGATCCGCGTTTTTTATCGCTCCGTTCTTGATGTTTTAAGAAATAATTTAATCCGGTCCTAACATAATTTTTTTTTAAAAAATAAGCACTACATGTCTCAAAAAGAAGGGTGCAACACGAGGACTTCCCAGGAGGTCACCCATCCTAGTACTACTCTCGCCCAAGCACGCTTAACTACGGAGTTCTGAAGGGTTCTGGTGCATTAGTGCTGGTATGATCGCACCCGTCACTTTATGCGCATTTAACTTATTAAAAGGCTCCGCGTTTTCTTTATTAATGGATTTAAAACATCCGATCCTCATTTTTTATCGCTCCGTTCTCGATGTTTTAAGAAATAATTTAATCCGGTCCTAACATAATTTTTTAAAAAAATAAACACTACACGTCTCAAAAAGAGGGGTGCAACACAAGGACTTCCCAGGAGGTCACCCATCCTAGTACTACTCTCTCCCAAGCACGCTTAGCTGCGGAGTTCTGATGGGATCAGCTTCATTAGTGCTGGTATGATCGCACCCGTCACTTTCTGCGCATTTAACTTATTAAAAGGCTCCGCGTTTTCTTTATTAATGGATTTAAAACACCCGATCCGCGTTTTTTATCGCTCCGTTCTTGATGTTTTAAGAAATAATTTAATCCGGTCCTAACATAATTTTTTTTTAAAAAATAAGCACTACATGTCTCAAAAAGAGGGGTGCAACATGAGGACTTCCCAGGAGGTCACCCATCCTAGTACTACTCTCAACCAAGCACGCTTAACTACGGAGTTCTGAAGGGATCTGGTGCATTAGTGCTGGTATGATCGCACCCGTCACTTTATGCGCATTTAACTTATAAAAAGGCTCCGCGTTTTCTTTATTATTGGATTTAAAACATCCGATCCTCGTTTTTTATCGCTCCGTTCTCGATGTTTTAAGAAATAATTAAATCCGGTCCTAACATAATTTATTTTAAAAAAATAAACACTACATGTCTCAAAAAGAGGGGTGCAACACGAGGACTTCCAAGGAGGTCACCCATCCTAGTACTACTCTCCCCCTAGCACGCTTAACTGCGGAGTTCTGATGGGATCCGGTGCATTAGTGCTGGTATGATCGCACCCGTCACTTTCTGCGCTTTTAACTTATTAAAAGGCTCCGCGTTTTCTTTATTAATGGATTTAAAACACCCGATCCGCGTTTTTTATCGCTCCGTTCTCGATGTTTTAAGAAATAATTTAATCCGGTCCTAACATAATTTTTTTTAAAAAAAATAAGCACTACATGTCTCAAAAAGAGGGGTGCAACACGAGGACTTCCCAAGAGGTCACCCATCCTAGTACTACTCTCGCCCATGCACGCTTAACTACGGAGTTCTGATGGGATCCGGTGCATTAGTGCTGGTATGATCACACCCGTCACTTTCTGCGCATTTAACTTATTAAAAGGCTCCGCGTTTTCTTTATTAATGTATTTAAAACACCCGATCCTCGTTTTTTATCGCTCCGTTCTCGATGTTTTAAGAAATAATTAAATCCGGTCCTAACACAATTTTTTTTTAAAAAAAAATAAACACTACATGTCTCAAAAAGAGGGGTGCAACACGAGGACTTCCCAGGAGGTCACCCATCCTAGTACTACTCTCGCCCAAGCACGCTTAACTGCGGAGTTCTGATAGGATCTGGTGCATTAGTGCTAGTATGATCGCACCCGTCACTTTCTGCGCATTTAACTTATTAAAAGGCTATGCCTTTTTTTATTAATGGATTTAAAACTCCCGATCCTCGTTTTTTATCGCTCCGTTCTCGATGTTTTAAGAAATAATTTAATCCGGTCCTAACATAATTTTTTTTTTAAAAAAATAAGCACTACATGTCTCAAAAAGAGGGGTGCAACACGAGGACTTCCCAGGAGGTAACCCATCCTAGTACCACTCTCGCCCAAGCGCGCTTAACTACGGAGTTCTGATGGGATCCGGTGCATTAGTGCTGGTATGATCGCACCCGTCACTTTCTGCGCATTTAACTTATTAAAAGGCTCCGCGTTTTCTTTATTAATGGATTTAAAACACCCGATCCTCGTTTTTTATCGCTCCGTTCTCGATGTTTTAAGAAATAATTAAATCTGGTCCTAACATAATTTTTTTTAAAAAAAAATAAACAATACATGTCTCAAAAAGAGGGGTGCAACATGAGGACTTCCCAGGAGGTCACCCATCCTAGTACTACTCTCCCCCACGCACGCTTAACTGCGGAGTTCTGATGGGATCCGGTGCATTAGTGCTGGTATGATCGCACCCGTCACTTTCTGCGCATTTAACTTATTAAAAGGCTCCGCGTTTTCTTTATTAATGGATTTAAAACACCCGATCCTCGTTTTTTATCGCTCCGTTCTCGATGTTTTAAGAAATAATTAAATCCGATCCTAACATAATTTTTTTAAAAAAAAATAAACACTACATGTATCAAATAGAGGGGTGCAACACGAGGACTTCCCAGGAGGTCACCCATCCTAGTACTACTCTCGCCCAAGCACACTTAACTGCGGAGTTCTGATGGGATCCGGTGCATTAGTGCTGGTATGATCGCACCCGTCACTTTCTGCGCATTTAACTTATTAAAAGGCTCCGCGTTTTCTTTATTAATGTATTTAAAACACCCGATCCTCGTTTTTTATCGCTCCGTTCTCGATGTTTTATGAAATAATTAAATCCGGTCCTAACATAATTTTTTTTAAAAAAAAAATAAACACTACATGTCTCAAAAAGAGGGGTGCAACACGAGGACTTCCCAGGAGGTCACCCATCCTAGTACTACTCTCGCCCAAGCACGCTTCACTGCGGAGTTCTGATGGGATCCGGTGCATTAGTGCTGGTATGATCGCACCCGTCACTTTCTGCGCATTTAACTTATTAAAAGGCTCCGCGTTTTCTTTATTAATGTATTTAAAACACCCGATCCTCGTTTTTTATCGCTCCGTTCTCGATGTTTTATGAAATAATTAAATCCGGTCCTAACATAATTTTTTTTAAAAAAAAAATAAACACTACATGTCTCAAAAAGAGGGGTGCAACACGAGGACTTCCCAGGAGGTCACCCATCCTAGTACTACTCTCGCCCAAGCACGCTTCACTGCGGAGTTCTGATGGGATCCGGTGCATTAGTGCTGGTATGATCGCACCCGTCACTTTCTGCGCATTTAACTTATTAAAAGGCTCCGCGTTTTCTTTATTAATGTATTTAAAACACCCGATCCTCGTTTTTTATCGCTCCGTTCTCGATGTTTTATGAAATAATTAAATCCGGTCCTAACATAATTTTTTTTAAAAAAAAATAAACACTACATGTCTCAAAAAGAGGGGTTCAACACGAGGACTTCCCAGGAGGTCACCCATCCTAGTGCTACTCTCGCCCAAGCGCGCTTAACTGCGGAGTTCTGATGGGATCCGGTGCATTAGTGCTGGTATGATCGCACCCGTCACTTTCTGCGCATTTAACTTATTAAAAGGCTCCGCGTTTTCTTTATTAATGTATTTAAAACACCCGATCCTCGTTTTTTATCGCTCCGTTCTCGATGTTTTATGAAATAATTAAATCCGGTCCTAACATAATTTTTTTTAAAAAAAAATAAACACTACATGTCTCAAAAAGAGGGGTGCAACACGAGGACTTCCCAAGAGGTCACCCATCCTAGTACTACTCTCGCCCAAGCACGCTTAACTGCGGAGTTATGATGGGATCCGGTGCATTAGTGCTGGTATGATCGCACCCGTCACTTTCTGCGCATTTAACTTATTAAAAGGCTCCGCGTTTTCTTTATTAATGGATTTAAAACACACGATCCTCGTTTTTTATCGCTCCGTTCTCGATGTTTTAAGAAATAATTAAATCCGGTCCTAACATAATTTTTTTTAAAAAAAATATAAACACTACATGTCTCAAAAAAAGGGGTGCAACACGAGGACTTCCCAGGAGGACACCCATCCTAGTACTACTCTCGCCCAAGCACGCTTCACTGCGGAGTTCTGATGGGATCCAGTGCATTAGTGCTGGTATGATCGCACCCGTCACTTTTTGCGCATTTAACTTATTAAAAGGCTCCGCGTTTTCTTTATTAATGGATTTAAAACACCCGATCCTCGTTTTTTATCGCTCCGTTCTCGATGTTTTAAGAAATAATTAAATCCGGTCCTAACATAATTTTTTTTTAAAAAAAATAAACACTACACGTCTCAAAAAGAGGGGTGCAACACGAGGACTTCCCAAGAGGTCACCCATCCTAGTACTACTCTCGCCCGAGCACGCTTAACTGCGGAGTTCTGATGGGATCTGGTGCATTAGTGCTGGTATGATCACACCCGTCACTTTCTGCGCATTTAACTTATTAAAAGGCTCCGCGTTTTTTTTATTAATGGATTTAAAACACCCGATCCTCGTTTTTTATCGCTCCGTTCTCGATGTTTTAAGAAATAATTAAATCCGGTCCTAACATAATTTATTTTAAAAAAATAAACACTACATGTCTCAAAAAGAGGGGTGCAACACGAGGACTTCCAAGGAGGTCACCCATCCTAGTACTACTCTCCCCCTAGCACGCTTAACTGCGGAGTTCTGATGCGATCCGGTGCATTAGTGCTGGTATGATCGCACCCGTCACTTTCTGCGCATTTAACTTATTAAAAGGCTCCGCGTTTTCTTTATTAATGGATTTAAAACACCCGATCCTCGTTTTTTATCGCTCCGTTCTCGATGTTTTAAGAAATAATTAAATCCGGTCCTAACATAATTTTTTTTAAAAAAAATAAACACTACATGTCTCAAAAAGAGGGGTGCAACACGAGGACTTCCCAGGAGGTCACCCATCCTAGTACTATTCTCGTTCGAGCACGCTTAACTGCGGAGTTCTGATGAGATCCAGTGCATTAGTGCTGGTATGATCACACCCGTCACTTTCTGCGCATTTAACTTATTAAAAGGCTCCGCGTTTTCTTTATTAATGGATTTAAAACACCTGATCCTCGTTTTTTATCGCTCCGTTCTCGATGTTTTAAGAAATAATTAAATCCGGTCCTAACATATTTTTTTTTAAAAAAAATAAACACTACATGTCTCAAAAAGAGGGGTGCAACACGAGGACTTCCCAGGAGGTCACCCATCCTAGTACTACTCTCGCCCAAGCACGCTTCACTGCGGAGTTCTGATGGGATCCGGTGCATTAGTGCTGGTATGATCGCACCCGTCACTTTCTGCGCATTTAACTTATTAAAAGGCTCCGCGTTTTCTTTATTAATGGATTTAAAACACCCGATCCTCGTTTTTTGTCGCTCCGTTCTCGATGTTTTAAGAAATAATTAAATCCGGTCCTAACATAATTTTTAAAAAAAAATAAACACTACATGTCTCAAAAAGAGGGGTGCAACACGAGGACTTCCCAGGAGGTCACCCATCCTGGTACTACTCTCGCCCAAGCACGCTTGACTGCGGAGTTCTGATGGGATCCGGTGCATTAGTGCTGGTATGATCACACCCGTCACTTTCTGCGCATTTAACTTATTAAAAGGCTCCGTGTTTTCTTTATTAATGGATTTAAAACACCCGATCCTCGTTTTTTATCGCTCCGTTCTCGATGTTTTAAGAAATAATTAAATCCGGTCCTAACATATTTTTTAAAAAAAAAATAAACATTACATGTCTCAAAAAGAAGGGTGCAACACGAGGACTTCCCAAGAGGTCACCCATCCTAGTACTACTCTAGCCCAAGCACGCTTAACTGCGGAATTCTGATGGGATCCGGTGATTAGTGCTGGTATTATTGCACCCGTCACTTTCTGCGCATTTAACCTATTAAAAGGCTCCGCGTTTTCTTTATTAATGGATTTAAAACACTCGATCCTCGTTTTTTATCGCTCCGTTCTCGATGTTTTAAGAAATAATTAAATCCGGTCCTAACATAATTTTTTTTAAAAAAAATAAACACTACATGTCTCAAAAAGAGGGGTGCAACACGAGGACTTCCCAGGAGGTCACCCATCCTAGTACTACTCTCGCCCAAGCACGCTTAACTGCGGAGTTCTGATGGGATCCGGTGCATTAGAGCTGGTATGATCGCACCCGTCACTTTCTGTGCATTTAACTTATTAAAAGGCTCCGCGTTTTCTTTATTAATGGATTTAAAACACCCGATCCTCGTTTTTTATCGCTCCGTTCTCGATGTTTTAAGAAATAATTAAATCCGGTCCTAACATAATTTTTTTTTAAAAAAAATAAACACTACATGTCTCAAAAAGAGGGGTGCAACACGAGGACTTCTCAGGAGGTCACCCATCCTAGTACTACTCTCGCCCAAGCACGCTTGACTGCGGAGTTCTGATGGGATCCGGTGCATTAGTGCTGGTATGATCACACCCATCACTTTCTGCGCATTTAACTTATTAAAAGGCTCCGCGTTTTCTTTATTAATGGATTTAAAACACCCGATCCTCGTTTTTTATCGCTCCGTTCTCGATGTTTTAAGAAATAATTAAATCCGGTCCTAACATAATTTTTTTTAAAAAAAATAAACACTACATGTCTCAAAAAGAGGGGTGCAACACGAGGACTTCTCAGGAGGTCACCCATCCTAGTACTACTCTCGCCCAAGCACGCTTAACTGCGGAGTTCTGATGGGATCCGGTGCATTAGTGCTGGTATGATCGCACCCGTCACTTTCTGCGCATTTAACTAATTAAAAGGCTCCGCGTTTTCTTTATTAATGGATTTAAAACACCCGATCCTCGTTTTTTATCGCTCCGTTCTCGATGTTTTAAGAAATAATTAAATCTGGTCCTAACATAATTTTTTTTTTAAAAAAATAAACACTACATGTCTCAAAAAGAGGGGTGCAACACGAGGACTTCTCAGGAGGTACCCATCCTAGTACTACTCTCGCCCAAGCGCCCTTAACTGCGGAGTTATGATGGGATCCAGTGCATTAGTGCTGGTATGATCGCACCCGTCACTTTCTGCGCATTTAACTTATTAAAAGGCTCCGCGTTTTCTTTATTAATGGATTTAAAACACCAGATCCTCGTTTTTTATCGCTCCGTTCTCGATGTTTTAAGAAATAATTAAATCCGGTCCTAACATAATTTTTTTAAAAAATAAATAAACACTACATGTCTCAAAAAGAGGGGTGCAACACGAGGACTTCCTAGGAGGTCACCCATCCTAGTACCACTCTCGCCCAAGCACGCTTAACTGCGGAGTTCTGATGGGATCCGGTGCATTAGTGCTGGTATGATAACACCCGTCACTTTCTGCGCATTTAACTTATTAAAAGGCTTCGCGTTTTCTTTATTAATGGATTTAAAACACCCGATCCTCGTTTTTTATCGCTCCGTTCTCGATGTTTTAAGAAATAATTAAATCCGGTCCTAACATAGTTTTTTTTTAAAAAAAATAAACACTACATGTCTCAAAAAGAGGGGTGCAACACGAGGACTTTCCAGGAGGTCACCCATCCTAGTACTACTCTCGCCCAAGCACGCTTCGCTGCGGAGTTCTGATGGGATCCGGTGCATTAGTGCTGGTATGATCGCACCCGTCACTTTCTGCGCATTTAACTTATTAAAGGGCTCCGCATTTTCATAATTAATGGATTTAAAACACCCGATCCTCGTTTTTTTATCGCTCCGTTCTCGATGTTTTAAGAAATAATTAAATCCGGTCCTAACATAATTTTTTTTAAAAAAAATAAACACTACATGTCTCAAAAAGAGGGGTGGAACACGAGGACATCCCAGGAGGTCACCCATCCTAGTACTACTCTCGCCCAAGCACGCTTTACTGCGGAGTTTTGATGGGATCCGGTGCATTAGTGCTGGTATGATCGCACCCGTCACTTTCTGCGCATTTAACTTATTAAAAGGCTCCGCGTTTTCTTTATTAATGGATTTAAAACACCCGATCCTCGTTTTTTATCGCTCCGTTCTCGATGTTTTAAGAAATAATTAAATCCGGTCCTAACATAATTTTTTTTTAAAAAAAATAAACACTACATGTCTCAAAAAGAGGGGTGCAACAAAAGGACTTCCTAGGAGGTCACCCATCCTAGTACTACTCTCGCCCAAGCACGCTTAACTGCGAAGTTCCGATGGGATCCAGTGCATTAGTGCTGGTATGATCGCACCCGTCACTTTTTGCGCATTTAACTTATTAAAAGGCTCCGCGTTTTCTTTATTAATGGATTTAAAACACCCGATCCTCGTTTTTTATCGCTCCGTTCTCGATGTTTTAAGAAATAATTAAATCCGGTCCTAACATAATTTTTTTAAAAAAAAAATAAACACTACATGTCTCAAAAAGAGGGGTGCAACACGAGGACTTCCCAAGAGGTCACCCATCCTAGTACTACTCTCGCCCAAGCACGCTTAACTGCGGAGTTATGATGGGATCCGGTGCATTAGTGCTGGTATGATCGCACCCGTCACTTTCTGCGCATTTAACTTATTAAAAGGCTCCGCGTTTTCTTTATTAATGGATTTAAAACACCCGATCCTCGTTTTTTATCGATCCGTTCTCGATGTTTTAAGAAATAATTATATCTGGTCCTAACATAATTTTTTTAAAAAAAAAATAAACACTACATGTCTCAAAAAGAGGGGTGCAACACGAGGACTTCCCAGGAGGTCACCCATCCAAGAACTACTGTAATGCCCCGGTTTAGGGGTCGGGTGAAAAATAATAATTTAATATTACTTCCGGGTCCGGTTTTGTAACTAAAAATAATTTTGGGCCTCGGGTTTTAAGACAAACAAAGTTTAGTTGGACCACATTTTTAAACAAGCCCACATGGCCATGGGGGGGCACCTATTGTAGTTTTCCCCTTTATTTAAGGGTATTTAGGTCTTTGGACCTTTAATTTTAAACCAACCTAAATAATGATTTTATTTTTAGTCATCTTCTTCTCCACTACCCATTTTTCAGACAAAAGAAACCTCTCCCCCTTTGGAGCACTATTCCATTCATAACTCACCCAATCTTGAAGGTTTTTCGAAGGTAAGGTTGTTTTTGATTTGCTTTCATTATCCTCAACTAGCACATACCCTTATTTTCTAGAAAACTCATGATTTTGGTGATTTGGGGGTTTTGAATTTTTTATTAAAAATGTCATTTTTAACACCTTTAACTTAGGTTTTTGATCTCTAAATGATATATGAGTTGTTTTCAATCTAAAGGGTCCAATGGGTATAATTTTTATGAAGTTTTGGGGTGTTTCCCGGAATGAGGTTTTGGGGAGGTTTTTGGGAGGCTTTAAGTTGAGTTTTGGGGGTGTTTTATGTGAATATGAGAGGGCTGATGGTTAGGCTACATGTAAGGGAAGTTTTGGAGACTTTAGGGAGTAGTTTGAAGGTTGAAATCAATGGTTTTAAGGGTTGCTTAAGGGCTGCTCGGAAATTGGTATTTTGGGCTTGTTTTCAATGTGAAAATTGAGGTCTTGTGCTTAGTATATTATCCGGGTTGAATATTATAGAACATGGACTGATTTGGGGTTATTTGCTTGGTGTTGGTATGTTTAGAAACAAGAAATTTGGTTGGTGAAGCTTCGGGGGCAAATCCGGGAACTTCGGAGTCTTGAGCTCGGTCTTCGATCTTCTCTTGGGTAGCAACGGTGAGTAGAATTGTTGATTATGCATCATGCTCGACATGGATCCTTTTGGGGTTTGGGTGGGACCTTGAGGGGTCACCTAAACCCGTGTGTAAGCTTCTCTACTCCCATGTTGTTGTGATATGTTGAATGCATATATGTCGTAATTGTTAAGTGCATTTGGAGTTGTTAATTGTGTAGTCGAGTTGAGTTTGTGCCTCACGTGATGGTGGTCTAAACTACGGTGATGTGTAGTCCCACCGGTAGTGACTAGTAGGGTAGTCCTTTGATGTGTAGTCCCATTGGAAATCCACTAGTCGAAACGGTGATGTGTAGTCCCACCGTAAGTGTATGTTGGTTGTGCTTGAGCAAACCAAGTGTAGTGGTTGAGATAGACCCTCGTGCATTCATTGTTTTCGTGCATACAAATCGTATTTTGGAAAACCGCATGTTGTAAATTGTAGAGCCTCTCTCACTAAGCTAGTTGCTTATGCTCTTTGTTTCCAACGTGCAGATCGTTAGAGTTCGGGAGGCGAGCGGGCGAAGGAGGAGCTTTTGGGAGTTCTCAAGCAAGTTTAAGTATGGTTTGCTTTTGTAATAATGCCTAGACAATGGGGTATAGAGTGTAGGAGTTGGGGTCAAACTCCTTAGGAATTTATGTTGAGTATGTTAAACTCAAGGTTATGCTATGTTTTGCTTCTTGGTTTGCTATTTATGCTTGATACGTTGCTTATGTGAACGTGCCTTATTATGTATGTTGCTGGCCTTGTATGCCTTATATTTGCCTAACCCTTGTGAGGAGTTCATGCTTGTTTAAGTGTGCATTTTTGGGTGAAATTGCATGAAGCTTTGATTTGTATGAATTTCATTTGATTAATTGCCTCATATGTTAAATTGTGATTGTGGTTTGGTGTATGTATGTTGCTTGCGCTTAGGGGAGTCCAATAATGCATTTAGAGTTGGGTTAAGGGTCATCTGTGCAGAAATCGTGGTGTTGCAGTGCAGGGGGTATCGATACCCCTGTTTAGGGTATCGATACTCTCTTGCCCAAACACCTCAAATTTTGCCTAGGGTATCAATACCCTTAGGGTATCGATACCCCCCAAAGTTTCTGTAAATTGGAATTGGGAGTTTGAATAGAGCGTATCGATACGGGGTCCCCGAGTATCGATACGGGACAATCTGTTGACCAAGGAAGGCTGACCGAGGAAGAGGGTATCGATACCCCTGTCAAGGGTATCGATATTGTCATCTCGTGTTGACTTCCTGGGTTGACCTTGAAAAGGGGGTATCGATACCCCTGTCAAGGGTATCGATACTGCCTGCCTCATAAGCTTAAAATTGCCTATTTTTGCATGGCTGTGTTTCGAATGCGTTTTTCCTTTGATCGTTTTCCGCTGATGTGAATCACATAGGACCTAATATTCATCTAGGCAAGATTAATATATAAAAAAAATAGGGTTGCTAACCGAGGGGGAATCTTTTAGGGGGGTTTTCACTCGGTTTTCCCCGTGTAGCTCTCTCGGACCGGTCATCCGGCCAGACCGGGACGAGGGGGTTACAACTACTCTCGCCCAAGCGCGCTTAACTACGGAGTTCTGATGGGATCCGGTGCATTAGTGCTCGTTTGATCGAACCCGTCACTTTCTGCGCATTTAACTTATTAAAAGGCTCCGCGTTTTCTTTATTAATGGATTTAAAACGCCCGATCCTCGTTTTTTATCGCTCCGTTCTCGATGTTTTAAGAAATAATTAAATCCGGTCCTATCATAATTTTTTTTAAAAAAAATAAACACTACATGTCTCAAAAAGAGGGGTGCAACACGAGGACTTCCCAGGAGGTCACCCATCCTAGTACTACTCTCTCCCAAGCCCGCTTATCTGCAGAGTTCTGATGGGATCCGGTGTATTAGTGCTGGTATGATCGCACCCGTCATTTTCTGTGCATTTAACTTATTAAAAGGCTCCACGTTTTCTTTATTAATGGATTTAAAACACCCGATCCTCGTTTTTTATCGCTCCGTTCTCAATGTTTTAAGAAATAATTAAATCCGGTCCTAACATGATTTTTTTTTAAAAAAAATAAACACTACATGTCTCAAGAAGAGGGGTGCAACACGAGGACTTCCCAGGAGGTCAACCATCCTAGTACTACTCTCGCCCAAGCACGCTTCACTGCGGAGTTCTGATGGGATCCGGTGCATTAGTGCTGGTATGATCGCACCCGTCACTTTCTGCGCATTTAACTTATTAAAAGGCTCCGCGTTTTTTTTATTAATGGATTTAAAACACCTGATCCTCGTTTTTTATCGCTCCGTTCTCGATGTTTTAAGAAATAATTAAATCCGGTCCTAACATAATTTTTTTTAAAAAAATAAACATTACATGTCTCAAAAAGAGGGGTGCAACACGAGGACTTCCCAGGAGGTCACCCATCCTAGTACTATTCTCGCCCAAGCACGCTTAACTGCGGAGTTCTGATGGGATCGGGTGCATTAGTGTTGGTATGATCGCACCCGTCACTTTCTGCGCATTTAACTTATTAAAAGGCTCCGCGTTTTCTTTATTAATGGATTTAAAACACCCGATCCTCGTTTTTTATCGCTCCGTTCTCGATGTTTTAAGAAATAATTAAATCCGGTCATAACATAATTTTTTTTAAAAAAAAATAAACACTACATGTCTCAAAAAGAGGGGTGCAACACGTGGACTTCCCAGGAGGTCACCCATCCTAGTACTACTCTCGCCCAAGCACGCTTAACTGCAGATTTCTGATGGGATCCGGTGCATTAGTGTTGGTATGATCGCACCCGTCACTTTCTGCGCATTTAACTTATTAAAAGGCTCCGCATTTTCTTTATTAATGGATTTCAAACACCTGATCCTCGTTTTTTATCGCTCCGTTCTCGATGTTTTAAGAAATAATTAAATCTGGTCCTAACATAATTTTTTTTAAAAAAAATAAACATTACATGTCTCAAAAAGAGGGGCGCAACACGAGGACTTCCCAGGAGGTCACCCATCCTAGTACTACTCTCGCCCAAGCACGCTTAACTGCGGAGTTCTGATGGGATCCGATGCATTAGTGCTGGTATGATCACACCCATCACTTTCTGCGCATTTAACTTATTAAAAGGCTCCGCGTTTTCTTTATTAATGGATTTAAAACACCTGATCCTCTTTTTTATCGCTCCGTTCTCGATGTTTTAAGAAATAATTAAATCCGGTCCTAACATAATTTTTTTTTAAAAAAAAAATAAACAATACATGTCTCAAAAAGAGGGGTGCAACACGAGGACTTCCCAGGAGGTCACCCATCCTAGTACTACTCTCGCCCAAGCACGCTTGACTGCGGAGTTCTGATGGGATTCGGTGCATTAGTGCTGGTATGATCGCACCCGTCACTTTCTGCGCATTTAACTTATTAAAAGGCTCCGCGTTTTCTTTATTAATGGATTTAAAACACCCGATCCTCGTTTTTTATCGCTCCGTTCTCGATGTTTTAAGAAATAATTAAATCCGGTCCTAACATAATTTTTTAAAAAAAAATAAACACTACATGTCTCAAAAAGAGGGGTGCAACACGAGGACTTCCTAGGAGGTCACCCATCCTAGTACTACTCTCGCCCAAGCAAGCTTAACTGCGGAGTTCTGATTGGATCTGGTGCATTAGTGCTGGTATGATCGCACCCGTCACTTTCTGCGCATTTAACTTATTAAAAGGCTTCGCGTTTTCTTTATTAATGGATTTAAAACACCCGATCCTCGTTTTTTATCGCTCCGTTCTCGATGTTTTAAGAAATAATTAAATCCGGTCCTAACATAATTTTTTTTAAAAAAAATAAACACTACATGTCTCAAAAAGAGGGGTCCAACACGAGGACTTCCCAGGAGGTCACCCATCCTAGTACTACTCTCGCCCATGCATGCTTAACTGTGGAGTTCTGATAGGATTCGGTGCATTAGTGCTGGTATGATCGCACCCGTCACTTTTTGCGCATTTAACTTATTAAAAGGCTCCGCGTTTTCTTTATTAATGGATTTAAAACACCCGATCCTCGTTTTTTATCGCTCTGTTCTCGATGTTTTAAGAAATAATTAAATCCGGTCCTAACATAATTTTTTTAAAAAAAAATAAACACTACATGTCTCAAAAAGAGGGGTGCAACACGAGGACTTCCCAGGAGGTCACCCATCCTAGTACTACTCTCGCCCAAGCACGCTTAACTGCGTAGTTCTGATGGGATCGGGTGCATTAGTGCAGGTAAGATCGCACCCGTCACTTTCTGCGCATTTAACTTATTAAAAGGCTCCGCATTTTCTTTATTAATGGATTTAAAACACCCGATCCTCGTTTTTTATCGCTCCGTTCTCGATGTTTTAAGAAATAATTAAATCCGGTCCTAACATAATTTTTTAAAAAAAATAAACATTACATGTCTCAAAAAAAGGGGTGCAACACGAGGACTTCCCAGACGGTCACCCATCCTAGTAATACTCTCGCCCAAGCACGCTTAACTGCGGAGTTCTGATGGGATCCGGTGCATTAGTGCTGGTATGATCGCACCCGTCACTTTCTGCGCATTTAACTTATTAAAAGGCTCCGCGTTTTCTTTATTAATGGATTTAAAACACCCGATCCTCGTTTTTTATCGCTCCGTTCTCGATGTTTTAAGAAATAATTAAATCCGGTCCTAACATAATTTTTTTTTTAAAAAAACACTACATGTCTCAAAAAGAGGGGTGCAACACGAGGACTTCCCAAGAGGTCACCCATCCTAGTACTACTCTCGCCCAAGCACGCTTCACTGCGGAGTTCGGATGGGATCCGGTGCATTAGTGCTGGTATAATCGCACCTGTCACTTTCTGCGCATTTAACTTATTAAAAGGCTCCGCGTTTTCTTTATTAATTGATTTAAAACACCCGATCCTCGTTTTTTATCGCTCCGTTCTCGATGTTTTAAGAAATAATTAAATTCGGTCCTAACATAATTTTTTAAAAAAAATAAATAAACACTACATGTCTCAAAAAGAGGGGACTTCCCAGGAGGTCACCCATCCTAGTACTACTCTCGCCCAAGCGCGCTTAACTGCAGAGTTCTGATGGGATCCGGTGCATTAGTGCTGGTATGATCACACCCGTCACTTTCTGCGCATTTAACTTATTAAAAGGCTCCGCATTTTCTTTATTAATGGATTTGAAACACCCGATCCTCGTTTTTTATCGCTCCGTTCTCGATGTTTTAAGAAATAATTAAATCCGGTCCTAACATAATTTTTAAAAAAAAAATAAACATTACATGTCTCAAAAAGAGGGGTGCATCACGAGGACTTCCCAGGAGGTCACCCATCCTAGTACTACTCTCGCCCAAGCACGCTTGACTGCGGAGTTCTGATGGGATCCGGTGCATTAGTGCTGGTATGATCGCACCCGTCACTTTCTGCGCATCTAACTTATTAAAAGGCTCCGCGTTTTCTTTATTAATAGATTTAAAACACCCGATCCTCGTTTTTTATCTCTCCGTTCTTGATGTTTTAAAAAATAATTAAATCCGGTCCTAACATATTTATTTTTTTTAAAAAAATAAACACTACATGTCTCAAAAAGAGGGGTGCAACATGAGGACTTCCCAAGAGGGCACCCATCCTAGTACTACTCTCTCCCAAGCACGCTTAGCTGCAGAGTTCTGATGGGATCTGGTGCATTAGTGCTGGTATGATCGCACCCGTCACTTTCTGCGCATTTAACTTATTAAAAGGCTCCGTGTTTTCTTTATTAATGGATTTAAAACACCCGATCCTCGTTTTTTATCGCTCCGTTCTCGATGTTTTAAGAAATAATTAAAATTGGTCCTAACATAATTTTTTTTTAAAAAAAAATTAACATTACATGTCTCAAAAAGAGGGGTGCAACACGAGGACTTCCCAGGAGGTCACCCATCCCTGTACTACTCTCGCCCAAGCACGCTTAACTGCGGAGTTCTGATGGGATCCGGTGCATTAGTGCTGGTATGATCGCACAAGTCACTTTCTGCGCATTTAACTTATTAAAAGGCTCCGCGTTTTCTTTATTAATGGATTTAAAACACCCGATCCTCGTTTTTTATCGCTCCGTTCTCGATGTTTTAAGAAATAATTAAATCCTGTCCTAACATAATTTTTAAAAAAAAAATAAACACTACATGTCTCAAAAAGAGGGGTGCAACACGAGAACTTCCCAGGAGGTCACCCATCCTAGTACTACTCTCGCCCAAGCACGCTTTACTGCGGAGTTCTGATGGGATCCGGTGCATTAGTGCTGGTATGATCGCACCCGTCACTTGCTGCGCATTTAACTTATTAAAAGGCTCCGCGTTTTCTTTATTAATGGATTTAAAACACCCGATCCTCGTTTTATATCGCTCCGTTCTTGATGTTTTAAGAAATAATTAAATCCGGTCTGTTGCGACTAAAAAATGCGAGTGTGCCTTTTCTTCATTTTTATAAAATCGGTCTCGAGTAACATTTTAAAATACTAAAATTTCCTTTCTAATAATTTATTGGAGTCGCCACCGATCGTTCAAAAAAAAAAATGAGAGGGTAGACCGGACACCAAAAATAAAACCAGAGATTCCTTTTAGAAAATTGGGTTCGGGAGTCGGTTACGGATGGGGAAGGATTAACACCCCCACACCGCCCAAAATTGGTACCTAACGGATCGTATTGTATTTATTAGAAAATCTTAAAATTTCGGCCCAATTCAATTAATGACTTCCAAATGCATGATCATACAAGATATAAAACCGTACCCAGTCCGCGATATCAAAGAAGATGACGCCCAAATGATTGGGACGACACTCCCAATAGAATATCGGGATTATGAGCACTATTTTTACGTATTTTATATAACAGATAAATATGCTAACTCAAAGAATCAAAAAAAATTGAATTTAAATGAAATAAAGCTATAAAATGGAATCAAAAGGACAAAATTGAAACTTAAAAGAATCATGTGCAACAAATATAAAACATGAACTGAAATTAAATGAAAATAAAAAATAAGGGCAGATATGAAAATAAATGGAAATAAAGTGCAGAAATAAAAACATATAAAGGACTGAAATTAAATAAAAAAGAAAGAAAGGTGCAGAAATTAAATAAGCAAACTGATTAGGGGTCCAGGGGGTAATTATCCCGTCATAATTTGAATTAATTATTAATCAGGGTCCAGATTGCAAGGTGGGAACGAATAACAGGGACCTGGGGTGTAATTTTACCATGCGGAATGGCCTCTTGCGTAGTTTCCTTTGGGCGGAGGGACTTATAACGCAATTATACCATTTTAAAATATTTAGTTAATATATAATCTAACCTAAAAAAAAAACTGGTTCATTTTACCATCTTCTAAAATAAAAACCCTAGAGATCCTCTCCACTTTCTCATCTCCTCTGGCGCCGCACTCCATCGCCGGCCGCCGCTAATCGGCGCCGGCGAGCCTAAACCACCTCTTTTTTTTTTTTTTTTTTTAAAACCGAATCCCGTTTCATATCTAACCCCAAAGCTCTCCTTTTCTTTTTATTTGACACTTAGACTCCATGCGATACTTATCTTACCACTCCATGCATGACCGTTTGAAGGACCGGCGGCCGGATATCGGGATATGACGAGAAGGTTTGAAAAAGGTAACCCCTTTTATGTTTATTTTTGTATTTTTCGAAATAAAAAATATGAAACCCAAAAAAAAAAAAAATACCTCTGAACTTTCTCTATTTCACTTGCTTGAAGAGTAAAAAAACCTCCTTTTTACATTTTCATTCACCGATTTATAATCGGATTTACAATCATGTTTTTTTTACTAACTTCTGACATATTCTGCCCTATTTGGATCAACTTGCGAATGGCGGTGGCATCGTGGCCGTTGGTGCCGCGGAGATGAACGGCCGGATTCAAATCTGAGATGAACGACCGAGATGAGGCGCGTGGCTTACACGCGCGCGTGGAAGCTGAACAGTCGGCGCGTGTGACACACGCGCGATCCGAGTCTCTCCTGTTCTCGATCCTGACCGTTGGATCGAATCTTGATCCAACGGTTCTGATGCATCCTACAGATGTTGGGAAAGTCAAAAGTCAGAGTCTATTTTTTATTAATATTTTTGTATATATTATTTTTTATTTTTGTATATTTTTAAATTTGGGTCTTTCATGGGCCATTTGATATGTAATGGACTCTAAATTGTTATTTATTATTTTTTATTCATTATTTATTCATTTAATTATCAATAAAATATAATAATAACAACAATAATAAATAAATAGATAGAATGTGAAGGGGAAAAAATTAGTGTTTACAGTTGCCCCTCTTTGCTCATTCTGGTGAAACAAGAATAGAGCAAAGATCATAAACACTAATTTTGCATTACTTCCCTGTCATGATCCGAGGCCAAGGGTCTCTCCTATATGAAACAGTGGTGTTCTTCCTCCGTCCAAAACCTTGGATCTGCGAGCTCTTCTTGTATAGAGCGAATCTTTCTGACGGTCTTCCATCTTCAAGTTTTGGAGTTGCAGATTCTTCCTGTATATAATCTTTTTTCTTTCATTGGATTGTTTGAGTTAAAGTTCTTCCTATATAGAACTTTTCGATCAAAGATCCAGAAGCTACAAGTTTTTCCTATATAAAACTCTTCGCTTCAAAGTTTTGAGCTTCAGGTTTTTTCTGTATAGAACCTTTGACTTTAAAGTCTCAGGCTCCTCTTACATAGGACCTTCGTCTCGGGGTTTCAGGTTCTTCCTATATAAAACCTTTGTCACAAAAATTTTAGGGTTCTTCCTATATAGAACCTTGGAGTTTCGGGTTCTTCCTATATAGAACCTTCATCTCAAGATTTGGGGTTCTTCCTACATAGAACCTCGGAGTTTCGGGTTCTTCCTGTATAGAACTTTTACCTCAAAATTTGTGGTTCTTCCTATATAGAACCTTGGAGTTTCGGGTTCTTCCTGTATAGAACCTTTATCTCAAAATTTTGGGGTTCTTCCTATATAGAACCTTGGAGTTTTGGGTTCTTCCTGTATAGAACCTTTATCTCAAAATTTGTGGCTCTTTCTATATCGAACTTTTATCTTTGAAGTTTCAGGCTCTTCCTACATGGAACCTTCATCTCGAAATCTGCGACTCTTCCTATATAGAATCTTTATCTTTTGAAGTTCTTGAAATTTTGAAAAATTTAAGATGACGCTTCAGCTTCTTGTCCCCTCCCTGTGTACACGGCTTGGGCGCCTCTTTGAGTTTTCCTGTCAAGAGCATAGACAATTTTTTTATCGATGCAGTGGGTTAGCATGTTCCTATCTTAAGGATGCTTAACTACAAATGATGCATGATTATTGATTTTTTCATCTCTTTCAGACTCATTTCTTGCTGTTTCTATCCTTCGGTCTCGGTGGTTTGCCATCTCAAGCTTGGGTTCGACCCTTTTCCAGCCAGCCCCTTTGTTTTCAGGTGATCTTCAATTTTCCCCCTCTTTTTCTTTCTTCTTTTTCTCTTTTTCTCTTTTTATTTCATCTTTGCTTTTTTCCTTTCTGTGGTTTCTTCATTTTCGCGACCATTTTGCTCTTCTTTCAGTGAGGAATCTCATTTTATGCCAGTTTTGATAGTTCTCTTCTGACGTATCAAATGTTGGAGTTTCTGTTTTCAAATTGCCTGTATTTCAAAGGATAGATCATAGTAATGTCGCAAAATCTTCTGCTTATTTTAAATTATGTTACTCTGCTTATTGGGTACTTAACAATGAATAAGGAAGAGAATGACAAAAGAAAAGGGAAAGGTTATATTATCATTATTGACAGATTGGCAAACACAAGAAAACAAAACACTATACGGAGCTCTAACATGCACTGTATGAATGATGCGCGAGCCTGTCGATCAAGGTGAAAATCTTGTTTCAGATATCTTTGGTCCTGGATGGGGTTTGCTTGTCAGATGCCCGATCCCTGCTTCTTTGAACTGCCCTGTGCGGGTTTTCAGCTCAAATCTCCTTTTCCGTGGCTCCAAGGTGCCCATTTTGGGTTTTCGCCTTGAAACCCTCCTTTTTCTTTTCTTTTCTTTTCTTTTCTTTTTCTTTTTTCTCTTTTCTCTTTTTTTTCTTTTCTTTTTTCTTTTTTCTTTTTCTTTTTTCTTTTTCTTTTTTCTTTTTCTTTTTTAAGCATAATATTTTTTTACTGCGTCGGAGTTTATTGGGTTTTTCAACTCTTTCCCGTCCATTTCTGCTAAGATCAATGCTCCTCCAGAAAATGCTTTCTTGACGACAAACGGTCCTTCCCAATTAGGTGTCCATTTTCCTCGAGAGTCTCTATGGTTTGGCAAGATCTTTTTTAGCACCAAATCTCCTTCTTGAAATTCTCGTGGGCGAACTTTCTTGTTGTAAGCTCGCATCATCCTCTTTTGATACATTTGACCATGGCAGATGGCCTTCAATCTTTTTTCCTCGATGAGATTTAACTGGTCATACCGTGCTTGTACCCATTCCGCGTCATCTAGCTTTACCTCGTTTAGAATCCGAAGCGAA